>CM021105.1:296473031-297673031 GCA_007115665.2 Sequoiadendron giganteum | reverse complement strand
AGCCTTGCACTACCTCAATGGTCGATAGTCTGATCAAGCCTTCTCCGCAAGTTTCCTCAAGATCAATGTTTGCTTCAATCAATTATCAGTTAATAGGTACTTGCAACTACCTCACGGTTGGCAGTCTATTCAAGTCCACCCTGCAAAACTACCTCAAATATAATCTGGATTCGGTGATCTACCTGCAAGCCTTGCACTGCCTCAATGGTTGGCAGTCTGAGCAAGCCTTCTCCACAATTTGCCTCAATTTCTTCATTGTCTGCTTCAAAAAAATAAAATTTAACACATACTTTCATCCTCTGGAACAATCATGTGACTTCCTTGGTCCATCAATTCCATTTCTAAATTTCTTATGCAAGACTTTCTAATCTCTACATTTCCTTTGCACACTTCAAAATGTTATATCTTGTTTTCTACATATACTATCCTATACTATTCTCTATCTCTGCAATGTAGACTCCCCCTTTCTAATTATGCTTCACACTGGTTCACTGCTTTCACAAGTCTCCTTGAGATCACTACTTCTTCTTCTGGTTCCACTAACAAATCTGATGTCTCCAAAGGTTCCCCTTCCTTTGGATAAACTAATTTTGTATCAACAGGTTCTTCTTCATCTGCACAAACTATCTTTGCATCCTTTACTACTATTCTTTCATTAGCTTCTCTGGTATTAGGTTTTTGATGACATCTAGTGGTTTATTCTTTCTTCCTCCAAACCTAAAAATAGGTTCCTTCTCTAGAAAATCCTCTTTCACTGCTTTGGTACCCTTCATTGTGATAAGAATTATGACTCCTGTCACCTCTCCCTCTATAGTTTGAATAATTATCCTTGTTCTGATCTACATAAGGTCTTATTTCCCTACATCTTGATCCTTCCTTTCCCTCAACATATGAATGCTTCAATCTATAAAACTTTTCAAACTTATGAGCAACATACTTCCATTTTCATCCATCAATCCATCCATAATTCAACTGTATAAAATTTGTTCTAGGCTTTCTCCTCATTTTATTCCAACACATCTTCTCAGAATGATTCCTTAATCCACAAAACTTACAAGGGTGTAAATCCCAACACAATTCCTTTTCATGTCCATATCTATTACAATGTGAATAGTACATACCGTTTCTTCCCTGATTTGACTTGTTTGAACTTGTAACAACATCCTTACCTCTATCATATCCAAGGCCTTCACTATTTTCTCTTCTTACTAGCACAATAGGTTTTATCATTCCTTGTTGCTGCTTTCCCAATCCTTTTCCTTTCTACCCCATTTTCTGCATGATTTTGAAACCAATACCATCTCCAACAATTACAGGCTTAGTCTCACTTCCATCTTGAATCCCATTTTCTAAAGAAGTTTTTACAACATCACACAAATCATCAGTATCACAAGAAACATGACACACTTCAAGTTTAGATCTTAGATTCTCATTCTCCTTCTCCTTCTCCAACCGGTTAGCATGTTTCTTTAGATCAAATATTTTCTTCTTCTGCAAGCTAATCTCCTTGTTCAACTCTTTCAAACTTTCCTCCAAATCTCTGATCTTCTTATCCAACTCCTTAAACAACATGAATCCTTCTTCAAAATTATTTAGCTCTACTTCCAATTCTTCATTTCTCCTTCTTTCAATTTCTAATTCTTCTTCAAGAGTATCATACTTGTCTTTTCCTAGTTCTTTCATCCTCTCCATCAATTCTGAATTACACTTCCCGAGTTCACACAATTCTTCCTCCAAGGTATCCCTTTCACATATTAGGTTCTCTTTTTCCTTATTTTTCCTTTTCCCAATCTTCCCCATCTTGCAATAGATTCACAACCAGCTCTTCAACTTGCTTTGAAATAGATTTTCAACCAACTCAAGATTCACAACCAGATCTTCAACCAACTCTGATAAATTCTTTAACCAGCCAATAGGTTTGGAACCATCTCTGATACCATTTCACACAAACCAAGGTAGGAGGGTCTGGTGAGGGACTTTCCAACCTCACAACTTAAACAACTAACACTCACATCTTATTGATATGCAATGGAAGCTAATAGATTGTAATGCCCCACCAAGTAACCCTAAAGGAAGTTGTAATTAATGACTTAAGCGAACCAATTTTTTTTTTTTAAGTGTAATTAACATACATATTCACTTACTAATAACAACAAGCCTTAAGGCTACAAGGTTGGGATTACTTAAACCCACACATACATATTACATATAACCATAGCATTATATACTTTAAGAAATAAACATCATACAACATAAGGATACCACATAACATAATAAGATAAACATCCAAGATACAATTTCATAATCATTAACTTAATCCAATAGTTACATCACTCATTCTCAGAATGAGGCAGTAGTACATAAGTGTTACAATTACAGAATCTCACCTCGTAAACACAAGAGGGGTAAAATAACTTATACAAACTAAAATATTACAGTGCAAGAATAACACAAGAACCGCCAGCTATCCAACTAGATGTCTTGCCACCAAATATTGAAGATAGATGGGGACCCAACAGTGTATGGTGCATGTTCCACCCAACCAAGTGGTACCCGAAGGCCCACCCCCCATGCTAGGAGATAGTAACAACATAATATGGACAAAGATCTACAACCACTAACCATAGGTAGACTCATACTGACTCAACCAAACACAAGTACAACACAATTACAACTCTCACATCATTGACATAGGTCACATTACTTCCAGTCATAAAATAGATCAAGTATGTTCAGAGAACCATACACATAAAACAAATACCAACTGTTCTCCTAGACAGAGTGTCATTGCATAGTTAGTCATGAGATCTCCTCTAGGCATTCTTCATAGGCTCCGGATATCCTGGTGACCTCAAGTGAACCCCAGCCCTCATGCTCACTCATGTGGCATCAAATACCTCTCGTAAGGACAAGATAGATGACCATGCCATTTCAGGCCTTCTCACTCATCCCAAGTCTAAACGAGCCCTTGTGTCTATGAGTGAGGCTAAATTATCTTGATTAGTGTGAAAGGCATCCTAATCATCTAAGTACATTAATTTAATTATCACTTGATTAACTCACTTGTGAAGGCTACCCAATTTACCTCTTTGGGCTCTGATGCCTAATAGAAGCCACTCTTCTAATGGACAACACACCATACCAAACTAATCACCAAGGGAATCACAAGTGCATGCAACCTAGGCATCATAACCACTCCAACTCAAGGAGGAAACAAATAATAGAACTCACTCCAAACATCTTGGAGGCAACAAACACATAGTCCACTCCTTTCATAGGAGGCACAAAACATCCCCATTTGTGGAAACCGGGTAAATACTGAAAGGACACCATGCACAACCCAAGGGAGAAAATAACTGGTTGACATAATGAATCGACAACCCTCATCCTCTAAGGTTATTTGGAAGACTTACAATTTTGGACTAACACTTAATCCCATATCCCACAATGCAACTTGACGACAAAGTTACAACATCATTCAAGCCATAGTTCAAATCTAATAATAGGATTTCCTAAATCCATCCTCAAGCAATAGGTAACATTGACAAAGTCAAAGAATGATAACAAGGTTAACTCAATACTCATATACCCCTTTTTCCATTTTCAAAATAGAGAATCTTAAACAATTTTAAACTCACAACCCTTTGCGAAATACAAGGAAAATAAATCTAAAAGGAAATCACGAGGACATTACTATTTTGGATATACTAAATCCATATCTCTTTCATATTCCATTCACATGATTTAATTGCTCTAATAGAAATTAATAAATAAAATAATTAATTGCCTCTTTGAAATAGTTAAATAACTAATTAATTGCCTTTTTCCATTTACAGAGAAAAGAAAGACTAATTTAATAAGTAAATCAAATTCAATGTTTACTTTTAAAACCAACATAAATCCATCTGAACTAATTATATTGATTTTCTCCAATTGCTCATAGATATACATCCATTTTGAAATAAACTATACTAAATAAAGCAAATCTACATTTCATATATATACAAGATATACATAATTATATATTAACATATAAAATTATGTATATATATACTCTTATAATACATATTCATTAAATATATATTTAACATTTTATAGATCAATTATAAACCTCATATATAAAATAATATATACACATACATATACAATGTATATATATATTATTTATATATAATAATAAATTACGAAAATCGTAATAAAGAAACGAGCTTAATTCACTTCACCCGCGGTTTACCCAATACACAGTAAAACCCCAATGCTTCTTTATTTTGGGAAGGGCGGATGAAACAAGTTTACACACCATGCGTTATACGCCGGCCTCATAGCGTTGTGGGGAGGAGTAGACGAATGTGTATCCACCAATGTCGAAGATTGTGGGGAGGGGTGGCTATCCCACCGATCTCTCCATGCATTGGCCGCGCCAAAGGAAGGTTGGGGAGAGGGCTACGAAGGTCTCCCTCCATAGTCATCCCCTCATGGGGGCAGTTGTGGAGGAAGCACCTCCCATGCCTCCCCCAAACATATCACAAACCCTATACAGTGAAATCCGCGATTTTAATAAATAAAAATCCAAAAATTCCATTGCGGACGCCGTACGGATGACGATTCTACATTTTAAATCAAAATTTTATCAAAATAAAAATTACTTATATATATATATATTGTATATATATATATATTCTTATATATATATATAAGATATATATATAAAAACAGATTAATCATAATAAATAAATTGGGGAAATTTAGTGATAATATTCACCTACATGTGAAATTGTAAAACTTTTCTAGAAAATCCAAATTTCACAGAGGCTTAAAAACTAATTCTTTTGATCCATTTTCTCGAATTCATGAACAATAAAACTAAAAGGATCAAAATTAAAATCAGAAGTTTTTAAATTGTCTAGATTTCTTCACTGTAATTTTTACAGAGGTTTTTCGAAATAAATTTGTTTTCTACAGAGATTAAATTCTCTAAAATAATCCAAATGTGTTGTTCAACCTCTAGGTTTGATTTAAATAACAAAACAATCCATTTCCTCAAATAAATTAAATTCTACGAGGTTTTCACAATTTCCCTGAAGAAACTTCACAAAACCAACAAAAGCTTTAAATTTATTTATTTATTTTCTTTCTTCTAATCACAAATTCCTTTTCCCAAATAGATTTAACAACAAATCTTTCTTCACTACAATTTAAAAAGCACACCAAGAACAATACAAAATCACAGAAGAAAACTGATTCAAGAAGCTACAAGTAATAGGAAATTTGATGCAGAGCCTCCTCCAAAGATCTCACAATTTCTCTTCAACATGCAGTGATTCCAAGCAAGCAAACAATCCAAAAGCACAACCAAACTTCAACAAAATTTTCCAAATCAATTCTACAACCAAAATTTTCTTCAAACCCTCCTCTGTGCAATTTTACCAAAAATATCCTCTCACATCTGAAGAAGCTTTCCCTCTCCAAAATTCTCTCCGTGAATGAATTTGCAACAAACTCTTCTATTTAATTAAACTTACACATGCTGGCATAATTGAAAATATCTTCAACAACCAAATCTAATTTGCATGCAATTTAGAAATTTAAAATATTATATTACTCCAATATTTTGAAAACTAACTTTCCTTTTAAAATTCAATTTCAAATTCTAATTTCATTCCCACAAATTGAAATTTAACTTTTCCAAATTAATTAAATTCCCACTTAATTGAAATAAAATTCCAAAATTAATTTTAATTCTTTTCTTTCTTTTAATTTTCTCAATCATGCGTTTAATTAATTAATTAAATTATTTAATAACTAAATTCAACCCTTTGGATTAAATTTAATTAATTAATTTAAATATAAACTTCTATCCACAATTTCAATTTTAGATTAAATAACCATCAACATGATTTAATGCAATCATTCTAAATAATTATTTCCAAATCAAGAATCCCTTCATAATTGAATAACATTAAAACAAGGCAATCAATGACTCGACACAAACACAACTGACGACACATTATGGCTAGGGTGTAGACTTGACACAAGTTACCTAGCTACTATCCCATGTTCAACTTAATCGTTGGGTCGACACGCTCAAACCTGTGAAACCAGGTGGAGTCGATGTCATGTACCTACAATCCTGAAAACATAGTAAACAACATCATATAATATACACCGTGAAGAGGAAATCACAAAATCGCAGGGCACTCACAAGCGAGTGATGCAAACCCATCCTCTTCACCCATACACTCATCAAAACTGACACTTCCATCATAATTCCAATAATCTCATAAGCAATTACATGTTATATCAACTAACATCTTTACACCAATTAAAGCATGTAAACTAAAGCATCAAATAAATCAAATCACATCACATAATATAGTCTATTGCTCAATAAATAGCAACCAAATACACACACAAGATAAAGTATCTAAATATCTAGAAACATAAATCAACGCAAAACAAGGACACACTGTCCAGTCCAGAAATAAAAATGGAGGGGTGTTACATAGACATAGATAATCAACATAAAGATAACATATATGAAAGAACACATGACACAAAAATTATCTTGGGAAAACCCTCAAAGGGAAAAACCCAGCCTTCAAAATTCACTCCTCATTATATTATGATCTCAAAACACATTACAGATGTCACTCGGGCTTTACAGATGTTGGGTTGCAGCCCAATAATTACAAACAATTCATATACTAACAATATTTCATCGATTCTTCCTTCTGCTTCAAGATTTCCCTGCTAGGCTAATCTTACCAAATCAAAACACCTTATCACCGTGCTTCATGACTATTGTTCTTCACACTTCATCTTTTCCTTCAAAATATTAGAACATTGCTCGCACATAGAACTTCACCCATATCACACATATATCTTCCTCCTTCCATTTTTTGTTATTAATCTCCTCAAAACAATTGGTCTTATATATCTGCATCCAAGGATAACATCAAAAACCTGTGGGCCCAAATCCATAAGAAATTATCAATGCGCATCAACCAAGGTTGGCCCAAACATAGTAGGGACCCAAAAAAACATTCCTTAAACATGAAACACCTTTAAAAATTAGCCTCGAAGATCCACAACACATTATAATAACCTTGTCAGCCAAGAACAGGAAAGCATGAACTCCCATAAGGAAAATCACCAATCACAAGCACAACAAACAATGTGAACCAACAAAAAGCTAGATCATAATCTAGAAACATCCATGAATCACCATTGAAAATCTACAACAACTCAGATTACAAGAATTACATCAACTTCCTTCAGGAACACCGACTAAAGCAGCCAAACAACTATTAGAACACAGATACTCATAACTTGATCAAATCTTCATGCGAACCTCTAAAAATTTTGGTGGATAAATTAGACATAATTTTCAACAAACCCTTTAATCTGTGACTTCTCATCTTCAATATATTGAGCTAGCCATCATACTGAACTTCACAGTATCACCGACACTCTGTAACTGAATGATCTTTATCCCAACTGATTGAATCTTTTGGATGCCCCTGCATCACTTACCCAATGAGATAATAGTTGCAGAGTTTTCCTTCTTAAACTCCCTTGCCTCTAGTACACTGAGCTTTGTGAATGATTGAAAAAATTTCGTTGAGTCCCAAGTAATATTTTTTGCTGAGCTCGGTCACTTCACTATTAATGTCAATTCATGCAAAATATTTCAGAATCTGCCCATATTTCTAGTTTGAATATATGTTGTTTATCTTTGGAAATTGAATGATGTAATCATTGAATGCTTTGATAGCTTGTACTAAAATATCACTCTATCATTTCAAGATAGCTTCGAGGTAGCATTAGTAGTACCGCCACCTTGTGCACACCCCTTTGCACTCTCGCGGGACGGTGAGTTAATTCTAGTTGTTGAGTGACTGTTCACCACCATACCGCTCTATCATATCAAGACCACTGTGGGGTAGTGGTAGCAATACTACCACCTCCTGCACACCCCTTTGGATTATCATGGGACAATGGGTTAATTCTAGCGGTTGAGTGATTGTTCACCGCCATACTGCAATGTCACTGTTTACCCCTTGTGAGGTTGTGGTTTACTTTAGTTGTTAACATGTTCTGATCACCACCTCATAATATTCATATTTGGTTGTCACCAGATTTTGGTAAGCATTTTTATATTGACCTATATGTCCCTCCATCCCACACATACCTCTATTGATTGGTGTAGTAGTGCGGTATTGCAATTGATTATGAATGCAATATTTTAGATATCATTTTATTGAAAAGATTGAACAATTTTCTAGTTTTTCAGTCTCTCAGTTTTAGTTTTCAGTTTCAGTCAGACCTAAGAGATCATTTATTTTTTTGTAATTTGGAGGATTATTTCACCTAATGTTAAGATATCTATATGTATTATTAAATCATAAATGTTCATTTTATGTTTGCATCTAGAAAACATATAGGACATACAAGAAATTATATTCTAACTAAACAAAAATAATTTCAAATTTTCAACCAAAGTAAGAAAACTAAGAAGAATGATTGAACCTAACTTTAAATGCACTTCAAATAAGCAATGAACATCTCAGGTTTTGTATACAATGTACCAGTAGAATAATGATGATTACATTTAGAAATGTATCAGTAAAACAACAATGAATAAGCATAACTATACTTAGATCTTTATTACATTCAATAATAAATTACACCATACATATAACCAAAGTTTAGGTGACAAGATAACCTCTTAAGGTGACAAAACATCATCATAATCATTTGCATTGCCAAAAAGATCATAATCCTAATCATTGGTGTCTACATCTGCTTGATTTTCTTCCTCATCCTCATTTGTGACATGCAATGCATTCTCTTTCCCAATCTCTTCATTGTTAATCAAAATGTCTTCTTCAAACACTCCATCATCGTCTTCATCCACTTATTCAAATATTTCTTGTAAATTAACATATTCCCCTCAGGCACTATATCAACAACTTCCATGAATTTTTGTTTTGAATGAGACTCAGTTTGAATGGCATACAACCATCCTGGGCTTCTTACGTAATCAATTAGAAATCATTGGTTAATTTGAAGAGGGGAAACATACGACTCATTTGTCTCTAATAAAAATTGTCTTGTATTTGCACATACAAATCCATACTCATCAAATTGTACTGCAGATGGTTGGATCCACTTCTATTTTAATAATATAGGACTATTTTCCCCATAGCCCACTAGAATAATTTGTTGGATGAATCCAACATAAAATTTCTTCTTAGTTTTGTGAAGAAATTCAACACTAACAACACAATCACAATTTATCTTTCCTTTGTCTTTTTCTTCCACTCTTAAATGACTACCATAGGCCCACATTCCACTGAAATGCATAGCCCATAAATGTGGAGATTTTGAAAGCTCACTCTCCTCTGTTGTTATATCTTGACCTTCTTCTTTTGCATCACTGACTGCATTAGCAATCCATTCTTCAAATTTTGGAAAAGAATCACCTCCAATAAAAATCAGCATGATGTATGTGCCTTTGAGGTCGATGTTGCATCCAAGCTTGATTGTCTTCTTCATATTTTCTACATAGAATATTAGCGTACAAATATTAAGATTGATAATATAAATGTGTAAATGCAATTGAGTAAATTAATTATTGTGTAATTGTTTTTTACCTGTGCCACTTATCGAACAAAGATGTGTTTTGAAGAATAGAGGCATGCATCACACTTCTTTCTTGATGTGATAGCTTGAAGAAACATCCATTTCCTTCTAATACTTCACATGCAATAGTGTCTTCTTTATCATCATCCCATACACATTGATTGACATTTATAAAATCCTTCATATATTCTATGCAAAATCCCATGGCCTCTTGCATTGAATATCCCTCAAACATGCTGCCTTTCGATTTTTCCCTAGTAGGAACAATTTTTTTTCAAAACCTTCATATATCATTTTATAGGATACATCCATCTTTTTCTTATCGGGCCACAATGCTTTAGTTCAAATTGTAGATGTATCAAAAGATGCATAGAAATGTTAAAGATTGTTGGTGGAAATTCTCATTCCAATAGACAAAAGACTTCAACAACCTCTTCCCTCAAACTATCAAAGTTTGAAGGATCTAATACATGTAAACTCATTCTCTTTAATATTAGGCCCAACCTTATAATTGCCAATCTTGTTCCATTTTCCAAACTTAATATATTTACCACAATAGGTAAAATATTCTCCATTATGGCATGATAGGAATGGGTCTTGAGGCCTCTTAAGCTATTAATGTCAGTTTGGATTCTAATACTAATACTTACATATCTAGTGGGAAAGTGAGTCTAAGACATCAACTGTAAGAATTGTGCACGTTGTTCCTTTGTCCAAACATAAGGAGCACTAGGTTTTCTATATTTTTTATCATCATATTTTTCAACCCAAATATTTCGATGAATCTTTAGTTGTCGAAAGTCTTCACATGATGAAATAGTATCAAACGCACCAAAAAGAGTTTCTATAATAGCATAGGCTATATTTTTCTTAGTATGCATAAATTCAACAGTATGTGTAATGACTATATCCTTAAAGTATGACAACTTATAGAATATGCACAACCTTTTTACACTGCTTCCATTACATGGATCATATCTACTACCAAAAATACAATCATTTTTAATAAATGAAATTCTTTTTTGTCCATTCTCAACAATGTAATCACCTATTATTAGCAATGGTGCTTCATGAGTCTCTTCTTGACCATTGAACCATGTTTTTTGTTGACGATATAGATGATCCATTTTAAGGTAAGCACGATATCCACAACAAATACACTTATGAAAACTTCTTGAGTGCCTCACAAAATCCTTAAAATTTCCAGTAGGACATCCATGGTATCCATGAACACTGAGACCAGACAATGTGCCATATGCAAGAAGATCGTGAATCGTAAACAATAAGGAAGCTCTTAAAGTGAATTTGATTGAATGACCATCCCTTAAAGATTGAATCACTTCAATTCCTTTCCACAATTCCATTAGCTCATCATATAATGGCTCTAGATAAGCATCAATTATATCTGAAGTCACACTTTTCTTTCTTGGTATAATCAATGATAGCATTAAGAAAAATGGTTTAGTTGCTAACCATGGAGGCAAGTTATAATTTATTAAAAACAATGGCCAAGTTGACCATTTAGTACTTTGATTTGAGAATAGGTTCACCCCATCTAGAGACAAACCCAACCTTATATTACAAGGATCTTGAGAAAAATCAAGCCATCTATTATCAAATTCCATCTACATCTTAGAATCAGGAACATGTTGTTTTCCATCAGTGCTCTTATTTTGGGCATTCCATTGCATAAGTTCAGAAATGTCTCTACACCTATACATTCAGAGTAATCATGGGATTACTAGAAATTGGAAAAGAACCTTTCTAGGAACCACAGTTGATTTCAACCCTTCTCTATACCTCGCTTCATGACATTTTAGACATTCACTCTCATTTTCAAGATTCTTCTGAAATAATACACAACCATTCACACATGTGTGGATGTTTTCATACCCTAAGCCTAACTTAGTGATTTCCTTTTTATATTGACTTTGTTTTATTGGAAATGTGGAGTCAGGTGGTAACAATGAACTTAATAATGCCAATAACTGATCTACACTGTCATTTGTACAACCAAACACCACTTGCAAGTTAAGAATTTGAAGGATTGTTATCGAATGAATTAACCTAAAATTAGCATACAAAGACTTTGAAGCATCCTCCATCAACTTGGCCCAATCATTGTTTAGACCCTCATTCAACATTTTATTAGCTTCAAACCCTTTGTCCAACATTATTTCCTCTTCATCTATGTTTGGTGCCACTTCATCTATGTTTGTTGTGTATTCATCTCTTACACTCTATCATTCTATCATATCTTCATAATACCATTATGCCCATATCTTATCATAGGTCAAAAAATCTGACTTCTTTTTTTCACCTTTCCACCAAGACATTCATTACATAGACATGGATATTTGTCCATGTCACTCTCATCTGCTATTCTCTCATCAAATGCATGGTATTTCAACCTTCGACGTTGATCCATTTGTAATGTTATACACATGTAAAAACAAAAAATTATAGACTGAGACAAAAACTATTTTTTTAATTGAAAGGAATTTCCATAGCAAAAGAGTTATAGAGAGATAGTAAAATAGAGAGTTTAACTAATGAATCGTAAATAATAGATTTTTTTAGTTTATATTCAAATTTTTGATTACATTGCATTGCACATCTTTCAAACTAAAATAATTACTTCACATTAAATGACTAAGCAATAGGAGCAACTGTCAATTGCATTTTATTGTCATGGCATTCCATAAGACCAAATTTCTTTGAGGAATTTTTTCAAAAAGTTCACTGCCTTGTCTATGCTAGGTCACATTTTTTATTAATTTCTACCAAATAATTTTATCAAACAGTTCACTACCTTGTTGCTATGGCTAAAAGACTAAAAAATACCTCAAAGAAATGTGGTCTCATGGTGATGAAATTCCATGACAATCCATAAAAAAATGCTTGTCATAGCATTCCATCACCATGAGACCACATTTATTTGAGGCATTTTTTCCAAAGTTCATTGCCTTTTCTATCCTACCACATTTTTCATACATGTCTACCAAAGCATTTTATCAAACAATTCACTATCTTGTTGCTATGGCTAAAAGCCTAAAACAGGTGATTTCAAAAAATCTATGGATGCTTGGAAAAAATCTATCAAAGTATAATAGTAAGCAACAAGCTATGGTCTCATGGTTTTTATTTGGCATGAAATCAATGTGATTTTATTTGCATTTTTTGCAAGTTTAAAAGCATTTTGTAGGAAATTTTGTTGTTTGAAATGGGGAAAATCCTTTGTGGTCAATTTTGTGCACTTTTTAATTGTAGAATTCTCATAGTTAGTGAAAAAGGTATTGTTCGTGAAGGACTAGAAAAGATTCATAGAGCCTTTGAATTATACTCGTACTCTGCAATGGCGTTGAATCATTTAGCAAACCGTTTTTTCTTCATAGGGCAACATTTTCTTGTCGAATAGTTAACTGAGATAGCTCTTGTTTCAACTGACCACCCTCTCATTAAATCTCTTCATATTATAATATTGCACAATATTATCATAGTAAGGGTGATTATGACACTACTGGACACTACTACATGGCATCAATCAAGGAAAGCAAGAGGCCACAAGATTTTGTGGACAGTTTTAATTGAAGCTAGGAGATCTTAAGAGTTCTCTCTCAATTTTTGAAAAGGTTTTGGAGGTCCACCCTAAGATCTGTGAGAGCTTAAAATTTGTAGGCCATATATATGTTCAACAAGGGCTGACAAAGAAGGCTTTGGAAATTTTAAGAAAGGAAACTCACATAGATCCACCTAATGCCCATGCACTTATCAAGATGGGTGAGTTATTAATATCATCAGACCTCGTTGCAACCTTAGATTATCTTAGATGCCAAAGTCACTTTTGAAGAAGAGAAAATAAGAATTTCCCATTCAATTGTTAAAAAACATTGGGATTCTTCATTTTGAGCATGATGAACTTGTTGGCTAACAAAATTTTATTGAGGCATTAGAAAATGATGTTTCACCTCTACATAAATCTTTGTGGTCAGTTATGTGCATTTTTTACTTGTATGATTCTCATAGTTAGTGAAAAAGGTAGTGTTCATGAAGGAATGGAAAAGATGCATATAGACTTTGAATAATACCCATACTTTGCAATGGCATTGAATCATTTAGCAAACCATTTTTTCTTCACTACAGGGAATCATTTTCTTGTGGAACAGCTGATTGAGACAACTCTTGTTTCAACTGACCACCCTGTCATGAAATCTCATTCATATTTTAATATTGCACGATCTTATCATAGTAAAGGTGATTATGACACCATTGGTTGCTACTACATGACATTAGTCAAGGAAATCCATAGGCCACAAGATTTTGTGGATAGGTTTAATTGAAGTTGGGAGATCTTAAGATTTCTCTCACAAATTTTGAAAAGGTTTTAGAGGTCCACCCTGAGAACTGTGAGAGCTTAAAAGTTGTAGGCCATATATATGCTCAACAAGGGTTGGCAGATAAGTCTTTGGAAATTTTAAGAAAGTCAACTCGCATAGATCCACCTGATGCCCATGCATTTATCAAGATGGGTGAGTTATTAATATTGGCAGACCCCAGTGTAGCCATAGATTCTCTTAAGATGCCAAAGTCTCTTTTGAAGAAGATCAGAGAAGAATTACCCATTCAATTGTTAAACAACATTGGGGTTCTTCATTTTGAGCATGATGAACTAGAGTTGTCTCAACAAAATTTTATGGAGGCATTAGGAAATGATGTTTTGCCTCTACATAAATCTTTGTGGTCAGTTTTGTGCATTTTTTAATTGTAGGATTCTTACAGTTAGTGAAAAAGGTAGTGTTCATGAAGGAATGGAAAAGATGTGTAGAGCCTTTGAATTATACACATACTCTGCAATGGCATTGAATCATGTATCAAACCATTTTTCTTCACTACAGGGCAACATTTTCTTGTGGAACAATTGACTGAGACAACTCTTGTTTCAAATGATCACCCTATCATGAAATCTCATTCATATTATAATCTTGCATGATCTTATCATAGTAAAGGTGATTATGACACCACTGGCCACTACTACATGACATCAGTCAAGGAAAGCCAAAGGCCACAAGATTTTTTGGATAGGTTCAGTTGAAGCTAGGAGATCTTAAGAGTTCTCTCTCAAATTTTGAATAGGTTTTAGAGGTCCACCCTAAGAACTGTTAGAGCTTAAAATTTGTAGGCCATATATATTCTCAACAAGGGCTGGCAGAGAAGGCTTTGGAAATTTTAAGAAAGGAAATTCACATAGATCCACCTAAATCCCATGCATTTATCAAGATGGGTGAGTTATTAATATCATCAAAACCCAGTGTAGCCTTAGATTCTCTTAAGATGCCAAAGTCTCTTTTGAAGAAGAGTAGAGAAGAAGTACCCATTCAATTGTTAAATAACATCGGGGTTCTTTATTTTGAGCGTGATGAACTAGATTTGGATCAAAAAAAAATTATGGAGGCATTGGGAAATGGCATTTGGGTTGAATTCATAGATAAAATCCCCAGTGTTAATTCTACAGTTTTTCCTATGCTCTTTAAGGATATGAAATTCTTCTATCGACTAGAAGAAGGTGGTGTTTCACTTGAGTTACCATGGGATAAAGTCACAAAAATATTTAATCTTGCTAGGTTGTTTGAACAACTACATCATACTGAAAAATAAAATCTTGTATACAAGTTAATATTGTTCAAGTTTCCTAATTATGTGGATGCATATCTACATCTTGCAACCATGGATCAGGCTTAGAATGATACCCAACTAAGCTTAGAATTGATTGGGGATTCACTTAAGGTGGATAAAAACTCATCAAATTATGTATCTATGCTTGGAGAAATCGAATTGAAAACAAATTTCTGCCTTAAAGCAAAGAAACAATTAAAGTTGTACAAAGTGAATCAGATACAAAGAATTCTTATGTTGACATTTCACTTGGAAATTGGAATTATTTTTCAACTTTTCGCAATTAGAGGGGGGATCCAAAGGTGGAGGCACAACATCTTGAGAAGTCTAGATAACTATATTGTAAATTGTTTGCATAGAGACCAGGAAATGTTTATGCTACAAATGGGGCAGCCATTGTGCTAGCTGAAAGGGGTCAATTTGATATTGCAAAGGAAATTTTTACATAGGTACAAGAAGCTGCAATAGGAAACATCTTTTTTAGATGCTTGATGTGTGGTTAAATCTAGCACATGTTTACTTTTTACAAGGAAATTTTACGCTTGCAGTGAAAATGTATCAAAATTATTTGAGGAAATTCTATTTTGGCACTAACACCCAAATTTTATTATATTTAGCTCGAGCACATTATGAACCTGAATAGTGGAAAGATTATAAAAAGAACATTATTAAGAGAAGTATATTGTAATGATAGTTTCAAATTTGTGTTTAATATAGTGAGGATTTCAAATTACCTTTGAATTTGCTACAGAGGGCATCCCCAAATCCGATCTCACTACAAAGAGCCTCAACAAATTCAAATTCGTTGCAGCAAACTCTAAATTCCTTTCCCTTGCCCACCTTTTCAGAAGTCTCCGGGTCCTCTCTAAATCCTTATCACCCATGCAAGTAGCTACTATAATTAATAAAAAATCCTCATTCCAGGCTAATGAATGAAGCGAGGTCAAGCGAGATGAATGAATCTGCAATGAACATGAATAATCATGCCAATACATCATGCCAATAATTGACCGAATTGGTTTTTAATTTTTTTATCTAATTTGGCTTTGATGACTAACTATTTAGTCATTTTTATTTCTGTAACAGTAATTTTTTAGTCAACGACCAAATTAGTCATTTATTTACTCATTTTTAGTCATTTTTATTTGTTGTGATTGAAATTTCTAGTCACCTGGTCATTTATTTTCCAAATTTTACTAGTGGAATTCATAATGGTAGACATCAAAGCATAATTACAATAATTTTCCTTTCTAGCTTTAGATTGATTCATTCTAGCTAAGCTATCCTCACTTTCTTGTATAGGTTTTTTAAACCATTTAGGATTTCTTTTATATGTAGGAGTATCATCACTAGAAGAAGAATCATGAGTATAAATTTCAACATTTTCATCATCACTATCACTATGAGTAAGAGATGCATTAGAAGGGTTAAAAGAAGATTCAACTTGAGGATTATCCTCCACAACAATAATTTTATTTCAAGAAGATTCAATATCATACACTTTAGAACAATCATGAACACCATTTTCAATAATGCATACATCTCTAGCAACTTTAACTTTGTTAGTAAGAGGATTATAAAATCTATAAGCTTTAGAATGTTCATCATAACCAACGAAAATATGATGAGAAGATTTAGGATCTAATTTTTGCCTTTTTTGTTTAGGTTTGTGAACATAAGCAATGGAACCAAAAATTATTAAATGCTTAAGATTGGGCTTCCTACCAGACCAATCTTATTTAGGATTTATATCCTTTAAAGCTTTAGTAGGAGTCATATTAATAATGTAAGTAGCACAAAACATAGCTTATACCCAAAATTTATAAGACACATTTTTAGCATGTAACATTCATCTAGCCATTTCAACAATAGTTTTATGCTTCATTTCAGCTACACCATTTTGTTGAGGTGTATAGGGAATAGTTAGCTCATGCTTAATACCAGATTATTTAAAATAAATATTAAATGAATTTTTCACACATTCTTTACCATTATCAGTTCTAAGAATTTTAAGTTTAAAACCAGATTGTATTTCAACAAATTTATGAAATTTAGAAAATATCTGAAGAACTTGATCCTTACTATGAAGGAAATAGATCCAGGTTATTCTAGAATAATCATCAACAAAAGTAAGTGCATACCTTGATCCTTGGATGGAGTTATTCTCCATGGGTTTCAAAAGGTCACTATGAACTAGGTGCAACTTATGAGTTGCCCTCCATGATTGACCTTGTGGAAAGGGCTCACTATACATCTTACCACTCTTGCATCATGTGCATACAATTTTAGATGGAATAATACTAGGAAATCCTTCTACCATATTAAGTTTTTACATCAAGGCAATATTGTTAGCATTAATATGATGAAGTCTTTCATGCCAAACATTGAAATCAATGGTATATATTAAAGAGCATCTAGATTGAGGAAACTCATAAAATTTGAACAAATTATCATTGTCTAATTTAGCATTAGCAATGACCTTGTTTTGTTTTGGATCAATAACATAACATATATATTTATAAAATTCTATTTTTTAATCTTGACAAAGCTTAGCAACTAAAAGAAAAATAGTCTTTAATTAAGGATCATATAAAATATCATGAAATTTACCATTAAGAACATTCACATCTCCAATTGCTTCTACTTTACAAGTATGATTATTAGCAATTCTAAGAGGAACATTATACTATTGGATATGAAAACTAAGAGGGGGGTGAATAAGTTCTCACAAATTTTAACTTTAAATTCAATTACCGAAACTAACACATAAACTAATTAAGTGATTAACCATCAAATGCCAATGCACAAACACAATAACACTAGATTTATGTGAAAAACCCAATGAGGGAAAAACCATAGTGAGGATTAAATTACACTATATAGAATATTAAAACTGGTTACAAAAAGGCTCACTCTCTGAAGTAAGGCTCACTGCCTCAAATAAGGCTCACTACCTTAGATAAGAACTCACTGTTCATAGGGATGCAACCCGGATGGATCACTACCATAGAGATACAAAGAAGATAAAGAAGACTTGTTACAAAGAGAAAACAATCCCAATGCAACAAATAATTCCACCACAATCATTGATCCACTTGCATGAATGAAAGAGTTCACCTTCTAATCACTACATCTAAAAACTCGATGTTAAGCTTCACACTGATCAACCACACACATAACTCACACACTTTCAGAATATCATCAAAGTCGTGTCTACTCTTTCGCTTATCTTCCTTCTTTTCTTATGTATAGTTTTCATTACTAGTACATTCTATATTTATACCATCTCCAACTTTGAAAAGATACAAAGTCAACCATCCAACTTCAATTTCGAATTAGGTCAGTGCCAAACATCCTAGGGTAGAATTAGAATGAGGGAAACCCAAACAAATGCTTCACTGGGACCCATAATAGATCCAATGTGCTTCATCAATTTCGAAGATAGTACTTGACACATGGTCGACCAAACCAATGTAAAGCACATAGATCAATTAAGCTCGATATTTCCAAATGTTGAAACCATCTTCAATAGAACCAAGGCAACACAACTCTAGAAACTCAAAGAGAAATTTGGACCAACAATAATTCTCTCAGACCTCAGCCAAAACATAGAAAACATAGTTCACAAGTACTGAACCAACATCCTCAACTGCTGACAACCCATAACCTTATTTTAATACAATTTTCTCAATATCCTCAACATATACAGTAAACAACAACTATTAAATAACCAGCTGACCGGTTGACATCAATGAAAATACTTTCATTCCTCTTTCCATTTTTGCAACAATCTCACCCTTTGTCATTGATGGCAACACACAATGTGAAAAACCATCAAAGACACAAACAAGCTCTGAAAATACTTCTCAAGATTTTTCTTTTTTTCTCCCCCTTGGAAGATCATCTTCCTCATTACCTACTTTCTCTTATTAGCTTTCTTTTCTTTGCACATGCTCTTTCTCTCCCCCTTTGACATCAATGGAAAAGGAAAAAGATATGTTCATTGAATCTTCCTTTGACATGAAAACAAAATACTCATATTGAAAACACTTAAAACTGTTTGTTCCCCCTGAGAGGTAGCCACCAAAAACATCAGTCCAAAAAGATAGAACCATGAATCCACCAAAATAATGCATCTCCAAATGCATCATAGTTTGTAAAAGGAGGGGCAATAACCCCTATCTTATCCCAGAGATACTCATAAGTATCTTTAGGAAGAGCCTTTGTAAATATATTTGCAATTTGATACTTTGTCAAAACATTCTCAAGCTTGACTTCATTCTCCATGAACTTCTCTCTCAAGAAATGATACTTGATAGATATATGCTTCATTATCGAGTGCATTACATGATTCTTTGAAATGTTAATTGCACTTGTATTATCACAAAAGATAGAAATAGGATCATCATACAACACTATGATATCCTTCAATGCTTTTTTCATCCATAAAACTTATGTACAACAAGAGACTGCATCAATATAGTCGGCTTCAGTAGTAGACAAAGAGACTGAATCTTGCTTCTTACTCAACCATGCCACCAATCTACATCCAAAAAGAATCCACCACCACTAGTACCTTCTTGTCATCTATACTTTCAGCTCAATCTGCATCTATATAAGCACCAAGTGTAAATTTAGTATCTTTAGGATACCATAATCTAGAGTGTCATTCAAATATTTGAATATTATTTTAACTACAGTAACATGTGTTTCCTTCAAATCTTCTTGAAATCTAGCCATAAGATAAATCATATGCATAATATTTGGTCTAGTAGTATTCAAATACTGTATTCCACCAATCATAGATCTATACTTGCTCTAATTAGCCTTAGGTGAATCATCATCTTTACCCAACCTACAACCTATCACCATAGGAGTACATACCAGTTTGGAACCATCCATCCCAAATATTTTCAACATCTCTTTCAAATACTTAGATTGTGAAATGAAAATTCCTTCCTCTGATTGATTAATCTATAGCCCAAGAAAGAAATTCATCTTGCCAAATATAGACATTTCAAATTCTTTATACATCTCTTCCACAAAGATTTTGTCATTTTTAGTTTTGAAATATAAATTACTGTCTGACATTCCTTTTTTTAAAATCCTTGTTGACTCAAATACTTATCTAGCATTGCATACCAGGCTTTAAGAGCTTGCTTCAATCCATATAAAGCTTTTTTCAATCTACACACCATATCTGGTTGGTTTGTTAACAAAAATCCTTCTGGTTGTTCCATGTAGACCTCTTCTTCTAGTTCACCATTCAAAAATGTTGACTTGACATCCATCTGATAGACTTTGAAATCTTTATAAGTAGCCAATGCCAAGAACATCCTTATAGCTTATATTCTTGCTATCCGAGAAAAAGTCTCCTCAAAATCTATACCTTCTACTTGTGAGTAGCCTTTACACACAAGCCTTACTTTGTTTCTGACAACATTCCCATTCTCATTCAACTTGTTTATGAATACCCATTTTGATCCTGTTGGGTCTCAAAAATGCTAGTTCAAATGAACCACGAGAGGTTGCCACACTCTCACTAAGTTAATGGCCAACTAACAAGGCCAACCAATATGATTGAACCCTCTACTCTTAAGGCTTTGCTAAACCTAGGCGGGTGCACCTATATGAGACAGATTTTGAATTATGTTTCCTACTTGACCTAACTATCCACAAATGGAAATTTGATAGTGGAAAGATATGATCCTAATTTGGTATAAATTGTATTTGCAATATCAAGATATGAATTAATATGTTCAATTAAGAGATGTCAAATGAAATTAATAAAAATAATGTAATGAAAATAAGGGAGACCAATACCTTATTGGGTAGAACGGAGTCAAATGAAAGCCTTTAATGAGTGGTTTCTATCTAGCAAGTTCTCTAATTGTTTGGCATACAATTATGAGTTTATAACTAGTATAAACATGCAAGGATGTAATTGATAAACCCTACTTGAGGTAGAATATCAAATCTAATTATCTGATTCTTCTTATTGATCCAAATGACATTCCCCAATTACTGTAATTGATTGAAAGGAATTTAATTCTTCATTAAAGAACCCAATAAATCAAACCACATAGAAACAACAAATGTGTACTGATAAATCAAACATATACTTGATACTTCAATTTAAACAATCAAGAAACATCAGATTGGAGACAATCAAATAATCATAGGAATCCAACAAACAATTGATGCCAGAATGAAATCACCAAATCAACAGTCTTTCATTATCTTCCTTGAAACTCATACATGCAACATAGTCTCCTTGAATGCCATCATTCTGAAAATATTGTGCTTACAGCAGTCTATCCTCTTCCAATTCTATCTTTTTTTTTCATTTTCTATCATCCAACAACAGATATTTATACTTTAGTTTGAAAAAGGACGTGCCTTTTCTAAAAGTCTTAAGCATAAAATGTTAACAAGCTTATCATTAACTAATTTTTACTAATCCACAAATGAATGGCAGACATATGTTCTGTATAATCTTGGTGCTCATGAGTATCAGCATCTCCCAACACATCACGGGTCACAATCTCCATCATCATCATTTGTTCGTTCTGCTCACATGCTTCATCCAACGTTACGTCCTTCGTATCGTAGTGGTTGTCTTCAACATATCTTGGAGTATCGTTTCACATTCGCTTTTTCATGTAGTCACTTCTTTCAATTTTCCTTCATCATCACATAACTTAGTCAATCTATCTTCGGTAGCTTCTATCAATCCCTACACATCCCCTTGTAATTCCTCAAAGAAATCCCTATGCCTATCCGTGATACAATTAGCATTTTCAATCTCTGCATTACTAGGAGTATCCTTTTGCTCCAATTCCTCAATTTTTTCTTGGATTTTGCTATCCACTCTCCTGTGCTCTTTTATTGCATCCACGTATTGTGAATGTTTTCCCTAGAGTTTATTTAACCAAGTGGTTAAAATGACCTGCCTCCTTTTGATTATTGCAACAAGTGCATCCATTTTCCCTTGAGAGTATGTAGTTGACCCCTCCCAATGGTCCTTTTTCTCTGAACTCTCACCTTGGGTAACCATCTTTGTTGGCCCTGTTATAGCACCTACCAAGTCTTTTAGGTGTTCATTCTCTCTCAGCATTCTCTCATTATTGGTTTTATATATCTCTCTCTTTGATCAATGCTTGGATCTAGGCTTTATTCAACTTGGCTATATTTATCCCAATGTCTGTAGTTGCAACAGGATCAACCTCTCTAGCCTTTAGGGTCATGACATGTCTGAATGCCTTCTCAGTATCAATAACAATTGACTTCATGTGAGGAGGATACAAGGCCCAAATAATTAATGTTTCATCATCATGATTGTATCTAGATCCTATGTATACCTTCGTCACCTTCTCTATGTTGAGCTTGTGGGTAGCATTGTTATCTTTCAAGAAACTGTCAAAAACTAATATAGAATTTAGATCCAAAACTAGGAAAATCATAACACCTTCCTTTTCTAGCATCTCCCTTCCCTTTTCAGGGGTCATGTTTGTCATCTCTTTGTCTACGTCATCCCTTAAGCTTTTTATCAATTGATCTTCATTTCCTGGTGTGACATTGTCAACCAGTCCTCTTATCTCTTTCCCTTTTTGCTTATATAAAAATGTTTTAAACTCTGAGGTCTTTATAAATTCATCATCTAATATAAAAGACCTATAGTCTTCATGTCTCATATCTACATCCATAGTTTCCTCAACATCTGTTTCTCTGGCAACATAGGCATAATCTTGAGTCTTCATTCTTGATACCTTCCCAGATGAGCTTTGTGGCTTGTCAACTTCTGATATCCCTTTAATGGAGGATAACAACCTAGCATCCACCAACTCCTGATCATGTTTCTCAATCACCATTTATGCTTCCTCTGCCTCTAGGTTTCTGATTATATCATCAGATTTATAGGGTACATGTTGGTACCCTCCAAAATTTATTCTTTGTCTGGCAGAGTGGATATATCCCTTAGGATCAAAGTTTTTTCTTGATGGTGCTCTTCTCATGTTGTAGTGCAATAGTTTATCCAAAATCAGATCGTAACCCTCCTTTGCCAATATAGTAAAATCACCGAAACACAATGTACTAGGCATAAAGGTCTGTTTCCCATATGAACTTAAGTTCATGACACTGGAGAAATCCATTTGCCTAATAATTTATAAATATGCAATTCTATCTGGGGTAGTTCTAGGAAAAATGAATGGTGTATCCTCAAAGCCATAAACCCTAATCATTATGGCATTTTATATGCAGTACCAATCCCCCCAGTTATGGTTGATTGGTCCATTATAATCTCTAGGCCTAAGAAAACTCTTCACTTCTTTAGATAAGGAATAATCACAAGGATGATAATAAAATCTATACAAAGGTTTCACAAAGAATTCTTCAAAATGCAGGAAATTTGAATTGGAAAACCTGTTGTCCCAAACATCAGTCCATAATAGAACAGGCAATGGCCTACCTTCCTTGTCAGATTGTGAAATCCTCAGCTCTTGAGGCCATAAACCTAACTCTTGTCCAAAATACAACACTAACTGCATCAATAGTGAATAATTCCTGAGATGGAGAATAGAGGCACCATTCTTTATTGCTATCAACCCTGCATCCAGTTCCTTAAATACATGTGAAGCATAATCAAATGATCTGGAATTGTGATACTGAATATATGCAGCAATCACCATGGGAACAACTGCCATATGTTCTGGGACTTCCATCCCCAATACCTATCCCACTGAAAAATAAGTGTACTTCAGGTAGGGTTCGAAGAGATCTGCATGAAATGGTGGTCCCTCATTGTCCTCCATCAGAGTAGGTTTGCCATGACATCTTACTCTGTGCAGGGGTAATCTCCATCCCTTATAAATGGTGTCCATTCTTCTGAATTCACTATCCAGTTCTTCACATATTATTTTCTCATTGCATATTCCTTCCAATCTGAAAACCTTAGCTATTGCATTCTCGGACAAATGTATCAATGGATGCCTTGACAAGTCACATATAGCTTTATTCTTCGGGTTATAATGTCCATCCAACAACCTCACCAGTTCGACATCAATAAAGATATTAGGGCACACTAATTTTCCCAAATTTAGCCTCCATGGATTTCATATTGGCTCAAAGTGATTTCTCCTGTGATAATGGAAATTGAATAACTCATACCCCCTAATTGGAGTCCAAAAATCCCCTATGAATTTGCATTTGTCATCTAATTTTTCAATTTCTGCTTTGAGCTATACAGAACACCTAGCTTTTGGCCTAGAACCAGGTAACTGGTCTATGAGGTCTCAGCTTTCTTTCAGTTCCCTCTAGTTGCAATTCAATCTTTTGCTTCTTTGCTTTTGATTGATTACCCTGCCTGGGTTTTCTCCCTTTTATTTTTCCTGAGCTAGTGCCTTCCATATTCAAAATTCGTGAATGCTGAGAAGATGCGAAACTTACTGTATTCTGCCTATAAATCCAAGATAGATGAATGCCCTAATTGTTTCGCTGGTTCCCTTGCTCTCCGTCGCTATTAATTATGTGAAACAATGATTTCAATTGAGCATACCTTGATGTGTAAAATATTTTATGCTTCGTGTTGCCATTAATGTCTTTACTGAGACATGAATGTTGCAAGTTTTTTGAAATTCTTGTTGTCACATCAGGGATCATATCGGCAAGACATTTCAAATCTCTGGCTAATCAGCCTGTTCAACGTTCACCCATCCGCTAAGACATCCTACAATTCCCCCGACATCATAAGTCTCCTTGATAGTTTCTTTCCTTTTGCTTTTTATATCGCCATGACCTTCACCGAAGAAACTATCACTCAGACTTAATGAATCGGGCCAACGGTTCCTCACCTTACTCCAAAAGCTCTTTGTCTCACCGAGATGTTCACTTTATTGACTTATGTCGCCAAGACCAATCATTTGTCATGTCGACAAAATGATACTCACCATAATGTCTCTTAGATCTCCCCACTAAGACATATCTCATCGATACATTTTTTCTTCAGCGAAACCATGTGCATTGTCTTCTCGACACCTTTTATCTCTGCATGCTCAGTTCTGTCAGTGTAACCCGAGGGGTCGATAAGACTTTCTGAACTCTCCCCGACATCATATGTCTCACCGAGTGAGTCCTCCCTTTGCTTTATCGGCAAGACCAATAACGCTTCAGGCAGTGTTTTGAAACCTCTCTCTGATGACCAAAGTCTCTTCGATAGACTTTACTTTACTCCAATTGGTAAAAGGTAACCCAGCTCGATATGACCTTACATCGTCACACCGATACCTTTTGTCTTGCTGATAAGAAATATAAACCCACATTCTTTTGGTGTATAACTTTATCAGTATGACCCTTTTGATGTCTTGTCGGTATATTGAGGATATGTATATTATCATCAATGAGACCTGCATCAACTTATGCTGATATTTTCATATGTTAAAAATTTAATGCCAAATGAAATTTTATGGGGCTTTTTTTGCAAAATTTAAATTGGATTTCGGTAAAAGATGCTATGTGACGATTTTTATGTCTGTATTATGAAAATTTTTGGGAGACTAATAATCATGAAGGGTGAATGAAGTTGTCAAAATTTCACAGTTCCAACAGTGGCTCCATCTGGGGATGAATGATTGTGAGATCATTGCAAGGATCCAGATCTCTGGGTGAGTAGACCAAACATTATGGATGAAAGCAAGTGGAGATGGAAAATGATCCTAAACTACTATACATGGAAAAAAGATCAAATAAGGATTTCCAGGATTGTCCATGTGCTAGCAATTTCCTGTATCCTTTACTTCGTATACTACTGTGCATAGAAATTTTTATGAGAAATTTTTCTTCAAGAGTTGTCCATGCACTGGCAACCCTTGATCCTCTGTGACTTTTAAGAGAAAAAGTCTTTTAGAAATTTCCCATGTATAGGCAACTCTTGTTCTTCACCACTAATATTTTGCAAATAATATGAATCCTCTCCTTGCTTACCAATAATAACAAAAGTTCCTAACCATAGTGCCTCAAATTTTCCATGTTTTCCCTTCTCTTGGCACCTAGCATTCCACATCAATACTAGATCATCTATTTCAAATTTTCTATTTTTTGCTTTTTTGTCAAACAAATATTTCATTTGTGCTTGCAATTTCATGTTCTGGTTTTGAGCTATTCTCCTTATTTCATCAAGTTTTGCAAGTTGCTCCATTCTCTCCTCCATTGGTTCAGGAACATCTATATCTTCTTGAAGGATAAATTTGTAAACTGGCAATAAATTTTGCAAAGGCATCCTAGCTTGTGTTTCATAGACTAATTCATATGGGGATTTCCCAATTGCCTTTTTGATAGTAATTCTATCTGCCCATACAACCAATCTTAACTTTGAATCCCAAGATTTTTTGTTCTTACCAAGCATCCTTTTTATGATTTTTAAAAGACTCTTGTTGCTAGATTCTGCCTGACCATTGGCTTGTGGATGATATGGGGCAGAATAAGAAACATTGATGCCATATGTCCTACAAAACTCTTTGAAATCAACAGACCTGAAATACATGCCATTATCTGTAATCACTCTCAATGGTCTACCAAATCTAGTAGTAATGTTATCCATTAAAAATTTGATTACAACTTTACTTGTTGCTTACTTGGTTGGGATTGCCTCCACCCATTTGGTGAAGTAATCAGTGGCCACTAGTATCCACCTATGTCCTCCACTCGATTTCTCTTGTATTTCCCCAATGAAATCAACCCCCCAATGGTGAAAAGGGGCTTCAACCTGCATAGGTCTGAGTGGTAGAGCTCCCTCATACTTCATTTTCCCTGAGAACTTTTGGCATGCTTCACACTTCCTTACATATGAAAATGAATCATCGAAAATTTTTGGCCAGTAATAACCTACCCTGAGGATTTTATGTGCAGTTGTCTTTGCTAAATAATTCCCTCCACAGACTCCTTTGTGCATTTCTTTTAGAACATGATCAACTTGTGACTCATCCAAACATAATAGTAGCATGCCATCTCCGTTTTTCCAGAATAGATCTCCTTCTATAAATACATATTTAGAAGCCTATAGTTTTAAAGTTCTTTTCTGGTTATCACTGAATCCTTCCGGGCATTTTTTGTTCCTAAGGTAATGCATGATGTTTGTGTACCAGGGTGTATGCTCAATACTTGCAATTTCATTTCCTTTTTCTTGTACATTGCAGACTTGATTTGCCTCAACGTTCGCTTCTGCCATTAATCTGGCCAATCCTTGGCCTCTTATCAATTTAGTAATTTGTATTTCCATATCAAATTCCTGAATTTTGTTAATCCACTTGCACCTTTTCCCTATCACTTATGATTGTGTCAAGATGCCTTTGACTACTGCGTGGGGAACATATGCAATTACTTTGGCTCCAACAAGATATGGCCTAAAAGCTTTTGTGGCCTTTACCAGTGCAAAGGCTTGTTTTTCCATTATGTCATACTTCAATTCTGATCCTTGTAAAGATTTACTAAAGAAAGATACAAGTTGCTCATGACCATCCTCATTTTTCTGTAACATGATAGCAACTATTGTATGCAGGGAAGTAAATGAAAATATTTGAAAAGGTTTTGTGAAATCAAGAGACTTGAGGACAGGGGCTTCCTTAATGGCTCTTTTAATGGATACAAAGGCTTCTAATGCTTCTGGGGTCCATTCAATATTTTGTCCTTTCTTTAAAATTTTTGATATGGGTTTGACAATCTCAGCAAAGTTGGACACAAACCTCCTAACAAAATTAATCTGCCCAAAGAATGATTGGATGGCTTTCACATTTTTAGGGATAGGAACCTTATCTATAGCCTCAACTCTCTCAGGATCTATCCTAAATCCCTCTTTTGATACAATGTGTCCTAAGAGTTTTCCCTCTGTAACAAAAAAATGACATTTCTTAGGGTTCAAACTAATGCCATATTCTAAAGCTTTAATGAATATTTTTTCTAGATGCCCTATATGATCTTCATCCCTTTTTGAGTAAGTCGTAAGGTCATCTTAATACACCACCATTATAGCATTGATCAGGTCAGCAAATGCTAAGTCCATAGCCCTTTGAAAGGTTGCTCCCACATTAGTGAGACCAAAAGGCATTCTAACATATACATATGTTCCCCATGGGGTTGTGAAATCTGTTTTGTATTACTCACATTCCTTGACTTTAACATGGTTATAACCAAAAAAACCATCCATCATAGATAGTAGCTCACACCCGGTTACCTTATGCAGTACGACTTCCATGTTAGGTAGTGGGTAATTATCTTTGAGAGATGCTACATTCAAATTTCTGAAATCTACACACATTCTGATATCTCCATTTTTCTTTCTAACAGGGACAAGGTTTGACATCCATGTTGAGTGCCTTACAGGTTTGATGATACCTCCATCTCTAAGCTTGATCAATTCTTCCTGCATTTTTGGTTCCAGAGTGGGGTTAATGGGCCTTTGTTTCTATCTAAATGGCTTTGCATCTACTTTCAATGGAATTTCATGCTGAAATAAATCCTCCCTATATGCCTTGAGGTCCTCATAAGACCATGCAAACACATGTTTATACTTTCTTAACAATGAAATCAGCATTCTTCAGACAATAGGGCTTATCTTCTTCCCAATATATACCTTCCTTGGTGATAGTTTGGTCCCCAAGTTTATTTCTTCAATATCTTCCCTTTTGACTGGTGTTTGTTTCGTAAGGGATCGATCACTCCCATCATACACTCTTTCCAATGCCACTAACCCTTTGGGAAGTTTATTAGTCTTAAGTTGCAAGATTTTCTTTCTGAATACTGTATGTTCTCCATCTATCTCTTCCACAAAGGTGTTGAAATCAATTTCCTGAGACTCATACTGGTCTATACATTGAAGGAATTTCAAAAGGTCAGTGTCATCATTGAAAACTTGGCAACTATATACATTGTCCGGCACAATAGGTCTTGCTTTGAATTCAACTTGGGACACTCTTGCAAGCATGATATCATCTTGTTTTAGTGCTACATTCGCCAAGAAGTCTGCCATTATATTTTTTGATCTGTCCACCCAATCAATGGAGAAAGCATCAAATAGTTCAATTATGTCCCATATTGCACTTCTGTATTGTTTCAATCTTTTATTTTTTGCTACATATTTTGATCTGATCTGGGATACAACCAGCTCTGAATCTCCAAAAATTGTTAAGATTTTGATCTTATGTTTAACAACTAAATTCAATCTAGTCAACAAAGCTTCATATTCTGCTACATTGTTTGTACATTCAAATGCTAACAAAAATGAATATTTGTAAGTTGAACCATTAGGAGATATAAAAACTATCCCAACTCCATTTCCCTCTTGGCTGCAGGCTCCATCGAAGTACATTTTCCATATTCCTTGTTGATTTTCAAAAATATTTTGATCAATTGGATATTTTCTTACCAATTTAGGTTGAGATAGTTCCACTCTAAAACTCCCCAAATCAACATCACAGAAACAGTTAAGTGGCTCTTGAGGAGTGTATTCAACAATTTGATTCATTCTAGGTTTTCTATACAATTTTACCTCTTCTCCATTTACTGGTATGGTGGCATATGATAAGTCAAACTATACATTGCCCCCTCTATTGTAGTCCACTACCTTGATAAAAGCATTCCAAATTGGGGAGGTGTGTCAATTATAGTTATGTCAATAGTGTAAGCATCTTGTGGGTAAGTTTCTAACCTTACTTTCACATTCTTCATTATTCCCACAATCGGGACATGCCTGCTATCCATGGCATAGCATTTACCTCCTTCCACATCTATCCACAAACCAAGTTGCTTCATCACCCCTACTGGCATGATATTCATGGAGGCACCTGAGTCTACCATGCAATTTCTTACTAGTTTTCCGCTTATGAGTAAAGTGGTGAAGAATGGGTCAATCTACGGTGTGTTCATTAGGTAGACCTCTGGGATTTTCACCTCCTTCCTTTTATTATTTATTTCAGAGACCTCTTTGTTTTCAGGGCTTATATTTTGATTTCCATTAGAAATTAATTGTACAGTGCTTTCCCTATATTCCTTGATTTTCATCATTTCAATAAATGGGACAAACATTTTCAATTGAGATAAAGCTTGTACAAAATCAAAGGATGTACCTTCAATTTTGATTATCTTTTTAGGTTTAGTGCATTCTCCTTTGTTTCCTTCCTTTTCCCTTTTGGATGTTTGATCTAGCTTTTTCTTTTCAATGGGAAATTTCTTACTTTCCTCCTTAGGGGATTCTTTATGTTCTCTTTTGTCTGGTTGTTTATCATCGGTCCCTTTTGATGTCCCATCTGATGCTTTTTTATTTTCTATAAATATCCCTCTTGGGACACCCTCATCTTTATTCACCGTTTTGTTTCTCAAATGATATTTGTTTCTGGCCTCCTCCACTGCTGCAATTGTCAATCTTTTAATCTCTTCTTCACTTGGTCTTCTTATATTGCATCTATTTTTCTGACTTGATGTAATAGGGGGATCTTGCTCATTTTCATTTTCTTCATGATCAGAGAAAACATGCTGCTTTGCCATGTGAACATTGTATTTTTGGTGATCGACATTGTATTCATATCCTTCCTCCTCTGAAGAGGCATATTCTTGCTCTAAAGAGTTAAGAGTGTGGGAAGTTAGGCAGACATTCTGGTCTTCACCACCATCATCTTCCTATGTGTCTTCTTTTGGTATTGACTGAGTTTGTACACAATGCTCTGGGGAATGTGGTGCATAGCAGACTGAGCACCATGGACTCTTATCTACCATATATGCTCCCTTTCTTTTTAGTGGATTTGGTGTTTCCTTATTTCTTGGTCTATCATTTACCAGCTTCCCATCCTTCCAATTTGTATTATAAGGCATGTCATGCAACCTTGGTCTTACATTCATATATGTGTTCTCTTGTCTATTTGGGGGAACATATTGAGGAACCCTAGGGTTTTCCCTTTTAGAAAACATCCCTGCAGCTTTCCTATTATTTTACATAGTTAAGGCTATCTTTTGGGCCTCAGCCAGATTCCTAGGACCTCTATTTCTTAATTCATATCCTATCTTGGGGTCAAAGGATTTCAAATAGATACTCAACACAACATGATCAACCAACTTGGATGCCTGAGGTATTTTATTGTGTAATTTAACAAACCTTTGGTTAAAATCAAAGGCTGACTCATTCTGATGCTTTTGGATAGTCACTAACTCATGCAAGGCAAAATCTGATGCACACTGATTCCCATATTGTTGAAGAAACTGCTCATGACACACCTGAATGGAATAAATGGATGTAGTTGGTAGACTGTTGAACCGGTCTCTAGCATCCTCAATCAATGACAGCATGAATAGTCTCATTTGTACATCCTCATACTACATGTCCAAGTCCTGAATGACTGCTTTAAAATTTCTCAGATGTTCCTCAGCTATAACTGCATTGCTTCCTTTGAATTTAGGGACTAAGCTCCTCCAATTGTTGTCCAGGGGGTAAGGGTAGATCTGAAATCTAGAGAGATCAAATTGTCTAATCATGGTTGTGCATTATGGAGGGGGATTTTGGAAATGATGATGTTGGTAGAGTGGGTTATTATTTTCCATATATTGTAGGCCTTGTGGGGGTACATACTGTTGATGAGGAGGTGGTTGAATATTTCGGTGTTGTGGTGGAGCATTTGTGTTTCTATATTGATTTCTAGGATGATTTTGGTGGGCTTGAGGGGAATTTGATGGCTTCATATTGTTTCTTTTATAGGGGGGTGTATATTTGGGTGACTTAGTCACTGATGTTTTGATTTGAGCTTTGTGTAACTTCATCTTTCTCAATTCTTCCATTGCTTGAAGTTGTTGCTCATACTCTACCCTTAATCTTTCTGCATGTTGCCTCATTTTCTCCCACTATTTATCTTCTTCATCTCATGCCGTAAGTTCACGATTTTCTTTAGATTTCTCATCATACTCAAGACCTTCCTCATAGAGTGCTGCTCCTTGTTCATCTTCATACTCTCTCCTTTTTCTAGCTTCAAACTCAGCCATGTGCTCGTCAGCTTTCCCAAGGTCTACTGGGTGGGAAGGATTTCTCCTCCCCTCAGGAGTGTGGAGCTCTTTAGATGGGCTCTCTTCATATGCAAGCGTATCATATGAATTATGTGTTTCCAGCAACAAATTTGATGCTTTGTTTTTTGTTGTTGTGTCCAAGTCATTAAACACTTTCTTGCCCTGATTGTTTTTGTAGTTTGATTTTCCTTTATTATCAGGACCATACCCCTCTTTGTAAGAAGATCTCCTTCCTTGCATGTTGTGAGAAACTGTGATGGTCTGAACTCTAGGTTGATTCCTTTCTTATTTGTATCTTATTGTATCAGTCTCAATATTTTTATTCATTCAGAGTTGCCACCCACTTTTTCTAAAAGTGAGAAAATATTTTGTGGTTATCTTACCTAGCGGAGTCAATTTTTTTCAAATTTCAATTATGGTTTTCTTTAGTGACTTTATATGGAAAGGTTTTCTACTACCATACAATTCTCTAGTTTTTCCCCAGCAAAGTTGCCAATTTGTTGGGTCTCAAAAATGCTGGTTTGAATGAAACACGAGAGGTTGCCACAATCTCACTACGTTAATGGCCAACTAACAAGGACAACCAATATGATTGAACCCTCTACTCTTAAGGCTCTGCTAAACCTAGGTGGGTGCACCTATATGAGTGACACAAATTTTGAATTATGTTTCCTACTTGACCTAACTATCCACAAATGGAAATTTGATGGTGGAAAGATATGATCCTAATTTGGTATAAATTGTATTTGCAATATCAAGATATGAATTAATATGTTCAATTAAGAGATGTCAAATGAAATTAATAAAAATAATGTAATGAAAATAAGGGAGACCAATACCTTATTGGGTAGAACGGAGTCAAATGAAAGCCTTTAATGAGTGGTTTCTATCTAGCAAGTTCTCTAATCGTTTGGCATACAATTATGAGTTTATAACTAGTATAAACATGAAAGGATGTAATTGATAAACCCTACTTGAGGTAGAATATCAAATCTAATTATCTGATTCTTCTTATTGATCCAAATGACATTCCCCAATTACTGTAATTGATTGAAAGGAATTTAATTCTTCATTAAAGAACCCAATAAATCAAACCACACAGAAACAACAAATGTGTACTGATAAATCAAACATATACTTGATACTTCAATTTAAACAATCAAGAAACATCAGATTGGAGACAATCAAATAATCATAGGAATCCAACAAACAATTGATGCCAGAATGAAATCACCAAATCAATAGTCTTTCATTATCTTCCTTGAAATTCATACATGCAACATAGTCTCCTTGAATGCCAACATTCTGAAAATATTGTGCTTACAGCAATCTATCCTCTTCTAATTCTATCTTTTTTTTTCATTTTCTATCATCCAACAACGGATATTTATACATTAGTTTGCAAAAGGATGTGCCTTTTCTAAAAGTCTTAAGCATAAAATGTTAACAAGCATATCATTAACTAATTTTTATTAAGCCACAGATGAATGATATACATATTTTCTATATAATCTTGGCACTCATGAGTATTAGCATCTCCCAATGCATCATGGATCACAATCTCCATCATCATCATTCATTCGTTCTGCTCACATGCTTCATCCAACGTTACGTCCTTCGTAGTGGCTGTCTTCAACATCTCCTGGAGTATCGTTTCACATTTGCTTTTCGATGTAGTCACTTCTTTCAATTTTCCTTCATCATCACATAACTTAGTCAATCTATCTTCGGTAGCTTCTATCAATCCCTGCACATCCCCTTGTAATTCCTCAAAGAAATCCCTATGCCTATCCATGATACAATTAGCATTTTCAATCTCTGCATTAATAGGAGTATCCTTTTGCTCCAATTCCTCAATTTTTTCCTGGATTCTGCTATCCACTCTCCTATGCTCTTTTATTGCATCCATGTATTGTGAATGTTTTCCCTAGAGTTTATTTAACCAAGTGGTTAAAATGACCTACCTCCTTTTGATTATTTCAGCAAGTGCATCCAGTTTCCCTTGAGAGTATGCAATTGACCCTTCCCAATGGTCTTTTTTCTATGAACTCTCACCTTGGGTAAGCATATTTGTTGGCCCTTTTACAACACCTACCAAGTATTTTAGGTGTTCATTCTCTCTCAGCATTCTCTGATTATTAGTTTTATACATCTCTCTCTCTGATCAATGCTTGGATCTGGGATTTATTCAGCTTGGCTATATTTATCCCAATGTCTATAGTTGCAACAGGATCAACCTCTCCAGCCTATAGGGTCATGACATGTCCAAATTCCTTCTCAGTATCAATAACAATTGACTTCTTGTGAGGAGGATACAAGGCCCAAATAATTAATGTTTCATCATTAGGATTGTATCTAGATATTGTGTATACCTCTGTCACCTTCTCTATGTTGAGCTTGTGGGTAGCATTGTTATCTTTCAAGAAACTATCAAAAACTAATATAGAATTTAGATCCAAACTTGGGAAAATCATAACACCCGCCTTTTCTAGCATCTCCCTTCCCTTTTCAGGGGTCATGTTTGTCATCTCTTTGTCTACGTCATCCCTTAAGCTTTTTAACAATTGCTTCATTTCTTGGTGTGACATTGTCAACCAGTCCTCTTATCTCTTTACCTTTTTGCTTATATAAAAATGTTTTAAACTCCGAGGTCTTTCCAAATTCATCATCTGATATAAAAGACCTATAGTCTTCATGTCTCATATCTACATCCATAGTTTCCTCAACATCTGTTTCTCTAGCAACATAGGCATAATCCTGAGTCTTCATTCTTGATACCTTCCCAGATGAGCTTTGTGGCCTGTCAACTTCTGATATCCCTTTAATGGAGGATAACAACTCAACATCCACAAACTCCTGATCATGTTTATCAATCACCATTTCTACTTCCTCTGCCTCCAAGTTTCTGATTATATCATCAGATTTATAGGGTACATGCTAGTACCCTCCAATATTTATTCTTTGTCTGGCAGAGTGGATATATCCCTCAGGATCAAAGTTTTTTCTTAATGGTGCTCTTCTCATGTTGTAGTGCAATAGTTTATCTAGAATTAGATTGTAACCCTCCTTTGCCAATATAGTAAAATCACTGAAACACAATGTACTGGGCATAAATTTCTATTTCCCATATGAACTTAAGTTCATGACACTAGATAAATCCATTTACCTAACAATTTCTAAATATGCAATTCTATCTGGGATATTTCTAGGAAAAATGAATGGTGTATCCTCAAAGCCATAAACCCTAATCATTGTGGCATTTTATATGCAGTACCAATCCCCCTAGTTATGGTTGAGTGGTCCATTATAATCTCTAGGCCTAAGAAACCTCTTCACTTCTTTAGATAAGGAATAATCACAAGGATGATTATAAAATCTATACAAAAGGTTTCACAAAGAATTCTTCAAAATGTAGGAAATTTGAATTGGAAAACCTGTTGTCCCAAACAACAGTCCATAATAGAACAGGCAATGGCCTATCTTCCTTGTCAGATTGTGAAATCCTCAGCTCCTAGGGCCATAAACCTAACTATTGTACAAAATACAACACTAAGTGCATCAGCAGTGAATAATTCCTGAGATGGAGAATAGAGGAACCATTCTTTATCACTATCAACCCTACATCCAATTCCTTAAATACATGTGAAGCATAATCAAATGATCTGGAATTGTGATACTAAATATCTACAACAATCACCATGGGCACAACCGCCATATTTTCTAGAACTTCCATCCCCAATACCTGTCCCACTGAAAAATAAGTGTACTTCAAGTAGGGTTTGAAGAGATCTACATGAAATGGTCATCCCTCACTGTCCTCCATCTAAGTAGGTTTTCCATGACATCTTACTTTGTGTAGGGGTAATCTCCATCCCTTATAAATGGTGTGCATTCTTTTGAATTCACTATCCAGTTCTTCACATATTATTTTCTCATTGCATATTCCTTCCAATCTTAAAACCTTAGCTATTGCATTCTCGAACAAATGTATCAATGGATTCCCTGACAAGTCACATATAGCTTTATTCTTCGGGTAATAATTTCCATCCAACAACCTTACCAGTTTGACATCAATAAAGACATTAGGGCACACTAATTTTCCCAAATTTAGCCTCCATGGATTGCATACTGGCTCAAAGCGATTTCTCTTGTGATAATGGAAATTGAATAACTCATACCCCCTAAGTGGAGTCCAAATATCCCCTATGAATTTCCATTTGTCGTCTAATTTTTTAATCTTCGCTTTGAGCTGCGTAGAATGCCTAGCTTTTGGCCCAGAACCAGGTAACTGGTCTATGAGGTCCCAATTCAACTTTCTTTCAGTGCCCTCTAGTTGTAATTCAGTCTTTTGCTTCTTTTCTTTTGATTGATTACCCTCCCTAGGTTTTCTCCCTTTTATTTTTCCTGAGCTAGTTCCTTCCATATTCAAAATTCACGAATGCTGAGAAGATGCGAAACTTATTGTATTTTGCCTATAAATCCAAGATAGATGAATTCCCTAATTGTTTCATTGGTTCCCCTACTCTCCGCCACTGTCATCTCTGTGAAACAATGATTTCAATTGAGCATACCCTGATATGTAAAATATTTTATGCTTTGTGGCGCCATTAATGTCTTTACTGAGACATGAATGTTGCAAGTTTTTTGAAATTCTCGCTATCACATCAAGGATCATATCGGCAAGAAATTTCAAATCTCTGGTTGATCGACCTGTTCAACGTTCACCCATTCACTAAGACGTCTTGCAGCTCCCCCGACATCATAAGTATCCTCAATAGTTTCTTTCCTTTTGCTTTTTATATCGCCATGACCTTCATCGAAGCAACTATCACTCAGACTTAATGAATTGGGCCAACAGTTCCTCACCTTACTCTGAAAGCTCTTCATCTCATCGAGATGTTCACTTTATTGACTTATGTCGCCAAGACCAATCATTTGTCCTGCTGACAAAATGATACTCGCCGTAATGTCTCTTAGATCTCTCCATTGAGACATATCTCACCGATACATTTTTTCTTCGATGAAACCATGCGCATTGTCTTCTTGACACCTTTTATCTCTGCATGTTCAGTTCTATCGGTGTCACTCGAGGGGTCAATAAGACTTTCTAAACTCTTCCCGGCATCATATGTCTCACCGAGTGAGTCCTCCCTTTGCTTTATTGGCAAGACCAATAATTTTTTGAGGAGTGTTTTTAAACCTCTCTCTAATGACCAAAGTCTCTCTGGTAGACTTTACTTTACTCCAATCGGTAAAAGGTAACCCAACTCGATATGACCTTACATCGTCACGCCGATACCTTTTGTCTTGCCGATAAGAAATATAAACCTCCATTCTTTTGGTGTATAACTTTATCAGTATGACCCTTCTGATGTATTGCCAATATATTGAGGATATGTATATTATCATCGATGAGACCTGCATCAACTTATGCCAATATTTACATATGTTAAAAATTTAATGCCAGATGAAATTTTATGGGGCTTTATGCTAAAATTTAAATTGGATTTCAGTAAAAGATGCTATGTGAGGATTTTTATGTTTGTATTATGAACCTTTTTGGGAGACTAATAATCATGAAGGGTGAATGAAGTTGTCAAAATTTCACAGTTCCAATAGATCCAATGATATTTTTTTCTATCGGTCTTGTGACTGATTCCAAAGTTTGATTCTTCTCAATCTACAAAATTTCTTCTTTCATTGCTTCCTTTCAATGTTCATCCTTACAGGCTTCACTTACTGACTTCGGCTCAATCTCAAAGAATAAGCACAAATTTAATTCAGTAGCAACTTTTCTTCTAGTTAACACAACTTTTGTCTTGTCTCCAATAATCTAACTTTTTGAATGATTCCTCTATACATATTTCAGTGTCCTATGGGACATCATCAAAGCATCTTCTTTGCTTTCATTCTACTTTTCTTGTTCATCTTTATCCTATTCTTCCATAATTTATTCTATTCATGTACAACCATGTTCATCAGACACATACCCATCAATATCAATAGAATTCTTTACTAGTTCATCAACCTTCACATTCGAGTTTTCTGCAATTTTCCTCAATATTTTGTTGAAACATCTATATGCCTTGCTTTTAGTAGAGTATCCAAGAAATATTCCTTCATCACTTCTCGCATCAAACTTACCCAAATTTTCCTCATCTCTTATGATATAGCATTTACTTTCGAATACCTTGAAATATTTGATTGTAGGAATTATTTTGTGACATAGCTCATAGGGAGTCTTTGTACTATTTTCTCTTTCTTAAACTTGATTGAATACATATATAGTAGTGTGAATAGCTTCTTTCCACTAAAATTCTGATAATTCATCTTCAGTGATCATTGACCTAGCAACTTCTTGAACTGTTCTATTTTTCCTTTCAACAACTCCATTTTGCTGAGGATTTCTCAGAGCAAATAGTCGTCTCTTTATACCATGCACTTCAAAAAACATATTGAACTCATAGGAGGTGAATTCTCCACCTCTTTCAGATCTCAATAATTTTAACTTCAAATTCACCTCATTTTCAACCATAGCCTTGAATGCCTTGAATCTATCTAATGTATTTGATTTCTCTCTTAAAAATGTAACCCATGTATATCTAGAATAATCATCAATTAAAAGCATAAAGTATCTTTCACCAAGTAGAGTTCGCACTCTCATGGGACCACAAAGGTTTGTATGAAGCAAATCCAGCAATCCAGTAGTAGATTGTTCTCTTGATCTGTAATGATTTCTTGTTTGCTTCCCGAACTGGAAATTCCTAAAGATAGCATTTATAGGCTTTGTAATTCTTGGTAGATCTCTCACGACCTGAATAGAGCTGATTATTTCCAAGTTATCAAAATTCATGTGACACATTTTCCTATGTCATAACCAACTATCATTTATCTGATTCATAAAACATTGTCCATCAACACCTTTAAGTTGATAAATATTCCCTTCATATTTCTTTCCTTTCTAGCAATCAATGTTTTGAAGCTTTCTCAATCTCACATTTCTCATCCTTAAACACAAGATCATATCCTTTTCTGCACATCTAACCAACACTCAACAAATTATGCCTTAAACCCTTAACATAGTAAACATCATCAGAATGATGCTTGCCATCAAAACTTACTAAAATTATCCCACAGATTTTAGCATCAATATCATCTCCAAACATAACCATCCCTCCATCATATTTCTCAAGTTTCACAAACTTACTCTTGACACCAGTCATGTGATGTGAGAAACCACTATCAACTACCCAAAAATTATTTTCCTATTTAGCATGTAGGGAAGAGATAATTGTACCTTAGTTTTTCTCCTTCTCCTTCTCCTTCTCTTTCTCTTTCTCCAAAGGACTTTCTTTTGGTTGTTTTTTTGAATTAGTAGAAGTAGGTTTATCCTTAATCACCAAGAACAAGCATTCATTTTCATCTGGATCTTCATATTCTAAATCTTCATCTGAAATACTATCATTCTCATTAACATAGTAAGCTATGTTAATCTTATTTCCTTTCTTTTCTTTCTCATATCTTTGTTTATTCCTTTTAGCTCTTTCCAAACACTTTGCAGCATAGTAACCAATTTCTCCACAACTAAAACACTTAAAGGGAAATTTACCTTCATAATTACTGGAGCCTTTTCTCATTCTTCTTACAAATTTAGCCTCAATTTCATTAAATTTTTCTTCATCTAGATCTTTATTTTTTGTAGCTTTAAAAGCAGTCTTTGTTTTACCTCCACTTCTTAGGTTTCACTTCCTCATCTCATAAGATGTCAAAAATTCTAGCAGCAGATCCTTAGTACAAATCTTATAATCTATAGTCTGCTCAATAGCTCATTCACCTTTTCACTATAAGCATCAAGAAGAGTTCTGAGAATCTTATTTAAAATTTTGGTTTCATCTATAGTAGCACCAAGAGATCGCATTCCAGCCATTACCTCATCCAATCTCTATACATAGGATTTAACATTCTCATCTTTGGACATGTGTAAAAGATCAAACTGTGTTTCCAAATTTTGTAATTTTTCCTCCTTTACCCTCTCATCACCATCATGTGCTCTTTCTAAAGCATCCCAGACTTCCTTAGATATCTTCAAATTTTGAACCTTAATCAACTCGAAATGTACCAAACTATTCTTCAAGATGAAATTTGTCTTGTTATTCGCTTCATGTGCTCTAATTTCTTCAGGTGTACTTAGACCATTAGCAAGAGGAGTGTAGGGTTTCTTATAATCTTTCTCTACATTATATCTGCAATACTCCAGATATTCCTCCATCAATACTTTCCAGATACCATAATTAGTTCCATCAAACCTCAAATAATCATTTATATCATTTTGCTAGCCATCTCGGACCTTCCTCAAGTGGTTAAGCTCTTCATCGAGCAACCTAGCACTAATACCAATTACTGGATAGGACAACTAAGAGGGATGGTGAATTAGTTTTCATAGATTTTAACCTTAAATTCAATTACCAAAACTAACACATAAGCTGATTAAGTGATTAACCATCAAATTCCAATGCATAAACACAATGACACTAGATTTATGTGGAAAACCCAATGAGAGAAAAACCATGGTGAGGATTAACTCACTATAGAGAATATCAAAACTGATTACAAAAAGGATCACTGCCTGAAATAAGGTTCGATGCCTGGAATAAGGCTCACTGCTTGAGATAAGGACTCACTATCCATAGGGATACAACCTGGATGGCTCACTACCACAGACATACAAAGAATACAAAAAACACTTGTTACAGAGAGACAACAATCCTAATGCAACAAAGGATTCCACCACAATCATCAATCCACTTTCATAAATGATAGATTTTTCCTTCTGGTCACTGCATCAGAAAACTCAACGTTAAGCTTCACACTAGTCAACCACACACATAACTCACACACTTTCAGAATAGCATCAAATTCATGTCTTCTCTTTCACTTATCTTCCTTCTTTTCTTATGTACACTTTTCATTGCTAGCACATTCTATATTTATACCATCTCTAACTTTGAAAAGATACAAAGTCAACCATCCAACTTCAAATTCAAATTAGGTTGGTGCCAAACATCCTAGGGTGGAATTAGAATGAGGGCGACCCAAACACACGCTTCACTGGGACCCATAATATATCTAACACATTTCATCAATTTCAAAGATAGTGCTTGACACACGGTCGACCAAACCAGTGTAAAACACATAGATCAATTAAGCTTGATACTTCCAAATGTTGAAACCATCTTCAATAGAACCAGGGCAACACAACTCTAGAACCTCAAAGAGAAATCCAAACCAACAACAATTCTCCTGAACCTTAGCTAGAACACAAAAAACATAGTTCACAAGTACCATACCAACATCCTCAACAACTGACAACCCGTAACCTTATTTTAATACAATTTTCTCAATATCCTCAACATATGCAGTTAAAAAAGACTAGTAGATAACCAGCTGACCAGTTGACATCAATGGTAACACTTTCATTCCTCCTTCCATTCTTGTAACATAGACATATTAGGTTGTGTAGACTCAAAAACTTCTTTTTTTGAAGTAACATGTTGAGATGCACCTGAATCAATAACCCATTCAACAAGTTGAGAAACATTAAAACTACAAGTAAAAGCATGTCTAGATTGATTTGCATTGTTATGAAACATATGATTGTTAGGTTTATTTTGTTGATTATTTTTCTTCAATGGATTTTTCTCATTTTTCTTCTTAAAACAAGTATTTTTCCAATGACCATCCTTATTACAATAAGTGCAATGAGGCCTTTTATAAGAAGTATTCTTCTTAAGATCATTGGCATTATTATAATGAGGTTTATTATTATAGTATTGTTTAGAATGAGGATTAAAAAATTTCGTATAATGTGACAAAAAGGCATGTTCATTAGATTTAAGATTATCAAATTGAATTAAGTTAGCTTCATGTCTTAATAAATTGCAAAAAATATATAATTTAATTGAGTAGCTAAAGAAGGAATATTTAATTGAGCATGAATATTAGTAATGAATTGTTGAAATTGTCCAGGAAGACATTTTTTAAGAATATGATGAATTAATCTAAGATCTTCTAATTTTACTCCTAAACCTGCATATTGATTATTCAAAACATCAAATTTAAATAGAAATCATCCATAGATTTGAAATCAAAATACCTTAGATCTTCAAGTTAGTCTTGAAGTTGAATCTTTCTAGAATCATTTATGCTATCATAAATAACTTTGAGTTTGTCCCATGCTTCATATGCTTTTGTACATGTACCAATGTGAACATATAGTTCAAATGACATCAAAATACCTATGAGGCCAAGGGCTTCTTCATTTTTGAGCCTCCATTTTTCTTGGAAATCTTTGGATGCATATAGATTGGGTTCTAATTTAGAATCTGAAGCAACATCCAAAAGATGTTTAAAATGAAAAATAAAGCATATGTGAGTTTTTCAAAAATGATAGTTAAAAGAATTCAACTTAATTTCAGGAATTAAAGTTTCAAGACATTGTAAATAAATTTAAGTGCACAAATTTCTTTTTATTAAAGGAAATACCTTTGAACTTGAGAAAAGAAATAACCTAGTTAAGCTTAAAAGAAAAGAAAAAATAACCCTCCACAAAGTAAATTTGAGATCTTGAAAAAAAATAGGCTCCCTCTTTTAAATTTTTTTTTTTTGAATAAAATTTATTTAAATTTAAATATCAAACAAAAGAATTATATATAAAATATTAAAATATTGATAAACACTAATATTATTTTAAAATAATACTAATAATAAATAATATTAAATTAATAAATATTTTAATAAAATTTAATATGATAATTTCTTAAACTTTTATTTTAAAGAATATTAAACTTTTTAAAGTTTAACATGATTTAGACTTAAATGATTTATACATTCATATAAAAGAAAAAGAGAAAATAACTAAACTTACATACTAAAAGATTAAACCTAAACTATGAAATTTTCCTATTTTTTAAAAAGAACTTACTTACCGCGTGGGAGGGATTAGGGGAGATGATCCAGTAGTTGAGCACCCTAACTTCGCACTTTTAATTATCCTACGTGGAAATTTCAAATCAGTCCCAATTTTTTATAGCAACTTACTTGGAAAGTCCCCTTATAGCTAAGGTTTTAGGGCCACATCATCAAATATGATACCACATCAGCATGTTTTTTGTCAAGGTGTCCAAAATGGCCAAAAAAAAGTGATACCAATACTTGTGCATTCACATCACCCAATAGTTGAGCACTAATGTGGCATCACATAATTGGTTATTTTTTTTATCAAAGGAATACATTTTGTTTAATTATGGGTAGTCATCATCAACAATAACAACTTTAAAGTCACAACTATTGGTCCAATATTGATAAAAAAATATTGGGCATTATATAAACAACTACTATCACAACTATTGAAAAATGCTCAGCTACTAGGTCCTCTCCCCTATAGGTTTAGAAAAGATCTTTTATAGAAATGAAAAAGATGAGAAGGTGGCTTTTGAAAAAAAATAGATGGCCTTTTTTTAAAATAACTGTTATAGGCACAAAGAATGAGATTTGGGGTTTAAAGATCAACGATAAATGAAATTTGAGCCACAAATGCAAAGAGAGACACAAGGGTGGATGAAAAAGAGCTTCGGTGACAACGATAAGAGATCACAATTGGGTTAGGGAGCTAAGTGTGGCTGAGGGAAAGAGAATGAAACTAGAGAACAAAGAAGGCCAAAATCCTAAAGAGGGGTACAAATTTTATTTATTTATTTATATAAAAATTTGGAGATTGATATATATATATATATATATATATGTGTGTGTGTGTGTGTGTGTGTGTGTGTGTGTGTGTGTGTTTTAAATATAGAAAAATATATTTGATTAAGATGTATTTTTTTAAACAAAACAAATATTAAAAATAGGGATCTAAAAATATTGATATTAAAAACCAAGGCTAGAGCTAAAAAAAAAAAAAAAATTCAAGAAATTTGAACATGCAAATTATAACATGCAAAAATAATGGATTTTTAAACTGAACTATAACCTTTTATTTGAGGGTTTCTAAAAAATTGCATAAATTTAAACATGCATGTAAATTAAATTGCTTAAAAATCTTTAGATAAAAAAAATTGCACAAGGGTTAGAGAAATATTATTGACAAAAAGAAAGATTAAACTTTTGGCTCTTCTCCTCCTCTCTAGAGTGCAGGGATAAGTTTAGTGGCGAATTATTGCCAATTGGCGAATTCTAGGAATCTGGCAATTCGAATTTGGTGAATCTACAGTATCTGTAGGGTGTTCAAACCACCAGGAAATCATGGACTATCGATCCAATGCATGTCCATTCGCCAACAGTTTTTTTTTACGAGGCATGTTTAGGCAATAAATTTGCCATAATAGACTACTCGTTTCCAATGCACTGATCAATATTTTCGCCTGGAATGCCGGGGAGCATGTCAAAGTCACCAACATATTCGGCAATACTATTAAAACAACATTAAATGAAGACCCATTTCGCCAATTAAAATTTACAAATAGTTGCTTGTGAAGACCCATTTCGCCAATTAAAATTTATAAATAGTTGCTTATGAGGACCTATTTCACCTTGAAAATTTCAAGGTATCATTGTATAAGCACGCGGGATTCGCCAAATTTTTAACATACCATTTCAAAATCCCGCGGAATTCTCCAAATATGGATTGATATAAATACAATTGAAACTATTATTTGTTCTTACACATTTTGTTCGGTTCTAAGGTTCTACTTCTCGATTTAGAAGTTAGCGAAACCCGAAAACATAGAGTCAAAGGTGAGTGATCATTTCTTGAATCTTCATACTATTATTAGTTATTAGACTATTAGTTATAATAATAAGATTTCTTTATCTATTTTCCATTCTTGCTTCAGTCTTAAACATAATTTTAAGTAGGGAATGTGATCTATATTCTTTGTTGGTCTGTCCTTAAACAAGAAGACTGATTTTTCAAGCTTTTATTCGAAGTGAGATCAATATTTCGAGCAGAAAGGGTAAGACTCCTGAGCAGGCGGGTAATAAAGAGTCTGGGAGGACATCAAAATGCCCAAAACAAGGAGGTCCATATAGCCTTAGTTTGGAATTGGCAAAGCTTCTAATCCATCAAATCAAGGTGGAGCTACACCATCAACTCTTCCACCAAATATTATTGAAGATGGAGATACATCATCAACTCTTCCGCCACAGGAAGGTCAAGGTGAGATTGTCATTGTGTTAAATCAAAATGTATCAGATGAGGATGGCAATACCATAGAAGATGTTCCAAGGGATACCTTGGATAGCCAGAATGAGATAATCGACTTGGATGAGGATGATGTTGGTAGCAAGAAAAGAAAAGGCAAAGCAAAATTGGGGCACGAGTGGGAAATGACAAGGAATTTTCAAATTGGTTGGTTGTCGAAGTACCCATTCCTTGAACTAGTGGTGGTATCAAAAAAAAATGATATTGAAAGGGAAACAGAGGTCAGATGTAAGATTTGTAGTTGGAAATGTGGAAGAGACAAAACGATGCAGCTAAAGCTTGAGACTATAGAAAAGCATATCGACAAAGTTTACAAAAAACAAATCATAGACAGAAAGGAACAATCAGTTGTACGATGGAAATCAAAGGAAGAATGTCTTCATGTTAAGTATGCCACAGATTATGGAGAGCATAACCATAGAATGTCGAAGATTAAAAAATGTGAAGGTACACTTGAGGCTCATTTTGGAAAAGCCATGGCAGCAGCAAATCTGTCAAAAACTGTTCAGATGAGTGTTGTTTTTCATATATTGTCCAAGGGGCGTCCTATGACAGACTACCATGAACATTTTGATTTATTATCTTATTTGAGTGTTCCCCACTTTCCCTTCTCACATTGGTCAGTAAACGCTGGATGGGAATTGGCGAACTGTCTTGCTGCAGTGGAAAAGCAATATTTAAAGGAGAAATTAAAAGAGTCAAATTTAATTGCATTATCTTTAGATGAAGTTACTGCAGTAGACAATACTTCTTGGGTTTGTATGCATTTGTATACTATAGAACAACATGTTCTCCAAGCTCATCTTCTTTGTGTTCATAAAATGAAGGACAGTTCGATATTGCAAAATCTATTTGAACTAGTCAAGAAATCTTTGAATGAAATTGCAATTTTGGATGAGTTGACAATTGTGAAAAAGTTGGTGTGTGTAGGAGCTGATGGAGCTGCAATGATGCAAGGTCAAAGGAGCGGTCTTTGCAAAAAGTTGCAAACTACTTGTGCACCATACATGCTTGGCATTCACTGCATGGCCCATAGAATGAATTTAGCATTTAAAATTGTAAGCAAGTTTCCAACAGTATCAAAAGTTGAAAATCTAGTTCACGAGATCCATGCATACTTCTGCTGAAGTCCCAAACATTTCCTTGAATTTCAACATTTTGCTGAGGGAATAAAACCTGGAAACAAGCTTCTGAAGGATGTCGATACCAGATGGATCTCCTTGCATGGACCAGCGCAACAAGTTCTTTCAGAATATCAATCCTTGATTGGGTTGATGTACGAGCATCGCAACACAGTAGACAAAGCTCCTAAACTCTTACATAGGCTAAGCGATATAGAGACACTCTTGACTTTAGCTAGTCTTCTCCCCATGCTAGATGAGATGAACAATCTTGTGAAGAAAGCCCAAGATAGAACTATGTATATTTATGAATATGCCAATCTACGTAAACTTACATGCTTGGCCCTCGGTCATCTATATCTAGATCTAACACAAGAAGGTGCAAATTATTTGATGTGGTGGAAAATTACTGATTTGAATAATCCTGATAATTATTTACAGTTTAATGCAAGTGGGCACTTATGTATTTGTGTACGTGGATATGAGATACCAATGTACCATTGTAAGACAGGCACTGGCAAGTGCTCTAGAAAATAAGTACCTATTAACGAGGAAGATTTTAACGACATTGTTAAATCTGTTAGTGATAATTTGAAGGAAATTGAAAAATCTCTTTCCTCGGAGATTCGTGAAAGATTCCCTTGACATGAAATACTTGAAGCCATAGGTATTGTTTATCCTCAATTTTGGGTAAATCGAGATAACCCAAAATATTTTCATGATCAAGTAAAAATCGTGATCGAACAGTTTTCAAAAAAGGTAACATACAATGAACAAATAATAGAAGGAATTTTAGATGAAAAAAAGCTTAGAAAGTAATGTCAGAGTTTTGCAATAGCTATGAGGGACCAGTCTGATTCCATGGGCAAGGAGAAGGCCTTTGAACCAGGATCAATAAAAAAGGTTTGGATAAGCTTAGGTCAGAGTGAAATATTGTGTGGTTCGATGTCAGAATATTTCAAACTTGTTGATTTGTGTCAAACAATGATATTGGGGTCGGTGGAGGATGAGAGAGTTTTCAGTACATTGGGGTTTTTGAAATCAAAGTTAAGAAACAAACTGGACAAGAATTTGGAAAATTGCTTGAGGATGAAAGGAACTGCGTATAATGTCAAAAAAATTCCTTTTGAAAGGGCACTCACAATCTGGAGGTCCGCATGTGAAAGAAGAGGGGTTGGGTTGTACAACGTAGGCTCTCCAATTCTAAGAGCCATCGGTACTGGTGGTGGTACTAGTGGCAGTGGCAGTGGGCCTAGGATAGATGAAGATGACAATGATATTGAAATTGACACAAATCAAACAATGAATGTTGATTTTGAGACACAGGCCGAACAAAGTGCAGAGCAGTCTTCGAATCAAGATGACTCTTTTACTTTATCTGAAGATGAGCATCGGTTTGAGGACCCTGACTTCGTTTTGGAAATGGAAGAGAATTAGCAGGTTTTAGGTATTTTTACTGCACTTCTTGAATTAGTTTCCATTGTTCCAAAGTCCAAACTATAGTTGATGATATTTTATATTCTATTAAATGAAATTTGTGAATCATTGCACTTCAATTTTATGATATCTTATAATCTTATTTTAGACTGCACTCAAACACTGCATGAATCATATTCCAAATAGTAGTTGATGATTTTTTATATTGTATTCAAATAAATTGTGAATCATTGCACTTCAAGTTCAGGAATCAGGATATTTTATTTAATATTTTATATTGCACTCCAAGTCTCCATGATATTTTATATTATATTGCACTTCATGAATCATATCAATATTTTTAGTCAAAACATAATAGAAGCTAATAAACTAATAGTTCAACATCCATAACTTAGAGATGAACAAAATAAACCTTGATCATTTTATTAAAAATAATGATATGTTTATACAATGGAGAGACATGAGTTCGAAATGAGTAATTTCCATTCAGATGCTAGTACTGTAAAAAAAAATCAAACTCTAATGAGTTTAAAACCTACTACAGAATGACTGATGCACTGGCCAACCGCCAAACCTCAAGAAACTTGCACCAAAAGTGGCCCAAAACTGTCATCAAGACACAACCAAAATCTGTTATAACTTTGTGGTAAAATAGAATGAAGGAAAATTACTTAATGTCGATCGAATTCAAATCCCAACTGTCGATCCTTCACTTTCATCAGAGCATTGAACGACTACCTTCAAAAAGGCTGATGTAATCTCCATCTCAGCACGACGAGCCCACCACACTATGCATCACCAAAGGAATACACGTGGCGCTCGCCCATGATATCGCAATCAATAAACACCTCGCATCTTCTGATCATGTGATGGTGGTCAACTGTTGGTCTCCATCATCAGCAATCGTGTTCATTCATAACAGCCACCATTGTTGAACATAACCATCGAGCAACTTTTTCATCAAGATTATAACACCTCCGTTGATTTTGAGCACGTGCATCTCGCAGCCGCTTTAGTAACCTGCCATATAATGTATATCTTTGGGTTGGGTCTTTTCTGACGTCACCTTTTTGAGGCTGGTTTCAAAACAACTTATGTCCCATTGAATTGTCTAGGCCAGACCCCTTTTAATAAAAATGCTAAATATTTCGCCTGACCTTTTATTTCTCAAGTTTGGGTCGGACCATGCCCTGTATTTTAGAACAACTTTGAGCCATCATTTTTCATTGTCCTAGGTGGTGTCCCCTTCCCCTCTTTTATTTTAAGCAATTGTATTATTTTGCAGGGGTTTTTTTAGTGACCATCAATCTCCCTACGGTTGATCTTGACCGTTCCCCGCGATCTCGCGATGACATCACCGCTAGTTGCTTGGTGATTGCGATATAACAAGCGGGCGCCACGTGTCCCAGGTTGCCGATGCTGAAAAGGAGTAAATAAAGTGCTTAATATTTGTATCAAACTTTAGTACGTTATAGAGTGGGTTACTAAACTAGATGTGAGATGCACGTGCTCAAGATCGACGGTGATATTTTAACCTTGATGAAAAGTTGCTTGACGGATAGGTTTTGGTGCTGCTCATTGTTGTGAATGATCATGATCGCCAATGGAGGGAATCAACGATTTTCCACCATCACATGATCTTAAAGTGAAGGGTGTTTAGTGATTGTGATATCACGGGCAGACGCCATGTGTATTCCTTTGGCGTTGTATATTATGGTGGGCCCTCGATAATGACATGGAGATGTTGTTAGGCTGTTAGCCTTTTGAAGATGGTCGTTTGATCATTGATGATCTAACAGGAACAAGAGATTGACGGAGAGGATTTAAATTTGCATCAAATACGATTGAAGTCATTGGCGCGGCATGCAAGTGAGCTTTAATGGTGGATGAGACGTCTACTAGCCATTTTTCATCGGCTTTAAGTAGTTAATTCCATTCTATCTTAACCACAAAGGCATTCAAATGTTTTTGAAGTGGTCCAGAGCCAGACATTGATTTTTTCAAGCAATTACAGCGAGATTTGGTTTTCTACAAGGCACAAAATCCCATGAGTTACCTTCTATGCCATAGTTTCTATTGGAATGTGTTTTTTGTGGAGGGTTGTATTGTGTTGGTCAGGGGTCTTGTTGATTAAGACTGTAAGGTTACTGGTTCTTTTGAATTGCGGGAAATTGCAAAGTTCTGGTGTAATTTCATTTTGGGTAGCCCTAGTTTGTTCAAGAATTTTATTTTAGGAAAAGCCCTGGTTGTTTGAAATGGTGCCATCAAAGTAGCATTCTGGCCATATTGATTATTTGCAAAGGAATTTATACGATGATTTCCTAGATCAATTCCTGCTATCAACGAATGACAAGAAGAGGGGTTTGGTTTTAATGACTGGGAAAGCCTTAGGCAAGGGACTAAGGTGTAAAACCTATAATATTGCAGATGCTAGGGTCCAAATGATGGGCCTAGAAATGTTTAAGAGATGGTATGGGCAGCGAAATGTGCCTCATCCTTTCTGTAATGGCTAGAAGTACGATATGGGGAAACTAGTTGTACCAAATGTATTTCCTGATATTGACCTACTCAGAGCAGTGGCAACACGATATGATCCTGTTACAAGGATTATCAGGGATAATGTTGGTGGCGTTCTACTGAATATAAATGTAGATGAGATTCGACAGGTTTTCAATTTGAGCGAATATAGCCCATTCTTAGTCCGGGTAGATTTTGAGGAAATGAAGCAGGAATATGCAAGGTTAAAGCCTCTTTTCAGATCAAAATTGCTTCCTCCTCATTTAGCCAAGGCAGGCAGTTCAACAATTCACATCAGCCCAACTGATCAAGAGCCTTTCAGGCTGAGCTGTTTTGCTGATCACTTCTTGGCAACATTTTATTCACTTTGCCAGATTTTAGGTTTCCCCTAATACCGTGATGCCCATTGCTTATATGTTTATGGGGGCTCAGATTCAGCATCCCAACTTTTCTGTAGTGTACGGCTATGCATCTTTTCTTGCTGAAAAGATACATGAGGGTTTGTTGAAGTTGCATATGGGGGACACTTGTACTCCTTTGTTTTGGTACTCCCTATTAATGCATATGTTCCTATACAAGAATGTCGACTTCTTCTCAGATAAAATGGTGTTGAGGCAAGAAGTGAATGGAGAAAGATTACCAGTACAGGTTTGGAGTGCAAATTTTTCTTGCAATAGGGGAGGTGCTAGCTTTGTGCAGTTTGATAACTATTTTACTTCTAGACTTAGAGCTAGATTGGTGGTAAATGTGCCAAGGGTCCCTAAGGATTTGCGTGATTTCCTCCGACCCAAAGTGAGGAAGCCTGATTTGAAGGTGTGCCACAATTGGGGTGGCATCATCTTATACCCCGTAAGCACTGTCCTAAGGGTTTATGATTTCTAGGGAGTTCCTCATATTCTCCCATATAATGTACCATCAAGGATGGGATTTTCCGAGGTCATGTGGCAACTAGGTTGCATTCATGAGGATAATTTGACAGGGAAAGGAAAAGGGACTTTGTTCCCTGATTATACTGTTATTCTGATTTTGTCTTTTCCAAGGGAGGATGGGTCCACTTTGGAAGATTTTTTGATGATTATCATTTGAAGATTGGATCTAAGAGGCAGCATGACCCTAAGGGATTCTTTTCCCTATTCAGGCAATGAATTAAAGGTGGCAAGTTTGCACATGTTTTCAATTTTCCTGAGGATCTAATCAGAAATGAGTTTGATTTGAGCAAGCAGGAATTGAATAAAGAGAAATGGTTTGCCTATGAGAAACTGTTGGCTATGGTGCATAAAATGGATCCAAAATATGATCCACTGATGGAGTTCACTCCATTTCACAAAAGAATATATTTCTTAATGAATAACTTCAAAGATATCATGAGCACCTTGAAAACCAAGAAAGTCAATTTGGAACTGGACTTGGGAATTCAGAGACCGGAGGCAAGGCGTGAAGAAACAAGGCCAACTTATTAGCCACCAAAGGATAGAACTCTATACAAGAGGAAGAGAGATGATAGCAGTGATGAGGAGGCAGGAGATAAAAGGGGAAAACAAATAATGCAAGCATCATCACAACCGGGTCAAGGGATCAGGAAAACTAGAGGGATAAGGATTGTGGACCTAGATTCACCACCGAGAAATGATCCTGTAGAGTTACTATCAGAGCCAAGCCTAAAGAGGCAAAGGGTTGAGGAAATACAAGAGGCTCTGATGGATGAAATAATTATAACTGATCAAGACATGCATGTTGGTATCCCTTATCCTCCTAGATCAACACAATTGGTGTTAACTGATATGGATATAAAGGGGCAGTGTGTACAAGATGCCAGGATGGAGGCCTTGAAGGAATTCCTAGATGATGATGCCTTCGTGAAGACTCCTCTATTCTTGCAGTTAATTTGGAGAATGAAATTAGAGGAATATCAGGATAAATGCAAGAGAAGGAGAGAGTCAAGACCTGATAGGTCTGAACAAGAGAATGATGATGAAGTTAAGGCCGAACTAATGGAGGAATTCAAGAGCATTACTCCTGAGGAAGGAAGGAGACTTGTGACTCAAGCTAATGTCTTACTTCTACCTAAATGGGACATAGCTGATGCTATAGCATTCAATGCTATCCTGCAGCCCAATCATCCTATGCAAAATAGTGAGGAAGAGGTTAAGGCAGCTCTGCAAGACTCTGCTTTTAGTGAGGAATATGAAACTCTGGCCATATGGGCATTGGCACCCCAGGGTAGAAAACCAAATGTGGCTAATATTGGCCCAAGTCTAAGGGGAGGGCTCATCATCAAGAGAGCTTCTGAAACCTCAACAACAAAAGCCACAAGCTTGACATTGAATGTGGCCAAATTGGCCCAAAAGATAGCTGAAAGGGAGGAAGCTGAAAAGAAGATTCTGATGGAGAAATATAACATAATAATTGGGGAATATAGTAGAATACAACAGAGGAATGTTGAACTGCAGTCTGAAGTAGATAGACTGAAATATGGGTAGGTAGGAGAATCCTCTAGTGCCCCTAGTATTAGAGCACTACCCACTACTTCAGGGTCAATTCCCCTTAATACCCCAATCATTTCTACTCCTGGGTCCCCCATTCGGACACCTACTCTCAACCCTGCACCAGAGCCAGTTGAAGAGGAAGTTGAGTATTTTGTGGATCCTACCAAGAAGCAAATGTTGAATAAAATCACAGAATTGCAGGCTACCCTAAAGGCAAGTGAGGATGATGCAATTGCTAAACACAATGAGGTTGTTGACACCGTTTTGAGGCATCTAAATGAGAAGGTTGATTGTAGGTTGCCATCTGTACATTTTTTGTATTCTTTGTTCTTGGGTGGAATTAAAAACATTAACAGACATCGGGAAGTAGTTCTTCCTTTGGTTGAGAAGTGGATCCCTCGGGCCACTGATTTAGATGTTATGTTTAAGGCTTCCAGGTTTGATGCAGACAACATGCCTCAATCATTGAAGCCTACTCTAATTTTTGTGAAATCATTGAAGGGATTCTAGGCCCTACTTGATGATTTGAGTAGAAAAATTAGAGAACTGGTGAAGAGTTTTGATGGCTGGAATGATACTTTTCTGCCAGATATAATAGATGCATAGGGAAATATTAAGACATTGCAACAATGGCAAGATAGGGTAGAAGAGGTTATTGATGCACAAATCAAATTGATTTGTGATGGCCCAGACTATGACTTGCTGGTGAGCAGTATGGATAAAATAATTAATACCAGCATATTCTTAGAGTCTTTTAAGAGAGAGGCTAACCAGGTTGCGGTGAAGTACACACCTTACGATACTAGGGTGATCGAGGTGGTGAATTTTAACTGGCCAATGGATGAGGAATACCAGAGATGGGTGGACAAGTACTTAACTGAAGAGGAGTAAAACAGTGTCTATTACCGGCAACTAACAGCTTAGCGGTTATAGTATAATTGATTATGGTATATTAATAATTGACCAATGACGTGTAATTTCTGGCCCGATGCTTGTTTGCTCCTTCATTTTCTATAAGAAGGATTTCAAGGCCAGAAATAGGGGTTGGCAAGTCAAATATTTTGAGGTTGATTCTAGGTATAGTTGCAGGACAGATTGTAAGAACCAGTTATTTCAATATTAATACGATTTAGGTTTGGGGTTATTCGGTAATGGGGTTTTAGGTCTATGAAGATTTGATGTTTCACAACAGTACTAGCATTTGAGTTATGATGTTATATTTTGAGCTCATGAATCTCCTTTGTATAAACATATCATAATTTTGAATAGTATAATCAAGGATTATGGTGTTCATCTCACTGCTCAGTGCTCTGGTGTGTATGTTTTCCATTTTGGCTTTAATTGAAGGAATTAATTAAAATGCTTGGATGGAATCATGGATGGATATGTTTGTAAAGGGATTTAGTAAGAAGTATTGGGTTAGGATATGGATTGACACTATTGTAATGCAATATTTCCAGGGATCTTATATGCTATGTATTTGAAAAATTGAATCTGTTGTTAAATTTTAAATGTTTGTGAATTTGACTCCCCAATGGTATATGGCACTGGTTTAAATTGTACGAGTTTGTGAAGTCATGTGTCTGTATGTCTTTACTTAGAGATTGCTTCCAAATTGCAAATAAAATGACTATCATAAGTTACGAAATAATGTTGAAATCATCCCATGCCCTTGATTGGAATTGGCAATTCCATAGGTAGATTAGGAGACAAACTTTGTTTATGTTAGAAAACACCAACAAAACCCACCCAAAAAAGGTAACATCCAAATAGGATTTCACCCAAGGTATTACATACGATATTAGGATTTTCATGAAAACCAAAATAAAAACCCCAACCTTAGGTTCTTTCCCAAACAATATGACATGTTGACAGACCAAGACAAGGTCAAGACAAAGAGGAATTCAGAGAGAAAAATTAGAAGTTCCATCAAGTTCATCAGTAGTGTTGGAGTTGAGAAGATACAACACCACAGAAGCCCAAAAGATCTTTGCAAGCAAATAACCTGTTACAAGGAGAAGCAAAGAGAAGCAACAAAGGAAATGTTCAAGAATGTGGAACAATGTATTCATCTGAAAATGTAAAATGAATTAATTATACAAAAGAAAGTTTTCAACTACATATAGATGAAAACCCTAAAAAGGAAAACCCTAGGCTTGCACAATAATAATTAATAAAGTAATTAATTATTATGCACCTAATGTTAGCTTAAGTGAAAAGAGGTAAAAGGGAACTTTACGTAATTAAACAAATATTGTTTAATTAATAAAGTAAATACCCAATTACTCTAACACCCCCCCTTAAGATAGACATAGGGAGAAGCTAAAACCTAGAAGAAGCTACTGAAAGCAAAAGCAATGGGTCCCGACAACAAGGCCAGATTAGGTACCCATGTACAAAATCAATGCAAACTAAATGAAATGGGGTAAAGGAGAAAACCCAGTGGGAACAAAACTCCTCCCCAAAATAGAATGCAAGGAAGGAATGCAATGCACTAATGAAAGAAGGATAGGAGGTGGATAACATGATACCCCCCATAGACAACTTCTATCATATAAGTACATGTACAATGATCTCCATAGGAGAGATAGAAAGAGAGAAGAAGGCCCCCCCACAATGAAGAAACTCTTGTCACAATGGTAGATGCCTGATGTAGAATCCAAAAGGAGATCCTGAAGCGGCAAATGATATTCCTCCCCTTGGGAAGAAACGGATCCATGGACCTGTATCAAAGAAACCCTGTGAAGAATGATGAACCAATCTGTCTCAAGATGTGTGCCATGATAGGATGCTGAAGAGTCTCACTGTCTGAACTGAAACAAATAATGTCAAATCCAAACTGATGTGGAGAATACTGAAATGCAACCTCTAAATGCATGGATAATGGTGGGCGAATAGTGATAACCTGACTGTCAAGGTAGAGGAGATGAATGTCCTCAAAATAATCCTCCAAATCTGTAATATAGGACTCAAAAAACAAGAAAGATATGTCTGCAACATAAGAGTCCAAAGTAGCTATGTCTGGAAGATGTATGATTCCCTGCTACACTGAATCAAGAACAACAAGAGATGTCGATGAAGTCTCAGTCTGAAGAGTAGGAACTATGAGACAAACCTCTGATCCATCAGAATAAGTAAGGGTGTCTAAATACTCAAGCTCCTCTAAAGTATCATGATCAAATGGTGTATTCTCTCGCCAAGCAATGGGTATGAGACAATCTGAAGTAGGATCCTCTGGGAATGGAGATAAAATAGGGTCTCCATAGATCTCCCAAAGACGTGTCCAAAGTGGGTGAGGACAATCAATGTCCGATATAACCAACACAGTGTCATGATCAACACTAGACAATATAACTCCTGCAACGTGATTTCTAATAATATCCCATGTTAATCTGCCCTCTAAAGTTGCTGGTTCAGGTATGAGATCATACAAATAAGGCAAAATATTAAGCCACCTACAATGTGTAAGTATACCCTTTGCCCATGACTCATAATTACCCCGTTCCAGAAGAACAATTGAAGGGTGAGTAGAGAAACCCATGATAACTCTTCAAATGAAAAATTCAAAGAATAATGATCTCAGCAATGATAAAGCATATCAACATAACCCATCCAACACAAACAAACCCCATGTAGGAGCCAAGATGACCAAGTAATTGAGCAAAGTGTAAAAACACACAAAGCTGAATAAAAAATACCTGGTAAATATTCTGGTAAAATAGACTATAAATCTGGAAAGAGCACTATAACACCTTTCCAATGCCTATTTGTTTGCACAAAACGGAGTTCAGACGCAAAAGATATGCCCCTTGGAGTGAAAAAACCAAGTTCTGACTTTGACTGAAAAAAATGACTACAAAACTGCAAAATCAGGAAAAATTACCAATACCACTGGAACGATGCTAGAACCAGCTTTCTGATGATATCTCATTTTTGAAAATCCAAGAAAAAATGCCCATTCTACACCCGATTTAGCGCAAGCTGCTCCAAAGGGGGAAAAAAATAATTTCATAGCCCTCAAGGGCTAAAATCTTCAGCCCCTGGTCACGTGGACGACCAGGGGGCTAGCGGCTGTAGGCCCATGGTCACCCATGTGACCGGGCGATGGGGGTTTGGAGCTCGTGGGGGCTGAAGGAGCCGACTCGGGTCGACGAGCTAGGTAGTGGCGATGGTGAGCTCGACAGGGTCAGCCAAGCTGGGTGAGCACGGAGCGGCCGAGCTGGATGAGCGGGCGAGCATGGTGGGTAGAGCCTAGTGGATGCAGCCAGCGGTGGAGGCAGTGGCAGAGCTTGGTGGTGAGCTCGGCAGCGGCAGCGACAACGGCAGCGTTGGTGGGAGCTCAATGGAGCCTGAGCGGAGCGCGAGCGACCGAGCGGGTGTAGGGCGGCGTTAGAGCGGAGCACAAGTGGCCGCTTGGTGACGCGGCCGGTGGCTGAAAAATTTGAACAGGCCGCCCCATTAAAAATCAAAAACCTTAGGTTTTTTTTGTGTTTTTTTTCTGAGGGGGCCGTACGACCAAACCCTAAAAAAAATTTTGCAACCCTGGTTGACTGTGGCCAAAATCAACAATTTGACAGTCGATTTAGGGGTTTTTGGGCACTACGAATCCAATGGCACTATCCATTTGGGCCCAAAGTGAACCCAAAAAAAGGAGTATGTTGAATCCACCCAAAAAAGACCTTAGAACCCTAGATTTGCTTCCAATGCAAAAATCTCAAAACAAGAACAAGCAGCTGCAAATCTAAAGCTCTGATACCATGTTGGAGTTGAGAAGATACAACACCACAGAAGCCCAAAAGATCTTTGCAAGCAAATAACCTGTTACAAGGAGAAGCAAAGAGAAGCAACAAAGGAAATGTTCAAGAATGTGGAGCAATGTATTCACCTGAAAATGTAAAATGAATTAACTATACACAAGATAGTTTTCAACTACATATAGATGAAAACCCTAAAAAGGAAAACCCTAGGCTTGCACAATAATAATTAATAAAGTAATTAATTATTATGCACCTAATGTTAGGTTAAGTGAAAAGAGGTAAAAGGGAACTTTACGTAATTAAACAAATATTGTTTAATTAATAAAGTAAATACCCAATTACTCTAACAAGTAGTTCAAATGATAAAATAAATAATACAGATAATTGAACATCATAACATTATTGAATTCTAAATTTGAACTTTTTAATTGAATTTCACATGAAGGAGTACATATTGGCACTGGCAATACAAAATCTTGCCAATGCCCAAAGACAAATCTGCACAGAGCTGAGTTGGAACTTGGAAACTCATATTATCAATGGTTGAAACTAAAAAATCAAGTCACTGTATCACCTTTTCTAGCAACTTCCACTCTTCAGGAGGTGGAATTGCCATTTGTTCTAACTGATGTTGTTTGACTTGAAGTTTTGTTAACATTTCATGATTGTAATTAGAAGTGGAACCTATCTTGAATTCTTCAGTCAATTTTGCATTCAAGGTTATTGGTGTTCTGATTGAATCCAAATTAAAATAGTTCACATCTGGGTTATGAGGAAACTGGTCCAAATCAATCTTCCTTGCACCTTCCATCTTCTTTCTGAAACCATCCTTTCCAATGAATCACTCATTTGTGTCAAAAGCCTCTGGAAAACCAAGCTCTATGAAGTTCCTTACCTTTTCATCCACCACCTTCATCTTGTCTGCAACCAAATGTAAATATTCCTTTGTTCCAGACATTCTCGAACACTTTTCAATGATAGATGACAACTTCATTGAGGTTTCAATCCGATTAGTAATCCCTTTTGATTTCAGATCATTGTCACTAGCTTTGTAGACTGTTTGTAGAACTTCATTTGCAGATTTCTCTAATTCCAACACCTTTTTGTTGTCCACTAAATATTTGCTGAGCTTCTTATAATGTTGTCTGATAGCATCAATCAATTGAAACATGTCACACAAATGATCAAACCTCTACATTATTTCATCCCAGATCTTTTGTTTCATATGCCTCACTGTATCTCTACAAAATGCAAATAACTTATTTTGAGAAGACTTAATTTCTTCTTTTGCTTTCGTCAGCTCTTTCTCCAATCTTTCAATTGTTTTTCTCTGTTTCTCCAATTTTTGTTCCCACTGTACATTTCCATTCGCAATGCTTACTCTTAATTTTTCTGAAGTGGATTTTTCCTCTTCATATTTCTTGTTGCTCTCATCTAGCCTTCACTTCAGGTCATTCACTTCTCTCTCATTTGATTTATCCTCTTTGCTTGTTGATGTAGAGGCAGATTTTATTATTCTTTTTTCTAATTCATTGCTCTTGTTATCTGTTGCTTTCCTGTTTGCTTTCTCACTTGCTAGGTCTACCTATAACTTTTCTATTTGGGTCTGCAACCTTTTCTTCTCTTTATCTTGCTTTAGCAATGATGTGTACACCAATTCATTGCTCTTCTTTGATACATTAATTTTGTCAGTATTTTTCAGGCCAAAAAAATCCAATTGAAAATTGGTTACCTGGTATTCAAATCGATCCATCTGATTTGTTGGTTTGTTTTGAACTGTGGGAACAACAATTGTGTACTCCATGATTTATTTATTTGTGTCAAAGATGGGTAATACCATGGTTGTTGCAGTCTCTGAAGTTATAGCAGATGCACTCTCCATCAGTTGCTTCTTTTCTTTTTTATTCAAGTCTGATTTCTTTTTAAACTCTTCAATGAAATCATAACCTGGGGAGGCAGGAACAATGAAATGCTTGAATGGCGAAGGAATAGGAGTACTTGTAGTTGCTAATGATGCCGTACCCACACTAACTAGATTTGTGGGAGTTTCTAGAAATAACTCCTTTGTGGTACTGGTGGATCCACTGATAGTGTGACTTGGACCTGTCAAAATCTTTTGCCTCTTTTGATTGCCTTGATCACCTAGTGTTTCTGTGGTATCTTTTTTGTTTTCCTCTTAGTATTGTGTGTAATTTGTCATTGTAACACATGTTGACCACTACTAGTACTACTACTCATACCATCGCCACCAATGGCACTCCCAGTTGCACTAAGTTGTCCACCAAGGGCATGTCCTAGTTGTGATTGTATCTGACCATGAGGATGAGGACTAGAAGCTCTAACAAATTGATTTTGTCTTGTATCCCCTTGGTCTACTTTTTCACCTCCAAACCCAAGGCCAGATTTATCAACTGGTTTTCTATGCTTAACACTTTGTATTGTTGAAGGGCCTTGTCCTTTGGACCCCAAAGGACTACCTTCATAACCAATTTTTTGAAGTATGGCTGCTCTGGTAGTATGTGTTGAAGCATATTCTTCTTTTGCGGCCTCACTTAAAACAGGTTTGTAATTGGCATGGCTTTGTTCTTCTTCTTCCATATCAATATCATCATCAGATTCATCATGTTCATCGGGATGCTCTATATTCCATAATTTGCTAAACTCTTCATCTTCTTCATTATCATCATACTCTGCAAGAGCTCTTTCTTCTCCTAGGTCTTTCCTCATAGACCAAAAGGTAGTAATTTTTTATCATGACCATTTTTTATCTATAACATCCTTCTCTAGAGAACCTAGAATTTTTACTCTACTATATGGTTTATCACTTTTTTCATAAAAAATTTTGTATGTCCTGTTTGTCTTTCGGTGCAATGCCATAATTTCGCCTGACAATTGTTCAAAATGAATACCATTCTTAGCAGCACTTTTCTCCATTGCTATTTTGACCTCATCCCAAGAATCCTTGTTTCTCAAGTTTTCAAGCAAGGGTTTACTTTGATGTTGAATTCTATTTGCAGCATTCCTATTGGCCACAATCATTGATTTAATGATGTCACATGGATCATACTGCCAGTGACAGATAGCATCAAATGCAAAAAAATTCAAAATATTATGTGCCACAGTAAATGCTTTTCTCTCGAATGTGAACCCTCCACATGAAAAAGGTAAAGAAGGAAATAAGGTCTTCTTTTGCTGACTGAGAAAGTGTAGTTCATCAGCACTCTGCACCTGCCTTACATATTCCAATGCAAAAACCCTTTATATCACATGTATTGGAAGTTTGTATGGCTGTACTCCCGATCCATAAAATCTTAGCACAATATATTCTTCCATTAAGTACCAATCAGGGAATTGTATTTATTTTCCTAGTTGCATGCAGTTTCTACATGACATAGGCAATCTAGGCATTGGATTATTTGTAATTACTTGATGCAATGGAGCCAAAAAGTAGTCTACAAAATGACTATAGTTCCTTTGAGAATCATGCATCCTTATCTCAGTGGTCCATTCATATACTAGAGCCATTTTATTTTCCTCTGCATTACTCTAGGGTTGAATCTGAAGCTTGTTGGTCTAAAACATTCCTCTAAATTTGAATAGAAAAAGATAGCACAAGTAGGTTGTGAACCTAAATATCTTCGTGGAACCTACTTTAATCATTAAAAATTGTTTATGCATGGATTCTACAATGTGCTGAGTATAATTATATTTGACATGTTCATCAACATAATGGATATTATATACCATTTCAAGGAGGCTTGCACCCACTTCCAAATTGCTATCCAGACCGAGACAAAATGCTAGCATGGAAATAGTATCCTGAAGCCATGGTTTAAAAAAATCCAAATTATAAGGAGGCTTCTGATCACCTTTCAATTTGTTTCTATCCTTAACTATATTATTTAAGAAATCATTTTTCAACCTTTCTTCCACTGCTTCATAATCACTAGAAAGCTTTTCTAGGTCAATGTGGTGGTTTCCAAATTCTTCGGTTGTAAACCCCAACACTTTTCCAAGTTCTTCTGCATTAATGGATAACAATTCTTCTTGGTTATCTTTATTAAAAATTGCTCTTTTCTTATCATCATAATTTTTGGCATAGACCATGATAAATTTTGGGCAAGGGAAAACTTCATGTAACATCATGCGCCCTAATCCAGTTACCCATGGTGCACTGACACTATTAACTTTTGTTTGCTTTGTAGCCTTATTCTGAGATGAAAATCTAAGTTCTGAGGTACGCCTACCATAGATTTCAGGATCATAAATATCATGGTACCCATCGGTGAAACCTAGGGTTTTAAGCAATTCTGCATAATGTATTTTTTTTTCGGACATTGCTCTAGGGGTACTGGTGGTAGACATGCTTGTACAAATGTGAAGTTGTGAAATTTGAATTCCCTAATAAGTAATACCTATTAGTCCTCCTTAATTTTAATGAATTTTTGAGTCTCTAAAGTCTAAAACCAAACTTCAAACTTTGACAAAATAAGATTTTAAGAAATGTCAAACGATGAAACGTAGCCGCAAGAATTCTTTCACTTACCCAGATTCTGAGTCCCAACGCTTGAAAACTGGAATGGCATTGTTGGAAGTGGAACTGTGGAATCCAAAACAAGGTGGTGCACTGTAATGGCCAATGAGCAATCTGAAGATTGAAGACTTTAAAAATCACTGTACAATTTCAAAGTGCAAAGTGTTTTAAATGCTTTTTTTCTCGTAATTGGAACTTTAAAGTGAATGGCACATCTTAGGAGTTCGGTCTACAAGACTACAAGTTTCAAATTCTTAACCGTTGATCTTTCTAAATCTAACGGTTATAGGGTGATTCTGGAGGTTTAAGTTGGGAAGCCCATCGCTCTGTGCATTTCATTAGGGAATGCAACTACAACCATACATCAAATGTTCATCCAACGGTTGAAACTTGAGTAATTTATGATATTAACTTTAAAGTTTAAAAATAAACATTAATCACTTGACAGTTGACACTTAGCAGTACAAAGTGCTTTAAATGTTTTGTTTCTCAAAATTGGAACATTAAAGTGAATGACACGTCTTACATCTACAAGTTGCAAATTCTTCACCATTGATCTTTCTAAATCTAACGGCTATAGGGTGATTCCAGAGGTTTAAGTTGGGAAGCCCATCACTCTGTGCATGTCATTACGGAATGCAACTACAACCATACATCAAATGTTCATCCAACGGTTGAAACTTGAGTAATTTATTATATTAACTTTAAAAATAAACATTAATCACTTGACAGTTGACAGCAGGCCTGGAATTTGATGGTCTATTAAATATTTGACCGTTTTTTCAATTTTAGACCGTATATTGTAGCTATAAAATTTATTAGACCGTATAATTTAACTTGCTATATTTTTATTAAACCGTAAAAAATTATTATATAGTATTTTAATTTATAATATATATCATTTTATAATTTTTATTATAAAAAGAGAATAGAATATAACTTTTTTGAATATTTTTAATATGAATTTAAAAACTTTTGACTTTTTTATAATATTAATAGCTATCATTTTTTATATTAATATATGTGATTTATAATATTATTATAAAAATATATATTATTTAGAATCTTTTCAAAATAAAACATAATTATTTTTAATTTTTAGAATATATTTAACAAGATTTATTTTTAATACGATTTTAGAAACTTTTGTTAATTGTTAATTATAACAGTAGATTTTTATATTTATCACTAATAATTATCATGTTGTTTTCTAAATTTTCAAGATCTTCCATTTATAAAAGATTTTATATAAAAAATCGTAAATTAAACAATTTTTTTAGAGGCATTTAAATGACCAAACCGTCATAAAATTTTCATAATGATTGTTTGCTATTGTCATAATCTTAAGTTTTAACCATTGATCTTTCTAAATCTAACGGTTATAGGGTAATTCCGAAGGTTTAAATTGGGAAGGCCATCGCTCTCTTCATTTCATTACGGAATGTAACTACAACCATACATCAAATGTTCATCCAACGGTTGAACTTGAAACTTGAGTAACCATGAATTCTCAAGTGCATATTGCATAGAGTATATTACTTAATTTCTAAAAAGAAAAAAAATTGATTTGAATATATTAAATTATTAATAGACATTGAAGTTCCAAACTCAGAAAACAACTCTTTACGCTTAAACGTAAATGAATAACGAAGATTCAAGGAATCAAGATTCAAGAATAACAAAACACAACCATTTATTTTATTGCAACTGAATTTCAATGTCACATTATTACATATCTTTTTACAGACGAGTAGCACTGTAGCTCCTGTTTTGTATAAATAACAATTGTCAGTGTGTCACTTTAGTACTTTACATAGACAAAATTTAATAATTTATTCCAAGTTGTTACTTGTTACAATGGATTACAAATTGATTGCAATTTCCAAGCTTTGTTGTTGCAAACCTAATACACATCTATCTCTAAAAGTAAATGTGGCTCTGAAAATAAATTCATGATTCCAAACTTCTACTGGTGGATTTTCCAACCATGTTGGGCAAAGGGGTTTCAATCACTCCTGGGGAAATGGGAGTCGTGAAGATGCAAAATGTACTTATCCCCTTCGAGAACCAGAGTCGTACAGAAGATGAAAAACAAATGTCTCTTTGAAAATAAATGCATGGGGCTTGCCTAGCCAACCATGCTAGGGAAATGGGAGTTGTTAGAATACAAAAGGAGAAACAAATCTACTCCCAACTTTTACCTGTAGCCTCTATGCATTCAGATAGCAATTATCTCCATCAGAGCTCCTCATCCTGGTTCAAAACCCATCTGAAAATTCAGGTTAACCAAATCAACTTTTTTCCAATTCCACCCATTCTGAACTTGAAGGAAATTCGTCTTTTACTGATTACTCTGTAACTACATAATTGTAGGTAGGAGAATTTACAATATCCCCAATACTGCATCATCTTCTTCGTGAATCCTTATTAACCCTAGAAAATAAAAACCCTTATGGCACTATCTACTAATCACTGAATCACTAATACTATCCCTATTTATGGGCCACCAGTGCCGCTACCAACCTGTATAATTAAAATTTCTAATTTGATTGACGTCTTGTTATGTGCCAACTTGAACTCTACCTCAAGCTGACAAGCTATCAAAATCACTCATTCAAACGATATGAAATCATTACAAATCTTGTTTCATTAAAGCTATGAGTTGTCCAAGAAATTGCTTCGTATGTTCATATCACATATGGCATTAATTGTCGCCACTGCCACTGCCAACCACACTTTCTTCAAAAAGATTGAGAATTTAAATGAAATGAAATGTACAACATCGAGATTTGAGGCATTGAAAAGAGTGAATGAGCGATGAATTAATCTGAACACAAAGTCTTAGAGATGAAAAAATAAGCATTCTGAATTTGACCTAACACTAACAGATAAACATTGAACAATTATCATGAAGAAACACAATTCATTCATAATTAAAAGGAAGCATTGATAAATACAAAGATTTAGAAGTATATTATTTTATCTCTCTAATGCCAAAAATGTGGTTTCACAGACCTGTCACCCTACACCCTGTACAATCAAAATTCAAAAAGCGCTCAAAAGCTGAAACTATGCCCCCTTATCATTATGTGTCACAAATTCACAATTCACTAAAGGATTCATGTATGTTGTTAAACAGTTGGAGGTTTTGGGACTCTGTACAATTCCAATTGCATTTCCATAGCAAAATTATGAAATTCAGTGCATTCTTCTTCTTCTAAAGCAAAAATTACCTTGTTATACTCGGCATGGCTAGTTTTCTCTTTCCATGCCACTGAACGTAGCTGGGAAATGATGTCGAGTTGCTCTTCTTCAGGCCAATTCAAATTTGGTTGCATGAAGGCCACAATTTCATCTTCCCATACCATAATATCGGCTAGAAGTACCATTTTGAGGAAACTCTTGAGTATGGAGTTCAAAATGCTGCCACCTTTCCTCGTATGCAGGCTCACTTAACTTTACCAGCAGGAAGTGACAATTTGCTACTAAATTTGTTTCTCCAAACTCCTTAATACCTTATTTAAGATCTATCCTTTCAGAGGATTTAAAAGATTACGTTAAATCTATCCAGTTGCTGTTTGAGAAGACATCCCTTAATGGCATCGTACAATTCATTAAATGAGTTGTCACTTCGAAAGTTGTGCATCCCGCTGAGGTCACCTAATCGCTGAGAAACAAAACTTTATAACCATTTGTACGGTAATAAAATCTCAACCATTGATTTCTAGAAATCTAACGGTTCTAGTGATATTCCAGAGGTTTCAAATCGCAAGTCTAGTGCTTTAGAGATTAACTTCCGGAATGCAACTACAGTCATCCATCGAATGGCCCATATGATTTTTATTTCGCCACTGGATTTTTTTATTATTTTGAGATTCATTTCAATTCGCCAATGAAAATATACTTTTTGCTTTGAAAAAAGGTTTTAATTGCCAATGGAAAAAAATTATGGTTTGAAAAACGGGTTTATTCGCCAATGAAAAATATTTTATTCAATTTTAAAAAATTGCAATTCGCCATAGTTTTTCATAGACTTCCAGGGATTATGAAAGATTCGCCAATGGGGATTATTTTTTTCTCAAAAAATGAAAAAAACGGCAATAAAATTAATATTTTTCATCGAGAAGTATACAAGATTCGCCAGGATTTTACACCTGCGCAGAGGGGGGGGGGGGGGTTCTTAAAGTTATCCCTACTAGATTAGTAATACCAAAGCTCTAATACCATGAAAGGAAAATAAATGAGAAATGAAAATTACTAACTAATGAGAATTGTTTGATGGAAAGAGATTACCAAGAAATAGAAAAGTCAAACCAAGCACCACCAAATGCAAAGGAGACGCAATAATTTGATAAGGGGAAAAATAAGAAAAAAACCCCAATATTATGGAGGCAAAATTCCTAAGAATGATACAAAGAGAGAGAGAGAGAGAGAGAGAGAGAGAACTTAAGCCTTAAGCTTGCTTGCTTGAATGAAGAATGAGAGGAGAGACACCTCAATAAATAGAGGTGAGAAGAGGAGTTAGAATTAGAAAGTAACTCCCAACTCAATGAATGCCACCATTCATCTATGTGTGTGCAATGTGTCAAGATCCTCTTAAGGAGGTGGCTACAAATATTCCTTAATAAAAGAATTAAAAATAAAATGAGTTTATCCTCACACATGTGTGAGAAGACAAAAAAGTTGTAGGGATTATTTTAGAATATTCCTACAAGTTAATAAATAATTATAATTAAAGAATAACCTTTACCAAGTAAAGATTAATCTTCTAACAAGCATGTGATATTGATGCTCAACATGAGCATGCAACATATGAAGGGTATATACGTGACAACATTCTTCCAAATGCAAAAGAATTGACAAAAGAAAATGAAGCAAAGAAGAATGATGAGGAAGATGCAACAAAGGGGGATACCTCTCCGCCTCTGATACCTGAAGAAAATGTTGAGAATACTCAAGGAAACCTAGAGACACCTTCTATGGTTAACACAAACAATTTTGCAGAGGAACAAAATGCAAATACGGATGATGATGAAGAGAATGTTGATGAAGAGAAGGAAGAAGAACAAGAAAATAATGAGAAGGAAGATGAAGGTAAGAAGGATGATGCATCTAGAGATGCACGAATAGAAGAAGAGGATGTAATAAAATTTGGTAAGAATGGGGAAAATAAGCTAAAGGAGAAAACTATGAATATTACAGACTTTTGGTGAATCCTCTAGCTCCTTCAGAGATTCCTTGAAGAATCTACTAAGTATGCAACTCAAGTTCCAACCTATTGTATCATCACAATTGCTACAACTACTAATGGAACAGGGAAATGTAGATCTTGACAAGATTTCCCCCCTCCACAAGCTTCAATTAGGAGATGTATTCTATGAATCTATTGGGAAGGAGATCATAGAAACACATCAAAAGAGTAGAGATATGATGGAAGAAGTTGTGAAGGTAATGCAAGAGGCCATACCCAGTGAAAGCACTAATACTTCACCTTTTGGTATGGAAAATTTGAAGTTATTAATTGATTCTTTTTAAGAGTATGTTGTTGGCCTTAGAGTAAAAGTTGAAACCGAAGTTGAAAAGAAGATAAATGATAAGAAGATGATGGAAATCATTGAGAAGTGTGCTTTTGCACACAAAAGTTTCAAGAAAACCTGAAGGATGCACAAGTTTGTGTGAGTGAGGCAAAGGCTTTATTCCAATATTGTATGAAGTGGCCCAGAGCCACATAGAGCATTAAGAAGGAAATGGACTCCATTGAGTCCCAAATCAACAATACCTCCAGTGCCTATGATCCAATACTTGGCCTCATTGGAGATACAAGGGATGTTATAGAGGATTTTCATAAGAGATTCTTTCAAATACAAGCCCAAAAGGAGCATATCATTTTGTAGTTTTGAGAGATAAGGGACTTGGTGAATTCCAAATTCATATTTGTTTCAAGTTCCATTTTGAGTGATAATAAAGCTACACAGATTAATCTATTACCTAGCACTCTAGAAGGAAAATAAATATTAATGGAGTTAGAAACACAATGTATATTTCTTGGGTGGCCAAGAAAACATGGGAAAAAGGTAAGCAAGTGTGGTAGACTCATGTGCAGAAGCTAAAAGAGTCGACCTCTTCCGATTGACAACATTTCTTATTCTTTATGCATTTTGAGTTTTTAGTTTCAGATTCTTTGTACATATGTGGATTATATAGAGTAGTTTCCAATATAATTTTTTGGTTTTTCTCTGGTACATAACTTAGGGGAAGTCAAAATTCAATCTTTCAATTTGTACATATGCATATATTTCTCAGGGGGAGATCTGGTATATGTTAGAACAGTTGTTGTAGGCACCCTTTTCCCTTGATGTCAAAGGGGGGGATGTTTTGGAGAATATTTTGGATATTTTTTGGCATGTTTCCATCAATGAAAAAAGGGGAGATTGTTGGAAGTTTTTCATTGATGCTATTGTTGGCAACATGAGCATGTAGGATAAGCACAAGGCATACTATTATGTGTTGCAGTGTTGTCATTGATGTCAAAATTGTATATTGATGAGGAGATCATGGTATAGATCATTTTGATTGGTTCTAACATGTTTTGGGATGTTTGTGGAAGAAAAATTTGCAAGATGGTTTGATCCACTGAAGACACTTGTGATGAAAATTGACTGTGTCAATTCTGATAGTTTTGTGTAATAGACCATCTAGTTTTTGGGTCCACAATGGTCTGCTAATGAACATTTTCCTTTGCGCTTCTAATATTACTTTGTTGGTCAATAGAAGAATCTAAGTCTGAAATTTCATCTTGTTTTGGCTTTTGGTCTGAAAGTTATGAATAACAGAAGTCTGACTTGGAAAATTATAGTCATTTCATGTACAGTGCATGTGATTAGGAGAGTTTTCACTTCTCCATGGATAGGATGTTGGTATTGTGGATTTAAGGAGATGTTGACATATGTTAATAGAGTGTGAATTCTAGATGGCATAGTATTTTGAGGTATGCATTTTCAAATATGAGTATATAGTTGGAAGAATTTTTGTATTAGGTATTTTATGGTGCCAACCTAATAGGTGTAAACGTATGTGAAGATAAAGTATTAAGTAAGTATATGAGGAGTGTGTGGAAATATTTGAGTTGATAAGTCATATATTGTCTATTTTGTATGATACATTTAATTAGGTTGACCTAATTGATGTTATGTTTGAAGAAGATATATAAGCTAGAGTGTTTTGAGGTGCATAAGACATGTATATGATGTGAATTGATAAAATATTATCATAGGATTGTGAATCTAAGTTGTTAATATTGAGCAAAGTGTTAGTGTGATTCGAATGTAGAGGAAAGAAGAGTGTTAGATCAAAAACATATGAAGTGTGAAAAGTTAGTTTACTGAGCTTCATTAGAACTATACACATGCATATGATAGATGCAATTGTAACACTTAAATCTAGGATGTGAGCCACAAAATCTCTTCTATCTCTCTTTCTCTAAGTGGACAGTGAGTCCACCTACAGTGAGCACTTTTGTAAATATACTATAACCAGATATAATATATTGTGAGCTAATCCTCACTGTGGTTTTTCCCATTTTTGGGTTTCCATGTAGAAATCTTGGTGTTCATGTGTTATGTGATGTTGTTGGATGTGTTATGCTTTCATTCATTTATTGCAATTGAATATTCTATGTGGATTGAATGTTTAAATGTTTGAAAAGTTTAAAAGAATACCGATTCACCCCCTCCCCCCTTAGTATTATGGGTGTTCAACAATGTTATGTTGACTTTGAGTTTAACAACCTTTATTCAATATAGCAATGGATGTTGTGCACTAGAGTATATAAGAGAAAGTTGATAATGTATCTAATGCATGGATTGAATCTCAAGCCAACATACAAGAGGATGCCCCAACACTCACAAGGCATCTAACACTTGTAGTGAATCTGTGATGATACAACCAATAGACATAAGGGGTTCCCTACACATCACAAGGTACTTGACCTTGGTGGGGTCAGTGAGAGAACAACCATCAAATATGACTCATAAAACAATAGACCTTTCCCCAATGTATATCATTCAAAGTACACTATGATATGAAATGATCATGGCGATCTTGAGTAGACATAGTGTGAGTCAAAAGAAAAATCAAAAGATCAAAAAGGGTAAAACAAAGAAATAGACAAGCAATTGCCAATTGACACACAACAGTGTTACCTCATAACAAGGTTTAAAGGACTAAAATATGTATTTGGATCATGTCTAATTTAGGGAAGAAAACATCTTATTTAAGACAAGCGATGGATGATAAGGAATTTTCATGATGGCAAAGGATGTGATGACTTTATGTTATCAATGTTGATGTAGACTTCTAAATTTTTACACTGAAAACACATGTTTCAATGTGTTGTTTGAATGTTTGAAAGTGCATGTTGATTTTTTGTGTTTATGTTTATTTATAAAATTATGAGAAATATAGATTAATACAAAAATACACAAGCAAGCATGTACAATGATACAAAGACAAATATGATCATGCCTCTAGTCAAGCTAAACATCAATTGATTGATCAATGATGATGTTGTTAATATGAGGAAATGTCCCAAAAATTATGTGATGATTAGGAAAGATATATCTTAATCATGATAATGTGAATAAACTGAATCAAGGTTTTCAACAAGGCTGGAAATAAAATCAAGGGATGTTTTGGATGATGCACTAGATTGTATGAATTAGGATTGTTGCATTTGGATGACTTGTTTTTAGGATTGGCTAGATTGTGGAGCGATGCAAGATAAGTGGATTAAAATTTTGGAACCAATGACAAGGGAGAATCAAATCTTGTGATAAGGATGAAATGATTATTAGGTGGGAGACAAGAGACATAAGGATTATTGGATGGAGGATTTGAAATGTAATCTCCAAGGACCATATTGCATAGGAATAACTTGTTTTCTTCAAGATATGAGATTGGATAGTACTATGTAGAGAATTATGTGATGTTTGATAGTACATGGCATGAATTTGTCAAAGCATGTTTATTTCACAACCTTCATTTTCCTTCTTGAATAACTACTTATTCATTCTTTAAATTAGAATCTCAATTTACTTATGTCAAACTAAAAATAATATAAAAATTGTTCTAATGAATTGGGTGAAGATGGGATTTTAAGTTATTGATTTGTTTTATATTATAATCCATTGCACACTTTCTCATAACCAAATTCCTTATATTTTTAATTTATTTCTATCTCATTTTTATGTGACAATTGTTGAAAATATCTCTTGCTCTTTTATAAGCATTGGCTATGGAATTTTTAGGCACATCACGCTTAGCTAAATCTAGTTTTCGGAGTGGTGAATATTATCACAAATAATGAGAGGAGGAGAGTGGATATATTTTGCTTTATCACAAATAATGAGAGGAGGATGTTGGCAAGCCTCGCGGAATGGATTCTACACCTGCTAATAGCATTTGTTTAAATGTTTCTAAAGCTTTTTTAAATAATTTTTTTTTGATCTTATTTTTAAATCTATCAAACCTCTTTCCCTTCAAATTTTATGTCAAACAATTCATGTGCCTTGTTTGAGCTACCCCATCTTGCATGTTAAGTGTGCCATATGCTTTGTAGTGTATTAGTTAGAATAAATAATAATAGGAAATAATATAAGGGAAAGGATCGAGTAGTCCTCTTTGTATCCATAACTGCTATGTTTTTTCTACTTAATCTATCAATTATTATCTTTAAAAAAAACATGATAATTAAAAGTTCATTAAAATATTTTGCATGATCAATAGTTGTTCACTTGAATGTCTAATAGTTAAAATTTGAATATTTAATTGGAGGAGTTGTGCAACTTTATTGGTACCCATAGCACATGGTTACTAGGCATTTGTACATAGGTATTGGTCAAAACATTTATTAGAGGAATATGTATCGGATCAATTATGCATTTTTTTTGGTGGTTGTAGCCCATGGTTATTGGGGTGTCTATGAATAGATATCAGAGATCACTTCTAAATGACCTTTTTTACCTTTGTGCATATAACAAATCCTCCTGCATTCGTCGTAACTGTCTAGAAGTTGAAACAATAATTTAATCTCTTAAATCACATACAAAAAAATCATTGAAATTCGATGTATCATTTAGGAGCTTATGATGCATGGAGTTCGAGTGAGCAACTACTAGGTCCTTTTCCCTAATCTAATTCATAAATTACATATGATTATAATAGATATAAATGGTTGTAATGAAGGGTAATCAACATATTTAATGACATAATGAACAATAAAATGGACATATCAGAGTAATGAATAGGCATGATAATAATAAAATGTAAGATGGTACATAAAATTATGGAATAGAAAATTAAAATGTATGATATAAATATAGTGTGTTGTTTGGTGCAAGTCTGGAAGATTAGAAGTTAAAATCTTACCTTCTATCAAAAAAAGGTTTATAATGAGATATATGTAAAAATTAAAATAGATATAATATTCAGTCACACGAGCTAATATTATGATTTTTCTAATAATTACATTGTTTGAGTTTGTGACCAAGTGTATATGATGCTATGTACTAATTGAACACTCACGTTGGTATTGTTACTTTTGTTAAATCATAAGTTCAAGATTTTTATAATGCTAGATACCTCGTTTTGATCATATAGGGGTTTCATTTGTATTAAATCAATAGACAATCTTGATAGATATTCACATAAATGTTCAACTTTATAGTATAATCTTTTTATGACCATCAAAATTATTATTTATTTAGAATAAAATTTTAGGTGATATTGTTGAAACTTAATACAATCGATGATAGCAATTTTCATAATAAATTTAACTATTTACAATTCTTCATCAAGCAATTATAGGTTTATTATTCTTATCCTGAAAAGTATAAGCCAAAATATCATGAGGAAATGCATCATTAGGAACATGCATGGAAGTAACAAGAGTTTTAGGGTAAAGATTATTATGAGTTGTATGGAAAATATTATAAAATATTCAATAGTACATGTTAGGTATTTTATTTCAATGAATGCTTTTATGAATTTTAGATGTTGGTCAATGTATCTCCTAGATTAGTTAAAGTAAGGTTAACTTATTTATATCTTGAAACTTGCTAGTTGGACTTCCAAATAGGACTAGGTATTTGATCATATGCTCTCATCTTGCCTTTATGGATCTTGGTGATAAAAAATGGTGCCTAATCTCTCGGTTCTAGTCTAACTTGGTTAAGAATTATTTTGCAAAAGTTTTATAATTAAATGGTTATATTATGTTGATGATGCTAACTTTTTTTGTCAATGATTGCTTAGTTATTGTGTTTGATTTTTTTACTATTGAGTTATTATTTTTGATAGAATTGATAAATATCAAGTTATTACTATTCCAATAAATCATGGGTATCATTATTACTTAGTTATCTTGTTATGTTATTATCACAAGTCATCAATGTAATAATAAATAGTTCTACCTTATTATGATTTGATATATATGTACATACATTAGTCATCAATATATCAATATGATATTTATAAGTATTGAAAAAAATTATTGTTATTATCCTTTAGTGTTTCTTATAATAGTTATTGATTTTCTATTGCATGATTAGTTTGCATATATATGGTATTGTTTATTATATGAATTTTAATTGGAATAAAGTAAGAATTATTCATTTATCTAAGAATGGTGTAGATTACTAACAAGTATTGATTCTTGTATATCACTTTCTCTTACAAAGGTAAGTTTGCTAAATTTTGTCATAATATATTATTCAAGTTGCATAAGCTATGGTTATGAGAAATTATGTGGTTGATTATATGCCCATCAAAGAGATTTATTTTGATTGGAAATCTTAATAAAATAATCCTTGCATTTATTGTTTTTAAGACGTATTATGCTAAAGTAAACTTCTTAGGATATTGGGTAAATTAATCTTAATACACAAAACTAGTAACATTTTGGAAAATTAAATTGAAGATGCATTCTAGTTAAACAAGAAAATGTTTTCAAATTTATCTTCATGTCAAGCGGCGGCCTCTTTAGGTGTTTGCAAATAGGTGGTTATCTAGGTTTCCATCTCTATTTCACTTAAGTGGGTGGTAGTCGATGAAGAACTATTTGGAAAAACTAGACCCTAGAAATAGTTGCTACCCACTCATATAATTACATAAACATAGTCTCAAATAGAACTACATATTTCACACACCTGGTCCTCTAATATCTTGATCCCACATATAAAAGGTGTAGACATGTAAAAATGACCTAACACTTATCACACATCCTAAATGACATTTTCTCATCATCGACATCAATATCACTTAATATCACTACATCACATCAAATACATCGAAAACTCTAATTTTCTCTATTGATTGAATAATATTACATTATTTAATTAATTCACTTTTTCATCATTTTTGAATAATTAAATAAATTTTATTTATTTAATAAAGTCTTAATCTAACTTTATTCCTCTTGATTAATTAAATAACATCAATTATTTAATTATGTCGCTAATTTACCCTATTCCCCTAAATCAATTAGATTATTAATACTTAATAGTTTAATTAAGTCATTTTCCCCTAAACTTGAATAATTAAATAAATTATTCAAAACATCATCAAAGAGGTCAAACAAACAAATACAACTTTGTTTGCAAAAATCAAAAATGATTTGCACATTCAACTCAAAAAGATTAATTAATTAATTATCCTCACCCACTTTTATGATTGAAAAAATTATGATCCCTTGATTGCTCACTTTTATTGGCTAAATGATCCATCTACTCCTGATTGATTCATCTATTCTTCAATCCCACTGAAGGCTCAACATGATTTCTTCAATTCCACAGATTATTCAATCTATTTCCTTAATCCCACTGAACACTCAAATTGATTTCTTCAATCACACCGATTACGTAATCAAAATCCATTGATTCTTCCCATCTAAATCCTCTCAACGGTTTTGAACCATTGATCAGGATATTCTACAACGCAATCTCAGGCGTTCATTTCAAAACACAAATTCTATATAAAAACCTCATTTATTCTCAAAAACGATCAGAGAATCAACATCTTTTGCACAACGAAGTAATGCTGAAATCATAATCAATATTTTGACAAGCTTTACACACATCTTCAATCATATACACACACAACTTTGAAGCTTTTGGCTACACACAAATGGAGGCTTCACATTGATACAACGAACAATCCAACATCTTTTTGAATACACTTCAACACGGGATGGTAATGCTACAGTTTTGAATTCACTTCATATTATTTTGTTTCAATTGCTTTCTTGAATTCATTTCTTCGTAGTTTCATTTTGTGAGCAATGGGCATGAATCATGATCTTTGTTTTGAATTAGATTAGTTTCAATGCATTTCAGTTATCTTCTTACACACCCGATTTCCCCCTTGCACATTCTAGCACGCCTGATGGGACCTCGGTCCCTAACATTAACATTTGTATGAGTTTTTGAACAATTGTAGGTTTCAGAAATGTAATCGATTTTTTTTCATGCAAAAGCTACAAGAAACTCATGTGGTCAATTTTTCGTTTCACCCGCACTCGCCCATTTTCTAGCCACTTTCGCCATTTCAACTACCTTTGCCAAAATAATAGGGGCACTCTTGCATTTTTTAGCCACTTTTTCTCAAATAATAGAGGTTGCTTTTGATTTTTTTAGCTGCACTTTCTTCAAAAAAATCCGCTTTTGCTTAAAATTTCACTTTTTCCCTATTACTTTTTTATCCAAAATCTGAGAAGTTTTTTTTTTTTTTTTTGACGCTAACGGGTGATTTTTGGTGATGTTTGTGTTTTCTAATTTCATTTGTGTAGCTCTTGCAGGATATGAAACACATTACATGAAGAAAAACACGTTTATTTGCAGAGAAGGCGAACAGTCAAAGTTTTAATTTTTTTTCAAAAGCTTTCATAGTTAGGATTTTCTTAATTTGGTGCATAAAATGATTCCCAAATGCTTTCAATTAGTGCTTAAAAAGAATCTTTCAAAATATTTCTAGCTTAGGAAAACTTCTCAATTGGTTCTTAAAAAGAACTTTCATAAGCTTTCTAGTTTAGGAAAACTTCTCAATCAGTGCTTTAAAAAGAATTTTTAGAAGGTTTCTAGTTTAGGAGATTTTTTATTTTGGTGCCTAAAATGAACCCCACAAATCCACACGCCTTTGGTTTGGTGCTCTAAAAAGAATTTTTCAAAGCTTTCTAGATTAGAACAAACAATTCTTTTTGGTGCTCTAAAGAAAATGCTTATCTTTTTCACCAATGATTTCAATATGTTAACGAGCACAAGATTTCATGTTTTGTTGACCAATTAAGACAAGGATTGTTAAAAACACTTAGATTGGTGCTTAAAAATGAACAAATTTATTTTGGTTGTACATTTTGATACTTCTTGAAGTCTTAAAAGATCTTAAAATTGGTGCACATAAAACATGAATCATTATCTTTCACACATTTCAAGTTTTGGGCTTAAAAAAGAACATTGCAATGAATTGTACACTATGTATTTTGTGTTTGGAAAACTAGGTGTCCATCCTCTCCCCTCACTCTTTTCGGTGATCTTGGGTGAAAAAAAGCATCTTGATTTTCGCACATTGTTTTCATTTCAAATAATTACCTTTAGAGGGCCTACCTCCCGATTTGTGAGAGAATGACCCAAGTGGTACTTTGTTTCGATCCGCTGTACAAATAATTATGGGTGTGATGAAAGTCATCAACCACTTGGTGCATATTTTCTATACTGACGAAAGTCTCCCTCAGTATCCATGAGATGTGTAAAAACCCTTTCTAAGGGTCGGGAAACCTCTTAAATGAGTGAATCGCCGCATGCATAGACAACAGGTTATCCTGAAACACTGATTAAGAACCAATGTTGTAGAAGTCACCCCTTTTAGCCAAAAACATTCTTTGAAGTGGTGCATCAGAAATTTGACTCTGAGAAGTTACTCACCAAGTTTGACTTATGGTTGAACTTAAAACACTCTCCATTCGTTGCATGTAAAATCATCCCTTTAGGGCATGAGGTAATCCCACCTAAAAGAACGTGTCTATCCCTAGGGTGTAAATTGTCTTCACAAAATTTCTAAATCTATTTGGTTACTTTGAAACATCAAACATTTGTTTGAATTAAAATGAACACATCAAAACAAGCATTAAACATGACCTTATCAAACTTCAAGCCCTTTTGACTTAGTGTGAATCCTTTGAAAAGAGCCCTATATTTGCACTCCTTAAGGATATCTTAAAACAATCTCCCTAATTTTTTTTGGATATTTAGGCTCACATTTCAAGTCACATTAAGAATGAAGTTAACATTGGAAACTATGGCTTTAGCATTTCAACTTTAATGAACTTTGATCTTTTGTGAAAGAAATTGTGCTTAAAGTTGTAGACATTTAGGGTCAAATAGTTTTGATTGTCACAAAAGCACAATAGGCAATTAGCGTTGACTTTTTCACTGGATTTTAGTATATTTTGAGTACATGAATTGAAAAATTTGGTTGGTGCTCAACTCGTCACAAATAGGCATGGTTAGCTTAGCATCGGATTTTGTGTCGAATTTTTCGCTAGATTTAGCATCGGCTTTAGCGCCGGAAAATCATAGCGCCTAAAATAGCGTCAAGAAGTAACATCGGAAATTGCGCTGAAATGGGTGCCCAATTTTTCTTCCAGTTTTGCTTCCATGTCTACTCCCATTTTTGCTTCTAGTTTTGCTTCTAGTTTTGCCTCCAATTTTGCGTCCAGTTTTGCTTCCAATTTTTCTTCCAAGTTTGCTTCCAATTTTTCTTCCAGGTTTGCTTCGGGTTTTGCTTCTATTTTTTCTTCCAGTTTTGATTCCAGTTTTGCTTATGGTTTTGCTTCCATTTTTGCTTTTGATTTTTCTTCCAAGTTTGCTTCTGGTTTTGCTTCCAGTTTTTCTTTTGGTTTTGCTTCTAGTTTTTCTTATGGTTTTGCTTCCAAGTTTTCTTTCAGTTTTGCTTCCAGTTTTTCTTTCGATTTTGATTCCAAGTTTTCTTCCGGTTTCGCTTCCAATTTTTCTTCTGGTTTTGCTTCCAGGTTTGCTTTTAGTTTTTCTTCCATTTTTTCTTCCAGGTTTGCTTCCAATTTTGCTTCCAGATTTGCTTCCAGTTTTGCTTCCAAGTTTGCTTCCAGGTTTGGTTCCGATTTTGCTTCCAATTTTTCTTCCAAGATTGCTTCTGGTTTGCTTCTAGTTTGGCTTCCAATTTTGCTTCCAGATTTGCTTCCAAGTTTGCTTCTAGGTTTGGTTCCGATTTTTCTTCCAATTTTTCTTCCAAGATTGCTTCTGGTTTGCTTCTAGTTTGGCTTCCATTGTTGCTTCCTTTTTTGCTTCTAAAAATGCATCTTTTTTTGCTTCCATTTATTAATTTAATATATTTTATTTCAATTTAATTAGTTAAATATATCGTGCCTCTTAAATAACTCATGATTATAGAGTAAGTAATTTAATTATTTAACTCATATGATTAAATAACAATATAGTTATTGTAACATGATCACCATCTATAATTAAAACAAGTGAGTCAAATATCTATAATTTAATTGAATTTGACAACATCCATCCTGAGCAGTAAATTAAAATCATCATACTTAATAAATATCCATCCAAAAATCATTGACCAATTTTAATATATATAAATTGACAAGTCAATACTGATAATATCATCATCATATATAACTAAAACAAGTTAAATTCAAATATGCCAGTACATCAAAAACATGTCAAAATGATACATGTCCAACAATTGACATAAGTGAAAATGATACATGTACAAATGATATAAATAAAATTGATAAATTATGTAACTCAAATTGATACAAGTCAAGATGATACATGTCCAAATGATATAGTGAAAATGATACATGTCAATATGATACAACTCAACAATATAGTATTGTAGGCGGTGAAAATGATACATATGATAGTGACCATTAAAATATTCATCATAACGATATAACAAATATAACAACAATGATCCATGATGTAGTCTATATGATCATGAATGTCACTGGTTACTATCACCAACTCTCTCATCATCATCATCATCATCATCATCGTCATCATCGTCGTCGTCGTCATCATCTTCGTCATCGTCGTCGTCACCATCACCATCATCATCATTGTCATCGGCCTCGGTGTCTTCTGTATATGCATCATCATCATCCTCTACCATGTGATCTGTATTGGTAGAACCAATATTTTGTGGATCTATATCATGTTGAGGATCATCTTGATCTTCTGGAAGACCCGTGTTCTGCAAAAAAAAACATTTAAAATGAAAAGTTATTATTTATTTCATGCAATAATTTATTTTTTTGTTATATATATAATATTACAACATATGAGATGAAACCATAATCATATTACATCATATCAAAGTGCACATACCATAATAAAATTTTAAAAAAGTTACAGCTAATACTGGTGAGTCAGGAGAAACTTCAGCTTTCAAAAACAAAGCCAATTAGGCTGGTAGACTTGTGGATCAGGCTAGCATTTGGTGGAAGAGGAAGAAAGATGACTAGAACTCTAGAGGCCCACCATAATGGATTTCAGTATTCAACCATGAGATTAGAAGAGAGAGCTGATATCATGTATCAAAACATTAAGCATACATTCTTCCAGCCAGTGGAGAAGGAGATGATTACTTTGCTTCATTTTCATTTGCATAACCATATCATGGCATGGGAACCAAGAAGACCAAGGATGTCTAGTTTTATGTGGAGGTAATGGATTTTTTCCAAACTTTAGGAGGGGCAAGAAGGTCAATGTATGATCCCAATGAAATTGAGGAAGAACAACAAGAGAGGGACAAGAAAAATAAAATCAATATAGAGTTTCGAGGATTTGTCAAGCAAGTAAGAGAGCTATGGGAGAAGCCTCATCTAAAATATTTTGAACTAGAGTTTGATATACCATTTAGAAAGCTTGGTTTTCATGGAGTTCCTTTCAAAGCCTATGCTTTTATTGTTCCTATGGTAAACTATTTGGTAGAGTTGGTGGAATTACCTTTCTTAGTAATCACTATTAGTGAGATTGAGATTGTTAACCTTGAGAGAGTAGGACTTGGGAAAAAGGCATTTTATATGGCTATTGCTTTCAAAGACTTCAAGTGGGATTTACTCTGCATTGATGCCATTCCTCAATCTTCACTTGATGACATCAAGGAATGGTTGAACTCCATGGATATATAGTATTATGAGAGCAGAATGAACTTGAACTGGCAGCCAATTTTGAAGAGTATTACTGATGATCTAGATAAATTTATTGAAAATGGTGGTTGCGAATTTTTGAATATGGATGCTAGTGATTTTGATTCTGATAATTTAGAAGAGTCAAATCAAGGATATGAACCCTCTGATGTAGAAGAGGAATCAAAATCAGATTTCATGCAGCCACCATCAAGAGTGTTACAAGCTAATGAGATGGAGGGAATTCTTATATAAGGATAATTTCCAATGTTGCAGGTACCGACTTTAATTCCAAATACAATGGCAACATTGAAATTCCCTAGCAATATTTATGTTAAGGAAATTTCCTTTAGATGCAAGGATTCAAAGCACATCAACCATGTGGTACAAATGATTAAATCACAGAGATGATCTGTAGCAATGAAAAAGTTTGAAAAGGTAGAGAGAGGTACACTAGTGACTCAGGAGAAACTTCAGCTTTCAAAAACAAAGCCAATTAGGCTAGTAGATGTGTGGATTAGGCCAAAATTTGGTGGAAGAGGATGAAAGATGACTAGAACTATGGAGGCCCACCATAATGTATTTCGGTATTCAACCATGAGAGCAAAAAATAGAGCTAATATCATGTATCAAAACATTAAGCATACATTCTTCCAGCCAACAGAGAAGGAGATGATTAATTTGCTTCATTTTCATTTGCATAACCATATCATGGCATGGGAACAAAGAAGACCAAGGATGTCTATTTTTATGTGGAGGTAATGGATGTGGTCCAAAATTTAGGAGGGGAGATCCTGATGTCTACCAAGAGGCATAAAGTTAGATGAATTAAGTTCACCTACATGTCTGCCAACGTTTACTTCCAATTTTTATGACTGTTTTTCTTTCTAGTCATTTTGATGAGGATGTATTCAACTAATGTGTAAGCACATTTTGTTTGTATCACAAGCATTTGTGCATTGCAAGAATTCTAATTATCTATGGTCTACAGCTATGTTGTCTCACTTATTGGATCTTTTATTTCAATGTTTTTTATGGCCTTCTCTGTTTGAGGTAGCACCTGGCAATTCTACCTCCTTTCCTTAGTTGAGAAGTGGATTTGAATTTGGAAATATTGCACTTTGAAACTAGCTATGGTTTAAGGAGAGATATTCTAGCTTTGTTGTTGACACCCTCAATCTTCAACAAGGACTTAGATGCATGTACTGAAATGAAAGGTTTCAAACTTAGATTTGAATGTTCATAATTTGATTGATTATGGTTTTCACAGGAAGTTGTCTTTACATGACTATTCTGGATTGTCAATACGTGTGATAGTGACTACATCCTTATCAAGTTTGGCTACCCTTATTCAGAATTCCTTGGCCTTTGGACTCGATACAAAGTTGTGCATTGTTATTCCATATTTGTAACATGTAGGACATTTAAGGGGTACAACATATAGAAATTCAATACTGTCATCCAAGGAAAACTTATATATGGTGTATCAAGAACAACATAAAATTATTTTATTAGGGTTAATGCTTTCTTCCCCCACGTTGCTGATATTTTCCCCAAAACATGTTTTTTTAATTATTTCAACACATCTCAAAATTAAATGTATTGATTAACATTTTTTATGCATTTCAGTTGTTTATGCAAATGATGCATATATGTTAACTTGATCAATGTTGTTACTTAGGTAGTTTGGCTTCTATGACAACAAACCATTAGTCCATTGTGTGCGGGAGCACGTTTGTGTTTTTAGTTAGCTTTTTTGGATAGCTCTACTGGGTGTTGAGAACATTCCATTTATCTTTTGAATGTTAAGAAGTCAGAGTTTCAAGGATTTTTCAAGCGAGTAAGAGAGCTATGGGAGAATCCTCATCTAAAATATTTTGAACTAGAGTTTGATATACCATTTAGAGAGCTTGGTTTTATGGAGTTCCTTTCAAAGCCTCTGCTTTTATTGTTCCTACTGTAAACTATTTGGTAGAGTTGGTGGAATTACCTTTCTTAGTAATCGCTATTAATGAGATTTATAATTGTTAACCTTGAGAGAGTAGGACTTAGGAAAAAGACATTTGACATGGCTATTTTTTTCAAAGACTTCAAGCGGGATGTACTCCGCATGTACGCCATTCCTCAATCTTTGCTTGATGGCATCAAGGAATGGCTAAACTCCATGGATATAAAGTATTATGAAAGCAGAATGAACTTGAACTGGCGGCCAATTTTGAAGACTATAATTGATGATCTAGATAAATTTATTAAAGATGGTGGTTGGAAATTTTTGAATATGGAAGCTAGTGATTCTGATTTTGACAATTTAGAAGAGTCAGATCAAGGATATGAACCCTCTGATGTAGAAGAGGAATCAGAATCAGATGAGGAAGGTTCAAAAGATGAATCTCTTGTGGAGTCAGAGGAGGATGAAGAAGAAGAATATTCTGAGGAGGAAGGTAAAACATGGGATGAATTAGAAGCCAAAGCCAAAAATATAGATAAGGACAAATGAGATGAGTCTGACAGTGAAGAGGAAAGGCAACAACGAAAGGTAAAAGCTACAAGGAAGTCTTGGGCACCTGATATTAGAGATTTAAGAGGAATTCCTTCCAAGAGGCATAAAGTTAGATGAATTGAGTTCATCTACATCCTTCTACTATTTATTCTTGCACATAAATGACCATCTTGTAATCATAAGATTTGAGCTCTATTTACTCATCCTACACATCAATAAACAACTCAACACAAGAGATGCAAATTGAGATATTAAAACAACAATATCCAACTAAGTTATTGAAACTCAACTATTGATACCTCGTTCTCCATCCAGATTACAAAATTGTTCCACTTTTTGTTTTGTAACATATTATTTTCAAATTGCTTTGGATGGTGGCCATATTTCTCCTCCTGTCAAAACATGTCACATGGACTAGTTAAACTAATTAATATGCAATCATTTACTTTTTCCAAGGAGATAAAAAAAATATATCATTTAACATATTAAATATACTTACAAATGTACAAATCAAGGCCTGTAAACCTTTCTGGCCACTACGATGCATGGCATGAAGTTTCTCAAGCCTAGCCTTGGAGGCCTTGTCTAGAAATATATAGTAATTCAATTTAACTATGCACAAATAAAATTTAAATATTGTTTAATAAATTTGATATAATATTATGAGAAAATTCAAATAGATGTGTACTCTCCTCACTAGACTTCCTCCATGCATCAAACTTCTCATATGCTTTTACAGGCTCTTTCCATAATTTCACACTTACATCAATTGGCCTTCTTTTATGCCTTAGCTTAGGAGGGATTTCTTTTATCTTCTTTGTTTGCTTGCACCAAAATCTCTTACAGTTTTGGGACACTCGTAGCTTTATCTTCTTTACAGAACAACCTATGCCAAATTCAGTCTCCATGTCATGGATAACTAATTTTTTCATTTGCATGGGTATCTGTGAGAATGGTAAATGTAGATGGCCTTTGAACCATTGAAGGCATGATTCCTTCAACCTATTCACAAATGTTTTCCCAGCATCTGTCATTCGGACTTCCCCTGAAACCACCTCGTATTCTATCTCCGTATTGTAGCTACCGATGCAAGATTGATAACATGGTGTGGTGGAAGAAATCTGTGTCCCAGGAGTGGTTGGGACATTGGAAGTCTATGCTCCCTATTTCACATTCTTAGAGTTTATTGTCACTGATTTCCTCATGGATATTTTACTCGATCCAGGATTGGTTGGGGAATCAATTGATTCCCTTTCACACAATTGATTTGCTTACAATGTTTGAGGGGCGTTACCAAATTGTTTTTCTATGTATCTGGAAAGCATTGTCCAGATCACATAAAACAATTTGTTCACTACCTCCACCCCCAATATGGAAGCCAATTCCTCTTTATCTTTGTTAGTCTCATGTCCCTATACATATATATATATATATATATATATATATATATATATATATATATATATTTAAATTATATTTCTTCTTTTAAATTTAGAAATAAAAAACTAAAAACTACAATTCCTCTTAATCTTTTTCAGTCTCATGTCCCTATATATACATATATTTTTAAATTATATTTCTTCTTTTAAATTTAGAAATAAAAAAACTAAAAAGTAAAATTCAAAGAAATAATGGAAACATTTACAAATCTATAAATTGACAATGAATTGCCTCATTGTGGCTAGAGTCTACTGACAATGCTCACTTCCTTCTATTGCTTGACATTTTAAGGCAACTTAGGGAAAATTATTTTCGTTCGGTCTGTGGAGGAAAACAAAGTTCACACTATCAGGTATGAAAGTTTTGTTTTGTGGGAAAATATGTTCGTTGGGTTTGCTTAGTGTTGATAACCTAGGGAAAATATGTTTGATGGGTTTTCTTAGTGTTGATAACCTTATCATGAAAACTCTTTCATAATGCAATCTTGCATGAATTTATCATGGAATCAGTGACTATGGCACGACTAGGAAAAACCAAGCGATTTATGCGTTTATTTTCAGTAGTTGCTCAACAGTGACCAACCCAATTCCCAGATTTTCCAAGAAGTTCACTATTTCCTTGATACCCAGGTTAGGGAAAGAATATAGAGGCATCCTGGCTTCATGTTATAATATTTTGAGCCAAAGCTCAAATTGGCAGGGTAAAATTTTTGGTTGGTTTCTCAAAGTTTTAACAATTTATAATGATGGGACAATTTAGAGGTTGCCTAGATAGGTTAGGCCATGAACTAGTAAACAATCATGAATTCAAGTGCAATACAAAGAGAAGTAAACAATCAAAAATTCAACCAAGAAAGAAAAATTGTAACCTTACCTATGGTGTCACAAACTAAATCAAATTTATCATCAATTGCTAGTAGTGCCCTGCTCTATTCCTTCGCACAACGTTTTTCCCTTTTTTATCGTTTGATTTCTTCCTTCACGCATGAAATTTTTTAATTTTTGATTTTAATTTAGTATTCGGCATTAGTTAACACCAACTTCAACGCTGAATTTTGGCCATTAATGTAATCTATTTGGGGTGCCTAAGATGGTACCAAGTGCACCTAATTGAGCACCTATCATTGTTGTATAGTGACTATTTTCATTGTTGTGTATGACAAGATCTAGAGTGTTGGAAATAATTCCAACTCCTGCCTTTTTTTGTGACCACCATTGTCCCATGGCTCCTTCATCAACTCGGTGTAGTAGAGTGGTTTTTACCATAGTCTCGCAAAGTTCTTCATTCTTCTCGGTGATAGTGCGGTGAAAGCTTCTGTGGTAGCACACAAGTCTTCCTTATGTTCCTAGAGGTGTTGTGGTGACTCCCACAATTCTTCTACCAAAGGCATGCAGTAGTGTGGTGACCACCATTGTCCCACAGATCCTTCATTAGCTCAATGCGGTAGAGCAGTTTTTACCACGGTCCCGCAAGTTTCTTCTTCCTTCTCGGCAATAGTGCAGTGAAACCTTCTGTGGCAGCATTTTTATTCATAGAATAGGCCATGGAGAGAGGACGTGGATGAAATAGAAATACTAAATCACTGAGAGGAAAGTGGGTGGAAATAGATGAGATAACAAAATCTGCAGATACAATAGAGGTAAGAAGAGAAAGCAACCTCAACCAAAGGAGGAAGGTGTTTATGAATTCACAAATGCTACAACATAGAGGAGATATCAATATGTCAAATATATGACTAAAGTGAGGTTTTGTGTTGGATAGCATACTCGTTGAAATGATATAATTGGTGTACTAAACATTATTTACTATGTTGTGTATTATAGGGGCGAGACGAGGCCATGGCAACAAATCGTGTCATATCAAATGAGGACACAACAATGAAGCGGGACATCAGGTACTCAAATTTTGACTTAACTTAGGAAAAAATGATCTGATGGCATTTTGTGATATGTCCATCTTTTTTCACAATATTATTGAAATTTATAATGTATTATCCAATCTTGACATAAATTAATGCATGTTGTTGATTATTTTAGATGGAGATTGGAGCAAATGCAGAGCCTGAGCGTTCAACTAGCAAAAGAAGAAGATATGTACGTGGACGTGGACCTAAAACTATTAAATCACATAGATGACAATGGGTGGAAGAGGATATGACAATGGATACTGCAAACACAACAAATGATTGCACTGAAGAAGAGGTAGGTTAGGACTATAGTACATGGGATGAATACTTTGAGAAAATTGTTGTTTGTGGATGTTATGTATGTCATGGAAAGAAACAATTCAAATGAGTGATTGTACAAAGACATTACATATATGATGAGCTTCCAGTTGGTAGTATGCCTCATACAATCAATTAAAACCAAAGAATAATAAATGAGTGTGGACTGATGTTTTATAAACTATGTTGTCAAAATTGTGTTTTATTTAAATTATTGTATAAAAAAGGTAGTCTATAAAATAATGTTCCATTATTCAATTGATGTATATATGTTCATACAATTTTTATTTTTATTTTTTAAGCCATATTTGATTATATTTCTTTGAAATTGATACATTTATGATTTATCCAATTGTTGCCAAACATTAAATAATGCTTGTTTGTTGATAGGTAGAATATTTTGATGAAACACATACTAATACCCAAGATCCAACTGGGTTATTAAGATTTGGACGAGATGATCCAAACCATCCTTTAAACCATACTAGGGGAAAGAGCAAGATTGAAGAGAACACTACCACCTGAGAAATTTGAAGAGTTGATGAGAGTCACATACACTGATGGCATGCCACCTAGCCTTAATGATGATGATCATGATAGTGAAAATGCAGTGCATGAAGAAGGATTGAATGAAATGCTTACAGGTTTCTTTGGGGATGGAAACAATGATGACAATAATGATGATATGGTTGATAGTAATGATGATAGCAGGGGTAATTACCACCAACATAATGTTGATGATAACAACATCAAAGACTCCATCAAGCAAGCAACGAAGACACCCATGTTCAAATCGGTGCAAGTAGAACCTCAAAACTGGCATGCACATTAATATTATTAGAAATCAAGTCACTATTTGGTTGGTCAGACAAAGGATTCACTACCCTACTGAAGTGAGTTGAAATCTATTTCTTACTTTGCATTGTCAATTGGTGTACATAATTCGTAAACATTCATCAACTTTGTTTATATTTCTTTAAGGGGATTTTAAAACCATATATTGTATATAAACAGTCCTAGTATAGATTGACATATCAAACATGTTCATCATAAGTCAAACATTCAATTGATTTAATCTCTGGCAATCTTATAGGGCACTAAAAACTAAAATATTCCCTGAAGAGAATGTGTTGCCATCAACTTGCAGAGAGGCACGTCTGTTGTTGGTTGAGTTGGGGATTGAATATAAGAAAATTTATTCATGTAAAAATGATTGCATTTTATACAAAGATGAATATCAAAACAAGGTAGAATGCCCTATATGCAAAGAGAAGAGATATCGTAACAGATGTACAAGGTCCTACAGTTCCAAAGAAGGTTTTACGTCACATGCCAATTATACCTAGACTTCAACAAATGTTTCGTTGCAATTCACTAGCACAATTGATGGACTGGCATGCAAAGAACAGGAGTAAAGATGGATTCATGTGAATTCTAGCTGACTCCAAAGCAATGAAACACATAGAGTAAAAATGGCCAAGAAAATTCAAAGATGAACCCCGTAGTATCAAGTTTGGTCTTGCAATTGATGGAGTGTGCCCATTCTCTTTCCTGAGCTCAAATTATAGTGTTTGGCCAGTCGGATTGATAGTATACAATATTCCCCCATGGATGAGTGTTAGAAAGGAGCACCTTATGTTGACTCTCATTGTTCCAGGAAAACATCAAGTTAAAAACATGGATGTTTATCTTGCGCCTTTTATTGATGAGATGCAACTACTATGGAAAGGCATAAGAATGTATGACATATCACGTCCTCCATCAAATAGGTCCTTCATGTTGTATGGTGTGCTATGTTGGACTATTCATGATTTCACAGGACTTGGTGTTTGTTCTGGTAAGATAAAATATTTACATATTTACACTCATAATTTATTTTCATCCCAAATTTCATACTTAGTTTTATACTATTTTTTTATGTTATTAACATTACTTATTGAATTGCAGGGCTTCAAACAAAGGGGATATTTGCATGTCCAAGATGTGCAAAACAATTTCAAGGGTAGTATTCTAAAGATCTACATAAATTTATTTACGTAAACAACGAGGTTTTTCTACCACTAGATCATAGGTTTAGAAATCGTCTAAAGAATCAATTTGATAGAAAAGTTGAAAATAGAGGCCCTCCCATGATTATGGGTCCAGATGATTGGCATAAGTATGAAGATGCTGAATTGAAAGCTTGGGAGTATTTTTTTGATCAGGATGATTCAATTGAAGAACTAGAATTAGTTGTAGTCAATATGCCAGAAGGAATGAAAAGTAAATCCATATTTTATGAGCTCCCTTACTAGAACGATCTATTAATATCTCACCTATTAGATCCTATGCACATCTTAAAAAATGTCTCAGATTCTATATTTCAACATATATCAGGCAAAGAGGACACCTTATCTTTGAGGAGAGATATTGTTCTTTCACGTACCAAATTTGATAGAAAACATTTGTGTCCAAATAGGGAAAATGAAACATATGTAGAAGCTCCATGGATTATGAAAAAAAAGAGAACTAGACCAACTAAAAAATGTCATCCATTCAATAAGGACACCTACTGGCTATGGGTCATCATTGGCTAAATCTTTTACAATTGATGGGCATATCACTGGATTTAAAACACATGATTTTCATAATTTAATGAAGGTATTATATATCAACATTTAACATTTACTGGTAACATTGATTAAGCACTAAATTTATTTTGATATTTTTTTTTTTGTGATAAAAAATTACTATTGACCTTTTCATAAATGTATTTGATAGCATATCATGCCATTGGCAAGTAGGGGGGATTCCTGTCTTACAATTGAATTAAGGAATGCTATAAGTCGATTGCCAACATTTACAAGGTATGTGGTTATATGAAATGTTCATGTGTGAGAGACATAGAGATATTATATTGCATTTTAATTTATGACATAAGGTTCATACTAATTTACTATTCTTATATTAGGTGGGTGACCTCCAAGGAGATCCATTAATCTGAAGTGCCAAATTGGAAGAAGGAAATTGCATAAATTGTATGTGTATTTGAGAAGGAGTTCCCTACAAGTTTCATGGACCTACAAGTCCATTTACATATACACCTAGTCGATGACATTGAATTGGCGGGTTTCGTATCAATGAGGTGGATGTTTTTCTTTGAGAGGTATATGAAAACTCTTAAAAGATATGTCTGACAAAAGGCACATCTAGAGGGTTGCATGGCTGAAGGGTATGTATTGAATGAAGCATTTTTATTCTTGTGTGAATTCCTTGGTAAGGATTTTGAAGATGGCCCATGCATCTGGGATGAAGAACGAGCATCAAGTATTATTGATGCAGAAAAACCACAATCTAATGGTGTTGAAGTAGAAATTAGTAAGTAAATTCATGATCAGTGTGGTTATTTTTCTTGCAATCATTAATTTACTCTGTAATTTATTTTTCAAATTAACAACATGACATTTGGAGTTTGAAATAAACATGTTGACATGTAATAGGTGTAGATGAAAGTTCTATACTCGAGAAGTTCATTCTGTACCACATGGATTTTATGAACAAATGGATTGATCTGTACCACATGGATTTTATGAACATAACAGAAGATGAAATCAACATGTCTAGAGGATTTGAAAGAAAGGTACAGTTGGAATTTTACAAAATTTTGTTTCCTTATAGTTTTGATAGTATTAACTATTTTAATATTCGTCACTATATTTGTTTTCATTGAAATAAATGGTCTTTCACAGGCGAGGAAATATCCAACAATGTGGGAATACAATTGACATTATCATCTAGAAAGTGTAGACGTAAAGAGAAGATCCTTCGATTGTGGCATCATGGTTGACTTCAAGAAATTTAGGTGATCAAGCTCAAAACATAAGAATATAATTGAAGGGAATCTACAATATGTTTGGAAAATATAAGAAATTATTGAGTTGGATTACCGCTCTTTTAAATTTTGTATTTTTAAGTGTAGATGGTATGAAGCATTTGAGAGGACATGAAGACATGATACCCATAGTGGATTATTTTCTATAGATTCCTCATCATTCCTATCAGAGGATAAGGAGCCTTATGTTCTACCAATTCATTGTGAGTAGGTATTTCTTTAACTCAAACAAGAAGTGGTAGTGATCATTAATCTATTAATTCATAGCTTATTGTGAATATATACACATGTTTATTAATGAATAAAATTGTTATAACATACATCTAATATATGTATGTCATTCATGTGTAGATATTTTTCTATGAAGATATTTTGGACCCCAAATGGATGTTTCTCATACATTATGATCCAAGATTAAGGCATGTATTTGATGATGCATTAGTGGATACTAAGAAAAACAATGATGGCCAACAAAATGAGAGAGAGGGATTAGATAACATCAAAGAAATTGACATCCATGATGATGTTGAAGATGGTTATGTTCAGGCACAAGAAGACAATAATCCAAAGTTAGATGATGTTATGGAAGACAACAATATGGATGATATAGAAAACGATGATCCAAATACATCTGGTAACAATATAGATGGTCTACAGTCAGGTTTTAATTATGATGAAGATTATGCAGGTCAAGATGAGGATGATGATAATATTAAATACTTGAAAAAACATATGAACATTGTCAATGATACACTGAATGACATTGTAGTAGACAATAATGTTAATGACCAAGACTTCTAAATTTTTAGAATTATTTGCAATCCATGTTTAAAAAAGGATTATTCTTATGGCCTAAACTTTGAAATGCTTCAGTAATATTATGTTGTACTTGGACAATTTAAAACCTATTTTATTCTCCTAGCAAGCTTTTTTATTTTCCATTAGAATTCTAGACCAAACAACATTTGTGGGGACGGCCTTTTACACCAATCTTAATTTGTATGAAGTTCATGAGCCTTTTGTCAAGCAGTAAATTCCTTTCATAGATAGGAAATGTAAAGGCATCATTTAAGAAAAGATAAGTAGTCTCTTTTTGAGGGTAATCCACATGCAAAAAGTAAAAAGCACATAAAAATAATTGTACAGTAGAAAATTAGATTCAATCAGTTATGTCTTATTCCGCTTGCACACTTATCTGAAAGAAATAGGGTATTCACCATTCATTTATTTTTACTGTATATCTCAGAAGTGAAATTGTTGTTACATAATGATGCATTGAGAAGATAATATATACAAAAAAATGCAAAGAATTTTTTTGAAATTTAACATGCAACCTACTGTGTTGTGTTGAAAGGAATCAAGATTAACTCGAACAAGAAATAAAAATAAATTTTGATGATTGTACTTTAAAGTGAACAAGATATGAAAAGTGTGGACAATGATGGTACTGAAATTGAAAACCTTGATTCTAATGACATTACTGTTTTATGTCATTAGAGATAAAGAGCACATACAAATTTATATACATAGAAAATGAAGTTTTGAAACTAGTAAACTGAAAATGTAAACACTGTAAGATTTTTCCTTAAACAATAATTCACATACTCACTTATAAAAAAGGGTGAAGCATTTTTTATTCAAACTTTATTTTCTTTAATAGACATAATAGTAAAAGAATACATACACTATTTCATAGAAAATAAGGAATGTTTCATAGAATATACAAGTACAAGAATAGATACAAGAATATTCACAAGTACAAAAATATATACACTGTTTCATAGACTTCTAAATTTTCAGAGTTATTTGTAATTTGTTTGGTCTCAAAAATGTAGGTTTTTAGACCATAAGAGGGTGCCAATATCTAAGAATTTAATCCTTAATATGAACCAATTAAAGTAAATTATTTGAAAGGAATTTAATTCACACCTAACCAAAAACCAATCAAAGCATCCACACAGTAACAACAAATGTGCCCTGATAAATCTTGCAGATTTAAACAACCTGAAAAGACCACTTTGGAAATAGCAAAGCAATAAATAAGCATGAAAATCGACATAGCAGTTGAACACTGAAAATGGATTACGAGTTATAATGTATCTTCTCCATTATATTGCTCAAAATATAAACATGTATAACATGATTTATTTTGATATGAATAAGTGGATGCAATGGTCTAGTATTTATTCTAATGGATTGAAATGATGATGATATGATGATCAAAATCGGACCTTGGTTTCCCTATTTGTACGGGAAGCAACAAGCTTTAGGTCCGTTCACAAAACTTACATCATTTCTTAACTAAAGCATAATTAACATAACATAGAAACTTAAAAAGAGTTTATTGTTGGATGTACCACAGTCCGTTAATCATCAACAAGCACCTATGACCACCTATGATTTGTTCAAGGCTCAAGCACCATGTTAATGCATCCACAACAACCAAACTCTGACTACCTCCTCATACAACTCATGCAAGGAACAAATTAACCTTTGGCATGTGATCAATGTATTTCTCTTGGGCATAAGTGTTTGCATTCTGTAGAGTGTTTGTCATTACATTCTCCAATCCAACAATCCTCCTGAGTTGCTTATGCATTTTCCTTAGTACCTCATCCTCATCATTAATGTCATCAAGGATGCTTGGCAAATATTTTGATATCTCATTTTTCCAAGTTTCCTGATCCTTCAAATATGTTTCTTCAAATAAATATGGCATGGCCATACATAGTGGCTAGGTGAAGTCACTCAATTCATGTGTCAAGATATTCTGGAAGTTTTCATGTGTATTCATGAGGCTCTGAAATTCTTGGAGATTAGCATTATTATCTCCATCTTTTTCCTTGATATGGGATTCCATTTCCTTCATCTTATCAAGTAGTCTTCCATGATCCATGGGGGCCTTGTATGTTCTACTGTGAGCATGCCAAACACCATCTGCATGTTGGCACATATCTTTGAATTTCATACAAATTATCCCTGATGCTACTTCAAAAGTGGTAGCCTTAAATTTTATTTTTAGTTCTTCTTGTTCCTTTTGATCCTTTTCAAATTTATGCTTCCATTGAGCAGTCTCAGACATGGCCTCTAACACTTTTCTTTCATGTTCAATTAAAGGAGAGTAAATCCTTAGAGAAGCAGGCAACCTATCTTTGTAGTTGGTTAATTCTTGTTTCAACCTATCATTTTCCTCTATCATCCACTAGTTATCTCTTACTAGCTTTTGGATTTGGGCTTTGGTGAATTTGGCTACATTCACATTCAAGTTAGCAGTCTCCAAGGGATTTGTCTCCCCTACTCTTTGCACTAGGAGATGTCCAAAAATCTGATCATGGTCAATGAGAGAAGGCTTCTTGCTTGGAGGGTAAAGAGCCCAAATTTGCAAAGTGGTATTATCAGGATTGTACCCTGACCCTGTACAGACCCTATCACCTGCTTCATCCATTATTTGCAAAGTTTTATTATTTCACTTCAAAAAGTTGTCAAACACAATGGTTGAACTAATATCCCACCCAGGAAGGATCATAACTCTAGCTTCTTGCAATAATGCTCTTCCTCTCTTAGTAATCATGTTTCTCATTTCCCTATCAAATTCATGTTGCAACTCTTTCAAGGCATAAGCCTCTTTCTCAGGGTCAATGTCCCTTAACCTTTCTTTTATTATTCTTCCTTTATACTCATATATAAAGGACTTAAATTCAGGTGTCTGCACAAAAGTATCATCTGCAACAAATTCTTGACTTGCACGATGCCTCACATCATCTGATAGCTCATCAAAGGCTTCAAAGGAGATCACACTTCTTTCCAATGGTATCTCATATTGGGGTATAATAGGAGAATTAAACTATGAGACTTCTTCTTCCTCCTCAGTGTTATCTTCTTCCATGGATGGGGAACCAACTGAAAAGCTCACTTCAGGAGTAGGCTGAGGTGATAAGTGATCTAGTGTTGTGATATTTTCTACTTGCCTCCTAGGACTGATGCCCCTTCCTCTTTCAAATTCGAAAAGTGGCACATCTCTTATTAATTCTTCTTCATGGAGGATTAATTGTTCAATTATTTATATGGGATCTTGTACCTCAGGTAAAGCCCCTACATAGCCTAGGTTATTATTCACCTTCCAAGCCTTAGCCATCATAACCCTACTGTAGGAATTCATTCTCATCATGTTTTTTTTTTCTTCACAATTTTTGATGACATCTTCTAAAAGGAAACTATGCTCATACCCTTTCAATTTCTAAAAAAATTCGGCATCACAAATGAAGTGTTCAGGATCAAAATTTTCCTTTTGTTTCCAACTGGCAAGCCATAATAATCTAGTTTACCACTAACCAAGTCATAGCCTGAATTGGAGATAATAGTGAAATCACCAAAGCATAAAGTGGAAGGAATGAAAGTCTGCCTCCCATAGCTCTTTAAATGCATGAAAGATGAAAATGAAAATTGCCTTATGATCTCTAAATAAGAAACTTTGTCTAGCACAGTCTTAGGCAACAAATAAGGTGCAGCTTCAAATCCATAAACCCTAATAACAGTACAATCCCCAAACATGTACCGGTCCCCCCAATTGTGATTTATCCCTGCTTCATGACCCGTATCTTTTTGTTGGAGAAATCTTAAGATATTTGGGGAGAGGTTGTAGTCACATTTGTGGCCTAGCATCTTGTATAGTGGTTTGACAAAATATTCCTCAAAATATAGTAGTGGGACCTCCCACACCTATTGTCCCACACAAATGCCCACATTTGTACAGGCCTTGAATTTCCATCATTATCTAAGTCTTTTATTCTTAATTCCTCACCCCATATCCCCATCACCTGCCCTTCATATAATATCATGTGCATGAAAAGATAATAGTGCTTGAAATTAATGGCTTCACTGTCATTCTTGATGATATTGAGGGTATTATTGATGGCCTCTGATAAATACTTTGCATAATCATAAGGTCGAGCATTATGGCTCTAGATTTTTTTGGCTAAAAATATGGGAGCAATTTTCATGTTCTCAAGAACATCAATTCCCCATACTTGACCAGCTGAGTAATAAGTGTATTGAAAGTATTCTTCAAACAAATCCATAGAGAATGGAGGATTATATTCACTAGAGAACCTCATAGTTTGGTTACCCACACCTTTAACCCTATGTAGAGGAAATTTCCACCTCTTGTAACTTGTGTCCATGGTGCGGTATTCCTCCAACAAGTCTCTAATTCATAATTTTGTTTTCAGGGAAGTGTCTAGCTAAAAAATCATGGAAATATAATCTGACTTTATGACCATGAATTGTGACCCATCAGGCAAATGAATTTATCTCATCTTCATATTGTAATTATTTTCCAACACCTTGATTAAATCTATGTTCACAAAGATGTTGGGTACTACAAGTTTACCCAAATTCAAATTCCATGGGTTTGACACTAGGCTATGCCAGAATTTCTTCCTATAATGATAAATAAAGAGGTCGTAACCCCTACACGAAGTCCATACATCTCCCATATTTTTATGTTTATCTTCTAATATCACACATGATGGGTTAAGTTGTGCTATTCTTCTAGATTTTGGCCTAGACCCAGGACACTGATCAATTAAGTCTTGATTCAATTCCCTATCTTCAATTTTCTATCTTTTTGTTTTTTGTTTGCCTAGGGTTTTTTCCATCTCAACCCTACTCATGCAATGCTTTCATCTACTTACTAAGAAAATAATTTGAGCTGAGTCTAGACCACTTACTTGGATAAATGCTACAAATTTATAGCTTCCTATTGTCGTCCAACTTGGTTCTCCAAATCCTTCAATTACAATTCATAGTGATTTCAACTTCTTTGAGGATATATTTATCAAATTTCAGGATACTTCATCCAGCCCTGGTTCATAAATGGTGCTTGTGCCAACTTTATGATCAAGTTCTTCATTAATAGCAGTAGTCTCATTGATATTTTTGTTAGTCACATCAATCAGAATAATCATCATTTCATAACTGTTGAAGACACTTTTAATTAAAATGCCCGTTGTTTCTTCGATATGTTGGTATGGCAGTGTTTTTCCCTTCCCTTCTATTGTTTACTGCACTACCACCTTTCTCAAGGGTTCTTGTTGTGGGGTTACAGTGTATACCACTCTACCACATATGTTTCTCACCTTCCCGACGGTATAGCGGTGTATTATTTTGATCATTACTTGAAGAGTTTCGATGAGACAATCTTATTTGTCTTACCGATATCTCAATGTCTCACCGATATTAGATCTTATGCTCCTCTGATGTTGGTTTCTAGTGACGATGAGACAAGTTAATGTCTCTTGCCGATATGCCACTATCTCATCAACAATTACTTCATTATATCCAAGAGTTGTGTTTCACCGAGCACTTGTAGATATACCTTGTCGATGTGACATAAGTGATTCTCTCCTCGATATGCCCATATCTTGTTGACATTTCACTATTTTACATCGACGATGAGACATATAAATAATTCTCTTCGACATAGGGGTGTCTCATCTACATTTTTGATTTGTACTTTGTGCTAATGTCAGGGAGACTTTGGAGGGACTCTCATCGACATGATGTTGTCTTGGTGATATGCTATGAGCAATCATAGGAGTATTTCAAAGGAGGAATACACTTTGATGTTGTGATCAAGGGTTTTATTTGGAAGCTCAAGTGAGGGATTTTATTAAATTTAAGTTATTATGACAAGAATTCTATGCATATGGTGGATTTAAGAGATGAGTGAAAATGGAAGTATGCAAAAATAATTAGGATGGAATTTTGGCTACAACACAATCCATGTTTAAAAAAGGATGATTCTTATGGCCTAAAATTTGAAATGCTTCAGTAATATTATTTGTGTCGATACAAATTACCTATTGCAATATCCTTAAATTGTTCAATCTTTGGTATGAATTGTTGGCAGAAAAAATTAGGATTACTTGGATTCTTCTTCCATTCATTTTGTATCAACATATGTTCATGAAGACACAAAAGTTAATAGCTCAATCAGGTATAGATTTTTTGATTTTCAAATGAAGAGTAAGGTACATTTTTATTTCTGCTACATTACATTCATGTGCATAAACAAAATTAGAAGATTGCATTACTAGATTACACTTATGCAGATGCATATAATATAGGAAATATTACACAATCCTTTCAAAAATTTAGTCTTTATTGATAGTGTAAATGTATGTTGTTCCACACAAGCCGTGGAACTGACTATTTGAATGCATATAATCAAAAAACTATACATTTATAGATACAAAAGAGAAAAATGAACATAAAGAGAAAGGGGACCCGTCATTGCCTCAATGATGAACCTTGGTTGCTTTGTTTTGCATCATCTTCAGTCTTCTCGCTTGTCCAAGCCTCCAAGTTGATGTATTCATTGCTGCTCCTAGGTTCCTTGCATTGGAGTGAGAAGAGTGTTGTTAGAGAAATGAAGGATCACCAGTCAAAATATGTGCATACATCTATAAACATATAATTTGATCATCATGTGCATTCAAATAACTTGCATGCCATAGATGTCCAAGAAAACAATAAAGTTATCAAACATATCTATCATATGATCGGTTTTATCTAACATGTTTTCTCATTGTGCAGGTATAGATAGAATTAGGTTTTTTTTTTGTTTATCTGGTTATAGTATGTGGGGTGAAATATGGCTCCCACAAGGGTTGAGCCCATCCTATTGCCCTATTATTTCATTTGAGAAGGATAATCACAAGTAAACCATCCATGGAGCATTAAATATCAATCTTTGCAAGGATAGTGGAGTATGTTGGTAAGGGGTAATCTCCTTATTGATAAAGATTTATCCTTATTAATAAGAACATTCCACTATCAACATAGCCATGATTCTGACAAAACTGATCATCAATGATTCCAAGATAGTTTTCATTAACAGTCTGGTTAAAAGTAAGCAGCCCCAAGCATCATAAGAGTCACAAGAATTGAACAAGACAGGAAGTCATGTAGATTAAAAGCTTACACAATAGTCATCACTTGCAAAGATAGAAACAACATGTTTCCACATAACAAATTAAATCAAATGCATGAAAGGTACAATGATGAAGTCCATAATAGTGAATGTTGCTTAAGAGGGATTGAAGGACAACATTTTGTATCAAGGAGAACAAGGTAACCTCAAACTCTATTGTACCTGAGTATGAGAGTACGTGAGCTTTTGGTGTTTCTAGATGGAAGCTATAGTGAAAAAGTGTAGTCTCCATCTGAAGGAACCATCTTCAGAGCTCTTCCCTCAAATGAGGGTTGAAAACATTAGAAAAAAAGAAATACCATAATTATAAAGTAACAATTTGTATCAAGAAAAATGTTAGAAAGTATAATTAAAAAGACAAATCCTTACAATTGGACCTCAAATTGGACCAAACAGATTTATGATTTTATCTTTAGAATGTAGGAACTTTCTTTGTCAGAGCTTCACAACCTAAAATTGGATCTCCAATTGGATCGATAAAATTTATGATTTTATCTTTAGAATATAGGAACTTTCTTTGTTGGACATTCACGACCTCAAATTAGATCAGAAGATGGATAAGCACATATAGGATTTTATCTTTAGAATGTACAAACTTTCTCTATCAGATATTAAAGATGTCAGGTTGGATCAGAAATTGGATAAGCAGATTTATGATTTTATCTTTAGAATGTAGGAACTTCCTCTATCGGATATTTGGAAATTCCTACACACAAGTTCAGCTTCAGAGTGAAAACACCCAGAAGTATTTCACACCGGCTCAAGGTACAATCCAACCTGGTTATGATACTGATAGCAATCCAATTTTTCTTGAACCATCCATACTCGAACATTGCATCACAATCTATTCTTCATGCACATAAAAATGCCACATATTAACCCCTTCTAAATAAAACTCAAAATACCATGAAACAATGAGTCCCCTATATTAGTAAATATGTAGGTAATCTATAGGGCATAGATTGATTTTATACAAGGATTCTCATGAAAGGAATCTTCAAGTGACAGTGAGTGAGTTGTTTGAGATTACAGTTGATGGTGCAATATCCAGTCTTAAAGGTAGTTAGCAAAGTAGTAAATGTGAAACAAAATCAAATTGTACACAAAAAAACAATTCACAATGTTATCTTGCATAATGCCTTAAGTTTGAAGATAAAAATCTCATTGTATCTTGATGAAAGTAGTGACCTTAATGGTCAATCACTGGCAACCATTATTTTAAAACATGCTATTGTTCTTATGGAGGCATCATTTTAAGCAAGGCGGTGAGTGGTGGTTTGGAACAATGGAAAGTATGAAGGACTTGCTTTATATGAATACTATGTAGTCTAGCTTAAGACAACATTCTTAGAAGAGATTAAAGGTGGATTATGGAACTCAAGGGTTACCATGATAAAGATTAAAGCAAAGACTGAGATCTATTTAAAAGCCACTATCATGAAGATATTAAAGATGTCAAATGCAAAACCCTAGCAACTGGAGCAATGAACACAATGTGAAAGAGGACAGTGTGCTAGGGTAGATTTAGGAGATCTCCACATTATCTAATCATAGGAAAATACATCTTTTATTTATTTTTGTAAATCAAAAGAAATTATTCTAAACCCTATATAGGACACATTAATACTTCAAAAGCATCTAATTTATTTTTTAAAATTAAAAGAAGTCATTCTAAACCCTATATAGGATACATTAATACTTCAAAAGCATCTGAAGGAATTTGAGATTATGCAAACATATGTCAATTAAATACCTGGATTACAAACATTAGCATGAACACTATAACCCTTGTTGATCAGAGCAGAAATGAGATGAACAACAATGAATCCTATGCCTCCTATCACACACATCTCCTTACCATTCTCTGTCATTCTTTACTGAAACACTTCTCTAGTTTGGTGGGCTCCACCTGAAAATAAGGTTTCAACAAAGGTTTTACTGTATGTTTATTAAAATAAAAACTCCATTATGGCGGGCTATGCCTGAAAATAAGATTTCAATAAAAAATTTAGAGTATGTTTATTAGAGTTTTAGAGTATTTTGGCGGGCTATATTCTTGATTCCTTAAATTATTTATTCAAATGGATTGTGACTGACGTGATTTGCTACATTTAGTGTTGTAAATTGTAATGATGCCATGATTACCGTACTACTTCCGTCTCTTATTATACCCATTGCGGTATGGTGGTGTTTTTCCCTTCCCTTCTGTTGTTTACCACACTATCGCCTTTCTCAAGGCTTCTTTTTATAGGGTTGTGGTGTATACCACTCTACCGCATATGTTGCTCACCTTCCCAGTGGTATAGCAATGTATACTTTTGATCATTACTTGAAGAGTGTCGATGAGATAATCTTATTTGTCTTATTGATATCTCAATGTCTCATCGACATTAGATCTTATGTTCCTCTGATGTTGGTTGTCAATGTCGATGAGACAAGTTAATATCTCTCGCCGATATGCCATTGTCTCATCGATATTTTCCTTTGGTGGTATTTCTTTATATATCGATGTAACTCTACCATGTCAGGGAGACTCATGATTATCGCTGCAGTATGGTGGGTTTTTCCCTTCCCTTTATCTATTTACCGCACTACCGCCTTGTTCAAGGCTTCTTGTTGCAGGGTTGCGGTGTATACCGCTCTACCACATCTATTGCTCACCTTCCTGGTGGTCTAGCAATGTGATTTTGATCATTACTTGAAGAGTGTCAATGATACAATCTAATTTTTCTTACAAATATCTCAATGTCTCATCAACATTACTTTGTTATATCCAAGAGTTGTGTTTCGCCAAGAACTTGTAGATATACCTTGTCGATGTGACGTAAGTGATTCTCTCCTTGATATGCCCGTATCTTGTTGACATTTCAATGTTTAACATCATCGATGAGACATATAAATAAGTCTCTTTGACATAGGGGTGTATAAATCGACACTAAACCCGAAGCTAAAATCCAAGCTAAAAGTGGTGCTAAACTCGAAGTTAAACTTGGAGCCAAAGGCGATGCTAACGACAGCACCACACTAGAAGCCAATATCAGCGCTAAAGGCGGTGCTAATTTCGGCACAAATTAGCACCTAAATTAGCACCGACTTGTCCTGATCAATGCAACTAAATGCCAAAAATAGTGCCATCCCTATAAATAGTGCCGACGTTTTCAAATTTTTTACAAAAAATACATTAAAACAGTCCAGGTGGAAGCAAAAAATGGAGCAAATCATAGGGATTTGTTGTAGTGTGCTATGTTGCATGATATCACTTGCCAAAACTCAAATCAAATTAAACGAAATCATCCAAATCTACAAAATTTATCCAAATTGCTGCCAACATGGAAACTGGAAAATAAATATGCACAAATTATCGCTATTGCTACTATTTCTGCTACACTTGACCTAAAACTAGTCGCAGTCGACCTAAAATAGGCTACTTTTGCTCTTTGTCTTGTGGCAATCACTGGTAAAAATGTGTTGCTTTTAAAAAAATGCATTTGATAAAAAATTATCACTTTTGATCCTAGGATTGCCACAGTTGACATTTTTCAGCCATAGTTGACTTCAAACTAGCCACTTCTACTAAAAAATGTTGCATTTTCCTGTACTAATCACCAGCTAGGGAAATTTGAACAGAGGTCACTTTTGAGAAATCTCACCGTAGTTGATCCTAATTTTTCTACACTTGATCCAATTGTCTAGCCATAGTTGACTTTAAACTGGCCGCTTTTGACCAAGAAGTTCACTTTTGCACTCAGTGTTCACCAGTCAAAAAATTACACATAGAATCCGCTCTTGAAAAATATTACTGTAATTTTTTTCAGAACTTGACCACATTCGACAAAAATCTGGCCTCTTTTGACAAACAACACCACTATTGCTATAAGATTATCGCTTTTTCCCTTCTTTTTGGTGAAAATAAAAAAATGATCTTGGAATCAGTTAAAACTTGTGAGAACAAAAATAGTTAGACTCCCAAACACGTCATAGTTTACATGAGTCCATCACCCATTTGGAAAAAAAAAAAAACACTCCAACCTACTTTTAGGATTCAAAATCAAAACAAACAACTTGGATCATTCCTTCACTCAAAATTCTAAGATATCAATATTTGTTTGAACCTCAAGACTGGTTCAAGTAGATTCTTCACAACATATCCTCTAGAAAAATGAAGTGAAATATTGGTCCAAGTTTTCAACATTTTGAGTCCCAAAAATAGCATCATCTCCAAAGAATCCAAACATCACTCATACTCTTATCCTAGGGTCTTGACCATCAAAACATCCCAAACCCGCAACCATAACATCCACAAAACATGTCAATCTATTACCCAAATCCAGTTTCACTCTATACACCCATGGGGACATCATATGCCACAAATGTCAATGATATATAAACTATGGATTTCCCTAATCAAGGTTATGGAGCATCTTGTCACATGACTGATTTGAATCAAAATATCCACCCATATCAAAATCACTCTCATCAAGGGTTTCAAAATCACCATCAAGGACAAAATCTAGAACATCAAATTGCCCTAAATGCAATTGAGAAAAATATTGAGGAACTTGAACAAAATCAAAATATGACGTATCACCAACACCATGTTCAACACATCAAGACATTGCATATCAACAAAAGAAAAACATCATTCCACAAACACCTCAATATCCCCATCAACAACCCTTCCCACATCATCAAAACATTGATTCATATCAACAACAAAGTCTATTTCCACAACATCAAGTGAATCAACAACATCAATGGTCACAAAATCAAAATCAGCAATATCCACATCAAAATCAAATCCATCGATAATATCAACCCCCAAATCAATAATTTCCACATCGAAATCATCAAATGCAACACCATCAATATCATCAATCTCACAATCAACAAGAAATTCCACCTCAAATACAACAATCACCCCCACCACAACAAGCCTCGCAACCCAACCACACTACTAAATGTAAATACACTCCTTTAGAGTCATTTGAGGGCGTGTTAAACCAATTAGTCAATGCAAAAATTATCACATTTCCAAAACCTCCACAAAGTGGTGAACCTACCATCAAATTCCCATGGTACGATGACAAGGCCTATTGTAAATACCATGGAGTAAAATATCATAATGCATCATAATATGTTTCACTCAAAAGACTCATCCAAGACCTTATTGATCAAGGAGAAATAGCTATCGAAGACAATGATCAAGGGCCATCTACCAATGACAAAATTGACAATATCTCAACCTCAAAAGTCAAAAACAATGATCAAGACCTATCTACAACTGATCACATTGACAATGTCTCTGTAACATATGAATTTCTGCAACACAAAATTGTTAGTTGAACATTATAAAATCCTGCATATTAGATCATATAACAATGGAATACAATAGAGAATAAATGAGAAAAGAAATAAACTAGATTGATCTCACCCATGTCTTCTCTCCTCCATGCTTCACTTCCATTGTACCTTCTTAAGATTGCTGTGATAATAATGCCCTCAAATTTGTGAGCAAATTATGTGTGTCTAGCCCTAGCAATGCCTTTGAAGGATTTAAATTACTAAACTATGCAACTAGAAACTCAATCCTAGCATGCAAATAGTAAATAAAAGTCTAAAGTATGAGTAATGCCTACAATAAAATTTAGATTAAGCAAATGATCATGGATCCGAAAATGAGATCAAGATTGTCATTTTATAGAAAATGCAATCTTGAATGGACGGACAAGATGAGAGCTTTAAGGAATGCCCTAGAATCAAAGGTCAAGATTCAATAAGGCAACTCTCAATTAGGGTTATGGAAAAATACCCATATGTGTGAATAAGATTTAATTAAATGAATTAAATCAAGACTGAATGTGACAGTGGAGATGAAATTAGTAAAAAATCAGAAGACAAGAGGATGGGATTTTAGAAAATCAGTAATTTTAGAAATTACTTGATTTGTAGAAGAATAATTCTATTTTGAATTAAATTAATTCAAAATAGGGATTTTATGAGATAAGAAGTAATTGATTTTTGAAATTAATTACTAAATGAAGAATCAGTTAAGTATGTGAGATATTTTTAAATGATTTGTTTTATTTAAAAATACCAAAGTGTCACATGCCATAATTAAATAATTAAAATAATTATTTAATTTAGGAGAAGTAGTTAATTAATTAAATAAATTAATGAATTTATTTAATTAAGAGAGGATTTAGGAATTAGTGACATAATAAATAGATATATTAAAATATATTAATTTAATAATTAGGAGGACATTAATGATAAGGATTAATTAAATAAATAAGATTTTATTTAATTGCAAGAAGACTTTGATAATTAGTGACATTATTAAATAAATAAATAAGATTTATTTACTTAATAATTATGAAGAATGAGAGATTATGAATTAATTAAATAATTATAAATTATTTAATTAATAGTTGAATGTGGGTTAGAAACATAATTAAAATGTTATAATCATGTCCTGACGAAAAGTGGTAAAATAGTGCTTGCAGGTCTTGGTCATTTTTAGGTGTCTACATTTGCCCCTCTTTGTCATAATCCAGCTTGTTGCATTGTGGCAAAGAAAACAAGTCCAGAATATGCCCCAGTGGAGGTACGAAGTGCCTATGCCCTCTCGGGAAAATTTTTGAATTTCGACCCGGGGTCAGAAAAATTTGAAAAATATCTCGACTAACTCAAATAATGACTAGAAAAGTGATGGCACAATCCGATTTAAAAACGGAGAACGTTAAGGTAGCCAAAATGCCAGTCAAAAGTGGTCAAATGAGCCCCTAGTAGAACCTACTAGGCCAAAACCCTAATTTTCAGCCTATAAATAGGTTGTAAAGGTCAATCCAAATGTCTTTTTCTCATTTGTCATATAGAATATTTTAGAAACCAGAGCTCTGAGAGACGATGGTGATTCCAACGACTACACACCGTGGATATCGCGTCCGCACATTTTGACAACCCGAGGGTGCAGGGGCACCGGTAAGTACCCTATCCATCTTGTCAAATTTTGATTTTTATGCATTTAATAGGGTTTAATGGGGGGAAAACAAATGTGGTGTGATGCAAATGCTGTCACGTAAGCCGCAAACGCATTCGTGTTCGCCGCATTTGATTGCGTTGCGACGCAAGTGCGACGGGTAGACTAGGTTTTTTTGTGCGATTGCGCATCTATGAGGGTGAACGATGCAATAGCCATTTTATGACACAATTGATAGATTTGTCATGTATTTGATACATTTGCAATGCATTTGATAAATTTGCGACGCATTTGAAAATTTGCAACGTAATTGACAAGCCTAATGACGCATTCGTTGTTAGATCACACATTTTCTATTTAGAATGACGCATTTGAAATATTGCAACGCATTTCCTATGCACCAAGTCGCAATTGACTAGTTGTGATGCATTTGTGGTCAACGCGATGCAATTGTCGTTGACCAGAGTTGAATTTTGTTGACTTGTGCTGAGATTAACTTTTATGTACCCTTGACTTGCTGGTAGTATAAAACTTTCCATAATGTTGCTCAGTATGTGCTAATCCTTTCCCTTTCCTTATGTAGAGTCGGTTGGTGCCCATTTATACATGAGAGTTACGTCCAGCTACCTATGCTTTCTGAGATTGCCTCAGCGATAGACAAAGGCAACGGCTGATGGCCCTAGGTCTGTATTATGTGACGTATATGCCCATTATTCGAGCAAATAGAGGTTTTCTTACAGCTCTTTGCGAGAGGTGGCATTCTGATACCTGCTCGTTTCACCTGCCTACTGGGGAGGCGACAATGACTTTGGAGGATGTGTACCACATTCTCTGGATTCCGATTAGCAGAGAGAGGGTGGTCTATGATCCACACCGAGGGCGACAGGTCCTGATAGGGAGGTATGAGGGTGTCGATGGTGCCCAGTTTGTCCTAGACGGTTATGAGATCGGCTGGGACGTTGTAGCCGACTGATTTCCTAGGTTCGATGCCATGCTCATGACCTTGATCGTCAGATTGCTGATCCCAAATCATCGTGGTCATGGATTTCCCATTGGATGGGGGGATGTTCTTGTTTGCATGAGATTACAGAGGACTATTTTTGCTTAGGGGCCATGCTTGTTGGCCATGTTATACCATCAGTTACATGAGGTAGTTTACCATCAGGGTCACAGTATCAGCTGTAGGACCACCTTACTCATGATTTGGGTATGGGAGCGCATTCTTGTTTTTCGACCACTGGTGCAGATTTAGTAGCTAGGTTATGGGATACCCTATATTTATTTATATGCAGGATTAGTGAGTCAGACTCATGTGGGAGATACCGGGTACTGGCGTCATCGGATAGACACAATGATCAGTTTTGTTTGGAGACCCTACAAAGATTATGCCTAGTGGTTAGATGAGGATGGCCACTTGTCCTTTTGCAGACAGTTTTGGTATCTTATTGGCCATACGGTACAGATGCAATGGATCATTGAGATGTACTTGCCCCATCAGGTATTACGATAATTTAGGGAGTAGAAGATTGTGCCAATAGGCACTGTAGAGTATGCTCGATCGTCCAGGGAGACCATGCGAGGGCCGCCCATATCAGTCACAGTGGTAAAGTAGCAGGTTGATAGCCTGGTGGTATTTCAGTGGGTATGGAGAGGGTGTCCAGCAGATCCAGGGACGTCTACCAAGTTTGACACCTAGTGGCAGGTTCATAGGCCCATCCCTTTGATAGATCCGGATTGTCCACCGTCGATAGATCATAGATCAATCATTCCGCGGATACCAAGGAGAGGTCAAGGTGACAAAGATGGAGGTAGAGATGGCCGAGGTGCCAGGGGTAGAGATGGAGGCAGGGTAGGAGGAGGCAAAGATGGGGGAGATGGAGGAGGTGGGGGACGTGGAGGAGGTGGGGAAGATGACGGAGGTGGAGGAGATAGAGGGGGAGGAGGAGATGGCAGGGGTGCCAGGAGGAGGAGGGATGATTGAGGGTGGAGGCAGCCTATGAGAGTGAGGCAGAGAGTGGGTGGTGTACCATTATCACCAATTCGAGAGGAGGGGGAGGAGAGAGAGCCGAAGGCAAGAGCCGAGGAGGAGGTGGAGGTGGAGGTGGAGGTGGTGGCCGAAGAGGAGGTGGAGGTGGTGGTTGAGGAGAGAGTAGAGGTGGATCCACTTGTTGGGGGACACCCTCTTGACATAGATGTGGAGGAGGTCTGGGCCAAGGGGGAGAGAGATGAGGAGTAGGATGAGGAGGAGGATGAGGCAGATCAACAACTATGGGAGCGCATGATCTCCAGAGATGATGAGGGTGACAAATCACCCATTTTTCCTGCTGATGCTACTATTGATCAGTGGATCATTGACTTATAGAGCAGACTCGACACAGCCTTATCTCAGAACAAGGCCCTAGCAGTAGAGTTAGAGGTCACCCGAGTGGAGAGAGATCAAGCTATTCTTCAATGGTAGGAGTCAGAGCGATGGGTGACCGAGTTTGCAGAGTTGTGTTCTGGACCGATAGGGGATATGGCTTGGGAGTTAGCCAGGATGGCAAAGAGCAGGGGCCGATACAGGGTGTTATATGAGCAAGCTGTTCCACCAAAAAAATGAGACCCAGGGTTGTCCCGATCCTATAGTAGGACAGGTAGTGGCAGCCGGACACACAGCAATAGGTCTCACAGCAGTAGTTATACAAGTGTTGGGGGGTCTACTACATCAGGTCAGTCTTCAGGTCATAGGTCACACAGCTCTCATAGGCACTCGTCAGGGCACAGTCACCGATCAGATCATGGTCATAGATCAATGTCTTCAGGGTAGCAGACAGAGTAGAGCCAACCTCCGGTTACTGATCCCACAGGTTCCTAGAGTGAGACACAGGAGAGGACACCCATTTAGTTCACTGTTCACCTGATGACTCAACCGCTGTCACCTCCTAGTTCACCTCCACGGGATGGAGGAGGGCCATCCTACGATTTATTTTGTAGACATTTATATTTTGATATTCGAACCTGCGAGCTCTATTTTTGGGATATCATATGACTCTATCCTGTGACATTACATGTTTTTGAGAGTATATATATATGCGATGCAGTTTTGATGTGGCCTATATGATGTTATGTGTTATGGTATTCTAATGCTTTATGAGATGCTTATGTGATGCTATGAGATGTATGGATATTATGCTTATGTTTATGAATGCAATTATGGATGTGGTTATGCATGCATTGTGTAATGTGATGATGATGTGATTCCTATATGTGAATGCAAATATTTCTTTATGATGCTTATATGTTGATGCAAATGATGGTCTTATGAATGGATGCAAGTGATAGCATTTATGCAATGTGAATCATGGTATTTGATTTATGCAGATGTGAATGTGAAATGCTCATGCCATTATGTATGCAACTTTGTTTTTGTATGTCATAGGATATCATCAGAGGATGAGAGAAAAGAAGGCGAAGAGCGATGTTAGTGCGAAGAAAGATATGCTTATTAGTGCAGAAATTAAAAATCCTTCAAAGCTGTGGTATAGTGCTATTCTAGTTGTTGCTCTTTAATCATCATTGGGCGAAAATGTCATGATGGTCAACAAACACTATAATATGACATAGATCAATAGTGTGCAAGGTTGAACCATCACGTAGATCAATAGTCATAGACAAAGGATGATCATGACTCATGCAAGGAACACAATTGCCCCTAGTCACTTTATCATGACCAACCACCAGAAAAAACCAAACTAATCATGAGATGTCACTGCTTCTCTAAATCCTGATGATAGGACATCCTTGAGAAACTAGCCACATGATAGTAAAAATAGACAGTAAAATCATCGTACTACGTCGTTGCTTCTCCAAATCCTAAAGTCAGGACATCCTGGAAAAACTAATAGTAGAGTGATAAGCAGACAAGGATAATCATCATGATATGTCATGGTTCCTAGGACATAAGGAACTAATATCCTGATAATCATCAAAAGACAGAAAAAAAAGTTTTCCAAGTGTTTGCCAAGTGTTTTTAATGTCAGATGTTTGTCAAATGTTGAGCGATATCAAATTCCAAAAGAACACATCCTGAATGGCGTTGATATCTAGGAGATCGATTCTTGGAGTTAGGAGAATCTATCAAAATTGCCAGATGATGATGATGATGCTTAGGAAGGACACATCCAAAAGCATAAAGAAGTGACGAGAGTTCCTTTTTAGAAGGACACATCTGAAGAAGAACCCAAATTTTTGCCATGATAAATTCCCTTGATATGATTTTGACTACATGCCATTGCTGACATGTTGAATTGACTGAAAGTATTTGGATGAAATAGATTTCTGATAGACTGATAGTTTAAGATTGACATAAGATTCGATTGATTTGAAGATATTTTGACGTGTGTGAATAATGTAGTGCCATGAGTCCTAATGGACTGACCTAGTGCGGCCTCGGGGGTCCATCGATTGATGGCCTTGCCTACATCATGCACTTAGAGACCTCGTAGTTCAACACAACCAATGACATTGTCCGAAGGACAAAAGCTTGAATCATGATTTAGTTTGTGAAAAACCTAGGAGGATTGACCTAATGTCTCAGGGATTCAAAGATGAATCTTGCCTACGTAGAAAAAGCGTAGAGACAACGCAGTTCGGACTAGGATGAAGATTAAATGACGTGATCGATTGAAATGATCAGATTGACTTTGATTTTGGATTTTGACATTGATTTGGATGTTTTTGTATTTTCTCAGGATGCTTTCTATTTTTTAGGTCTTTTTTCAGGACTTTTTTAGATTTTTATGATTGTTTCAAGAATTTTTAGAATGCGGGATCATGTGTGGTACCCACTGCAGTTACATGATAAAGTTCTTGCCTCCAGACAGGTCGGGGAATACCCAAGTAGACACAAGGCAAAGGCAAGGATATGAAAGGAATGATGTCCACAAAATGTTAACCATGGTCGGAATTGACAGGGCTTTTAGGACGGATGTCATGAATGTGTCAGGCCTTTGTGATTATGACAAATGGGTAAAGGTCGATTTGAGTAACAGTAGATGGTGAAGCAACGATCGACTATGCATGGCACCTGTTTGCCAGGTTTTCACCATGGTACTTATCCAAAGCGCCTGTTTGCCAGGTTTTCACTATTGGATGAATTCCTCTTTTTTTACTATTTTTTCCATTTTCAACTTTTTTGGTGTCACCAAGACGCCTATTTGCCAGGTTTTCATCAAGGGACGATTTTTGCTATTTTTCAATTTTTTTGTATTTTGTAGGTTTTTAGCCAAGCTCTCTAATGCTATGTGTAAAAATTTCTCAGGTGTAAGCTATTGATAGGTTCTGTCAGCTGTTCTCCATCAGGTGTGGCCAACTGATAAGCTTCAAAACCAAATGCGGTAGTAATGATATAAGGACCAAGCCAATTAGCCTCAAACTTACCAGGCTTTTCACGGTCCGCCTGATTTCTAGGATTCTGCATGAGAACCAAGTCACCGATTTCAAAATTTCTCACCATGACTCTTTTGTTATAACTTCGGCAGAGACGATTTTGATATGCCTGTAAATGATTTAAGGCATTTTTTCGTCTTTCTTGTAGCATTTCCAGCTCATGGAGACAAGTATGTCTATACTCTTCATCATCAATCATTCATTTCAAAGAAACTCGGAGAGAAGGAATTTCGACCTCGATGGGTAATATGGCCTCAGATCCGTAGACCAGGGAAAATGGAGTGGCTCCAGTGGGGATATGAATGCTGGTACGATAGGCCCATAAAGCAGGGTTAAGTTGCAAGTGCCAATCTTAGCCAGCGTCGTTGACAGTCTTCTTCAGAATGCGAAGAATTGTTTTGTTGGACGCCTCAGCTTGGTCGTTACCTTGTGGGTAGTATGGAGTGGAAAAATGGTGTTGGATGTGGAATCACTCACAGAGTTCACGAACGTCCTAATTTTTGAATGGACTATCATTATCTGTGATGATGGATTGTGGGACACCATACCAGCAAATGATGTAATTTAGGATAAACTTGGATATTTGTTTACCGGTGATGTAAGTGAGAGGGACGGCTTCAATCCACTTATTAAAATACTCAGTGGCGGTGATTATGAATTTATGGCCATTGGAAGAGGATGGATCTTACCCATGAGGTCGAGTCCCCATTGTGCAAAAGGCCATGGAGAAGTGATCATTCTTAATTCTTGTGCAGGTGCATGAATCAGGTCACTATGTACCTGACGTTTTCGACATGTTCTGACAAACTGAAGAGCATCCTTTTCCAATGTCGGCTAGTAGTATCCCAGTCTGGTGACTTTCCTAGCTAAGGTTGGACTACTCAAATGAGATCCGCATATACCCTCATGTACTTCTCATAAATTCATTTGGGCTTCATCAGTTTCGAGACAACGAAGAAGGGTGTTGTCAAAGCCACAACGGTATAAGGTGTCACTGACGATGGTATGTCTAGCCGCTTTTCGGATAAAGGATTTTCTTTGGTTGTTAGACAGGTTGGGTGGGAGGGTTTGGGATTTAAGATAGTTGTATATGTCTTGATACAAAGGCGAACTGGGACCAACAATCTCGCACACCATTTTGAACTCTGGAATATCGTATGCAGGCATCAGTAGCTGTTCCACTAAGAATTCAAATTGTGACACATTCTTAGGGATGTCTAGGAGAGATCCAATGGTAGCCATTGCATCGGCTACTTTATTTTGTGTCTTCGGGATTTGTTCAAATGCAATCATTTTGAAATACATCAGGAAACTATCCACCATTCGTTTGTAGGGAAGCAACTTCTCATCCTTTGTGTCATAGTCATCATTCACTTGATTGATGACCAATTGAGAATCTCCGAATACGAGCAATGTCTGAATTTTCCATTTAATTGCTATCTTAAGACCTATGACCAATGCCTTGTATTCTGCAATATTATTTGTACAAGGGAAGGCAATCCAAAATGATTTAGGAATTGAATCCCCTTGTGGTGTGATAAATAATATGCCAACTCCTGAGCCATGACTAGTGTGGGACCCATCAAAGTATAGTTTCCATGGTAGAGTTGGTTCTACGTGAAAAATAGACTCATCTAGAAAATCAGTTATCAGCGGATGAGTGGCTTGGATTGGTGCATCACCCAGTTGATCTGCTATTACTTGACTTTTTATAGCCTTGCGCTCCACATACTGTATGTCATATTCGCTTAATATCATGACCCATTTTGCCAAACGACTTGTCAATGTTGTTTGACTCAAAAGATATTTTAATGGGTCAATTTTTGCCACTAAATGTGTTTGATGGCTCAACATATAGTGTCTAAGTTTTTTTTCCATGAAAAAAACTGCAAGGCATGCCCTTTCAATGGTTGTGTAATTGAGCTCATATCCAATTAGTGTGCGACTGATATAATATATGGCTCTTTCTTTTTCTTCATGGTTGTTTTGCACCAATAATGCCCCCAATGCATTTGTCGTTGCGGAGACATACAGGATTAATGGTTTGCCCTCAATAGGCGGCATTAACATGGGTGGTGTCAATAGATATTATTTTATTTGGTCAAAGGCTATGTTGCACTTATCTATCCATACAAAAGGAATGCTTTTGCATAGTAGATATTGGAATGGTTGACACTTGTCTGCCAGCTATGCAATGAAATGGCGAATAGTCTGCAATCTGCCCTGAAGTGTGCGCAACTCACTAATTCCCTTTGGTGGAGGCATATCCAGAATTTCTTTTACTTTTGCTGGGTCAACCTCAATGCCTCATCTTGAAACTATGTATCCGAGCAACTTTCCTGAAGTGACTCCAAAAACACATTTCTTTGGGTTCAATCTAACCTTGTAATCCTCAAGTCGTCTAAAGATTTTGTCTAGGACTTTGAGATGATCTTTTCTTGTCAAAGATTTTGCTAATAGGTCATCCACATAATCTTCCATTAGAATATGCATCATGTCATGGAAGATTGTTGTCATAGCCCTTTGATATGTAGCGCCCGCATTCTTTAGGCCAAAAGGCATGACATTCCAATAGTATGTTCCCCAAGGACAAGTGAATGTTGTTTTATGTTGATCCTCTGTTGCAATTCTAATTTGGTTGTAGCTGGAGAAACCATCCATGAGAGATAGCATCTCATATCCTGCCGTGAGGTCAACAATCATGTCTATGTTTGGTAGGGGGAAGTCATCCTTTGGGCAAGCCTTATTCAAATCTCTAAAATCTGTGCAAATATGGATTTATCCATTTGGCTTTATAATAGGAACAATACTGGATATCCAATCAGCATAGTCTATCGACCTTATGAACTCAGCATCCAGTAACTTTTTTAGTTCAGCCTTGACAAGTAATGCAATCTGTGGGTGCATTTTGTGCAACTTTTGTTTGACCATCTTGATTCTTGGGATTAAAGGAAGATTATGCAGAACCAATTCAGGATCAAGGCGTGGCATGTCAGTATATGACCATGCGAAGTTAACTTTCCTATCTGTGAAGAATTGTGTAAATTTAGGTTTTTCTTCATCTAATAATGATACGGCCAAGAGAATCATTTTGGGATTCTCTGGTGTGGCTATGTTAACTTATGTTGTGTCCTCAATGAGCATGGCTGATTTTTGCTGTGTTACGGGGAGAAAGTCCAATCCTCCATCCTTAGGCACCTCAGAGAGGTTTTCACCTTCGGATGCATCCTTTGTTTTTACTATTTTACTGCCAGAAGGTGCCTTGCGGTTTTCACCTAAAGGCATTTCTTTTTTATTTTTTGTATTTTTGTGACTGGAGGATTGTACAGTCTCCCCGAAGTAAGCTGCACAATCGAGATCAATGGAGAACCATGTTTTGTGATCCCCCTATGGAATACCTTCTCTTAGTCCCATGAATTTTGTAATTGCCTCGTCATTCTGAAATATGTCCATCACTGGTGGATCTTGTTGGTCCCAGTCGATTAGTTGTGGGTACACAAGGGGGATTCCATCGTCAGTGTTGGTAAAGGATGGGGAAGATGTGAAAAGTGTGCAAATTGATGCCTCAAGTGTAAAGGCAAAGTAATCAATTTCCAATGATGTGTCTGATGCAATGGATGGTCCATACTCCGAGTCAGATGAATTAAATACAAAATCATAATATGGGATGAAATTATCAACATCGTGACTAGTGGTAGGCATTTCAGAGGTATGGATGGTGGGCTCGGATAGGTTAGGCTCATGGGTGGGCTCAGGAATGGGGTGGGATGCTTCAGGTATTGCTGATGACACTTTGTGTTGTTCTGGATTCCAAGGAATGCTTACCCATTTCTTGTCTTTAGAATGTCAGTCAATAGGGTCAATGTTATATTGCTGGAGGAATCATTCTTCAAAGGAAGGTTGGCCAGGTTCCAAGAATAGTTCATCAATGTCATAGTCACTGACGGTTTTGTCAGATCCCCATTCCCATTCATTTGAGTTTGTTTCAGTTAGGGATTCTTCGCTTGTCCCGACACTTTCCATTGTCGTTACGTCCTTATTTGAAAATTCATAGATACATTGATCGTCAGTTTCGAGTTGGTCAAACCCTAGCCCTATGTATCTTGGTCTTGTCATTATGATAATAGGTTCCCTTCTTCCATTGTTGTTCTTTCCAAGGCCACTTGTGCCATCAAAACCTTGGGCTTTGCATATATCATATCCTTTGCCATAGAGATGTAGCGGTAGTGGAGATAACTCTGTGGGGTCTTTGTAGATCCAATTATCCATGTCAATAATGACTTCATTACCCATATCGCCCCACCATTTAAAAACACTTTTCGGTGGAAGCTTGAAAGTTACTTTGGGTTCAACCGCAAAACATGGTCTACCATAGACTTTCGGTGGCTTTGGTATTGTAGTGATACAGTAAGCCATATTCAATTTGAACTCTCCACAACCAAGGACTTGGATCTGAAGGTCTTTACTTGGGATGGAGGCCGATGAAGATGGTGTGTTAGAAGGTGATGGAATGGATGATTTCGTGAGTGTTTATGGGTCAACGTATTTGGATGAGGTGGAAGATGAGGCCTCCCGATTGATGGGTACCTGGTGCTCAGCAATGGCTCGTAGGTTGGTGCAGTATTGGAATGGATCGGGATCTCCAGGGATAGTGATCTCAGTTCCATCAAAAGGGAATTTGAGGCATTGGTGGTACGTGGATGGAATAGCCTTTAGAGCATGAATCCAAGGGTGACCAAGTAAGATATTATAATGTATATCACGATCCAGGACCTGGCATGTGGTATCTATGATGACTGGTCCTACTCGGAGTGGAATTGTAATAATGCCTTTAGAAGCACGTTCTTCATCATTGTATGCCTTGATGACGATGCTTTTTCTAGCATCTACACATTCCTCAAAGAAACCAAGAGCTTTGACCAATTTCAGAGAGCAAATGTTCAATCCTGCTCCACCATCTACTAGGATTCGTCTAACTTTATGCTTGTGGACAAATACTTCAATGTGGAGGGCATTGTTGTGCGATGGTTTGGGTGAGGAATAGTCGTTGTCTAAAAAGGTGATGTGGTGAGGCGAATTCAGGTATCCGACCATATTCTCAAAGTTGTTGACATCGATGTTGGTTGGGACGGATGACTCTTGCAGTACTTTATCAAGGATGGCCTTATGCGTGGGTGAAATATGAAGAAATTTGAGAATGGATATTTGAGCAGGTGTTTTATTTAACTACTCAACGATGTTGAACTTCGATTTTGGATTGGACTATCTGGTGGACGGACCAGGTATGGTGATTTTCGGTTGACATGCCGAAGGACCTGGGATGGTGACCTTGCCTTTACGTGTAGTCACATTGCATTCCGGGGCTCTTTTAATGTTGATGGTATTAACAGATTCATCTTCATTAGCAGCGCAAAGATTGTTAATAATAGTACCATCGAGATAACTGTATGCAGGACAAGTAGTATTGTAAGCCGGATGGATGTGGTTGGCTTGATTGTTTGTATGCTTGGTGCCAAATGAGGAAGCCTTACCATGATCCTGCAGTGGGATTTTGTGTATGGTATGATCTACATTAGATGTAAAAGATTGATCACCCAACTCAATGATGTGGTTCTCTATAAGGTCTTGCACCAGATTTCACAATTGGCAACAAGAGGAAGTTTTGTGCCCTTTGGCATGGTGGTAATCACAAAATGAACTGCCATCCCACCATGACGGCTTAAATTGACCAGGGTCATATGGTTTTGGCTTTTCCAGCATTATGATGTCATTTTGAAGAAGTTTCTTCAAGACAATTTTGATAGGTTCACCCAAAGGGGTGTATGTGCGTTTTTGGAACTGTCGGGGTTGATGCAACTGCCTTTGATTAGATTGTGCATGATTTTTTGGATAGTGTTGGCAGTTGGTTTCGGTGTAGTTACAGGTGCATTTTGATTTTGTACTCCTTTGATTGTGAGTACATGACCTATTGCATTGACAATTTTTGCATCAACTACACCGTCATTGGTGATGTGCTTGTTCTTAACCTAGTATTTGTTTTTGTCGTTTGAGCTACTTGGGTTATTATTGGTGGTGGTGTTGATGGTTTTTCCACCATATATTAATTCACCTTTGGCAATCAAGGCTTTCTCCAGTTGAACACCCTTTTCAACAAGGTCAACAAAAGTGGTGCAACAATGGACTTGTAGGCCATACCTTAGCAGTCCTAGGAGAGTTTGAACAAACATGGTAACTTTCTCCTTTTTAGGTATTTCTACCGGAGATTTGCTTGCTAAGGTTCTCCATCTTTGGAAGAATGGAATGAAATTCTCTCTTGCATCCTCTTGGCTAAGTCTGCATAAGGAGGCAATGTCGATGTCTGTGTCAATGTTGTAAGCATAGTTTTTGACAAACTTGTTTGCCAATTCATCCCATGTTTTTATTCCCTTAGGCAAAAGCGAGAACCATTCTAGTGCATGACCTACAAGACTTCTAGAAAAGAGTCTCATGAGATAATTTTGCTCATATGCAATGTCCATACAACTAGTAGTGAATTCTCTAATGTGTTCAATGGGGTTTGTTTTGCCTTTATGCTTGGGAAAATGGGGTACCACATATCCATGAGGAAAGGGTGGCATATACAAGGTTGTGTCAAATGGATAAGGACACAAGTCATGCGACAAGTATGAATTTTTATTGGATTGTTGCAAGGTCTCCACTTGTGTTTGAAGAGAAGCTAGTTGTTGTGTGAGTGCTTCCACCATGGGATGGTTGGTAGCATCACCTACGTTGGTGATAGGGGCAGCTTGAGTCCCCAACTATTGAGATGAGATGTGTTGATTTGGAATGGGTTTTCGATGAGCAAAATGAGTGTTGTGATTAGGCGGTTGTTGGAAATGAATGTTTTGATGAGGGATGTGCTGCTACGTATGGACTTGAGATGCGTAAGTGGGGATGTGATATCTTTCCATGTTGGACTGGATTTGAGGACCTTGCTGATTTTGACTTTGTTGATGTCCAAATGGAGTGAAAGATTGATGGCCTTGTTGATTTTGAGCTTGTTGATGCCCAAATGGAGTGAATGATTGAGCACCTTGATTGCCTTGCCCAAATAAGAGATTGTGGCTTTGAGGGATGTTGGTGTTTTGAGTCATAGGAAAGTTGGTATTAACCTGTGAGGAAGTGGGTTGGGTGCCTTGTATGGTAACTCTTCATTTATTTCTCCCAAAAGGGTTAGATGATTTAGTTGCCATAATATTTGAAGAACCTAATAATAGGTTTGTTGATGTACTCATGGAACTAGATGAAGTTCCAAAGAGGTTTGATGTGGTTGCACCCATTGTTTGTGAAGGGATGGTGGATGTTTGTTGGGGGATGGATTGTGATGTGCTGTTGGTTTGGGAAGATGATCCCCCAATAGATGTTGTGTTGGTTGTGGTGGTAGTATGACCAAGGGAGGTAGCATTAAGTGTGTTGATGATATTTTGTGAAGAGGCTCCCATGGAGGAATTGTGTGATGGTGGAGTGGGAGAAGTTGCTCTAAGAGTGTTAAGGTCAAATCCCTTTGGTGACTTAGCCCCTTGGTCAATGAGCATAGCTAGGAATCTAGAAGAGTCATTTAAGACTACTTCTACAAAAGCAGCAACTTTTGGATGTTGAGCGGTAGCTAATACATCGTCTTCAAAGACATCCCCATTTTGATCCTGTTGGATAAATGGTTCAAAAATATGTGAGGGAGATGATGGTATGTTCATCTCACTAAGAGGATTGATTGTGGAATTTTCCATGTCAAAACAAGGATTGTTCATGGTATTGGGAAATGAGTCCATGCCAGTTGTGCACTCTAGAAAGTTGGTGTCTTGTCTAAAAGAATCCATGAGTCTTTTCTTTTTCTATAATCTAGTTTCAACTATACAAAGTTTTGCTAAACTTGGGATGATAATGATCTAAATATGAGACTAATGTTTTTGGTTTCTTTTGGATTTTTAAAGGATGTTATGAATGCAAGTAAGACTAAAGGCTTGTGAATGCAAGTGTTGTGACACTAAATGGATATGCCAAATGATATGAAATAAAGGATCCTAAGATGCACTTACTAGTGAGAGATCTAAAGAGGACAAACTTGGACAAACAAAGTTTTTTTTTGCAATGATTCAATTTTGGAAGACCAATGGACCATAGAAGGACTATAAATGGGACAAAGTGAAGTTTCCACACTAGACTATTGAGTGGGAAATAATTCACAAAAGGATTGACAAAGTGACAAAAATAATTGGGTCCAATGATAACCTACTATTGAATGCAAAGTTTGGACAATGATTGGTAAGAGTCAACTCCTAAAATCTACAAAAGTGAGTGTCTAAGGAGATGGTGAAGCTACCAATGCAATCTAATGAAAGGCCAAATGAAAACCTATTGTGAATCTAAAATGGTACCTAAAATGTAATGTTTGATGAAAAGTTGAGCAATTCAAAGACTGGTTTGGACTGTAACAGTGAAGAAAGACTTGATTGAATTTGAAGACAAGTTGTGGACTTTCTGTTTTTGAGTGTGAGAAGTTGTTTGCAGGTTTTTAGCAAATGCATCATAGCAAATGCGGTACGACATAGCAAATGCGGTTCAGTTAGTGTCGATTGCGACACGGTTTGGCGAATGCGGCTTGATGTTTGTCAAATGTGGTTCAATTTATCGAATGCGGTTTACTGATGGCAAATGCGGCTCTGAATAGTGCAAATGCGGCTCATTAGAGCGAATGCGGCTCTGTATGACTCAAAGGCAGCCCATCAAAGCGGATGCGGCTCAATAGTTTTTGATTGCGGTGCAACAGATCGATTGCATCGCAATGGATAATTTTTTTTAAAAAAACCTAAACATAGTTTTCAGTTTTGACAAGTTTTTCCTTTGGTTCAGATTTTGTGATTTTCAATTTGTTAAAGTCTATTTAAAACAATTGGCAAACACATAAATTAAGATATTAAGTGTATGTTCAAGCAGAATCACTCTTATAGTCAAATGGGTCATCTTAACAATCACAGCCCACAGCTTAAAATCATGTCGACTCACACAGCCATGTCACCCCCTAGAGGGCACCCATGTTTTTGTCTATTCCAGGTGCGTACTCAAGGTGACGGAAGTGGATACCGAATCCCCTGAGCAAACAGTCTGTGGTGATTATATGGTGAGTGTCTTGGGGGTAGATTCTTCCCTCCCCTTGCACCGTGATTGAGACGATGTTTGGCTACTGACACGGCTGGCTACTACACTATGGTTCTTAGTAAGTATTTTCGTTCAGTGTGGCAATAGATATACTCCCTCGAGAGACCTCCCAACCTTTAGAACAAAGGCTTTGGGGATGGTTATCCTGCCTACTACTGTCAAGTTGGATTTTCATCAACAACTTGCTTTTGATTATAGTGGGTTGGAAACCTTGGCTTTAGGTGTTCCCACTTAGGTCGTTCCTCTTGGGTGAGTACTTTTTCTCACAAGAGCAGGCCTTCTAAGGGTTGTAAGAAAACATAAAATGCATAAGTATAAAAAAATGGATAGGTCTGGATTTTTGATCACCAATTAAAGGGGAGAGCATATGTCTATTATCCAATCAAACACACAAAGCAAGTTTTTTCAATTTTAAACCCAAAAATAAAAATGTTCTATTCTAGGTGAAGATTTTGCTTCACAAAAACATGGTGTTCATTGTTAACCAAAAAGAAATGTGTGATGAATACCCTAGATTGATAAATTCAAATTAGATTAGATGTCTATCCTAGGATTGATAAATTCCAATTAATGTGTCTATCCTAGGATTGGTTCTTTTTAAATACCAAAAAGGAAAGAAGTAATCAAACTCTGGCCGCGGATGCATTGGATCCAGATTACAACAAAAACCAAAAAAAAATAAAAAATCTTTTTACCAGTTACTTGCGGCTCAGCAGAGCGGATGCGGCTCGGTTTCTATCAGATGTGTCGCATCCGGTCAAATGCGTCGCGACAGAGTGATTGCGTCACTCATGATCGCAAATGCGATGCGATAGAGCGATTGCGTCGTTTAGGCCTGCAAATGCATCGTTCCGTACTGCCTGCAAAAAAAAATCCGAAGTCGTACGACACCTACAAAAGTTCGTTAGAATGTCGAGTTCACCAATGTAACATATGAATTTTTGCAACACAGAATTGTTAGTTGAACATTATAAAATCCTGCATATTAGATCATATAACAATGGAATACAATAGAGAATAAACGAGAAAAGAAATAAACTAGATTGATCTCACCCATGTCTTCTCTCCTCCATGCTTCACTTCCATTGTACCTTCTTAAGATTGTTGTGATAATAATGCCCTCAGATTTGTGAGCAAATTATGTGTGTCTAGCCCTAGCAATGCCTTTGAAGGATTTAAATTACTAAACTATGCAACTAGAAACTCAATCCTAGCATGCAAATAGTAAATAAAAGTCTAAAGTATGAGTAATGCCTATAATAAAAGTTAGATTAAGCAAATGATCATGGATCCGAAAATGAGATCAAGATTGTCATTTTACAAAAAATGCAATCTTGAACGGACAGACAAGATGAGAGCTTTAAGGAATGCCCTAGAATCAAAGGTCAAGATTCAATAAGGCAACTCTCAATTAGGGTTATGGAAAAATACCCATATGTGTGAATAAGATTTAATTAAATGAATTAAATCAAGACTGAATGTGACAGTGGAGATGAAATTAGTAAAAAATCAGAAGACAAGAGGATGGGATTTTAGAAAATCAGTAATTTAAGAAATTACTTGATTTGTAGAAGAATAATTCTATTTTGAATTAAATTAATTCAAAATAGGGATTTTGTGAGATAAGAAGTAATTGATTTTTGAAATTAATTACTAAATGAAGAATCAGTTAAGTATGTGAGATATTTTTAAATGATTTGTTTTATTTAAAAATACCAAAGTGTCACATGCCATAATTAAATAATTAAAATAATTATTTAATTTAGGAGAAGTAGTTAATTAATTAAATAAATTAATGAATTTATTTAATTAAGAGAGGATTTAGGAATTAGTGACATATTAAATAGATATATTAAAATATATTAATTTAATAATTAGGAGGACATTAATGATAAGGATTAATTAAATAAATAAGATTTTATTTAATTGCAAGAAGACTTTGATAATTAGTGACATTATTAAATAAATAAATAAGATTTATTTACTTAATAATTATGAAGAATGAGAGATTATGAATTAATTAAATAATTATAAATTATTTAATTAATAGTTGAATGTGGGTTAGAAACATAATTAAAATGTTATAATCATGTCCTGACGAAAAGTGGTAAAATAGTGCTTGCAGGTCTTGGTCATTTTTAGGTGTCTACAGTCTCTACATCATCCAATGAGCAAGAGGACATACATCAATAATTTAATCCCAAGCATGGTCAAAATCAATCACCCAAGTCTAGCAATGATCTAGTCCAAGATATATTGGCATCATCCAACCTCATGGTAGTACATATTGATGATCAAGAGACTCTTAATCCAATACTTATACCCAATGCAAAAAATCTAAGCCAAGAGTTATTCCCCATATATTCACATTTCAAGGAAATCTAAGGATCCTTGACCAAAAATCCATTCTTCGAAATTGATTCATGTCAAGAGCACGAACCAAAGCATATCGAAGATAATACCACACAAAGTCAAGATCAAGAATCCCTATCATCAAAAAAATATAATGACTTGGAAAATATCTTCCAAGGCATCCAATATTTTCCAAAAGAAGAACATATCCATACACCAAGCACACATACATCTACCTATGAGATTCTTACTGCTAATGGACATGTAGATGATCTTCATCTAAAACAAGAGTCTCATACTCTTTATATCATTAACAAAGAACAAGGGTAACCTACTCTTAACATCTCTACACATGATCAAGAGATAGCAAAATCTAGAGACATATCAGAAAGGGATCATGAAGAAGGCTTCTACATAAGTTATGAATTAGAAACATCATGTGAAGGCATATCAAAAATGAACAATGAGGAGAATTAAGCCCTAATTACCTATTTTAACCCTCAAAACCCTAAATTTTTCCCTAGGAAACATTCCTAGGTTAAAATTAGGACCTCCCAAGAACATCTGAATTATCAACGAGAGTCTTATAAGCTTAATTTTTCATCCTCTATGCATTTGAACTGAAATTAAACATTGTCACAAGCATGACCTGAAAAATGGATATTCTTGGCCAACCTCTCGAGGGGGCAACCCAACATCCTACCATCATTTCGTTGATCATCGAGGTATGGTGGGGCATATAATTTTTTTCCAAATCTTGATCTTAACATCAAAATCTTTGAAACAAAGCAACCAATACTTTGTCTCAAAGAGGGAAACAATGTAGACATGTAAAAATGACCTAACACTTATCGCACATCCTAAATGAAATTTTCTCATCATCGGCATCATTACCACTTAATATCACTGTATTTCACATCAAATACATCGAAAACCCTAATTTCCTCTATTAATTGAATAATATTACATTTATTTAATTAATTCACTTTTTCATCATTTTAGACTAATTAAATAAATTTCATTTATTTAATAAAGTCCTAATATAACTTTATTCCTCTTGATTAATTAAATATCAATTATTTAATTATGTCGCTAATTTACTCATTCCCATAAATCAATTGAATTGGTAATACTTAATAGTTTAATTAATTCACTTTCCCCTAAACTTGAATAATTAAATAAATTATTCAAAACATCATCAAAAAGGTCAAACAAACAAATACAACTTTGTTTGCAAAAGTCAAACATGATTTGCACGTTCAACTCAAAAAGACTAATTAATTAAACCAATTAATTATCCTCACCCATTGTTATGATTAAGCAAATTACGATACTCTAATTGCTCACTCTGATTGGCTGACAAGTCCATCTATTCCTGAATAATTCATCTATTCTTCAATCCCACTGAAGGCTCAACATGATTTCTACAATTCCACAAATTATTTAATCTATTTCCTCAATCCCATTGAACACTCAAATTGATTTCTTCAATCACATCAATTACATAATCAAAATCCATCGATTCTTTCCATCTAAATCCTCTCAACAGTTTTGAACCATTGATCAAGATTTTCTACTACACGATCTCGAGCATTCATTTCAAAACATAAATTCTATATAACAAACCTCATTTCTTCTCAAAAATTATTGGAGAATCAACATCTTTTGCACAACGAAGTAATCCTAAAACCATAATCAATCTTTTGACAAGATTTACACACATCTTTGATCATATACACACACAACTTTGAAGCTTTTGTCTATGAAAAAATAGAGGCTTCACATTGATATAATGAATGATCCAACATCTTTGCGAATACACTTCGACATGAGATGGTAACACTATAGTTTTGAATTCAATTCATATTGTTTTGTTTCAATTGCTTTCTTGAATTCATTTCTTTGTAGTTTCATTTCATGAGTAATGGGCATGAATCATGATCTTTGTTTTGAATTAGATTAGTTTCAATTCATTTCATTTATCTTCTTGCACACTTGATTCCCCCCTTACACACGAGGTATGTAGGTGTAGAGGAAGAGATTTGCTACTCCCGAGTCTTTAGGACAAAGAAGAGTCTACAAGGAGAAAATGGTCCTCAACTACCTCAAAGGAAAAGCTCAAGTGACAAAGATGGAAGGAGAAAGGGAGTTTTGATTATAACTATGTTTTACAACAAACTTCAAAGGTCTCAAGAGCAAGCTGGCTAGTTCTTAGCCAAGGATGATAATGTGACACATATGTCCTCGTGACACATAGACATCCTTGTGGCACGTTTTGGTCTCATGGATTTTGAGAGAAAAATGTGCTAGAGAAATACAAGGTGTCTAATATCTATTTGAGAACTGAAATCTAAACGTTTTACTAAAATAAAAAATGCCAAAAATATCATAAATAGCAACAAGAAGAAAACTAACAGGCAAGGATTTAAACTAAATGAAACATAATAATGAGAGATCAAAGAGAGGAACAGACTCACAAGAGGTTCCTACACTATGCAACCTCCCACAACACTCAAAACGAACAATCTACACACATAGAAACAGGGAAAAAGGTTGGGGCTATTTCGAGGCTTGTCTTAGTTGAAACCCCATTTTTGTGTTTGCACCTCCATAGACAGCCAAGTAGACAGATATAAAAGAAATATAGACAATAGACAAGATAGATTGACAAGATAAAGAAGATAGACACGTTAGAATATCAATATGCTACTAAATAGAGATGATAATGCAAAAAAAAGAGAGTGTTTACCCTCCCTTTAGCAAGAATATGATGCCAAAGGAGAATACAACACTCTAGACAAGCTTAGAGGGCCAAGACGTTGATGTAGAAGCTAAGAAATTGCAAGAAAGCTTGAGAAAATGGTGTAGAGATGATGTATAATGAAAAATTGAGCTTGAAAATGAAAGAATGCAAGAATTAAATGAGAGAATGAAGGAATGAGAGTTTGAAAGAAGGGAAGACATGGAAAAGGTGGTTTTTGAACACATCTACCACCATAGAGGAATTGCACTTTGTGAGCAAGTGGAAGTGTAATGTTCCAATGGACACAAAATCATTAATCTTTCTAAGATGTTTGTGTGACATGTAGATGTTTGCATGTCATAGAAGCGTCCCCCAAAAAAATCACTTGAAGACCAAAAATAAGGGGGTCAAGGACGAAATTGAAGTTGAGGAAAAGGGGAGTTTTCATTATCTTCTTTATTAAGCTAAAGGGAGGGTTATGTAATGTAAAATTGCATGGGGTGCAATTTTGCAACATTACATTTTCCCCCCATTTTAGTGAGCATATGTGTTCTAAACATGTGTGAGCTAAAGTAGAAAGAGGTTGAAGATAATATACCCAAGATGAAGAGGATGCAAGTCTTCAATCCAGTATATGTGATAAAGGAGTTGAACCATGATGTGAAGAGGATACAATTCTTACATCATGCAAAGCTGACTATAATATCACCACAAACATGTTAGCTGCAAACAAACATGTTAGGAAAAAAAGAAAAAAATAGACATGATAAATTTCACATACATGACATGACATAATATGATCAAATAAAAGAGGACGTTGGTAGGTATGGATAGCAAGGCTAGATACCATACAACAAGCAAATAGGCATGTGGCTAATACAAACTGTGTTGTAGGATAGTCATAGAAAAGACAAGACATGTCTAGTCAAGTTTCCCCCAAGCTATATGATGAGATCATAAGACATCAAGACATTTTTTTGAAAATAAGAAAATGTGACAGCCCTCCCTTAGAATGATGTGTGCTATACCTAATTTTTTTTATCTAATCAAAGAAGGAATACACACCCTTGAATATATTTAGTCGAGGGATGAGAACAATTGACTTCATTCGCTCCATATTTATATTCACTCCTTTAGATATAATGTGCTCAAACAACATACCTTCTTCCACACACAAAATAAATTTATTGGGATCCAAAGATACTTCATACTCTAAGTACCTTTGGAATATTGGATCCAAGTGTTTTAAATGACTCTTATATAATTTGAGTATGTGGTAAGATTATCCTATTAAACCACCATCCTATCATCAATCAAGTCAACATAGGCAACATTTGTTGCCCTTTGAAAAGTGACATGTTCATTCTTCAACAAAAATCCTCACATAGACATAGGTGTCCCAAGGAGTTAAAAATTATATTTTTATGTTTCTTAGAATCCTTGACCATTACTTGATTGTATACAAAAAACCCATCCATCATGTATATTAGGTCTAACCTAGTCAATCTCTACAACAAATAGTCCATGCCTAGCAAGGGACAATTTTCCTTAAGAGACTTGATGTTGAAATTTATAAATTTGTGCATAGCCTTATATAACCACATGACAAGGTTAGACACCCATGAGCAATGGCTAATTGAGTTGATAATTCCCCCTTTATACTCATCAATTATTTATGCATTTGAGGGTTAACATTGGATTGATTAGTCCATGCTTATACTAGAAGGGATTTGTATCAAGTTGGAGGGGAATAATGTGATGAAATGGATCTTCCTTGCAACCTTTTAACTCATTATATGACCAAAAAAAAAAAACAATTGAACTTCTTCAATAATGCAATCAATATTTGCTTCTCCTCTAGTTCAATTTATTTCCAATGTAGATCATCTTTAGTGTTGCATCTATACCAAGTTTAATGCCTTTTATATCTTCCTTGATTGATTTTCTCCTTGTCTAGTAACAATTTGCACCATCAAATATCCTTTCTAATGCCACAAGACCTCTTGGGATAGTATTGGTCTTCGACTATATTATCTCATTCCCAAATAGTCTCTTTATTCTTTTCCACTTTGATTATGTGCTACAATCTATCAAACTAGCTATCAAATTCATCTATAAAATTAAGGAATCTATATATCTATTGATTATTGTCAAACACTTCTCGACTATAAATCTTGTCCAGTACATGGTGGTCTTTATGAGGACTTATACACTATAAGAAAAGTGTGGTGAGAGACTAGAAGTCAAATCTAGATGCCAAAACCAAAGCATTTGTTCAAGTGTTTTATGGCGTATTAACCCATTAAATGCCAATCACCTCGAATAGCTCTATGGTGTCCCAAACTATATTGTGATATATTTCTAGGTTTTTATCCTTCACTACATATAATTTTTTTACCTATGAGAGAACCCTTTTTAAATCCCCACAAATTCTCAAGCACTCGAATCTAATCTTATGAGCAATATTATATCCTAACATGAGGGCCTCATACTCCACAATGTAGTTAGTTCATTGGAAAAACAACCTGAAAGAAAATATGAAATGCTCACCACCAAGAGAGACCAAAATAATACTTGCACCCACACCATCTTTTAAGTGTACACCATTAAAGAACATGACCCAATATCATGACCCTCTTGTTGTGTGAATATATATATATATATATATATATATATATATATATATATATATAAGTGGTTTTTAAATAATCTTAAGGAAATTATTTTTGAAAGATTTATTAAATACACATAGACTTTTTAAAAATAGTAGTAAAAGAGAAGTTTTAGAATAAATTTGAGAAATTGGCTAAAGATGTCGAAGTTCGCATGAAATTTGTGTGGAAATGAAGGGGCATTGAAAAAGGATAATATTGTAGCTTGACTCTCCTTGAGTATAGTTAACTTAGTCTTATCTCCTTCCTAGGGGCATAGTATGTAAAAGTCTTTGTTGGGAAATATAAATTATATTAAGGGTTGAAAGAGAGGGCATTCAAGCATTCATTCATGAATGGTATTCTATAATTTTATCTTCTTTTGAAAAATTATCACTCTCTAGGTGTTTGGAAGGGAAGGGTTACGATGCAAGAGACACAAATTGAATAAAAATATATGCAACATGAGTAATGGCATTTTGTTTACCAACTCTAATAAATCTACAAATTGCAAGTAACAATTTACTTTTTTTTGTAGGCAACATAATTGTGATATGGATTCATTTAGTATTTTGCTTTTGATAGGGAAACACATGCTTAGAAAATACGTTTTTCTTAAATTTGTGTATTCAAGATTGCAAACTAATTTGCTCCAAATTTCTAACTAATGCATTATGAGGTTCCTAAAATGGACCATACTCTTATAAGCATGAAAAAAATATAATTTAGTAATTATTAGTAAATTGATGTCTGGTTCCTTTTAGAAACTTCTCCTTGATAGATTTAATGGATTTTATGTTTATGTTTATGTTTGCAAATCATAATTTTCTTTCTTTAATTAGAGTTTTTAAAAATAAATTAGTAGCACACATACACAGAATATTAACTAGAAATGATTGTGTAGGCTTTAGACTAGGGTGTCATTTAGATATACATACCTTATGAATAGGAAAATAGAGAAGGTGTCTTGAACATCAAGAATGACCATAATGCACTTGAGGACCTTCATGACCTAAGTTCACATCTATACCTTATAGGAGTCTTTTTCTATTTTATTTTCTCTCAAATTGATCAATAGTCTATAATTATGTTTTTTGTTTGGACATTGTATGTAATTAGATCTTTCTCCTATAGAGGGAAGTATAAAGCTTGCCATTAACTTCCACATTTTGCATAAATGACTACAAAGTATCACAAATTATAGTATCTACTGATAATCTACCTTGTATACCCTATCCAAATCTTCCAAGGTAGAGAGGATGACTTGTGCAGTGAGAAAAAAAGAATATACATATACATAAAAACTTACCATTTGGAAAAAGGCAATCTCAAAACAAAAAGAATAAACTATGGTTCTTAATAAGCCGTCAATCGATATTGTTTACCAAAATATATATAACAAAGATATCCAACATAATGACTCGTGCCCTTATTACCACTATTACAAATCATTTTAACTCATATCATCACATTAATACCTTCATAATTTGGAATTTTGACCATACGCTTGCTAGTTTCTTTTACTAAAACCTCCTTAAAGCCTCATTCAAACGTCAGGGAGCTAGGGATACAAACCACATTCAATCTTCAATTTATGTGCAATCAGATTGAAAACAAAATCAGCAAAGAGATTGAAAACAACATTAGGTAGTTTGGTGCGGTGGTTTTGTTGTGTTGGCAAAGGCGGTTTCCCGGTTTCATCTCTTGGATCTCATAAATTGATGGGTCTCATAATTAAAATCATTCATTCATTCAATCATATAAGATGCTAGCATAGGTTAGGAAGCCTAGTTGCATTTTGCTTGATAGTTATCTTGACCATTTTGAATATATCCTGCAATCATTGCATTCCATCAGATGAGATCCCCTTGGGGTAATTTGTCAATCGAATTCATGTTCCTTGTATTTAGAGCTTTCCATGAGGCCGCATTCATCTAAGAGGATTCTCTCTATCTGGAGGGATACAGTGAGTGATGTCCACTGGAACAAGTGATCTGCCCGATCAATGGAGTCCACAAGCAGAATTAACTCCTCCCCAGCTTTCTTGGCCTTTGTAAGATTATGTTTGGTGGTAGTAATGATCTCGATTCGAGGCTTGATCCAACTCGAGTATACATGACCGATCACTATCGAGGCTTTCTGTCAAACAAAAGACATACCCCATTTCATAATAATACTTTTGGCACAGTGTTATTTATACCAATATTGTTGAAGGGTATGAAACTGTATTTACGCCAAAAATTGGACCTTCCTAGTAAGTAGTTCGACAACAGTTAACTGCTTTATTTTGTTCCTACTACTATAAATAGTTGGTGTTGAAGGTATGCAATCGATGATGCTTTTAAGATTATATAATTGTAGAATAGAAGCATCTCTCAAATTAGTACTTAGTAAAATTAAGATATGACGAGTTTTGATTTACAAATTTAGAGAAATTTGATGAGTGGTTTTTGAAAGGTTGGAGAATTTTGCAGATTATGTTTTTGTTAGTCCCGCCTATCTATAGGCGGAGACTAATGTTTTCGATGCTGAAGTTTTTCAATTAATCTTCTTGGGGAGTCAAGTAAAATCTTTTAATCTATGGTGCGAATTAATTTGGCTATTAAACTGTCATTTCAGTTATTCTGACTAAATTTCCTGATTGGCTGGTCCGTTTTTGACCGGAGTTTTGGGGTTTTTCTATTTACAAATTTAAAAGAAACAATTTTCTCATGAATCAGAAGTGAGCAGAGGGAAAAATTAAAATCAAATCTAATGTTTGAATTGGTCCAGCGAAGGCAGGGAACATGGTATCCACGTGTCTGATCATGCCTTGTTTAGCAGCATATTTGTCACCTTATAAACAGCTTTCTGGGCACGTGTAGAGGTTAATTTGTTGGGGTTTTTCATGGTGATTTGCGTGTATTGTCGATGTTTCCACATTTCACAGTCATACATACCACATCATCTCTTTTACAGGCTCTCAAATGGGCAAGGAAAGCTTGCTTGGCAGATAGAGGTGAGACTCTGGGGTTTTTACCATTTAGAGGTGCGAAATGACTCTTGCAATTAGCTATGATTCAATGTATCTTGTTCCACTTGCATTTTTTGTAACTTTCTGCTCAGTAAAATCTTTGATTCAATGTATCTTGTTTAATGGAATTTGCACTTAAAAATTTCTTGTTTCACTTGCATTTTCTTTAACTTTCTGCTCAATAAAATATATGGCCCATTCATCTTTAATGTCATCCCATTGATTTTATCAGCATTCTCTGCAAAAGTTAAAGGTTAAAGCTTTTGTACTAGATCATGGGCCTAATCCAGGTGAGAGCATACTTCCTTGAGGCATTTTGTTGAGCTCATGCCTTTCTGGTTTCACTGATTTGGAGGAATGTATAGATCACGTGCGTCTGTTTATGGTTCCACATTTTTCATGCATGTCTAATAGGGCAATTCCAACTGTAACATCTGACAAAATCCCTTTTCCATTATGCTTTGATGGATGGCCATAGCGTGTTCCAAAACTCCCATTTTAGCAGAGGTATTTCAATTCTAGCTTTACACCTGCCAATTGTGTTATCTTGAAAATTTCTAAAGGCCTTTCAACAAATCCATTTTGTGCATATTCTGCAACAATTGCAGTCTATGAGACCACATCTCTGAGACATTCTGTCAAACAATTCACTTGCCTTGTCTATGCTTCTACATTTTGCATACACGTCTACCAGAGCAGTTGTAACTAAATCTGACAAAAACTTTTGATCCTTTATGCTTTGATGGTTGCTCATACCCTGTTCCAAAAGATCTGCACAGGCAGCGATGATGCTGACAAAGATTGTGGAAGTTGGCTCAACAACTGCCAATTGATTTGCTTGAAAGTTTCAAAAATCTTATCAAAAATTCCATTTTATAAATATCTTGCTATTTAGGCATTCTGTAAAACAGTTTACATGCCTTGTCTATGCTTCCGCATTTTTCATACATACCTATGCACATTATTTGGAAGGAGATGCATTAAAAAATAGTTGTCTAGCGGAGTCACGTGATAAATTCTTCAAAAGGCAGAAATAAAAAAACTTTTGGTTGTCTATTTGGCTGTAGCACTATAATTTGCAAATTTGTCGCATTATTTATTTTAGTAACAAGACTTAAAAACTTTTTGGGGTTGTAATGGTAGACATGTATGGGGTTTGTTCTATAAATCAATCTTCTATTTCTGCACAATTTTCAAAGATTGCCCCCCTCATCACGAACAAAGCAGTCAATGAAGATTTCTTTTCTCTGAGCAAAGCCAATACACTGTAAGTTATCTTTAAAACCTTGATTTCCTACACAAACAATATGCCTGGAAATTAGTTTACAGTCTACATGGACTATAATGCCCATGGATAATTTCACTTTCTACAGAAACTAATTATCTATTCGTTTCAAATATGTAGATCTCATGTCTGATATTTATATGTTCTGCAGCTCTGTTGCATACCCATTTGTTGTTGCAGCTCACCTTACAGAGCCAAACTAATTTTCCCTTGGATTGTCAAACAGAACTGTGCAGGTTTTAGAATGCTTAGTTTCTGAAGTCAATCAAATGATAACTTTGACTTTTGAGCTTGTTGCTCATTGTACCTATGTATTATGTATAACGCCACATTACTTTTTTTGGCATCTCTCCATATAAATCATGCTTTACATTATTTCTATGATTATTATTCTTAGGGAATCAATGAATTGTTACTGTACTTATTGTTTAAATTTCAGCTTCATATAGTTTGCAATGTTATTTTGAGTTATTTTTTATATATTTATATTTGAAAATTCAAATTATGATATCTGCTTTAATGCTCATGTTAAGTGCATGCCATGTGGATGCATTTTCAACAATCCACATTACTCCACATGCCAAACATGATTCCCTCCACCTGCATTAGTATCTAAAACTAGGACATTGATGAATCCTATTAAGGGGACTATGATTTGTAGTTCAAATCTTCGTTGTTGATATCTATCAATCTGTGCTCCCTTTATGCTTTGATGGAACTCAATAGCCTCTTTCTAAGCCACCATTTTGGCATAAGGGTTTGTTCTATAAATCATTCTTCAGCCTATGGCAAAATGAGAGCTTTAAAACTTGGTGTCGATATGCATCAAAGCATAAAGGATATTAAAATTTTGTCAGATGCCTGCACTAATTAAGTGTTTGTTCTATAAATCATTCTTCTATTTCTGCACAATATCCAGAGATTGACCTCCTCCTCACGAGCAAAGCAGTCAATGAAGAATTTCTTGTCTTTGAGCAAAGCCAATATGCCATAGCATAGTTACCAGTGTTCTAGACACTTTCATTTCACTACATAACAAAGCAAAAGAATCAAAATATCTATAGAACACTTCTAGCTATCCCATAACATATTCAATTGGAAATATCTAGTGGTAGATAACACCTTAGGATTGGTCAATTGAGGCAAACTCTATGCTTTCTTTCGAAGTACAATAATCAATTGAGTTTGGATGCTATGATAAGGCTTTTGTTGCTTTACATTATAAATTATAAAGTCTATTTTCCTATTGTACTCCACATTTTTGTCATTTATATTTATTCATGATCAAAACATGTACATTGATGCCTTAATTTTGTGCATTCTACATTTTCACAAGTAAAACAGTTTTCAAAGTTTAGGGAGCGTCAGTTGGATTGAAAAGGATGTGGTAATGCCTAAAATTATAGCAATTAGAGATTGAAATTACTTATGAATAACAAAGAATTTTTTGTTTGGGCACTTGAATGATTGCTATAGTAGCTACGGGCAAAGCAAGAGAGCAATGTGATGGGCTAATTTGCTTTTGTTGAAACCTTAGGTCAGGAATCCATATCTTTGTTATGATCAAAATCTTTCTGCAATATGATTACATGCACATGGAGAGTGACTAGGTTTTTTAAAGTTTGGTGATCTAACTACTGAGTGGTTTTTTTAATGTTATCTTGCCTTGCATTATTGCATATGATATTGTCCTTTCTTTCAGATATTTAGCCTCACAGGCAAATTGCACCCAAAAGCAGTGCCATATTTCCACTGCAAGAAAAAAAAAAAGGTATAAAGGGAAACCTACAAACAAACAACATTATTTGTTCATTTACCCTTAGAAAAGTGAAAGAAAACTAAGTCACGAAATCCATGGCTTTTTAGTATTTACATGTCCCATCTCTGTATCAGCGACTAATGCCATTTTAGCAATACACGAGTAGATTTCTTGCCAATTTCCATTTATTGCTCCGATCTATGCTATTTTCCCTTAAAGTGGTCAATTTATTTAGAATGAAGCTCATTGATTTTGATATCCTCATAAGTGTTGGCTTAGTTGTTAGTATTTACTATGAAATTGGACAAAGTAACAACCATAGCAACTTTCTAAATCGCTGGTGGAGATTAATACTTTCCCTGTTAGTGGAGACACTGACTGCTGAGCTTCAGAATATTGCTTTGGAAAGGCCTAGCACTACTACTATTTTGTTTGTGGAGACAATGACTGCCAAGTTTCTAGCATGTGTCTAATGCTCAACAAGCTGTATAAGCTTGGGATGTTTAATTGTACAGGTATCATGATGTGTCTTAGATTTGTTTAACTGAGCTATGTTACACTGCAAATGCTAATTTTTTTAATCATTTCCATCAATGTTCTATGTCTTCGATAATCAATGACATGATTTTTTTCTTTTGATCAACTACTTGCAAAATTTCTCGCAACAATACAGTCCGCCATTGTAACATTCATATTTCAGCATGATCTTGCAGTTTGGAAAGTTGAATGGAATCTTGAACTCCTCAATGTAACTTACACTGTAAGTCCGTCTAAAATGAAAAGACAAAAGTCTTGCTTTTCCTATAATAATGTCGTGTACAATTTACTTACATTCATCTAGTAGATATATATTGTGTGCTCTTGATTAGAACAACTGCCAAACAACTGTTTTGCTTGCAGGGGATTGTATGCTCAGGGATAACATTCTATTTGTCGACTTCAGGCAAATTCACGATCAACAAATTCAGCTCCACAAGAATTCCACCTATTTTTATCTACTGGATCAAAAGGTGCTATTAAGGCTTTGGGAGGAAAAAATTTGTATTCTCCTCTGATATTTCTCAAACGAATTCCAATGAAAAGTCTATTGTTGTTTGGGATTTTTGAACCCAAGTTCCTTTATCAAAACAAGTATGTTAACGTTATGTTTGTGCTTTATGCATGTTCAGTCTATTAAATATCTACAAGTTTTATGTTGATTTTATGGTGGCAATTTTGACTTGTCCTCTTTACAAACATAGAAATAGAAAGACAACACAATATTTTATTATAGTCTATTTCAATGTTGTTGGAATTTTGAAATTATAGATTAAAATGCTCAGATATTCTTGAGGAGATTTGTGGTTATTGCATCCTGAAATATTATGTGCTTCATCAGGTTTATGTGGAAGCATATACATGCCCATCAATTCGCTATCATTTTGTTGAAGCTAATTTTGTTGCTCAATTAAATGGTAAATAGAAGACAATAGCAAAAACCAAAAAGTAGTCATCAAAGACCAATTCCAAAAAACTCATAACATTATTTTCCCTAAACCCAGACCTGCTTAAGGCAGGGACTCTAGCTCACACGGAGCGCTTGTTTAACAAAGCAATCAATGTGGGATCTTAACTTGTTGAATCAATGATTATCAATGGCTTTTATGAAGGTACGAGCACATGGCTATAAATTATTATATCATTTCTCTTGAAACCCCTCGATTGAATAGCTATGACACTATCAAATTTATGGAACATATGAGGGATCCATGCTCCTCTATTCAAACTCCCCGATTGAATATATGTGCCACTATCAAATTTATAGGACATATATGCCACTATCAAATTTATAGGACATATGAGGGATCCATGCTCCTCTATTTAAAACACACACATTCATATTATCTTTCTAGCTTTGCAACATATGATATAGTGAAGCAAAACTTCTAAAGGGGCCTCTACATCAATTCTTTAATTTGTGTTTTGTAATTTTATTTTATTTTTATATTTTTTATATTGAAGGCTCTATATTGACAATGAATCTTTAACAATATTTTAAAGACATTGATTAACAAGGTCACACTTAGATCTTGTAGCTATTCTTCAGATGAGAAATTAGTAAAGCTAGGTAACCATGTAAATTACATGATGTCCCAAATTGTCCTATTAACCTTGTCTATACTGGATAAATGCAATGATCATTTTTTGATGTAGGTAGGGATGTAACAAAAGTTGAGTTAAATAATTTTTTAAAAAAAATCGAATTCAACAAATGAATTTGAAATCATGAGAGATGTTGATGGGCACTAAAGAGGATATCTAAAGATTGAAAGAACCAAAATATAAATTTCTCTTCCAAGACCCTACTAGGCACAAAATGTAGGAAATTAGCAATATAAACCATTAGCATATGTCTTTCATTCATGTTGATTAGGATAAACTAAGATTAACCTACAAAGAGAAAAAATCCATCTTTCCACTTTTGTAGAAATAATGTCTTACAAATTCCTATAAGATTATGGGCTTGCATAACATAGCCATGTTCAAGGTGTCACATGAGGGAGATTGTAAGATTTCCCACATAATAAATTTCATGTTATGATATGTATATAGTTATTTATCACCATTGGTGTATTACCATCTCACCTAGCTATTGTGCACTTGTGCTTTTGGGTTTCACATTAGGGTCAAGTGTTAACCTACTATCCCATGTCCCTACTTAGATGTTTTTGATTAACATGCACCACATCACCTTTTCTTATTTGTGCAAGTAAATTAAAAGCATGGTGATATGAATAATTTGAGCACTATAGAAGGATTACAAAAATTGGCTTGTATGAAAATGATTTATATCATTAAACCTATTTTAACCCCTTGACAAACAAAATCCCTCAAGATCCCAAAATCTTCAAAAATTGTAATTGTAGTATCACTTTCTCATTCACATGGGTGGTTTTGTGATGGGATGAATGTATCTTATAAGATAAAATGGCATATATTATGCCAAAACATTTCACAATATCTTAGTTTCACCTTAGGGGAAACCTATTTGTTATTGTCATTTGAAAAATTAGATTTTATATCTTATTTCTATTCAAGCTTTAAAATTAGTGTAGCATTGATATTTTTCTTTAGTAAACTACATCAAGTCAATTATATTGAATATTCATTATTATAGTATCACCAAATTTTTTAAATGAAAATAAATAAACAAGTTAAAAAACAGGAAAAAACTAAAAAAATCTCACAACATTCGGTATCAGTAGTGTCTCTAGTTCACATTTATGTGTAATATTGTCACACTTGAACTACTACACTCGTAGTTTATCACAGAGCTGCAATAATGACATATATGAAATTATCCTTATAAACTATTGGGAAGTAATAAGGAACACCCTATTGAAATAAATTTGAGGAATGGGTAATCTTCCTCAAATTGAAAACTAAGAAAGATAAATCAAAAGAACAATTTGATGTAGATCATACTAAAAAATCAACACCATCATATAGATTCATAGAGAAGTAGAAATATCTTCACATGGTTTTCAAGGGAAATAGAACCATCATCTTATAATTTAAAAGGGAAATAAATTATCCTAATATAGTTTCACATGGAATAGGACTATCAATATCTAGTTCAATAAGAGCATCATTTTATTTAGGACTAGGAAATAGATCAATTAGTAAATGAGTATTAAAGTTAATAAGACTAAATACTTTAAAATTAAATGCTTTCGTTAGTAAGTAGAAGTAGAAGAGGATTTTTCTAAGGAAAATGAGCCCTAGAAAGGGTTGATTTACACATAAATAATTCACATCAAACATAGTTCAAAAATAGAAATACATATATATTATACCTTGATCTTGATTGGAAGTAGTGCATGTAGACAGTATAGTGAACAAAGGAGGTTTTGTGTACACAAGTGTTCAATTATAATATTGGGGAAGTACACAAGAAAGGTATTATAAATTTTAAATTGTGTATTGAGTTAAACATTCAAGAGAACCATTCAACTACAACTAAGGATCTAAAATCATTAAGATAAATATAAGATAAAACATATTCATTATATACTCAAAAGAATCTCAAATGGGTTACTTGACTCCCCAAGGCTTTAGGCCAAATTTTTAAGTAATTATGGTTCTAGTTATTAGCTTATTTTTTGTTTCTTCTATGTATATTTATAGATACTTTTAGATATACCTTCCAGACAATACTCCTATATTATACTATCTTTTCATACTTATTATGCAGACATAGACCTATAATATAATGATGGAAATATGGTTATGATATAATAGTATTGCATGGTTTATATGTAGATATGCATGCAATGTGGATGGAATTCTATGTTTTAATAATGATAGTTAGTCTTGTATACATGCTTTGTGAAATTAACCTTTTTGCAACCAAGGAGGAACTGTAGCACGTAACAGTTGGAAGCTGAACCTGCAACAAAAGGAAGACTAGGAAAACAAAATAGGGGAGTTCTAGATTAAGCTTAATGTGATGATTGTTGATTAAAGACATCTAATGGAGATCGAACGTGCATCATTATAACAATTTACTAAGTGTTGGAAGAGGAGGACTCCTTTACTGATAGGATTTTGACAAATGTTTGTGTGTTTTATATGCAATCCTATTTTACAGAGTTTCAGCCCTATTAGGATTCTTCTTTCTTTTCAGTTATGGTTTGAAAAATTCAATCTTAACTGTACACTTTGATATTTAGGAGTGGAAGTTAATGATTTTGATTAGTTGTTGCTTTGAATAAGACTCTCTCGAGCTTGTATATAGCTGATGGTTGAGTCCTTAGATAATTTAGTTGGTTTTTCAAATTTTCATTATCAATTATTTTTAGTTTCAAGACATGATGGATATTTAGAATGATTGAATATAATCTGTGAGAAGATCTTATGCAATCTTTTATGATATGCAATGAATGAATTCAATTTCACTAGATGCATAGAATTTGTTAGATTTAGTTTCAGTTAAGTGAGAACAACCACTTGAGCAAGCCACTCAAGGTAAATGTTATTCACTTCATTTTCTAGTTGTTTATTTTTGTTTAATAGTTGTTTCTTGTTTATCATTACTTCATGAACTAAATGCAAGTTAAAGTAGAATCTCGTAATTTTCTTATTGGTAAATAATGTTCATAAGCATGCATGTAATGGTTAACCAGTAGTAGGGTATGTGCAAGATCATCATGGAAAAAATAGGCCCTTATGTGGCAATGAAAATTCAAAAAATCAAGGTTAGGCAACTTAACATAAAAATTTGAATAAGTTATCTTTATTATTTCAAAAATATGTAAGAATAAAATCTGTAGAAAATTGAATATAGTGTCTAAACTACTAGGTTTTTTTTTAAAAAAATCTATTTGGTGAAAATTTGAAATTTCAATGTAGTAGTACTTAAATTTCAGGGAAAAAATAAGAAGTAGGTGTTTTTCTGACCACCCTAACCACAATAAAATGATAATATTTTTTAATAATATTTTAGATATAAGTAGAGGATTCATGTCTTGATGTGATGCATATTTTTTTGTAATTTTTTTCCAAGTAAATAATTAATTATGATTTTTTTATTACAAATTTTAAAAATATAAAAACATGTATGTCTGACCACCTTAACTTGGTCAAAACTTCATGAAATTCAATTTTTTTTTTTTTAATCCTATAGTATGTGAAACATAGAATGTGAGGCATGTTTCAAATTCAAAAAATGTGATACTGTTTGAAAGCTATAGATGTTTTTCAATCAGCCTATCAATCAAGGCTTTAGTCGTAATTCAAATAGAAAATGAATTATAATTATTTATTAAATTCAAAGTAAAGAATAATTTATATTGGTGGAAAGCTGAGAATCTCCTTTAAAAACCCTTTTCGTTTCATCAATTTTGGGTTAAAAAAAGTCATCAGCCACATGGACCATCATATCACTTCCATATCACCACTTTTTGGCCCATCATGATCCTACACATACCCAGTACTCTAGAGCTTAAATTAGCTGAGTTGTTAGTTTTGATTTGTTTTGAGTTGATACAATGATCTTTCATGTACAATAGTTTAGTTACAGTTTAAGTTGTAGGTACCCGTAGCCATTAGTTTCAATTTGTTTCTTTCACTATTCATATGCAATTTTGTGATTTCCATCAAATAGAATAACTTGAATAGGATAACTCAAATAGTTTTGAGTCTCTAAAGGAATATACAATGTTGTGCTGGATCACAAGTTACAAACCTTGGGTTGATATTTTAATGTAATCTTCCAATGTTGAGTGGAATGTTCAGTCAAATAAGCCTCTAAATTGTGTAGGTTCTACCAAGTTTACAATACATTAGTTAAGACTCTACTTTTTTGGTGTCGTTGCCGGGGGTGGTGCTATCTTCATAGACACATTTTTAAGCTTTCATAGTTTACATTTTTTTTTCAACATTAGGATTGTTAAACTTAATCTTTTCAACACCAGAAGATACACCAACATTGTGTAGGACCCCTGCTTTATAAAACCATATTCTATATATGAAGAGTCAGAGAGATTCTTTGGGTAGATTCCTTCCCTCTACACACCAAGAATCCATAGCAGAAATTAGTGAGCCCAATACTTAGAGCGAGGGTGATACTGAAGAAGAAACTTCTCAATCACCAACATCTACTACACTTATAGAGGGAATATATCGCACCATGGATGATGTAGTGGATGATGATCTTGAACATGCAACATTTGAGTTTCCAATCACTAACCAGGAAAGGGCTACAGTGTTGAAGAACATCCCTCCTTTAGCCTTACCAGTCTTTTATGGGTTAATTACTGAGGACCTAGATACATTTCTATTAGAATTTTATGTCTTGTGTAGAAGTTATGACTATGCATCTCATGCTCATAGGCTCAAAATCTTCCCTACCACTTTAAAAGATGCGGCCCTAAGATGGTCTATGAAATTAGGTAGGGATGTTGTTCTTGATTGGGACATCATGAAGACATTGTTCTTGGAGAAGTACTAAGACTATTGTAGGGGACCTAATAGGAGGAAATATGACATTTTTCAGAATTTCACAAAAGGAGGATGAGCCACAAGAAGATTATGTGGAGAAATTTCAGTTTGCCTTGAAGAAAAACCCACAAAATAAGTTGTCTAAAGAGTCCCTCAAGATAGTATTTTTTAGGGGAGTTAATGATGACTATATGGATGCCTTGAACCTCATTGGACAAGGAGATATCTCTTAGATACCATTTCAAGAAATTTGTAAGGTCTACAGGAATTACTCCAGGACCTTCACTAAAAGGCCAAGAGGAGATAGGACATCCACTATTGGTATATCATCTACAGGGGTTTCAAAGATAGAGTTAAGAAACCTGTTGTCTAACATGAAGGAGGAAATTATCAGCCACTTAGAAAATCATTTGGATACTCTCCACATCAAGAAGAAGCAAGAGGAAGTTGAGGCCATGCTCATTGAATACTTTCCAAGTTGTAGGCAAAGAAAAGAAAACTATAAATGCAAGAGGGTGGCTAGTATCCAACAAGATAAAGTTGAGAAGGCTGATTTTTGGCCAATTGAAGGAGATGATGGAAAACTCTTTTATATAACTCAAAGGATTCCATGGCAAAAAATATAAGGTATGCCAAAAGACCCCCTCAGCTTTGATTCATCATTTCCTATTGGGAATCATAACTTTTCTGCTTGCAACTCTCAGCCCTAGTCAACAAAACAAAATTAGTGGCCAAACCCTCAACAATGGCCATAGCCCCAAGAAAATTGGAACCATCAACAACCAAATCCTTGGGCACAAATTTTTTCCAAGGTTTCAATTATAACCCCCGGTGGCCAACATAGTAGAATCAGTGGCAACCTCAGTGGAAAAAAGGTCAATAGTGACAACAATAAATACGAACTATCAACAACCTATGCTTCCACCTCCACAACAATAGCAAGCTATTACACCTCCATAAAATCATCTTGACCACTAGATCCACCACAAATACCTTCCCAACCTGCACCTAACCCTAACAAAAAACCTGTTCAACAAGCTTATACTAATGAAGCTATGCAATACCCCACTTATGGGATAGAGGTAAGTGATGTCCACCTGAGATCGAGAAAACAACTTGTTAGGCCTTCATCCCCTCAAATTATTGAGATGGAGGATGAGGAAACTATAGTTGAAGCTTCGAACAAAACACCTTTGGAACTTGAGTCAAATCAGGTACACCAAGCTACCTCAAGTACCAAGCCTTATTTTCCTGAACACCTAGCTGTTCAAAAACATCACACATAAGCTGAAACAAACCTCTTGTGTCAATTAAAATATGTGAGTATCAAGATTACACTCATCTAAGCTATCAAAGACATCCCTATTTATACCAAAACTATAAGGGAACAATGTCTTAAGAAACCAAGAAGGAAAAGGAAGGATCCTCAAAAAATCCATGTCCTTGGAAACCTTGTTGATATCATGTTAGGGATCATACTTATCCCTAAGTATACAGACCATGGTAGTCCAATAGTGTATGTCAAGATTAATGGGACCCTTATTAATAACACTTTGATAGACTTGGGGGAAATAATCAATGTTATGACTAAGGAAACAATGCAGTTACTTCATTTAGCCAACCTTAGACTTACACGATATGTTATATAACTAGTTGATAGGTCAACACTCAACCTGGAAGAATCATTGAAGACTTAGTTATTTCATTGGATTCCTAGGAATATTCTGCTGATTTTATAGTTTTACAACCAAAGTTTAATCTTGCAGGCTACCCAATTATCCTATGTAGGCCCTAGTTAGCTACAGTCGATGCATTTATAGGTTGTAGGTCTAGTAATATGATAATATCCAATGGGATAGTAACCAGGAAATTGGTACTGTATCCTCCAATCCAACCTTATGTTGATCTTGAGAAAACTATTTGGCCCACATTGGACGAGGAAGATAACTATTCTCTATAGACATTGATGACCATAGAATGCAACCTTTTATTAGATGATCGAGATGAAGATGAGCTCATTTCCCACATAATCCATAATGATTGTGGCAGGAGCCCGCATCAATAGGATTGTCTTGCATGCCTACAAGACCCCTTTCAAATTATTATACCCACCATTTTCTCAAAAGAAATATCTCAGATCTTTCATTCCTTACTACCACAGTAGTGTGTACCAATCATTACAATCCTTGACCTTTCATATGTGCAAGAATCATCCAATTAATTAGAATTCATGCCAGGGAAAATTCTCAACATAATCAATGCCATGACTGAAGAACAACATAATTCCTTGCACATAGTCTTGCAAGCACACTCAACATCATATGCATGGGATTACCATGATATGAAAGGCATAGATCCTAAATTATGTATGCACAAGATTTATATTAATGATGATTACATACGCATTTGACTACCTCAAAGATGTATGAACCTTGCTTTGAGAGACATAGTCAAAGCTAAACTTCAAAAAATCCTTGATGTAGGCTTTATCTATCCTATATTTGGCAGTGAATGGGTCTCACATTTGGTAATTGTTCCTAAGAAAGGTGGAAAATAGAGAGTTTGTGTAGATTACAGGGAATTGAATACAATCACCAAGAAATACCACTTTCCATTGCCCTTCATAGATCAAGTGCTTGATTCTCTAGTTGGGAAGAATTACTTCTCATTCCTAGATGGTTTCAATGGTTACAATTAGATTAAAATTGCTCTAGAAGATCAGGACAAGACCACATTCACATGCCCTTGGGGTACTTATGCCTACTCTATTCTGCCCTTTGGCTTATGCAATGCTCCAACTACCTTTCAAGGGCAGTACTCAACATATTTTTTATTATGTTCATGATTGTATGGAGATATATATGGATGATTTCACTAAATATGGTGAGAATTATTCAGAAGCCCTCAACAATCTGGAAAAAGGTATTGAAAAGATGTAAAGAACACAACTTGTCACTCAACAATGAAAAGTGCTTTATGATGATGACACACAACATAGTATTAGGGAAATTCATATCCAATGTAGGGATTTAGGTTGATCCACACAAAATAGAAATTATATCTACATTACCTATTCCACAAAAGCAAAGAGATATCAAAAAATTTCTTGGACATGCGGGCTACTATAGGTAGTTTATCAAATATTTTAGTAAGATTGTTACACCATTTTTTTTTTTTCGAGTAAGGACATTGAATTTGAATGGACGTTAGAGTACCAACACTCCTTTGAAGAGTTGAAGAAAGCATTGACTCAAGAACCTATTTTGAGGGGACCAAATTGGACCTTACCTTTTCATATACATACATATGCTTCAAATTTTGTTATTCGAGTAGTTTTGGGTCAGAAAGAAGGTAACAAAGAGTATGTAATTTACTACATTAGCAAGAATCTTCAAGGAGCAGAGTTGAAATATACTATTACAAAAAAGGAGATGCTTGTAGTAGTGTATTCCATCAATAAATTTTGGCATTGCATTATTGTTTATTTAGTTTTTTTCCACACAAACCATACAACCATCAGATACTTGATGAACAAAGCAGTAGTTGGGGGTAGATTGGTAAGATGTATACTCCTACAATAATTTGACATTACCATAGTGTACAAACATGGTAAAGCTAATGTAGTGGAAAAATTTTTGTCAAGGTTTCCAACACATTCAACTGAAGGAGTGGTGGATGATTCGTTCCCAAATGAGCACTTATTTTCTCTAAATGTACATATACCCTAGTATTCTAACATTTCCAATTATCTAGTAACATGGTAGATTCCACCACACTTTTCTCCAAGGGAAAAGAGCCAGCTAGTACACAAATGTTTTCCATACTCTTGGGTATCAGGTTATCTGTTTCCCATTGGCCCTGACAACATCATGAGAAGGTGCATAAGGGAAGATGAAATCTTTGATATCATGAAGGCTTGCCATGATGAGCCATATGGAGGTCATTTTGTAGCAAAAATAACAAAATTTAAGATCCTCGCAACTAGCTATTATTGGTCAAATTTCCACAAAGATGTTAAATACACAAGGAGTTGTGATAGGTTCTAAAGGATGGGAAGACCAACAAAGAGTGATGAAATCCCATTGCAGCCTTAGTTGACATTAGCTCCTTTTGACAAATGGGGTCTAGACTTTATTGGACCAATCTCACCTACTTCCAACAACAAGGAATACACTATTGTTTGCACTAATTACTTGACTTAGTGGGTAGAATTAAAGGCCTTGAAATTTTCCAAAGATGGAAATGTGGCTAAATTTTTATATGAGGATATATTTACTAGGTATGGATTACCTAGAGAAATAGTCACTGATCAAGTTCCATAGTTTACTTCTGACCTCATTACCAAATTGGTTAAAGAATATTAAATTAGACACAAGAATTCAACACCTTACCACCCTCAGGCTAATGGTCAGGTGGAAGTCACTAATAGAGAAATTGAAAGTATTCTCACCAAGATAGTGCAACTACATAGAAAATATTGGGTTGCAAGGTTACTAGAAGTAGTATGGGCATATAGAACATCCTGGAAAACCACCACTGGTTTTACACCTTATGAGCTAATATATGGTAAGACAACAGTCCTTCCAATCGAGTTTCAATACAAAACACTAAGGACAATCGTGGAATTGGAAATGGATCTAACAAAAGTTACATACTTTAAATGGTTTGGATGAGATCAAAATGGAGGCAATCCATCACACTGAGGTAGTACAATAGTAAAGAATGAAATGGAATGATCAGTACATTAAAACAAAGGAGTTCAATGTCAGAGACTGTGAACTACTATTTGATTCAAGGTACAAATACTTCAAGGGGAAGCTCCAATCTAGGTGGTTGGGTCCCTATGAAACTAGTCATGTTTATCCTAATAGAGCAATCAAGCTACATACCATAGATGTAGTCAAATTTTCTCTTCTTGTAAACAACCACAAATTAAAGCTATATAAGAAGTTGTAGACATTTAAAAATGTCTTGGTCTACAAGCATCATTTTTTTGTTCTTCTTCTCCACATAATTAAATAATTTTAATTATTTAATTATCTTTGATCACGTTCCTCTATTAATTAAATACTTTTTAATTATTTAATTGATTCATCTCTTGACCTTTATTCTACTATGATCAGTTAAATAAATTTAATTACGTTGCTAACCTCATTTTCTTCGATAATTAAATAAATTATTATTTATTCAATTATTTACCTTTCATCATTCATCTATAGTCAAATAATTATTATTAATTGTTTGTCTATTCATTAATCTTTTAATTCTTCTATAGTTAAATAATTGTTAAAATTATTTAATTATCTCTCAACATCTCTCCCTTATTAAATAATTAATCTAAATTAATTATTTAATTATTTTTCTCCATTTCCTCCTATTTAATTAAAATCGTTCCATAAATCATTTTAATTAAATGTCCACTTTCTTTTTCTTCAAATAAATAATTTAAATAAATTATGTATCCCTCCACTTGGTCAAAGTTTCATTCTCATGAATTAAATAATTTTAATTTTTAATTTCTCCATTATCCCCCTCCACTATCTCATTTTTGAATCTCAGTCATCGATTGACTTTGGTCTCTTCTTGATCTTTACCATTCATTTCATAACTCCCACTCCTTTGTGTTGCATGTATTCTAAATTGTCAATCTCAGAATATTTATAGAAATTCGATCTTGACTGTCCATTCGAATGGTTGTCTATAAAAGAAGCTCTTCTCCTCCATTTTTGATTTAACAACCACTCATCTCTAAATTTCATGCTTATTGTTTGCAGGTATTTGCACATGCATTTCATGATCTGAGGGAAATTTGTAAAGGAAGCTTGAGGAGAGACAAGAGAAGTGATTCAACTTCAACATGGAGAGTGAATTATTTGTTTAGTTTGATTTTCGCCTTTATTTTGATTGTTTTCTCTTGTTTAGATTGGATTTATAGCTTAGATAGTGTTGTGGTTGTCACTTAATCTATGCTGCTAGAAATTTCCCATCTTACATTGGTGAACCCGACGTGAATCATACGAATTTTGTAGAAAAACTAATGTTTTTTTTTTTGTGTAACAAGTTTGTGCGACGCAACTGAGATGTGTAGTGACATAATTGAGGAGAAACGATGCAACTGCAGGCAGGAATCCGAGATTCAAAACAACTACACATTTGTGACACATAGTGACACATTTGAAGGTGGGAGATTCAAATTTGAGATTGCAATGCAATTGAAATGATGCAATTGCTACGGAGTGGTCTGCAGTATAGTGACACAAGTGTGAGCCAAAATGACACATTTTTCTAGTTAGGTATATATTTTTTATTTTTAGTATTATTTCGATTTTCTTTTAGGTTTTCATTAGAATGGGATTTTTGGTGTGCTAATCATCTCTTTTCAGCATGTGGCATTGGACTTAAGGAGCTTTTAAAACCATTTCTTTAGAAACAAAAATTGAGCTTATCATCATTTATTTTAAGGATAATCAATTTTGTCTTGTTTGCTTACAACAAATACAAATTTGCATCAAATTCATAAGGTTAAAATGAACATGCATTTTTCATTAATAAGGGTTTAAAATGAACAAAAAAATGCATATTTCACTCATGGGATCTAAAATGAAATTGCATCACATGTCATTGGTCTAAAATAAATCCAAGTGTTTGTTGAAATCATAAGCAAGGTTAAAATTAACAAGTTTTTGTCGTGCATTGTGGTTTGCATTGTGCCATTAGATGTGAATGCTCTTCTCTCATGCCATTTGGTGATCTTGAGAATCAAAATATTTCCTATGGTATTTTTTACAATCACCCACATATTTTGATTTGGAATTAAAAATAACCCCTTGCGAGTGTGTTAAAAAGGCGTTATGTATGCTCTCTCCTTGCACTTCGTGTGATCTGGGAGATCAAAAATAGCATACTTGTCTCACTTTTTTTTACCTTTAGAGGGGCCTACCTCGTAAGGGGGAATGAATCCAACCATTTTCTGCTTGGGCCGGTATATAAATGGATAAGACTAAATTTTCAAGTCCTTGTGGTATGTAGGCCTTAGTCATACAGTGTCATTCAGAATAGGGTACTACCATAAAATGTATAAGAGCCCCTAGTAGGAGTGATTAAAGCCTTAAGTGGCTTGTTGCACGCTTGAAAGGTGACACATCCTTGGGTATTCACTAAGAACCATTTTTTTTAGAAGCACAAAACCCTTTCACTTGTTGGTGCAAGAACGATCATTCTAAAGTTGCCCTATGTTCCACCATTCAGTGTAGAGACAGGGAATCCCTCAAGGTTTTCGGATCTTAGGGGGTAAGAGATTTTGGTGAGATCGTGCCATGTAAGGGGCAGCCAATGCCACCAAGGTCTCTAGTTGTCCACTTTGTTTAGGTGTTTGGAGCAATCCAAGTAGGGATCCAGCGGGTGGTATCCATTTCTAGCCTAGAGTGTGCATTGTTTATGAGTGTCTTTATTCACATTGAAACCAAACATTTTCACACTCAAAATTAGACCAAAACAAGTGTTTGTTGACTGGTTTCTATGTTTTCCAAACTTCATCTCACAAAATCTCACCAAAACCAGTCAAAAAGCAATTTAAAAAGTAGTCCAAAACATTACATTTTCAAAACAAACTCTCTATTCACCACAACTACTTGAAACAAGACCACAACTTCTTTCTAAACCACAACTAATAAAAACAATCCTACAACTATAATTTTGTGCCACATATGTTTACCAAAAAACCGCAACTGATATCCTGAACCACAACTACTTAACCCAATGCCACGACTACTATTTTGAACCACAATTGATCATCAAAAACCTGGAATTGAAACAACGCATCTGAGAAAAATAGTGGCACAATATCATTATTACCAAAAATTCACAGAATCCTTGTCCAAAATTGAATCAACTCATTTTGACTGTGATCTTGACTTCTAAACCAGAGACTTGCAGAGCTTTACTATTCCATTCTAGGAATTCCATTTAGGATTACATTGCATTCTAGATTGCTTCCCCCATTTGTTTTCCTTGCATAAATTAATCCTAGACCTTAGGTTTCACTTACCCTTCAAATTTTAAATATAGGAAGATTACCAAGTCTTTGGACAGTCCATGGTATCTTATCCAACTTGTCATTAACCTTCATCTTTTATTTTATCAACCTTTGTCATTTTCATCTTGGTCAACACTCGAGTCTAAAACTTGTGTCCTAGTTTAGACTCAACTTGTCAAAACCATTACCTTGTTCATCACAAATGTCAATGACATTTGGGTTAGCTATCTTGGACCTACAACAGCTTGGTTATCATCCTTTTTCTTAAATATTAAGGTTCATATCTATAGTATCATCTTGCTAGTCTCATTTAGCTCCAAACCATACCATTTGAACATAGCATCACTATCATCCTATCACTCCTTAGGCTTATATTTTTCACTTTGCATCCTTACATCCCAAAAGCACAAAAAACATAGCTTAATTTTATCTTAGCCTTAGTTGCACCACTACCTTTGATCATTAACTTAGCATCATCTAGTCTCCATATCATTATCCTTGATCATTAATTAGTCTACCTTTGGTATCCTTTGCATCCATTATTTTCATTTAAGCTTCATCCTTTAGTCATCATTATCCTTGCATGATCACCTTGCATCCTTATATCCAAAAAATCCCAAAAACATAGTTTAGCTTCATATCACCTTGCATTACCTTCCAAACTTGCAAGTCTTACATGGTTGAAACAAGGTCACAAACTAAAATAAAGGACATGGATTCCTCAAATGATCCCTTTTCTAGTCTACATCATGGCACCACCTTTGGATTAACTTCAAATCAATCTACACCACAAAGAGACCCAATCGACACATTTGACAATCTAGGGTTAGATGAATTCAACAAGAAAATGAATCTTGAAGAGATTGAAAGAGCTTACCAAGATCCAAGGGTTTTACGCCTTGTTGATGAGCTTGTTAGTGCTAATCCTAATAGATACTTTTATGCACTAGCCAAAAAAGGTGCTAAACTCCCTCAAGGATTTGATATCTACACAATTATGGAGGGAGACATTCATAACCCATTCACATTAGGGATGCCATCTTCTAAACAAATGTCAACTATACCACTTGGGACAACAACACACATGGAAACCACTACCACACATATCCCTAGTATCTCCACATTTGGAAACAAGGTGACTCATGCAACAACATAAGGACAAAATTTCATATTTGGTAACTCATCAAATTCCATGGGTAAGACTTTCACAAATCCTCTTTTTCAAAACACAAGCCAAGGTCCTACACCCACACTTCAAAACAAAAACCAAGGTCCCACATTCCAATTTCAAAATAATACCCCATCAAATCAAAATCAACCAAAAAAATATAGGATAATTCACATTGTCCCATGAAAAATTCCAAATCAAAACACCAACCAAGGGCCCACTCCTACATTGCAAGGACCTACATTCTCAAACACCAATCAAGAACCTACCCCATCATTCTCAAATACCAATCAAGGACCTACATTTTCAAATACCAATCAAGGACCCATACCATATTTCCAAAACATGAATCAAGGACCAACCTTTCAAATCCAAGGAACAAATCAAGGGCCCAAACTGCCATTTCAAAATGCCATACCAAATACAAACATGACCTTTGGGACCAATCTAAATGCCAATTTCCCTCCAAATCAAACTAACACAAATTCCACATTTACACATCAATATCAACAAGGTAACCAATTTCCCATGCCACAAAATGCCAATCCCAATCCAAATCCAACATATGACCTCAACACCAATGTCATAACACCAAATCAAACCAACAGAACACCATCTCTCATAGACACTTTGATGCAACAAATACAAGACATACAACAAGAAGTGACAAACATGCAATTAAGAGCCAACAAGAAAACTTATTCCATGGAGGAATTATGCCCCTATCCATTTGAAAAAATATATACATGTTTCCCTTTCCCCCTCACTTCATGACACCAATTTTACCCAAATACAAAGGGAAAGGAGATTCAGTGGAACACATACGATAATTTAATACATGTATGGAAATCACATATGATCCAACCTATTTGATGAGGCTATTCCCACAAAGTCTCATGGGGCCGTCCCTAGATTGGTTTGCACACCTTCCTCCAGGGGTTAGAACATGGGGAGAATTGGTTGATAAATTCACTAATCACTTTTCCTTTAACATTGAAAGTGATGTAACCCTTGCAACATTATGTACTATTGGAATCAAGCAACACTGAGAGGTGAATCAATATTCTACAATTTTTAAAAACATTCATTCAAAATAAATATGCATGAACATAAAACAAACCATAATGCCATAACAAAGGAATTTTACATGGAAACCCTCTCAGGGGAAAAACCATGGTGGATTGCCAATCCACAATATGATTTGAGTATACTCAAAATGAAGTTTACAATATGGGAATGCACTTGCATTCAGGCAACTACCTAGAGCTCACTGCTCAAAGAAGACTTACCTTCTTACAAAGAAAATCAGATTAAATCCATTTGAGTGATTGAACTAAGAGATTAGCATCTATATATGCTTGATTAAAATTCCGGTTAGGCTCAACAATTGATATTTTGTCCTTCAAATTGATTATGTACTTTTGCTCTGCTTTGCTCAAACTCGCATCACAAAATCCTTTATGCACAAGTGAAACTATGCATTATTTCTCTTCTGCTCTGCTTAGATTCGCAACTCACATTGAAACACCTTGTTTGTATATCAAAATGATATGAACGATTAATTATATATATCTGTGACTAAAGATTGATCGCCCATATGTCGGCTTCAACAATATATGAAAACATTTGCAAACTGCTGGCTCAATCCATGAATAATATTTAATGTGCACCAACCAAAGTCAGCTATAACATAGCAATGATCAACATTAGCATGTACAAACACAAAAGTACTTAAGAAATTACTTCCCAAACATCTGCAACATGTTATATCTATGAAATCGGCTTTTGTACTGATAATCAGAGAATTAATCCAACCGGATCTTCTAACTCACACACGGATCTATACAAGGCACTAAGGTTCAATAGCAACATAGATCATATACCAAAAATTCCATGAGATATGCAACACAAGATAATAACATAAAATCTTCATGTGAATTGATGAACACAAAATTATCAAATGCTCTATTCTTCCTGTACTGTCTTCAATCTGACTATCGGTATGATCAAATGATGACGTGTGGATCCAATCACTAACTAGGGTTTCCATCAATGAAAACACCAAATGATATTTGCAGTGTCTCTTGCCAACAATCTCCCCCTTTGGCATTGATGGCAACACTTAGTGAAAAATGACTAAGTGTCGAATCAGTACCAACATGAATTACATTGCCACTCTTCAAAATTTCAAAAACATGACTCTCCCCTTGAGATGATTATACATTTTTCACTCTACTACTCTCCCCCTTTGACATCAATGGCAAAGGCAGGAATCTGCATACCAAAAATCAAACAAAACTGTTATGAACAAATTGCATATGTATAAACAAACTTCTTCAACTTACATAAACTTGAAAACATCTACAAAATCTTTCTTCAATAGGATCAAATTTGTGTCCCAAACCCTTTTGAGACTCTACAAAAATTTTATGTGACCACAAAATAAGTAATATTGTGTCTCTACAAACTCGAGGTTCATTGGATCACCAACGACCTTAGCATATTTAGCTTCCTTTAATGCACTCGACATTATTTCTATCTTCGGACCAATTAGGCATCTAAGCTCACATGCTCTTTCCACAATTTTGTCATTGTCATGTTTCAAGATCCTTATCTTGTCAAGAAGAGATATCACCTCACCTTCTTGCTTTCCAACACCACCAACTAAAGGATCAAAAGCTTCAAAAATAACAACTAACTATTTTTCAAGATCCTTAACCTTCTTCTCATTGACCTCAGTAAATTTTGTCAAAGACAAACATGACTTATAAATCTTTCCACCTTCAGATAGAGAATTTTGAATATCCTTCACACAGGTGGCTAACATATTTTTATCATTAGTTATCATTCCTTTCAACCTATTTAACCTTCTGGCATCAAATTCCTTCTGAAATTTAACCATGGCTGACTTCTCAAGAGACTCAAAATGATTACTTATAGAGTTAATGAACTTCTTCAGTTCACCAAAGGAGGAACCAGATGGATCCTTGACATGAGTAGGAATTATTTTCTCCAAAACTCCAGATGCAAGATTTAAGAGTTCACTATCCTCAATGTGAGACTTCAGGAGTTCTTCTTTAGCCTTCGCCTGGGCAAATGATGCTACTTTCATTTTCTATATTGGGGACAAAGTGGATAGGTTGATAGGACCTTCAACCAATTCAAGGTCAAATTCTTTCTTTTTCTCTACCAGTAATTTATTCACTAGCTCTGCAGTGTCTCTTGCTTCCACTAGAACTTCCTTTACATCAATTTTCTTTTCCTCAACCATTGTTTCCTCAACTACAAGTTCTTTCTTATCTTCATGGGTCTCAACTTTCTCAACTGATACAATTTCAGGAGCATTAGTCTCCATAGATACTTTTGTATTATCCACATCAGGAGGAATCTGAGTATCTTCAACTGTATCTTGATTTTCTTCTTCTTCTTCCGGACCAGATGAGACATCTTTATCATGTATTTCCTCAGAGACAATATCAATTATGTTACTTAACAAAAAAATTCTTTAAAAAAATTTAGTTTCTTCTACAACTTCTTTAGTCTGACCAATCATGAGCTTGTTCACCCTTGTCTTGCTCTTGAATTCCCTTTTAGCTTTATTCAGGATTTCCTTCATTTCTTCCATACAAACCACTCGACATAACTCTGCAAGAATTATTTCTCTCATTTGCTCTTCTTTTGCTCTAGCATTTACTCTTCTCATTTCCAAAATATCATACAGGTTTTTAGGTAAACTAGGCATTATTTCAATAAGAACCTTATTGAAAATGTTTAAATGCTTTATTGGAGCCTCCTCAAGAGTTCTTTGACTAGATTTATCAAAGGTTTCATACCATTTACAAAGCGGTTTAATATTTCCATCTTTGACCAAAGCTTTCTAAACCTCTTCTACTGACATACCAAGTTTGACAATTTTTACCTTCTTTGATTTGTCTTCTATGGAGGGCTTTCTTCTAGTAACCTTTGTTTCCTGGGTGCCCATATCCTTTATTTCTCTTACATCTTCATCAGACTCAGTTTCTTCATCTTCTAAGACAGCTTCATAGACTCTTGTTCTCTTATTCTTCTTCCTCTTACTGGATACCTTGGTTTGAATTTTCATAGGAATTGGCTTTGCTGTAGGGGCGAATAGGGATGTAAAACTCCTTGTTGACCTAGTTCGGGTAGAGGATATTGCTGGACTAGCAGATTCAGTTTTTGCTGGCTCTTTCTATACTTTAGCTTGTTATCTCCTTTTTTTGGCTTCTCTTACTACTTCTGCAGATACTCCCATGCTTTCTGCAAAGATTTCCACCTCTTTTCTTAGTTCATTGTGCACTTGTATATATTTTTTTACATAAGTTCCAAACCTCTCTTCTACCGAATCCAGAGGCTTATTCAATAAATATTGTGCATACATTTCTAGAATGTGCTCCTCAACTTCATATCCCATTGGCATAATCCACACTATTCTAGGATCAACGGCTTCCATCATGCATTGATCAATTTCTACCATAAATCAGATAGTATCCTTATACTTCTCCACAATAGATGTGGGAATTATTTCTCTAGCATGCATCATACTCTGAAAGTTCTTGAATTATCCCCAGATTGCAACTTTTCTAGCTTGACTATTTCCAATTCCATACAACATTTCTCTAATCTAAACAGCTACAGGCTGACCACCTTACCAATGCACTTTCCCAACACCCGGAACATCATCCATGAAGTAAAAGAACAAACATAACAGAAAATTACCATACTTAAAGGATTTTTTCTTGTCTTTCTTGATCTTACCAAAATTTTCCATCAGTTGACTCGTGAGCAATTCACATAGATCATAGTCTGCATTCTCCTTCACCATTTGGTACGTTGCATAAATGGTTGTACCAAACATAGAATTGTCCTGCTTGAGTGATATATCCTATAACCAATGATCATCAATGCAAATTTCACATCCACTTCAATGATATCTTCGCTTGTTATGGCTCTTCTGTCATACTTTGAACCTGTTGCATCAGTCACTGTTTGATTCTTTACGGACTTCAAAATCGACAATCCACCGAAGGAATTTAAACCTGTAACAACACTTATAGCCTCCTTTGTAATCTTAAAGGGTATGTTCAACCACATGAATTCATCATGAACTCGACTCAAGATATACCTAACCCATTCACTCTCTTCAAACATGGAAAATTAAACAATCTATGTAAATTTCTTCTCTTCTAGGATTTTGAATTCCGGTTTGACATAAAAGTATTCTCCTATAATGTGATTGTTATACAAATTCAATAGCTATGAGCTTCCTAGCTCTTCCATGTTTGCATGAATATATGCCCTAATATCTTTAGTATGTAAGACGTCATACAAAATAGATGAAAAAGAACCTAATGGGTCTATCTCGACAGATTTGAAAGGATGCCATTTGAATTTGGGACGGGGTTTGTCCTTGACTTTGAATACCAATGGAGTAGCCATTTTCACCAATTCATAAATTGACAGGTTTTTCTGATAAGTACCTTTTCGTCTGATCAAAGTTTGATTGTTGAAAGCTCCTTCACACTTGAATTTTGCCTCAATTCACCAAAGTTCACTTCACACCTCTCCAAACTCCTTTTCTTCAAAATGCAAAGTGTCAAATGAAAGATAAAATGACCTTTTATCACTCGCACACTGAACCCTTTTTGTTGCAATAAATTCCTTTTACCCTAACTCATTCGATTACCCTATTTCCATGCATTGTGGCAGGTAATTATTCTGCGGACCTCCAATACTGCATAATATTCTCTCTAATAGGTTCAACAACATCTGTAGAGCATCTATGTGCTTACTGTACTTGTCCACATTTCGATGTCAGTTATCTGTAGGAGTTTAAAATATTTTCTTGACAGCTCCCCCTAGGCCAAAGGCCTAAAACTAATTCCCGGAGGAATTACCAAAAGTAGGTTCTGGTGCTGGTGCATCTTCTTCAACAAAGGGACTTTTCATCACCCATTTCTTTTTCATTTTCTTCCTAATCACATATGTAGTGACTTTTTCGTTTACTTTTTCATCCTTTTGCATGTTTCTCCTTTGATTTACTGGACCTTTTTCTGTTCCAATAGAATCTAGCAATGTGACAAAATTTGTTGCAGTTATAGCATACAACATTTTTATGTCGAGACCAGTTGTTCCACTAGTTTTCTCTTGATTTTCATTGGTTAGCAATATGGCCAAATATATTGCATGTATAACATCTGACATCTCTATGAAAGTTGTTCATCACATTTTTGTATTTGTTTGACTTGTGACCAAACTTATTGCAATTAAAGAACTAGCTTGAGAATGATGGACCACTTGGATTCATCCTAATTCTATAGTGAGAAGCCATATGACCAAACTTATTGCAATTAAAACAATAACCATTGAATCTTTGAGAATTAGGTTGTCTTACTGGATTCCTTCTAGCTCTATTTATCTTATTTCCTTGCCTAAATATCCTTTGTCCGGATCTGAAACTTTCTCCTTCTTCATAACCAAGACCTCGCTTGTCACCATTAGTCTTCTGACTGTTAATCAGTTCATCAAGCTTGGCTGAGCTAACTTTGAACTTCTCTTTGTACTCATTTTTTGTAGCAAGTTCATCTATGAGATCATCAATATGTTTTTCAAGCACTTCCTCATTGTTTTTATATTGTTCCAATTCATTTTCCAAACAACTACATTCTTCAGATTTTTCTTCCAAGGATTGTGCAAGATTCTCTTCATTCTTCTTTATGTCTTCAATCTCCTTGGTCATCCTCATCATGATAGATCCCATCTCATGCTTTAGGACTGTATTGTCTCTAGTAATCTTTTCACATTCTTCTATCTTTTCCTTCAGGGCTTGACTTAGTTGCTCATCTTCAATGCTTTTATTGTCATTTTTCTTAATCTGATCATAAAGTTCCTTTCTCTTCTCTCTAGACTTATTGATTTTATCTTGCAATGATTTGATGAATTTCTCAGCATCCATGAGGTTTTCTTGTAATTTATGAACTTCATCTTTTGATTGATCAAGATCATCTAGGGCCACAAAAAATTGTTTTTGAAGATTGCTTGACTCCATTGAAACACTTTCCAAGATCCCCCCAAGTTGTTAGACTTATTCCGAGGAACTAGCTTTGATACCAATTGTTGGAATCAAGCAACAGTGAGAGGGGGGGTGAATCGGTGTTCTACAATTTTTAAAAACATTCATTCAAAATAAATATGCATGAACATAAAACAAACAACTATAACACAAGAATTTTTACCTGGAAACCCTGTTAGGGGAAAAACCATGGTGGATGGCCAATCCACAATATAATCTGAGTATACTCAAAATGAAGTTTACAATATGGGAATGCACTTGCATTCAAGCGCACTGCCTAGAGCTCACTGTTCAAAGAAGACTCACTTTCTTACAAAGAAAATAAGATTAAATCCATCTGAGTGATTGAACTGAGAGATTAGCATCTACATATGCTTGATTATAGTTATGGTTAGGCTCAACAATCAATCTTCTATCCTTCAGGCTGATTATGTACTTCTACTCTGCTCTGCTCAAACTCGCATCACAAAATCCTTTATGCACAAGTGAAAGTGTACATTATCACTCTTCTAATCTGCTTAGATTCTCATCTCACATTGACACACCTTGTTCGTATATCAAAATGATATGAACGATTACTTATATATATCTATGACTAAAGATTAATCACCCATATGTCGTCTTCAACAATATATGAAAACATTTGAAAATTTTCAGCTCAATCCATGAATAATATTTAATGTGCACCAACCAAATTCAGCTATAGCATAGAAATAATCAACATCAACATGTATGAACACAAAAATACTTAAGCAATTACTTCCCAAACATCTGTGACATGTTATATCCATGAAGTCAGCTTTTGTATTGATAATTAGAGAATTAATCCAACTGAATCTTCTAACTTGCACATAGATCAATATGAGGCACTAAGGTTCAATAGAAATAGAGATCACATACCAAACAACATTCCATGAGATACGCAACGCAATATAATAACAAAAAATCTTTATGTGAATCGATGAACACAAAACTATTGGATGTTATGTTCTTCCTTGGTTGTCTTCAATCTAACTGCCGATATGATCAAATGATGATGTGCAGAACCAATCACCAACTAAGGTTGTCATCAATGACAACACCAAACGATAGTCACGATGTCTCTTTCCAACATGTACAACCAAACAAGAAGAAAGAGAGTCACTTACCTCATTTTACCAAAGATGGAAAAGTATAGCTAGCAATTTTCCTTGTCACATCCCTAAGAAACAACTAGTCACCATGTTTGTGGAGAACCTTAATGCGTAAATGATGACTAGTCTTCAAATCCAATGTTGCACAACTTTTGATGAAATCTTTGAAAAATGTGTCCTTATTGAAAAAGGTCTTGTCGCAAAGGGACTAGTCAAAGTACATAAAGAGACTCCAAAGCCCAATAATGACAAAGGTAAATATTGGTCCAGAAACAAGAATGTCACTAATGATAGAGTTGATGCTAAAGTGATAAACAAAGGTCCTACCATTCACCTCAAAGTTCCTTCCAATTCAAACGTGTCAAATACATCAAGTACCCAAACACTAGCTCAAACATTGAACGTAGTCCAAAACAACCAACAATGCAGGGGTCCTCCACATGCCAAGAGAACATACACCCAATTGGTTGAACCCATCAAATCATTCCTAAAGACACTCTAACAATCCAATGCCATCCAACTATCAGACATCAAAAACTATGAACCCTCATTGATCAAACACGATTGGTGGAAAGAATATGAATATTGTGAATATCACCATGGAAAAAGACATAAGACATCTAGATGTTGGACACTCAAAAATGTCATTCAATATCTCCTTGAACAAGGAATCATTTCCAATGACAATTCAAAAGGCAAGACAAATGCTGATCATACCATATTTAAAACTCCCTTGCAAGATCATGACAAAGGAAAATCCTCTAGTTCAGGGACTAACAATAGTGCCAATTATACTAACATCAAACATGATTATAACACTATTATCCTTAACATAAGACCCTTTGATGATAGCGTCGCTAATATTACCATAAATAAGAAAAACTCATAATTTTTAATCACCACTCACCTAGCTTAGATAGCTCTTCCAAGACCTCCTTCCAATCCACAATAAAAAATCCAGTACAATCTCCTAGAGAAGATAGGGAAGACTCCCTCACAAATTTCTATCCAGGAACTTCTCCACATATCCCCTCAACACAAAGCTATCCTTGACAAAGCCTTGCAGGAAGTGTCCACACCCACCAATCTAGATGTCAATGAATTTTAGGCCATGGTTGGATACCTAGCTATTCCGCATCATGTCACCTTCTCTGAATAATAATTTTCAGCTCAAAAGCTAGATCATAATGATACCCTACACCTTGAATTCTATGTTAATAAACATAAGATCAAACGATTCTCGGTAGATGGTGGAGGAGGTCTAAACATTTTCTCCCTAAAATTGGTAAAAGCATTGGGATACTCTGAGAATTGAATAGACCAAACCAATAAAATTGTTATCAAAGCCTATGATGATGTTGAACGTTCATCTGAAGGAGTAATTTCACTTCCCATAAAATTTAGTCCAGCTATGTAGAATAAAAAGTTTCATGTCTTGGATCTTGATTTACACTACAACCCTCTCCTTGGATGCCCATGGATACATTCCATGAGGGCCATACCATCCACATATCACCAATGACTCAAGTTTCCACATAATGGCACTGAATTTACTATTCCTGGTGATCCTGACCCCTTTTAATATTGCACTAACCTAAAAGGAATTGTTGAGCGCCAAGTACCTATAAATCGAGAGGCCCCATCTTCCACCTCATCCCATTATATCGATCCATCTAACCTTGTCAATTCATCCACTCCATTCACACCACCATCCAAACCCAAAGTCCATATTCAAGACAAAGGATGCAGAGAATACAACATGAAAAGTCTCTTTTGCATTGGAAAGCTACCTAAATCACCAAAGTCTTACAACAAGTCGCATCCCATACAAACTAAAGTCATCATCCATAATCCCCCTACTACCTTCACTAAATGGGGTGAGTTAGCTAAAGAATCTTTGGATGACCACCTTTACACATGGTTGTATAAAGAAGAGGAAGGTGTAAAACCTAAGCAACTACCAGTTGAATAGTATCCAAAAGGGTTCCTCTTAATGAAGCAACAAGGATATGATGGACACAACAGCCTTGGTCTAAACAAACAAGGAATGTTGGAACCCTTATAGCCTCCTAAATTACTAAAGTATCAATGGTAAGGGTGTGTGCAAGTAAAAGTGACTATCTAAGGTACCGAGTTACCCTTGTGTGAGATTGTTAATGCTTCAAATGAAATCAAGACATATTAGGACTATTATTCCAACTCTGATTCCAATGAGTGGGAATGGAATTTGGAATCCAATAGATCCATCAATAATTACAACCTTGAGGAAAAATTTAGAGAACCTAGTGAGCCTACCTTTGAGGAAAGATTCAACCGCATGTTTAAAATTGGTCCCCTTTAAAAGGGAAGCTTGGATCATACACTTCTGGGAAATTGATGATTCTACCTTTTGGGAACCTGATGACTCTACCTCTTTCTTTACCCTATTTTCCTACACCATGACCCTTGACAATACCGATGATGTATTTCCCCTCGTTTACCCACAATTAATAGATTGGGATCAACAAGAACCACCGAGTTTAGAAACATTTGAGAATGACAAAGCAACTGTTGATTTCATGGGAATTCATGAAGGAATACTGAGTGGGGATCACAAGGTTGGATTTTTCATAAAAATCAATAGTGCCACATACTTTGGTGAGGTTGTACTTTCCTCTAGTCACAAATATGAAAATGGAAAAATAAAAATAATAGGTCTTTAGGTGAAAATCGAAAGGCGCCTACTGATCATGAAAAAGTAAAAATAAAGGACGTATTCAAAGGTGAAAAGCTCTCTGAGGTGCCTGAGAATGGAGAATTGGATAGTCTCCATATAGACCAATAAAGATTTCTATTTCTTATAGAAGAAACAGAAGAAGTGAACATTGGGACACAAGACAACTCTAGGATCATACAACTGGCAACATCTTTGACCACCAAGGAAAAGCCTAAGTTTACAACATTCTTTTCAAAGAGACAAGTTAAATTTCACATGGTCATATACTAATATGCCTAGATTGGACCTTGAGCTTGTTTTAGATCACTTTCCATTGATACCAAATGCAAAACCATATAAACAAAAGCTAAGGAAAATGCACCTGCAGATTACACTTTTGGTCAAGCTTGAACTAAAGACACTCCTAGATGTTGGATTCATACACTCTATTGATTATGTAGATTAGATATCAAATATTTTTCCTATCACAAAACTGAATGGTCAAATCAAAGTATGCACAAACTTTGGGTATCTTAACAAGGCTTGTCCAAAAGATGACTTCCCCTTACCAAATATTGACATCATAGTGGACCTCACTGTCGGATACGAAATGATATCACTTATGGAAGGATTCATGAGCTATAAATAGATAAGGATTTCTCTTGAAGATCAACCAAAGACAGCCTTCACATGTGCTTGGTTAACATTTTGCTGGAACGTTATGTTATTTGGACTTGAGAATGCTAGAGCTACATATCAAAGAGCCATGATTACCATTTTTCATGATTATATGCACACACTTATGGAAGACTATGTTGATGATCTTCTGTCAAAATCTATAGAAATAAGTGGTCACTTAGCAGTCATGGATAATATTTTCACATGACTTGAAAAGTAAAAACTCGGGTTAAATCCAAAGAAATGTGTTTTCAGGGTTCAATCAAGAAAACTTCTTGGATAAATTATCTCCCACAAAGGAATAAAAGTTGATCCTGCAAAAGTAAAAGCTATCTTGGACATGCCACCACTAGCCAATATTAGTTAGTTAAGGACTTTACAAGGAAGACTATAATTAATCCATAAGTTCATTGCTCAACTAGCAAATTAGATCCATCTGTTTCAACATTTGTTACAAAAATAAATTCCCTTCATTTGGATAGAGAAATGTAAAGAAAAATTTGATCAAATCAACAATTATCTATTAACTCCACTAGTTCTTATTGATTCAATTGATGGAAGACATTTAATATTATACGCAACAGAAACTACATCAACACTGGGGGCATTGTTGGCACAAAATGATAATGATGGTAAAGAATGAGCAATCTACTACACCAGTCACACTTTGGTCAGATATGAGTTAAACTATAGGCCTAATGAATGAGCATGCCTAGCAGTTGTATTTGTAGCCTAAAAATTGAGACATTACATGCTAAACCATAAGACAAACTTGATAGCCAAAATTGATCCTCTAAAGTATCTTCTCAGTAAAGTAGCCCTGACAAGAATATTAACTAAGTGGGTTATGTTCTTAAGTGAGTATGACATTGAATATGTTGATCAAAAAACAATAAAAGGACAAGTGATAGCTGATCAACTCATATATGCACCAGTAAAATAAGACCATCCTCTAATATCTGACCTCCTAGATGAATCAATCTTTGTCATAGAAACACCAACAACATGGAAACTATACTTCAATGGGTCCTACAATAGTCATAGTTTAGGAGCTGGATTTTTATTCATCACACCTCAAGGGGATTCCATTCCTAAATCATTTCGAATAGCATTTTTGTGCGCTAATAACATAGCTGAGTATGAGGTGCTATTAACAAGACTCTTAATGGCAATTAAATGGAAAATCAAATATCTTCAAGTTTATGGTGATTCCCATCTAGTGATCAAGAAAGTCCATGATGATTATGATACCAAGGATGATAATTTGATGCCCTACAAGCACATGGTTGATAGTTTTAGATTTTACTTTAAAGCTATTACCTTTGAGCATATACCAAGAATCCAAAACAAGGCAACTGATACAATGGCAACAATTGGATCTCTCTTGGACATTCCTAACAATGCATCACAATATGATTTCTTGGTAGAACAATTGTTGGTCCCTACGTTCGATATCCCTAAAAGTGAACTTGTGTGGGAACTTGTTGGTCTTGAATATCCCCAATAAAAGGACATTTAAAACTACTTGCATGACCAGATTATCCCTCCCAACATGCCTCCCAACCAACATAAAACCTTTATCTGACAAGCCTCCAAGTATGCCATCATCGGTGATACCCTTCACCGTCATAGCTTAGATAGCACCCTCCTCCGCTGTCTTGAATCAAATGAAGCACGACCAGTCTTACTAGAGGTTCACCATGGCATATGTGGATCTCACTCTACTAGTCCTACCTTAGCTAAAAATATTATGAGGATGGGATATTATTGGCCTACAATGGAACATGATTCCTATCACTTTGTGAAGAGATGTCACCAGTGTCAAATTCATGGAGATCTAATACATGCACCAGCTCAGGAATTATAGCCGCTCACATCACCATGGCCATTTTCTCAATGGGGACTCAACCTTGTAGGAAAGATTCATCCCACTTCTACAAATGAACATAAGTTTATCCTTGTTTCTATAGAATACTTTACCAAGTGGATCGAAGCCATCTTGATGACCTACATCACTGGCAAGAAAATATCCAAATTCATCCTAAATTACATTATATGTTGCTATGGTATCCCATAGTCCATCATTACAAAAAATGTTCACCCTTTTAAGAATCAAGATGTCTATGAACTCTATGAAAAAATCATATCCAACACCATTTTCTTGCCCTATATTACCCCCAGGGTAATGGTCAAGCTAAGGCATCTAATAAGACTATCCTTAAAATCTTAAGGAATATTGTCGATGATGCTAGCCATCACTGGAATTTCCAACTCAATCTTGCTTTATGGGCCTACTGTACCAGTTCTCGCACCTCTACAAGAGCCACTCCATATTCCCTTGTCTTTGGATCTGAGGCCATACTTCCTATTGAGGTTGAGTTACCATCCCTGAGAGTATCTATGCAAGGATTGATTGATCAATAAGAATATTGTGCATCCTGTCTACATTAGCTTGAGTTACTAGATGAAAAGAGACAAAATACCTAAATGAATTTGAAAACATATCATAACCACCTTCGACACAACTACAATAAGAAGGTTAGACCTAGAAGCTTTGACATTGGTGACTTAGTCTTGAAAGAAAATTTGAAGAATCAAACAGATTGAGAAAAGCCTAGAAAGTTTGAACCTAATTGGTTGGGCCCTTATATAATCATAGTAGAATATGGATTTGGTGCTTATCATCTCTCCACTTCTGAAAGTAAGCAATTACCTGAACCTATCAACAACATGCACCTTCACAAGTACTACACTCAATTCTTAGGTATCCCTTTAAAATGTCAAAAATACAAAAAAATAAAATAAAAATAAAAATCACCCTGATGAAAAGCAAACAAACAGGCATCTTGGTGACATCAAAAAAATTAAAAAATAGTAAAGATAAATAATTCATCCAAAAGTGAAAACCACTTTGGTGGTTCTTTAGATAAGTATCATGGTGAAAACATGGCAAACAGGTGCCATGCATAGTCAGTCTATACTCCTTCATCTACTATCACTCTACCTGGCCTTCCATCCCTCGCTCATCCATTTACACATATCATCCATCCATAATAATTCTTTTTCATCCTTCTCATGGCTTGAGAACAACTGGAATTTAGTCTCCTTCGCTTTCATGACCATCCTTTGCATTCATATTTTGCTTCCCCTCACACATAATAAGTTGACCTCCTACACCTGATTGGGGGGAATTCCTTGAATTATGTCTTCATGGGATCCTAAACATGGTACCAAATTTCTTAAAACCATCAAAATAAAAAAAATCCTAAAACCATCAAAATCCAAAAAAAAAAAACCATCAATATCCACAAAAATAATAAAAAACATCAAAATTAAAAAAATTAAAAAAACTGTTGAAATCCCAAAACATTGGAAAACATCAAAAACTCCAAAAATAGAGTTGGAGACTGAGTCAGAGTCAATCTGTGTTAGTGTGGTCAAACTACATTATCTCTACGCATTTTCTACGTAGGTAAGGCCTTCACTTGACAGCCCCCCGAGACATTAGGTCAATCCTTTTAGGTTTGCTCAAATAAAATCATGACTCAGTCCTTTGTGAAATAAAAATAAGTCAAGTCATGTCAAACTACAAGGTCTTTGCATGTATAATGTAGGCAAGGTCATCAATTGATGAGCCCCCGAGGCCCTAGGTTAGTCCTTTAGGGTTTTTCAAGTCTGGTGTTGTTCTTTGTCTACAAGCAACCATTATTCAAACCAAATCACAAATCAACAGAAAAACATATCCAACAAATCTTTAATATTCAATCAATCAGTTACCTTATCATTAGTCACTATCAGGTCATAGGTTTAATATTAGAATGGGGCACTATGTCTTTTTTCTCATTTAGTCTTATCGCTTGTCTTCTATCAGTATGCCTCATTCCTTAGATTAGACATTGTCTTTGGTCAATCTTGTCATTCACCTTAAGCAGGATATACATTTCGTGCAACTAGGTGTTTATCAAAATGGTCAATCAGTCAACTTTATCAGATGTGTTCCTTGTCTTAAATAGGATATGTCTTTCCTAAAATTAGGTTTCATCACATTGATCAATTATATCAATCAAATCGTATCAAATCAATTCAAGCTTGTCACTTGGTCAATCAATTGTATCATCTTGGTCAATTAATATGGCTTTACATAGGATATATCTTTCTTAAATCCCAATAAAATCAATTAATCAACCTTTGACAACCTATCAATCAACTTCGGTCAATCCATCAATCAATTGGTCATCTCGGTCATCTTGGTCAACCTAATCAACCTAATCAATCAATCTTATCAATACTATCAGCAAACATTATCTCTTTGGAAAACACTTTCTTGGTCTAAGTTTTTCTTATCTTTTTTATTGGTGTTTGGTCATGTTACTAGCTACCTCGAGGATGTCCTATCATAGATTTAGAGGGGTGATGATGGATCATGATCTCTTTTCTTTTCTTGTTGTTTATGGTTTGTCTTGGAAAAAATACTGGGACAATTGGGTCCTTAGTATGAGTCGGGGCATTCCTTGTCTTTTGGATTTATCTTTTGACTACTTGTCTCTCACAAATGGTCACCTTGCACACCTTAGTCTATGTCATACCATGGTGTTTGTGCTTCGTTTGAAAAAAAATTGACACCCAATGATGATAAACATAAAAGCATGAAAGTCCATCCTTTGTCATTTCCTATCTTCCTCTCCACCTTCTTTGTCATTCTCCATGGTAACATCCATTTCTTCCATGCTAGCATTTATTCTCTCTACATCTTGACAGCATCCTATGACACAAAAATATCCTCCATACATGATCATGTTAGGAGACATTACAAAAATAATTATCATCATAGAAATCATCACACTAAGCCAAACATATATTTGCATGAGAAAATAAAAAAACATAGAGTGCATCATATAGCATTATCAATTCATTGTATCACATTTCATATACATTCCATCATAGTTCATATAGATTGCATAACATTTCATATACATTGCATCATATTTCATATACATTGTATAGCATTAATAAAATTATTGCATATCACATCATACATCATATTTTGTATTCACATCAAACATCTCTAATATGCATAATCTATAGGCATCACATTACATTAACATTAATTGCATTCACATATCACATTGCATCATAAAATTAGGTCATCCATACTACATTAATATATAACATCATTGCATAATCATATCAGATACATAAACAATATTATAAATGCATAATCATCCATTATATCGGACCATCACATGATCATATAGATGTTAGCAAGAGACACTGCTAGTATCACTTGGTGTTGTCATTGATGGAAACCCTAATCGATGATTAGATATGCACACTATCATTCGATCACGCCAGCAGACAAATTGAAGATTGATCAAGGAAGAACAAAGTATCTGGTAGCACAGTGTTCATCGATCTATATAAATATTTCATGTTATTATTTTGTGTTGCACACATCTCAGGAAATGATTTTTGGTATATTATCTCTATTACTACTGAAGCGTAGTGGCTCGTATTAATTCGTGTGGAAGTTAGAAGGTCTCGTTGGCTTATTCCCAGTCTTTCTTGTATTGGAGTCGACTTCAGGAATGTATTATGTCAAAGATGTATAAGGATTAATTAGTTAAATGCTTTCATGATCGATTATGTTTGTTTGGGTCCCCTCTATGTCTTAACCAACTTTGGAGGATGCACATAAACATTTAATTAAGGATCTAGCCGACGGTGGTAATTATTTTTGTGTTCTATTGAAGCCGACAAAGTGTAATTGAACTCTATGTTGCAGATATATATATAAGATCATCTGTATCATTTTGAAGATGTATGAAGTGTGTGTTGATGTGAATTGTGAGTTAAAGCAAAGCAGAAGAGCGATAATGCACAGTTTCACTTGCGCATAGAGAATTTGAATTGCAAGTATGAGAAGAACAAAGCAAAAATGTAGAATCAGTCTGTAAGACAAAAGATTGTATATTGTGCTTAACCAGAATTGTAATTAGGCATATTTAGATGTTATGTATCTTAGTTCAAACTCTTAGATGGTTTTAATCTGATTGTCTTAAGTAAGGTAGTGAGCCTTCCCTTTGAGCAGTGAGCTCTAGGCAATTGGCCTAAATGCAAGTGCATTCCCCTTATTGTAAACTTCATTTGAGTATACTCAGATTAACTTGTGGATTGGCCATCCACCATGGTTTTTACCCTAACGAGGTTTCCACATAAAACTCCTTGTGTTATGGTTTTGTGTTCATTTGATTCATGTTTATGCATTATGGTTGAATGTTGTTAATGCTTTAAAGTTAAAGGTTTATAAATTTAATTCTTGCACAACACTGATTCACCCCCCCCTCTCAGTGTAGCTTGTTTCCAACAATAGAATGCATGCATATCATAAAAGAATGAACATCCATAATATAATCATATACATAAAACATAATCACATAGGACTGCATATCATAAATTTCTACCAAAACTCATATCATATATCACTCAAAATGTGTCACAGTACAATGTCAAGATGTATATTATATAACAAAATGGAGCTCATAGGCTTGATAATCAAAATACAGTGTCATAACATATGATGTCAAAATATTCTCTAACCTGAGTTGTCCTACTCCCTTGATCTTGATGCATCTTTGTCCTCTCACTATGGTGATCCTGGATACCTATGCTCTACTATATGTGGCCTATCATACAGAGCGGGTCATCTCAGACTCGATGTCTCCCCACTCTGTGACCTATTATGCGAGTGTTTGCTATGAGACCTGCTATGTGACTTGTCGTGGGATCCACTCGACACCTATGAGAAGCTTGACTCTCTAATGGTACCTTGTCTCATATAGATATTTGTAGTACTATAAACCCCTTCTCTACCTACCCAACTCCCATGCAACACCAACCACTGATCCACCACTTGTAGCTATAAATTCTAGCATCCTTTGGTCTATCAACTATCGGCTGACGAGTGCTAGGTCCCTCTCTATCTGGAGGGTGTCTCTCTCAACCTTCAAGTCATCTTGCTCTACCATGAGAGTCCTCACCTCAACCTCTAGGGCTTGTACTCAGACCTGAAGGGTGGCTATCCTCTGATATGTTGTACCCTCATCTTCTTTGACCCCCACCTCCTACAATCCCTCCTCAACATCTACTCCCAAGAAAATCCTCTCTCAGAGGACTCTTTATGCCTCTCCCATCACTCGATCATCTACATTCTCCTCCTCTCATCTCTCCTCTGCATGCTCTACCTCTACCTTCATCATCTCCATCTCCTGATGACCCACCTCTAGGGCTGACATCTCTGTATGCTTCTCTCCCTCATCCACTACCATCTCCACCACCACCCTATCCTTTGGCTCATCCCCCTCCCCCTCCTCACAGATCAGTGACAAAGGTCTCACCACCCACCATCTCCCATCCCTCCTCCTCCTGTGCCAATCTCCTCCCCCTCCATCTCCCTATCCACCATCCCCCCATCCTCCATCCCCTTGACCTTTGCCCCTCCATCCCCTGTCTTCTCTTTGGCCTCGTGGGCCCCTACCTCTATGCTCTACAGGCACTAGATACTCTGGATCTATGTAAGGAGAGGACCTATGTGTCTACCACCATGCATCATAATCATGTGCCACACCTAGATTTTCTTCCCCCCTCTCTAGGCCCACTGCACTAACTGTAGTGGATCAATGTATTTCTCAATAGTAGTCACTAGTATCGGTTGTCCCCATGAGTGCACCTCCTGAGAGGAATGTGCAAACTTTGTTGTACCTACCAGAACTCCCTACCTCTCTCTGAACTATCATCTAACACGCTCTAGAAAATACATCTCAATAGAAAATACATATCAATGTATTTCTCAATAGTAGTCACTAGTATCGGTTGTCCCCATGGGTGCACCTCCTGAGAGGAATGTGCAAACTTTGTTGTACCTACCAGAACTCCCTACCTCTCTCTGAACTATCATCTAAATTGGTTGTATTGTCTTACCAGTCAAATACCTAGGCTATCGACACCATGGCACCCTAGTACAAAAATGCATATGGAGCATCAGCTCCAAACTATCATTCCATTGGTAGTTAGAATACTACTATATGCTCCCATGCCTATATCATAAGCAAGGTCACAAAACAACTCATGCTCTGACCACCTTTGTATGCATTGTCATGAATCTGAAAGTAAAGAATGCTCAATAAACATGGCCCCCAAGCATAGATTGTCTCATCCTATACCATCTCGGCCAATACCTCTCCCTAGCCCATCAAAAAACCATGACCCCTACAATCTAGAATCACCACATCAACAATCAATGTACATAAAACACAATCAGTCTATCATTTCTCTCTACCAGGGTCTCCCATATGATCTCATAACCCTAAATACCAAGCTCTGACTCATCCTCAAAATCATAGAAGTCAGAAATCACTTGTATTCCTCGAACGAGATCATATCGTACCCTCTCTCCACGAATAGGCAACCAAAATATGTTATACACATCCTCTAATGTAACAATGGCCTCCCAGTTGGTAGATGAAATGTGCATGTCTCAGAGTGCCACCGCTCTATCAGCGCTATCAACATGCCCCTATTTTTCCTGATAACAAGCATATATGTCACGTAGAACAATCCAAGATCTAGCAGTTCCCACCTCTTGTGATCATCTAGTTGATCCCAAAGCTGAAATGTCTCCGGTCATGACTCATGCATGTAGATAGGAGTTAATACAACCTGAGGCCACCACAAATACATCACATCAATCTACATTCTTCATTTGACCTAGTGTACCTAAATTGAACAAGTCACTTTATCTTAAACTGGGGCAAATTTTTCATTAGACAATTGTGTCATTCTTCTTCTCAATTGCATTACAAAAATTCTTGTTGTCACTAATCTTGCACATACATCATGAACTGCAATTACATCGCTTATTTTCACATGCATCATTGCCAATTATATTTGCATCGCTAAATCTTGATTGCATCGTTTTTGGCCACATATACAACTTAGAAAGCAAATGTGGCACACCCTTCAGATGCATCGAACCACAATCATCCCTGCCCTAGGACCTATGTAATTTACTCATGATGAGGTGATTGTGGTGAACCGCATCGCCTGCATTGTGTGTGTATACAATTGCATCGCACATCGTGTGACATAATTGCCTACTAAATGTTTCCCTAGCTAAAATGCATGCAAATCAAAAAAATCGCAAGGTGGGTTTCGAGTATTTACCAGGGTAGGTGCTCCCTCAGGATGGTGGATGTGATAGCCTCTATGTGCAGAGTCTAGAACTGGTGACATCTCCTTAGCTTCTCTCTCTTAGAACTCCTAAGATTTCTAAATTGGGAATGCACAAATTAATTTCCCTAATCAAGCTCCTATTTATAGCCCAAAAATTAGGGTTTGCACTTGGCATGTGTACTAGGCATGTTGGTAGATGGTCATCACTCCCCTTGAGATTCGTGACATGGCTTGACCACCTCCCATGGATCCATTAACTCTCACAGTTGTATCGGGCATTAACAGGTCGATCTTTTGGTGCAACGACAACTATGTCCAAAAATTGGTATCAAAAGTTCAAATCCCCTCGGATAACCCTGAGGGGGAGTTTTTTGGAAGATGGTCAGTGATCCCCTCAAGATTTGTGACATGGCTTAACCACCTCCCGTGGATCCATTAACTCTCACAGTTGTATCGGGCATTAACAAGTCGATCTTTTGGTGCAACAACAATTGTGTTTCCAACAGGGCGCACTCTTGGACCACTTTGAACCTAAATTTGACCCCCTTAATAACCTCAAAAATCATTTCCATCTGCACCATTGAACTTCTGGCTGTCAAATTGACTTATCGAGATAATTTTCCAAATTTTTGATATTTTCTAAAATTTGCAAAATTCTCCCGAGGGGGCACACATCTACCCTACTTTCATTGGGACATATTTTGACTAAATTTCTTTGACACAACACAATGAACTGCATTATTTCAAAGAGGGGAAAAATGTAGACACTGAAAAATATCTTGGTTTGCGAGTGTCATTTTTCTTGGTCTTCTTCTCCGTATAATTAAATAATTTTAATTATTTAATTATCTTTGATCACGTTCCTCTATTAATTAAATAATTTTTAATTTAACTGATTCATCTGTTGACCTATATTCTACTATGATCAAATAATTAAATTTAATTGTATTGCTAACCTCCTTTTCTTCAATAATTAAATAAATTATTATTTATTTAATTATTTACCTTTCATCATTCTTCTATAGTCAAATAATTATTATTAAATGTTTGTCTATTCATTAATATTAAATTATTTATTTATCTCTCAACATCTCTCCCTTATTAAATAATTAATTTAAATTAATTATTTAATTATTTTTATCTATTTCCTCCTATTTAATTAAAATGGTTCCATAAATCATTTTAATTAAATGACCACTTTCCTTCTTCTCAAATAAATAATTTAAATAAATTATTTTTGCCTCCGCTTGGTCGAAGATTCCTTCTCATGAATTAAATGATTTTAATTTTTAATTTCTCCATTATCTCCCTCCACTATCTCATTTTTGAATCCCAGTGTCGATTGACTCTGGTCTCTTCTAGATCTTGACCATTCATTTCATAACTCCCACTTCTTTGTGTTGCATGTCTTCTCAACCATCGATGTCAGAATCTTTCTAGAACTTTGATCTTGACCATCCATTTGAATTTTTGTCTATAAAAGAAGCTCTTCTCCTCCATTTTTTATTTAACAACCACTCATCTCCAACTTTCATGCTTATTGTTTTCAGGTATTTGTACACACATTTCACAATCTGAGGGCAACATGCAAAGGAAACTTGAGGAGAGACAAGAGAAGTGATCCATCTTCAATATGGGGAGTGCATTATTTGTTTACTTTGATTTTTCTCATTTATTTTGATTGTTTTCTCTTGTTTAGATTGGATTTATAGCTTAGATAGTGTTGCGGTTGTCATTTAATCTATACTAGTAGAAATTTACCATCTTATAGAAGCCATTACAGAAAGATGATTTCATATTCTCCCTATTTCAACAATATGGTGCTCACAGTGAACCACATATAGAATCTGAAACACAAAGTGATATTTCAGCAACATATGATATACTACCTGGACTTCTAGTGACCCAGTGATTGAGCTACACATCTCAATCCTTGAGATCACTCAAGTTTAATCTCTTACTTTATCTCACAAGCACACACAACATATTTCTAATGATGTTTATAATTTCTCCATCGAGACCTATTTTTCAACTATATTCAGAAGGGTCTTGATGTTGTAGGGACCTATAGCAATAGTTTTCAAGATTTAGAAAGGGTCCTATTGCTGACAATACCCATAGAACGTTTAGCAAAGAAAAATTTTAAAAAAAATTCTGCCACATTAACTGCAGTTCATACGCATTCATCTCACCACTCTTGCATGCAATACCAATCATTTCACAATAAGTACCCACAAAATGAATCTTTTATTCCTTGCTGCCACTTCTCATTTGAACCATTTGAGCTATCATGCCACTAGCTAATAAAGATCTACTTTGTCACATCAATTTGCATTCGCCACCTCATAATCCATTCACATGCAGTTAATATTGTTCACATCAGTACAAAATCAAGATACAATATTTTCAGTTTACTTGCATGGTGATCAGTTATCTTTTCAAGCCGGTACACAAGGTACATTATCATAATTAGCATAAATTTCAATAAACTTTCATTATATCCTTCATATTAATTCATGCATGTGAAAAGTCATTACCATTAATTTTCTTACTTATTAATCATATCACTTCACAATATCAATTTGAAGTGTGGTCACTTCAACCATTAAGTTGGGGGGAGGGTACAAATCAGCTCAATTTTTTTGAAATTCACCACCTAAATCAAATTCAATAGATAGGCACGACATGCAAAACCCTCCTAAATTACATTTTATTTTTGCTGCCATTTCTAATTGCCAATTTCAAACCATGAGAACTTGAGCTTAGCCTAAACTAGATTCGAACCTAGAACCTATTTGTGAGCTCAAATTGAGTTGGTACTGATAAAATTTGTAGTTGTGGTATGGTAGTAGAAGTACATAAAGAAAGGACAGAAAGAAGAAGGGTTTTGAGGGTGGTAGAGTGAATTGAGAAGAATTGTCAAGACTGAATTGGATATATTGAGTAGAGGAAAGAAGGTCAAACCATAATGGGATGAGACATTATTAGATAGGAGCCAATGACTCATAAGAAAATTTTGGAGGATGCAATGATTCTACCCATTTTTACCAGAGTTGGTTGGCTTGATTATTTCCTAAAATTAACATAATTCGGTGATGATATGACAAGAAGGTTTGCATATACACTTGAGCATGATGAAGCAATGGTGAAGGGACTGTCAGTAGATGCATTTGAGAGTGGCATTGCACAAGTCATTGGGTTACCAAGAACTGCAACATATTTTCTAGCATGTGTTGACGTAATTGCAACTAACGAGGAATTATGTGAACGAGGAGAGGAGTTAGACTCATCATCATAAGGTACAAAGAATCTCTCTTCCCTAGTTATGGGATAATTGTGCTTCCTACATTGTTAGATATATCACCTATGACAATAGGAAAAACCTCTTGTATACAGTACATTTTAAACTACTCAGCCACCTTTGGCATAATAAGTTAGTGAATGTGCCAAAATTTCTTTATAATTCTTTGAAATATATGGAATTAGAATATCAAAGAAAACAAAGTGACACTTCTATATCTCATCACTATTTAATTGCTTTATTGATAAAAAGAAGTTTGATGATTCAGTACCCACAAATAAATTGGGAATATTTTAAGGAGTGTATAGATATTAACAGTTTGCTGGATGCACTTGTGGCACCTAAGTGTGTCACCAAAAAGTTTATCCTTGACAATTTTTACTCATTTGGGCCCTTTCTTGTGGTTTTTGGCCTAGTTTTTCTTAAATTATATGGTGTCTTACAAAGGTGTTGTGAGGTGTTGTAGCACATTTCCTCACTTTTCTAGGACCCTTTCATCATAATTTATCTAAATAACCCATCACCAAGCCTTATGTCAAAGTGTTGTAAGGTGTTGTAACTAACCCTCACACTTTTCTAGGCTTGTCATCACTAAATCAACCCTTTCTTATGGCATAATGACCCCTTAATGCACTTATAGGTCCTACTTTAGTGTGTTTCAGAGGACAATCCTGAAAAACATCATTAATCACATCTTAATCCCTGAAAACCAATCAAATTTTTCTAGGTGGACTAAGTCGCTACCTTGGGCGACTTAGTCCCATGTGGCATAAAAATCAAAATAAACTTAAAATTCTAGCAAGAGTTTGTCTCCTAAACCCTAAGGTCGACCTATGATGTGTCATTTTTGAGAAATTAGGGCATCACTTGTATAAATAAGGGTTTTTCCCCTCATTTTACAATCTCTAATCTCATAATCAATCCATATTTCTCCTATCTCCTTCTTTCCATCACTCTTCTCAAGCAAGCTAGGGTTGTGAGTATTCTAAGTCATCAAGGCATCTCTCAAGAAGCATTCAAGGGTTGAAGGATCCATTGTTGCAACTCAAGATCAATTATCATGACAAGGTAAAATCCATTATTTCATGCATCATTACATTATTTCATCATTTTGGTTTTATTACTCAAAAGGGGCTTGACCAAGGCAAACCACCATGCCCTAACATTCAACAAGTTTTCCCTCTTAGTGTGATTTGTAGGTCTTGTATGCAAATTTGGCAAAGAACCAAAGTGGAAAAATATTCATCAACTTTTCAAAGCCCTTCAAGGTTGCACAAACCCTATTTGAGGCTTGGAGAACACTTGTAGACCAGATTCTTTACTTTCGGAACCAGATACTTCGAGGAGAAAGAAGTACAGATTGAGGGCTTCCATTTCCATTCCCTAATTTTTAGAAATTTAGAAGTGGACTAAGCTACCAAAAATGGTGACCTAATCCCACTGAACCTTCTTTTCAGAGATTTTGGTAGATTTGGATACCCTTTTACTCGAAACCTATTTTGGGTAATTTTCCAAATGTGGGACTAGATCGCCTATAATGGCATAAGTGTCCCAATAGGCCAGAATTTCCACATCAGCAGCATTTCCAGCCTCCAATCTAGTCTGCAACTCACTCCTAGGTGCACACCTTTCATTTCCCAACTTTTTGTTTAGTTTAATTTACATTTCTAGGTCATCTTGTACATGTTTGCATATCATTATGTGTTTTCAAACATAGTTGCATTCTCTAGGTTTTACATTACTAGTTAATTTCTATTTTTCAATTTATTGCATCTAGGGAATTTAATTTAGTCACATCCCACATCACACACATTACCACCCATATTCCTTTGAATGAACCCTCCTAGATTTTAGGTGTGGAAGATCTCTCTCCTTTTAGGTGCAAAACCCTAGAAGTGCAAGAGAGTACATCTTTCCCCTAAAATTTGTGGTTCATTTTGGTGAACCCAACCTTTGAATACCCTTCCTTTCTAGTTTATATTCCTTCATTGTCCTATAATTATCTTGCATTGCATGTTGCATTAGTTAAGTTGCATTCTAGGGTTTTAAAATTTGCATTAGTGAAAGTGCATATAGGTTGCATTTTTGCATCTTAAAACATTAAAAATTTCTGAAATTTTGCATTTTCATTTTAGGTCTACCTCATGCAATATAGAAGCCACCTACATCCATCAAAACCTTATACCAAATCTCAAAAAAATCACCAGGTGGACTAAGTCACCACCCTGGGTGACTTAGTCCCTTTAGGCCCCTAAAACAACCTTTTTCCAGAGCTAAAAACCTCGTTTTTAAGCTTATGTTTTGTGCCATTACTTATCTATATCAATTATTTGTGTTTATGTTACATGAATTTCATTAAAACTAGCTTAAATTAGCTCATTTCATGCATTTATTAGTTTCAATTTTTTATATACTACATTTCTTTTTTAGGTTGTTACATAGTGTAATAAAAAAATTACCTTGTTTCCCATCTAAAAAATTGCATTTAACATTTCACTTTAAATTATTGCATTGCACTTCTTTTCTTCTCTTCATAACATGTTTTCTTTTAAAAGATATGGCTTTGATATGGTTTCAAATGGATTAAATAATTACAACATTCCTTCTTATGAGTTCAATGTAGATTACAATAATTAATTCATTAAAGAACATGTTAATTACCAAACCATTAACACAATTCTTAACATTACATTATCCCTTGATGAGGATGTTAGTGTTGACAATCATAAAAATCATACTTGTGCTTCTCCCTATACCTCTCCTACTAGTGATGAAGGTATTTTGGTGAAAGAAGATACAAGCATTGAGGGTCTTGATTGTCCCTCTCCTCATCCCCCTTTGCAAAACCTTAAACAACAAACATCTATTGAAATCACTTTACCTAGTCTTTATAACCATGACCCTCAAAGGTGTCCTTCTTATAATACCCCTCCTTGATGAAAATAGGATAGGTTGGTGTTAGAAGATATACCTATTACAATTCATGAGACTCTTGACCCTCCCTTCCCTAATGCTCCTACCATTTGGGACAATCTATTTGACAATCACAATGGTCCTTCTCTTGATGCATTTACAAGCTCTTCTACTAGGGTAGATAGTATGGAAAAAGAGAATGAGACCTTTGATAATCAAATAGAACTCTCTCCTCCTCATCCCACCATTGTTAATCCCATCATTGATCATTCCCCTACTTGTGACAAAGTCATTTTAGAAGAACCAATCCTTGAATCTCAAGAACATGTGGCCTATAGCTTTACTAAAATCTCTCCTCCTAGGGAGGATATCATGATCTACAAAAAAAGGATAACAGTGACAATAATAATATTATTCCCTTACAAGAAGATGCAGAGCCTATCTTAGATGCTCCTTCTCTCAGGGATTTTAATATTATTCAACCTCAACTCATCCTTTACCCACCCTCAAACAAACCTAAACCAGAATTCATTCTCTACTCACCTAAGCATAATGTGTCATAGCAACTGATTCATCATACCATTTCTCATACACATTACAAAGGAAACAACCTGTAATCCCAACAACCAGCCTCAACATCCTTACCTTCATCCCCTTCCATATTACCTGTTGCTCCTTGCTTTAATTCACTTCTTAGGGAGTATGATCTTGTCAAACAACTAAGGAATACTCCTGCTAAAATCTCATTATGGGATCTTATTTAAGCCTCCCCTTACTATCACAACATGAAGCAAAATTCCTTACAAAAAATTCCTATACCTTCTAATGCACAAAAAAATGATATAGTTGCTATGGTTCAAGGCTTGAATGTTGACATTTTTTTCCAACAAAGTGAGCTCCCTCCTTTGGATGTGCAAAAACAAGTGGAAGCTTTTATAATCATATCTCAATACAAACGCATAGGGATAAAGCAAACCCTTGTTGACAATGGCTCTGATGTTAATGTGTGTAGTATAAATATTTTGGATAGGCTCCATATCGATAAATAAAACATTCAACCTACCTCTTTATCTATCAGTCGATTTGACAATGTAGGAAAAAATCCACTTGGTGTGATCACTTTACCTCTCAAAGTTGGAATGGCCACATTAGACACCTTGATCCATGTTATGCCACATGATGTTTCATACAACCTCATTTTGGGCAAGACATGGATTCATGCAATGAATGGGGTGTCATCCACTCTTCATCGTAAGATGAATTACATCTACAATAACAAAGTGTACACACTTGACGTTGATCCTAAACCTTATAGTGTCTTACAACTTGACCAAAACCAATCCAAACCCTTCAACACCAACCAACCAAGTGGAACCCGTACAACAAATTCCCTTGGCTGATGATTGGGGTTCCTTAGAGTTCACACCTCCTTTACTAGGAGAATCCAATATCACAAACACAAACTTTGATAAGGGAAGCATATTATTGTCCCCACAAGACTTGAACGGTACTTTGAAATCATCCACCTCAACTACTTTATACAAAAAATCCAACAATGAAAAACACCCGATCGAAAAGCATTGAAAAATCTTTATGAAAAAGGTTATGTTCTCATGATACAACTTTTCTACAGTGGAAAATGATGCGATGCTAGTGAAAAAGGTATCTGCAACCCTATCAAGCCTCCTACATAAACAAAAAATCATGGTCTTGGATTTTGTCCTTTCATTGAAATCATCAAACCTTCATCCACCATCCTAAGTCACCTTTCTACACCCACCTTAGAAAGTGATCCTTTGCAACAATCAAAACTAACAAAGGACTCTTCGCTTAAGGACAATGTCATCTCGCAAAACACTAATGATTTAGATTTTACACACTCTTCCAAAGGAGTGTATGAAATCTTACAATCTAAAATGCCTTGCGTAGGTATGACATCCTTTACTAAGAAAGGCCCTTCTTTTTCACAAACCAAAGGAACACCTTCTACCCTTGATCAAGAGGGTATCTTTTTGAGACTCCTCCACGATCACTTGATCTCCCTCCCCCAAAGAACTCAAAAGAAATGTTACCACAAACATTCCTTTTGTGCTTACCACCGATTTAATGGTCACTCTACTAATGAATGTCAAGCCTTGAGTTGTAAAATTAAACATCTTAAGGAGCTTGGTGTTCTCCCTTATGTCGAGGCACCTAATTCCTCTAATCAATACTGATTTTCAATCTATCTTGCATCTCATCAATCCTTTCGGCTCACTCTTGTCCTCGTATGTCATTTGTCATTGTCTCTTTTGGCTAGTCATTAACCTTTCATGAACATAAAAAATAAAGCTTGGGATGTGGACGACATGTCTTAAGTTGACTTGTATGTGACATACTATCCTTTTTCATGATGTAGCTTATCAGATACATATGACTTGGCATAGGGCTTTCTGAACAAGCTCTCATTTCCTCTTCCTCCTCTTCTACTTTAAAGCAGTTGCTCATAGTAATTGTGTTAGCAACCGCTTTAAAGTGGGGGCATACATCGACACTCAGATTTCATTATGCGATTTTCTCTTTCTTGTGATTCTCTCTCTTGAAAACATTAGGTACAATGTTGCTCAGGATGAGACATTGCACTTGTCCTCTCTTACAAACAAGATGAGACCATTTTCACTTTTCCTCTCTTGGAGACAATATGCATAATGTTCCTTAAGATGAGACATTGCACGAACTAAGCAAAATCCCTTTGAACATTCCTTACACCATCATTACAAAATCATTTTCTTTTGTGGCACCTTATTAAAATTATCAAAAGGTATAACTTTGGTATGGTTTGAGTGGGAAGCCCAACCAGTGGCACAAATTTCCCCATAGCCACCTTTGTGTGTGTGTTAGTACATACCAATCGTTTGTATGTTTCTCACCCTTTTGGGCCTTCTCACCCAGCAGACAACCAAAAGTTCCATCACCCTAGAGTGAGTACACTTCTTTTTGGATAAACAGCCTAGATCTGATCCACAACTAGTTGAACAAATGGTTGAAGCTTGATCCACCTTTTCACCTTTCATTCTTCTCTTCCTTCTAGTTCTTGTCAATTGCATGATCATGTATCTCATCTTGTTGCAAATCATTCACCCTTGAATGTGTTCTCTTGCACTGATGTCGAGCTGGCTTAGAATCTTGAATCCTGGGGGCTTGACCAACTCCTTCATCTTTTGCATTCTTCTTCTTCACCATCTGCATCACTTGGATTTTTTAGGTTGAGTTTGAAGAAATTTTATCCTCTCACTAAAGTGGGGGCTAAATGTGTCACCAAAAACTGTAGCCTTGACACTTTTCACTCATTTGGGCCCTTTCTTGTGGTTTTTGGCCTAGTTTTGCTTAAATTTTATGGTGTCTTGCAAAGGTTTTATGAAGTGTTGTAACACATTTCCTCACTTTTCTAGGACCCTTTCATCATAATTCATCTAAATAACCCCTCACCAAGCCTTATTTCAAAGTGTTAAGGTGTTGTAACTAACCCTCACACTTTTCTAGGCTTGTCATCACTAAATCAACCCTTTCTTATGGCATAATGACCCCTTAATGCACTTATAGGTCCTAATTTAGTGTGTTTCAAAGGAAAATACCGAAAAAAATCATTAATCACATCTTAATCCCCAAAAACCAATCAAATTTTCCTAGGTAGACTAAGTCGCCACCTTGGGCGACTTAGTCCCATGTGGCAAAAAAATCAAAATAAACTTAAAATTCTAGCGAGATTTTGTCTCCTAAACCCAAAGGTCGGCCTGTGATGTGTTATTTTTAGGAAATTAGGGCATCACTTACATAAATAAGGTTTTTCCCCTTATTTTAAAATCTCTAATCTCTTAATCAATCCATCTTTCTCCTATCTCCTATTCATCACTCTTCTCAAGCAAGCTAGAGTTTTGAGTATTCTAAGTCATCAAGGCATCTCTCAAGAAGCATTCAAGGGTTGAATCCTCCATTGTTGCAACTAAATATAAATCATCATGGTAAGGTAAACTCCATTGTTTCATGCATCATTATATTATTTCATCATTTCGGTTTGATTACTCAAAAGGGGTTTGACCAAGGCAAACCCCCATGCCCTAACATTCAACAAGTTTTCCCTCAATGTGATTTGTAGGTCTTGTATGCAAATTTGGAAAAGAACCAAGGTGGAAGAATCTTCATCAACTTTTAAAAGCCCTTCAAGGTTGCAAAAACCCTAGTTGAGGCTTGGAGAACACTTGCATACCAGATTCTTCACTTTCAGAACCAGATACCTGAAGGAGCAGGAAGTACAGACCGAGGGCTTCCATTTCCATTCTCCGATTTTTAGAAATTTAGAAGTGGACTAAGTCACCAACAATGGTGACCTAGTCCAACTGAACCTAATTTTCAAATATTTTGGTAGATCTAGACACCCTTTTGCCTGAAAACTGTTTTGGGCAGTTTTCCAAATTTGAGACTAAGTCGCTAGAAATGGTGTAAGTGTCCTAGTAGGCCAGAATTTCAACATCAATAGCATTTACAACCTCCAATCCATTCTACAACTCACTTATAGGTGCACACCTTTCATTTCCCAACTTTTTGTTTAGTTTAATTTACATTTCTAGGTCATCTTGTACATGTTTGCATATCATTATGTGTTTTCAAACATAGTTGCATTGTCTAGGTTTTACATTACTAGTTAATTTCTATTTTTAGTTTATTGCATCTAGGGAATTTCATTTAGTCACATCCCACATCACACACATTAGCGCCGATAATCCTTTGAATGAACCCTCCTAGATTTTAGGTGTGGAAGATCTCTCTCTTTTTAGGTGCAAAACCCTAGAAGTGCAAGAGTATATATTTCCCCTAAAATTTGCGGTTCACTAAAAATGTAGAATCTCAAGATGAACATATAAGGGAAATCTCTCATGTATCGCCTATGGATTCACCTACCTATAGATAATGTGAGCATGAGTAACCTAATGAGCTAGAATCTAGTTCTTCTATAATTGAGGAAATTCCATTTTCTTCAAAATTACAAGGACCCAAGAGTAGGAGAGGTAGTACATCTACATCCTCCACACCCTCTAAAATAAAAGAGAAGAAGAGGGATACTCAAAAGAAGAAAGAGGATGTTCCAAAGAAGAAGAAGGTTGTTCAAAAGGAGAAGAAGAAAGCTGAGAAAAAGGTACCTACACCTAGATGTTCAGGAAGATTAAAAAGACAAGGTGTCATGAGAGGAAACATAGAGAAACCTGAAAAAGAAGAAAAGAAATAAGATGTCACATTGGTAGAAATAGACTCTAAAGGAAAGGGAGATATCCCTGGTAATGTAAATATTCCAGTGAAAAGAAAGAGATATGTATTAACAAATTCTGATTTAGAATCATAAGATATGTTTACTGCTAAGAAAACACAAAAGGAAACCCTGGACAATCCCATTCATGGAGACTATGAAGGGGAAGGTAATGAGAAGATTGTGGATAGAAAGGAGATGTATATAGAGGAAATAGATGTTAGGAAGGAGCTCCAAGAAGCCTTAGACAAGATTAAACACTTAGAAGAGTTAGTACAAAGCTATGAACAAAAGGACGAGGAGAGGGAAACAAAGATACAAGAAATGGAGGAGAAATTGCAAATGTATGGCCACAGTACTAAGCTTGATTTATTGGCGCAATTGGCCATAACTAAGACCAGGGATGGAGAACTAGTAGTACCAGATCAAAAACTTCTTTCTATCAGAACTCCAACTTACCATACCACCTTGTCACTTGGTCATCAACTATGAAAAATGACTAATGAAATTTTGTAGGAAAAGGGAAAATGGAGGAAGGAAAAGGAATTTTTTATTAAAGAGCATGCAAGGGAACTGGAAAAGAAAGACATGGATTTAAACAAATCAATAGTCAAGTTGGAGGAAGTAGCAAAAAAAGCTGCACAAATCATCAAATGTAGACCACCAGCAAGGGCATACACATTGTTTCTACAAGAAATATTTATATGTTTTTAGTTTCTAGCGGGTTAATTTTTTAAAAATCAGTTGGTATGAGTAGAATTTTTGAGTTTCTTAATACTTTTTTTGATTCTACACTTGAGGAGAAATATCAATTGTTTGAATATTATTTACACAATTATGTAGTGGCAAATGAGATAAAGTGGAATTCTCTAATGTTTGTAGGGGATCTCCAAGTAGGAGCACTTGCATCCTATTACAAAAATGAACAACTCAGGGGTGAAATCATGGAAGAATATGAGGAGAAGGGGAAATGAGTTTCTCTCCCCAAAGGAAAGAAGCTAAAAACCTTCATGGAGTCATTGATGAATGGTTGAATCTTATTGATCATAAGGGTGTAGGCAAGAAAACTATAAAACTTAGGAAGATAGATTATGAAAGAATGCAAAAATTAGTTGTAGGTATGGGACAATAATTCTACAGTTACATGCAAAGTAGATGGAACAACCTAACTCAAGAATTGCATAAAAAGGAACCTCATTCAATGTATAATTTCACTACCATGCTCCAAAGGGTACACATGTACATGATGATTGGTATTGACAAAGGAATTTACTAGGTGCCACTCACATTTCACCCACCTATGTTGCTTTGTCTAGTTCCATACTAGACTGGGGATAAAGGTGAGGAATGTGAGAGACCTGGGCATATTAGAATGAGTCAACTTATAGAATACATAGGTTTTTACTTGAAATAGATCTAGGGAGTTGATGATGTTATGGACCTGAGGTAGATTACCTTGTAGTATAATCAATACCCCTAGTGTTTTGCTTGGGGACAAGCAAACTTCTAGTTGGGGGAGTGATGGGTCTAGTTATTAGCTTATTTTTTGTTGCTTCTATACATACTTTCAGACACTTTTAAAAAAATACTCCTATATTATACTATATTTTCATACTTATTATGTAGACTTGGACCTAAAATATAATGATGGAAATACGGTTATGACATAATAGTATTGCATGGTTTATATGTAGATTTGCATGGAATGTGGATGAAATTATATATTTTAATTATGAAAGTTAGTCTTGTATACATGCTTTTTTTAATTAACCTTTTTGCACCCAAGGAGGAACTATAGCACATAGCAGTTGGAAGTTGAACCCACAACAAAAGGAAGACTGGGATAGCAAAATAGGGGAGTTCCATATTAAGCTGAATGTGATAATTGTTGATTAAAGACATTTGATGGAGATTGAACATGCATCATTATAATAAGTTAATAATTGTTGGAAGAGGAGGACTCTTTTACTAATAGGATTTTGACAAATTTTTGTGTGTTTAACATGCAATTCTCTTCTATAAAGTTTCAGTCCTATTAGGATTCTTCTTTCTTTTCAGTTATGGTTTGAACAATTCAATCTTAACTATACACACTGATATTTAGGAGTGGAAGTTAATGATTTTGATTAGTTGATTTGAATAAGACTCCCTTGAGCTTGTATATAGTCAATGATTGAGTCCTTAGATAACTTAGTTTGTTTTTAAGTTTTTCATTGTCAATTATTTTTAGTTTCAAAATATTCATTGGATATTTAGAATGATTGAATACAATCTGTGAGAAGATCTTATGTAATATTGTATGATATGCAATGAATGAAGTCAATTTCACTGGATGTGTAGAATCTATTAGTTATATTTGGTTTCAGTTAAGTGAGAACAACCACTTGAGTAGGCCACTCAAGGTAATTGTTCTTCACTTCATTTTATAGTTGTTTATTTATGTTTAATAGTTGTTTTTTGTTTATCATTACTTCATGAAATAAATGAAAGCTAAACTAGAATCTCATACTTTTCTTATTGGTAATGAAAGTTCATAAGCATGCATGTAATGGTTAACTAGTAGTACTCTAGAGGTTAAATTAGTTGAGTTGTTATTTTTGATTAGTTTTGAGTTGATAGAATGATCTTTCATTTACAATAGTTCAGTTACAGTTTAAGCTATAGGTACCCATAGCCATTAGTTCTGATTTGTTTCTTTCATTGCTATACAATTTTGTGATTTCCATCAAATAGAATAACTTGAATAGGATAACTCAGATAGTTTTGAGTCTTTGAAGGCATATACAATGTTGCACTATCACAAGTTATAAACCTTGGATTGACATTTTAATGTATTCTTGCAATTTTGAGTGGACTATTCAGTTAGATAAACCTCTAAATTATGTAGGTTCTACCAAGTTTATAATACATTAGATAAGAATCTATAGGTAGGACCCAAACCTATAATTTATGGATACATATTAGATTATACTCTTGAAATATAATGGTCTTGGTGCACTCCTAATAGGGGAGTGCATTCTTCAATGGCCAACTCAAGACTTGAATGGTTCTAATGAGTCTAAGTCTCCATCCAAAGCATTTCATGTCAATATGGATAGATGCCTATAGAAAATGGATAAAGGAATATTTATCTCATATGGACATATGTCTAACACATATGGTTAGATACTTGTCTCTAATGAACATATGCCTATCCCATATGGATAGAAGTACCTAAGAATATAAATGAATAAACACTAAAAAATTTGAGTAAAACAACAAACAATAAATAAAAAATGTTAAATTTGGTTACAACAATTGGGTCATTACACACAATTTATCTTTTTCAAAAGGAAATTTTAGGTTATGAAGTTAGATTAACAACATCGTGGTCATGTTCATCATAATATCTAACAAAACGATTAGAACCAACATCCACATATAATACTTCATTTTCAACCTTACTATGGTCTTCAATTACGTGAAGCATATTCTTTCCCCTATACAACTTGTCTTATTTTCCATGTGAATGGATGGTAGTGTAAGATAGGTCCATTTATTTTCTACCACCAATGGAGACCACACACTTTCTAGAGCAGAGAATACTCCATTTTGTACATCAATCAATAATGATTATATCCATCATATTTGACCAACTAAGACATGTAATAAGATATAACTCCACATCATTCATAATTCCAATTATATTCATCACTCAAAAATCAATAGAAACACTCACCATAGGATTTATAAATTATAGACCTATTTCATTCATCATCTTAAGAACATAGTTTTTCTATATTGTAGGTTGTTGTACCAAATCACTCTTCTTTTTTATCACTTATTGTGATGTTATTATCCCTAATCTCAAGGATTATACTCATCTTTATTTCTATATGTTTAGGCATTTATATTGGGTTTGGCAATAGCAACAACATTTCAAGTAGGTACTTGTATGCTCCTTGATTGATAGCTATTTTGAAACTTCACAACCACCACATCAAGGATATTTTTTAATCTTATTTGATGCTTTAACTCTTCTAAATTGTTGTTGCATGTGAGCTTTGAAATATTTAAAACCATGGGAAAAAAATTAATACCAATTTGGGTTGTTGTCATAATCATCTTGAAATTTTCCATCAATTGAACCATGGGCCACATGATCTACTTCTCCATCTAAAATTTCATACTCAAATGTATCAAACTAATCAATGTCATTATCTTCATAATACTAAAGGCCACAATCTTGATTAAAGAAGTCCTTATCTTTGACCACTACAAGTGTGATAACTAGATTTATTGGCTCATGGGGGAGAGAAAATGTTTCACCACAATGAGTCTTCCTTGAAGCTCGCATGATATTTTCTTAAAAGATCAAGGGTGCCCTTCTCTAGCCATCTAAAATTTATAACTTGTCTATCATTTTATGAAGGCCTCTTTGACTAACCAATATTATAAGGGTTGTTGTGCTTTTTAAATTTTATTAAATGTGTTGTAGTGTTGTTAGGAAGAAGCTCCTTGTCATTTTTCACAATCCCATATGGTAAACCTTTCATTACACACATCAACTTTTAAAACTTATCGTATGGTATAAGAGGCTTACTTAAAGTACATGTATTTTACCGTGAAATATTCACATACCTCTTGATATGATTTTATAATGTTATAGTATTGCTCTCAAATTTAATTATAGTGAAGTATGCTTCCCTAAAAGTTTGAGGATTCTTACCCTTAGATACTAACTCAATTTGACATCAAATGCACTACAATATAAAACCAAATGCATAGATTCATTGGGTCTCAAGATAGTTGGAAGTGTCCTCATTGTCATAATGAACTTTTTATAGAAATCCATCATTGTGTCATTCACTCCTTTCTTGATAGTTCTCAATTCATGAATTGAAAATTTAGGATATATTTCTAAGGGTTTGAACTTAATTGGTTAAAGAATTGAGCTCTCTATTAGAATGTCTACAAGTTTTTAGGTCTATCTGAAAAAATTCGTAAACCCTAAATAAATGCTAACGACTTGTGTGCAATTTATTTATTACTTTGTTGACTTGTCTGAATAGTCACCCATGCCTTAGTTCCTTGCTCAAGCCCACCCACTTGATTTTTTTACCGGCCCCTCCTATCCTTAGAAACTATGGGAGAGGGGCCCATAGTAGGGCAAGTCGACTTTGCAAATCCACGTGGACAAAAAAAATATAAAAACTAGCCCGTCACGTCACCCTTCCACTTGTGCATCGACCCATATAATATTTTTTTAAAATCTATGACCCCGCCACCTGTCAAGCACGTTTTACGCCGAAGTGTCCAAAATTGGCCGATTTTTCCCTCTACCCAAAATTGGAACCCACCTGCCTCCTCAATCAACGAGAACATCTACATACACAAGATTGGACAACTGTGTGTACACGACAGCCTCGCCACCCTAAACCATCAGTTTAGAGCATTAAATGCTCATCGCCTCCTTCATTTCCTCCACTGACCAACATGCCTTACACATCGCTTCGCATTTACTTGGATTTTTAGATGTGTTAATCGAAGATCAAGGTTCATTCAATGCTTCACATTCTCGCATATCCTGCTTACTCCCATTTCTTTTGTTTGCAAACATTCTCAACTGTTCGGTTGGTTTCGCTCTGAAACTCGTTCGCCTCTCCACGCTTCATTTTTCAACTTTTCACACTTCTTTGTTTGGATTTTCACTCTCGATAGCTTCGTTTCTCTTTCAGGTGAGGTTTACAACCTCACTTAGCCTCTACCAGTCTCTATGAATAGGACAGTATTTTTCCATGCACTTAGTTTTTTCAAATAATTTCTTTGTGAAAATTCTTCTTTCAACAATTTTCATAAATGAAATGTCGGGATGGTTTCTCTGGTTTTATTTTCCTCTATACTCATACTCTTTTGTTCTTCATTACACAATGTTTACTTTGCATTGTGTTTTTCATATTTGCTTCCTTATACGAAATATGAAATGGGTTTGACTGGTTTAAATGGTTTTTCATTACTATTACACTTGTTCAACAAAATCTAGAAAGGGCTTGACTAGTTTTGCATTTGTCTGTTCATCATTCCACAAACTTCAACTCTGCAATTTATCTTATTGCATTTATTTGTTATTCCAAAATACATAAATGGTTACAATATATTTGTTTGTTACTAGGAAATATTTATAGGGTTTTAATGTTTATCATTTTGAGGGTTTCTACCATGCACTTGCATTTGTGTCTTTCTCATTGCACAGACTTTAACTCTGCAATTTTCTTATAATATTCCCATGTTATTTTGAAATATTAAAATGGTATGACTGGTTTTCATTTTGAAGATATTTTGGAATGCAATCGTATTATTTTTTTCTTCCATGCACAATAGTTATGTTTGCGAATGCTTTTTTTATTTGATTGTTACTAGCATACATGGAAAGGTTTTCACTGGTTCAAAACTATACGTTTTTCTACCATGCACTTGTATTCCTCTCCTTGACAATGCACAAACTTTAACTCTACAATTTACTTTTTGCATTTCTTTGTTATTCCTAAATATGGAAATGGTTACACTATTTCTATTATTCAGAGGATTATAATGTTTATCATTTCAAGTGTTTCTTCCATGCACTTGCATTAGTATATTCCTCATTGCACAATATGGAAATGACTTTACTCGTTTGCTATTCGTGTGCTCATCATTCCACAAATTTTTAATCTACAAATTCCCTAAAATAATCTCATGACAAGGTGGAAATATGGAAATGGTAGCATTGGTTGTAATTTCGATCAAATTCTACCATGCTTTTCTTAATTTCATTTTTAATACCAAACATGGAAATTTTTTGATTGGTTCACAATCATAGGGTTTTGTGGCATGCACTTTTATTCCTGTGTTCAACATTGCATGAACTTTAACTCTACAAATTGCCTTTGATATTTTTTTGTTATTCCCAAATATGAAAATGGGTTTGCTTGTTTTTATTTCGAATATTCTATGTCATTCAAAGATATATATATATATATAATAAAATTAGACCGCCACATCACCCTACCACTTGTGCATTGGCCCATATATATACATATATCTATAATTACATATATATATATATATATATATATGTTCTTATATATGTTATTATATATATATAAACTATAGATATATAATAACACATATAAGATCAGATATATATATGTATATGTAACTATATATATATATGTATATGTTATTATATATTTATATATATATATATATGTATATGTAATTATATATTTATATATATATATATATACATATATATATGCATATATATATTTACTTATACATATACATACATATATATATATATAATTACATATACATATATATATATCACACTTAAACATTGAATACTGCATTTACTTCCTCCTGTGCCACTGCACAACAACAACATCATGCATTAGCCCTTACACAAGCAAACACTTACCATTAATGACAAGAGGTGTAACACCCCTCTATTTTGCTCTTATGTTAGATTAAGATGTTTTATTAATTTATCATTTCTTATTGAGCAATACGAACTATGTGTGTTATGATATGTAATTTCCTTGATGTTATACTTGATATGCTTTGATTAAAATGATGTTGGTTTATTATGACATGATTATTGTTTATGAGTTTTATTAATGATGGAAGTGTCAGTTTGGTGATACTGTATTGGTGAAGGGGACATGATTGCATCACTCACTTGCGAGCGCCCTGCGATTCTGTGATTTCTTCTTCATGGTGTGTTTTATAATGATTTTATATGCATGTGTTATTGATGCCTTGGATACAGGTTTGCAGGTACATGACATCGACTCCACCTGGCTTCACAGGTTTGAGCGTGTCGACCCAACGGTATGATGATTGGGAGATAGTAGCTAGGTTACCTATGTCAGGTCTACACCCTAGCCATAGTGTGTCGTCAGTCAAGTCTGTTGTGTCTTTGGGTGCTTGTTTTAATATTATTTTAATTATGAAGGGCTCTTGAGTATGGAAATAAATGCTTAGAATTATTGCATTATATAATGTTGATTTTATTTAATTAATTTTAGATATTTTGATAGAAACTTTGGATTTAAATTAATTAATTTAATTTAATTTATTTAGTAAGTTAAATTTAATCCATTGGATTAAATTTATTTATTAAGTAATTAATTAAATATGTTTATTTAGAAAGTTGAAAAATGGAATTTAAATTGGAATTAGAAGTTATTAAATTTATGTTGAAATTAAATTAGTATTTGGAATTAAATTGTAATTAGAAATTATTTCAACATGCAAAAGGTTTTGAGAAAAGATATTTTTTGAATGTGACATGTGTGTGAGTAGAATTGATTATTTACTCTTAGTTGAGATATTATTTTTGGAGAGGAATTTAATTGGAAAAAGAGGAGAGAAGTTTCTTCACAGGAGATTTTTGGAGAGGAAAAGATATTTATTTTTTAAAGAGGTTTTTGGCTGAAAATTGATAAAAAAACAAAGGGGTTTTCAAGAATCTTGGGGTTTTTTCTAAATTTTTTTGCATCTTCCTGGAAGTGGTGATTTTGGGAGAAGCTTTGGAATTGATCTCTGAAGGAGAGGTTCTACTTCAATCTTCATCTTCTTCAAGCTTCAGGAAAACGGGTTCTTTTAAGTTTATTAAATTTATTTAATTGTTTGAGAAAGATTGTCTATTCAATTCTGTAGAAGCTTTGTTTAAAATGGTAATTGAGATTGAAAGATTTCATGTACAAGTAGGTTTTTTGTAATCTTTGGAGATTTGTTTAAATCTTCCTCTAGTAGTTTTGATAAATTTCATTGTGAGGAAGCCGGTATTACTTGATTGAAATTGAAATCCTTTTTTATAAATTTGGGAAATGGTTATAATTATTGTGAAAAATTCCTTTAGCTAGTTAAATATTTTCCTGTAGGTGTATATTTAAAAAAAAAAGATTCCTCCAATTTATTTATTATGTTGAAATCTTTGTTTTTATATATATAATGTATTTATATAATATTATTTATAAAAAGATATTTATTTTATATTGTTTCACCATCCATACGACCCACTGTCAATCAAAATTTTAATTTTTAAAATCATCGGAGTCTTTTGTGTTAGGGTTTTTATTTGTTTTGTTTGGGGGGAGGCACGGGAGGCGCTGCCTCCACCACCGCCCCCATGAGGGGACGACTGTGGAGGAAGGGCCTCTGAAAACCCCTCCTCCCCTCGCTCCATGCGACCGCACCCCTGTTTGGGTTCGGCTGTGCATAGCACAGCCGCCCCCAAACATTGGGGATTCCCTTTGTATGGACGCTGCGGTGTAAGGAACCCAAGCCAGCCGACATCTCTTGCCCTCCTCATTATAATAATTGCCTGGTTCAAAACAGAAACCTGCATTCAGCGTTTCTTTAATTCATTTTTTTTTAATTTTATGGATGAATTTCGAATTTAGGGCAAAACAAATATAACATGCTTAAAACAAAAATAATTATTGTGTTTATAACTTATGTTTATATATTTGATAATGTATATTGATTTAGCTTTTAAATGTGGAAGTAGTTGTTGTTAATGGAAACTCATTTTAATAGATTTAATGTAGATATATTTTATGTATATATATTTAAATATATATATATATATATATTATTTAGATTTTAAGTTATTTTAGTTTTTAAATTGTTGCATGCAATTAGGAGATAAAAATAAAATAAAAAAAGAATTTTATTTGCATGCCGCCTTGGTCTATTAGGGAAATGGGTATTTAAGTAAATAGAGAAAATTGATGTTTTTCATAAATGTAATTGTGGAAAGAGATATTTAATTATATAATATATTCTTTTTGTAGGAACCAATGTTTTATAACCTAAAATTGAGGAAATTATTATTTTAATCAAAAATAGTTAGGAATTGGATTATTAGATAAAAGTAGAATTTTCTTCTTGAGAATAAGAGACTTCTTAAAATAAATTCATTGATTTTTGTACTGTTATTTTAATAGAATGAATGCATGCACTTAATGAATGATTAGAATAAATTAATTGCATGATTTATTCTATTATGGAAAAAAAATAGATATTGTATTAAATGAAATTGTGGAGATAGGTGTATTATTTAAATGATGTAGTCCGTTTGAGGAAATAGATGTTTTTATTATTTTAAATTGAGAAATTGGAGTAATATATGGAACGATGTTCTTATAGTTGTTTAAGTTAAATTGAGATATTTGAAGTGTCGGTTAGTTAATTAGTTGAATTTTCTCCTTCATCTTTATAAGGATTCTTATTAATTTAGAGAAAATTGTGTAACTTGTCTTATTATTCCTTTTTATCACTAAATGTGAATGGATTTAGAAAATCCAAATCTTAGAATTAATTATCATGTTGATTGTTGATGTGGTTCTTCTAGTTGCCTTTAGAGGAAAATAATATTTAATTAAGTGTGGTCACGGGAATAGGTATTTAAAAATATATACAATATGCTAGAAGAAACAAAGATTTTATTATTTTAAATTGATGAAATAGGGGAAATGGTTAGTGTGATGTTTATCTTTGTTTGAAAATACCTTTTTAAATAATTAGTTAAATTGGGATAATTGAGCAATGTGAATTACTATAAGTCATTTCGTTGACTGTATGCAAGATTGTGATAAATTAGATTGTTGTAAACATTAAACTATTATGCCTTTATGTTGTGTTTGAGATATCTTCTATGGTATTTAGGGGTAATTGAAAAGAGGTATTAGTTGAGTTGTTGTAAGTCTTCCTAGTTGGGAATGTTAACCTTGTGAGTTATCATTTCATGGTTTTGTCTTGTGTAGTTCTCTATGGTAGTAAGGTTGTTGTTTTCAGTGAGTCACCCGGTTTCCACGAATGGGGAATGGTTGATCTTCTTTGAATGATTTGTCCTTATTTGAATGGGTTGTTGGATATTTTGTACCTCAGTTTGGAGTGGTGTTGAATCACATGATAACCGTAGGAGGGTGAAGCTCAATGGGGGTCGAGATCTGGAAAGATCTGACAGGTAACTCATGTACCTTGAGTGACATTTCTCCTAGGTTAGTTGTATGTATAGGTTACTAGAGTGTCATAATGTTAAACTATGATTTCAATGTAATCTTGAGTTAGTGTTGTACTTGTGGTAGTTTTATTTAGAGTTGAGTCATCCTATGACTAGAGGTTGTAGGGATTGTCCTTATATCCGTGTTACTATCTCCTAGCATGGGGGGTGGGCCTTCGGGTACCACTTGGTTGGGAGGAATGTGCGCCCTACACCGTTGGGTCCCCCTTTTGATTTTCAGATTGTGTTGCAAATTTTTCCAGTGGAGAGCTCTAAGCGGTTTCTTTATTTAGTTTAAGCTTTCTAGTTACTTCAGTTTAGCTCTTGTAATTATTATTCCCCTCACTTGTTTTCGAGGGGGAAATCTTGTAAATGTAATAGTTAGGTTTGATCTACCTCATTCTGGGAATGAGTATTGTAATATAATTTTAAGTTAATGTAATCTGGAACTTGTTATATCATATTCTTAGTGTTAGTATCTTTAATTCTTTATGTGAAATTAAATGTATGGTTAATATTTTAATAAATGCTTTGTGTTCAAGTAGTGTGTATGTTTGGTAATCAATGTAATCTTGTCATGTTACCTTAGAGGTTGTTGCGAAGTGTTGTGCATCTTCTTGTTAATAATGCACTTATAAAAAAAAAAATTGTACGCTTTCGTGTTGTGTTACAACTTCCTTTAGGGTCACGTGGCGGGGCATTACAAGAGGAGTGAGCTTGATGCACAAAGGCTTCATGAAACAATTGATGTGATTAAGGAGGAAGGGGTCAAGAGTTTGGAATGTTTCATGAAGCCTTTGCACATTAAGCTCATGCCTCTTGTCATGTTGTCTTTTCTCTTTATCCACAATATCCTACTGGTGCTCATTGACCTTCAATATATATATAGTTATATATATACATATGTATATGTTATTATAAGAGTATGGTATTATTCATTTTCATTTTGAAGATATTTTGTCATGCAATTGTATTATTATGTTCTTCCATGAACAATTATTTTGTCTGCAAGATGCTTTTTTTCATTTCATTCATACTACCAAACATGGAAAAGGGTTGACTGGTTCATAATTAGAGGGTTATTTGCCATGCACTTGTATTCGTTTGTTCGACAATGCACAACTCTGCAATTTCCCTTTGCTATTTTTTTGGTATTGCCAAATATGAAAAATGAGTTAACTAGTTTTTATTCTAAGATATTCTGCCATGCAATTAAAGACTCCATACCAAACCAGCATTGAACATATAAAGAGATTTACAAATTAAAAAATGCATATCTCCATATTTTCCAATTTTCATTTACCACAACTCACTTCCATATTCATATATACATGGAACTGCAGACATTCAACTCCTCAAATAAAAAAGTGAAGTTGTTCTTTTTGATGGAGATTCTAACCAATGGAACGAAGGATGCATTACACTCTCCATAGAAAAGAAGGACTTCACTTTTTCATTAATTATATATTCATATATACATGGAACTACATACATTCAACTCCCCAAATAAAAAAGTGAAGTTGCTCTTTTGGATGGAGAGTCTAACGAATGGAGCGAATGATGCATTACACTCTCCATCCAAAAAAAGAACTTGAATTTTTTATTAATTCTTTATTCCCATTTTCCCACTAACACAACACTCGTGGAAAATCAATCATTCACATGTGTTCCACTAGTCAGATTAGAGCACACAACTATAGTTGCCTTCTCCTCTTTTGCCACATGCAACCGTAAAAAACAAATGTGTTAAGCCCACCATAATACATACAATCTCTACAATTGAAGGCATCCAAACAAGTTTTCAAATTTGAAAAAGGACACAAATTAAAGACTCCATAACAAACCACCATTACACTTTCCATCACAAAAGAACAACTTCAATTATTTATCAATCTGTTGTATGTATGCAAACTGGGATAGGGGGTGGGTTGGATTGGATTTGGTGCTGGGATAGTCTTGGCTCTTAGTTGTTCTCATGCCATTGGATGTATGAAAATATTGGCGGCAATGTAATGCAAGTGGTGATATTATAGGGGAATGTGGGTTATACAAATTTTATATTTTGGTTGCATGTTTTAATGCTAGAGACCATTAACAAGCAATATGTGTATAAAATATTAAGTTGTTCTTTTAGATGGACTGTGTAAGAGAATAAGCAACAACATATATTTAAGGGGAGTGTGGGTTATACTAATTTTATGTTTTGGCTGCATGTTTTAATGCTACGGGCCATTAACAATCAATATGGCTTGTATGTTTGTGTTATCATATGTGCTTTGATTATTATATGACATGTAAGATTGTGGATAACTATTTGTGTTTCAGACAAATATAAACCGATTATAATACTATTTTGGCGGTACAGTGATTTGAGTACCCTTGTTGACTTTGTGGGTGAAAACTGTTTTACAATTGCATAATAAGGGGGTCCTATACACCCTATGTTTGGAGGTCCACATGTTTCTACATGATACTGTTTACAATTGCTTGCATGAATTATTTTGCTTACCAAGAATATAGAATTCCTAGAATTGATGAGGCAATATATATACACACACACACACACACACATATATATATGTGTATATATATGTATGTATATATATACATATATATACACACATATATATGTGTGTATCTATATACGTATATATGTATGTATGTATATATACATACATATATATACATATATATTTATGTATCTATATATGTATATATATATATGTATACATATATAGATACATACATATATATGTGTGTGTATATATATATATGTATGTATGTATGTATGTATGTATGTATGTATGTATGTATATATGTATATATATATATATATGTATGTATGTATGTATATATGTATGTATGTATATATGTATGTATGTATGTATGTATATATGTATATATGTATGTATATATGTATGTCTATATATCATAGATATTATGGTATATTCATCTAACACCTTCTCATTTGTGTCTTGTTCACTCTGCTTCATCAACGTGCAAAGAAATACATATTCGGTCCAGTCCATTGTTCCTTCCAAGCTTCACTAATGGTGAGTTGCAATTGAAAGGTATACATACTACTAATTTCTTTGTGTATTAAGCTAAGAACTACCTAAATTTGTGTAATATTCTTTGTGCAATATTCTTTATGTATTGATTCATCCCTCCTTTCATTTGGTCTTGCACCAAGCAAGATAAAGGTGAGTGCAACAAGACACAACATCAAGAAAATCCAAACTATACAAGTGAGGTTTCTAACCTCACTAAGTCTCTACCACTTTCTCCTATCAGTAAATGGTTTTTTTGTTGTCTCACTGATTTTGATCATATTATTTTGGTGTTTCTTAAATTGAAGGAATTTTATGTCTTTCTTGGTGCTTGCAGAATGTGCTTGATGAAGTGTATAGTGTCTAGGGTGTTTATGAACACTTCAAAATGTTGTGTTCTTAAACACACTTTATTTTTTAAAGAAAATAATGCTTCTTTCTAGCATCACTCTACCTTTAATGGGTTACTATTTCTTATGTTTCTTTCCTCTCATGGTTATCCATAATCTATCATCATTGAATTACCCACCACATGACCATGCCACCTATGCTTTTAATATGTATATGCACATATATTTGTAGATGCATATATGTACATACATTTATATATGTATATGCATATATGTACTTTTATGTCTATGTATAATTGTACATATATGTATATGCATATATGTACATATGTATATGCATATATCTACAAAATTATGCACATACATTTATATACAATACAAGTTAATAAACAAGTGCATCAAAGAATAGAATAATACAAGTGCATGGCACACAACCTTCCAAATTAAACTGCAAAGTTATTATGCACATACATATATATGAATGTAGGTATGAATGTTCATAGATTAGTGCATGTGCATACATATGGGCATCCACTATGTATGTACATGCAATAATCTATGCACATACATATATATGTATCTGCACAATGATTGATTGTGCAATGAGGAACAGATGAAAAGAAGTAGGGTGGGTCAAATTTGAACATATATATTTATATGTGTGTGTGTGTGTGTGTGTGTGTGTGTGTGTGTATTCTTCCTCATCAATTATAGAAATTCTATATTCTCAGTAAGAAAAATAATTCATTCTAGCAATTGTAATCACTGTACCGTCAAAATTGTATTATAATCGGTTTATATTTGTCCCAAATATAAATAGTTATTTGCAGTCTTACATGTCATAGAATATTCAAAGCACATATGATACCACAAACATACAAGCCATATTGATTGTTAATGGACCATAGCATTAAAATATGTAGCTAAAATATAGAATTAGTATAACCAACACTCCCCTAATATATCACCACTTGCATTACATCACTACGAATATTTCCATACATCGAATGGCATGAGAACAAAAAAGAGCCAAGACTATGTTGAACTTCTCTTTTGGTTTTTGTCCTTGATGTCAAAATTACGTTTCAGATTGGTACCTCGATGATTGATTATCAGTTGAATAGTTTACTTTCAGTTGGTTGGCACTCTTGTTTATATTTTGTCTTGGCATACTTGGTTTTGGCTTCGACATTGTGATGATGGTTTTGATGGTACTAATCACTTGAATTCATGTGAATATTTCAAGGCATCTTGTTTACAAGATTATGATTCTATGTTCAACTGGTATAATTCTAGTTTGATAGTCTCATACAGGTAATGCTTATAGACACTTGGTTTTTGGAATCATAATTGGAGTTGGAATTTAATCTTAAGAAAACCCTATCAGGTTTCCTTAAACATTTGATTTATTCATGGGTATATGATACGTTGATATCAATTGGCATCTTCTTTTGGAAAAGGTATGAACATGGCAATATCATGGAAATCTTTGTAATGCTGATTTGATGCATTTATTTTTTACTTACATTTATTTACAAATGACTTTAAAGGGAGTCATATGTTTCGGGTATTAATATTGTTATCATGAAAAGTCAATAAGTTGAACCTCTCTTAGCTTGGAATCAGACTTTATAACATAGCAAAAGGCATTGAATAAAATTCTAATTTGAATAAGGTCTCATATTTGATATTTCATTAGTTCTTAAGGCCGACAATAGGTATGTGGTATTAATTATTTAAAAGCCACTATGAAAGTGACATGGTTTTGAATTCTTGGTAACAATGATTGTTAAGGTAATCGGCATTTGTTTTAAGTGGTCATGAAAAATTATTAAAGACATAATTGTGTCAGAATTTTTTACGTGTTTGATCATTGAACATCGATTAAAGCTTACCATTGATGATGTTGATCGATGGTTTGTATGCATTCTGGAGGCATTGCATTGGCTTGTCCGCGGAATTTAGAATGCATTATGAGTTTTCTACTTATGTCTTCAGTCCTTTCGTACTTCAAACTTTATCAAATCTTGAAAATTCATTGATTGCTTTGCAAAGGAAAGATTAGGGCAATCTTATTGTGTTTCATAAGTGTGTGGGTTTGGAACCCTAGATTTGTCGCCGCCATGGGTGTTGAGTCTCATTCATTACTCAGCCATTTTTTTCTTACTGCTACTCATTGACAACGAATGGAGCTCTTTGTAAGATCCATGCCATGGTCGATATCTTTGTCAGTCGTTTGTCTTTGGGTGAAGGCTCGAACTTGGAAGAATTTTTATTGTTTTGTCATTCAACCGGGTTGGTAAATTTCTCCATGATAGATTCTCTTGCACTCACTTCAGGTATTCATCTTATCATTTGAAATTTGAGGAACTGTTACTTCTAATGGCACTAAAATAGAAGACAGTTGTTTGTTATTTTTTGAAAAATTCTCAAATGGGGTTTATTTTTGTGGTAAAAAATATTGCATTTTTGTTACTCATAGTCTCAAATAGATACCCAAATAAATGATCATATCCTACTTGCTCCTGCTTTAAGGGATTGTGTTTTAGTTGTTAGGTAATCATGCTTTCTGCAAAATATATCATTCTTTCTCTTGGTTTCAGTGGTAGTTGTTCTTGGGTGCACAAAAATGGGGTTTCGGTTACATTTTGTTGCAGCAGTATTCAAGGATATTTTAGATGGTGCATGGAATATATTGTTTAATTCTTTTTTCAAATAGTATTTCTTGTCTAGGCTCCTTGAGTGGATAGGGTTTAGAGTCTTCTTTCTCAAAATACATTTTTCCTTGACCATTCCATCAGAAATAATCCTCCATGATGAGTACTTCTCAGAATCACTGTAATACTTGGCAAATAGATTCGACAGAAGTTGGGTACATTAAAAAATCATCTCTGTTGTTTGAAATGTATAAAAGAGATAAGTTATTGGGTTGTAATTTTTTTGAAAAATGTAATTAAGACATATTTTGTAAGAAGAAAAAAATAGAGAGAGAAATAATTGTTTTTAGCACTATGAGAAATGATTGTGAAAACTAGTGAGAAAAACATAGCTATTGTATTGTCTTCACAGGAAGACATGTTTCATTTTTGAGATTGAAAATCTGAAATATATGTTCAATATCAAGTTGTCTCAAGATGAGATAATAGCTAGAATTCAGGAAGCTCATTCTTGAACTTTGAGGATTGTAGGTATTGTCTGTTAAAAGGCACTTGTGAGAAAACAGAGAAACAAAGAGATCCTATCTATCATTGTATTTTCTATAATCTTAAAAGGGGTTGGTGCTCCTTGAAATTGGTGTTTCAAAATGAGGAGTTGGTGCTCAGAAATCAGCCTATAAGGCATTGTCAAAAGTGGTTTTTAAAATATAAGCCTAGAAAGGTCGCAGTTCAGGAGTGGTTTTTCTACCCCAAGAGGGTTTTCCACTCGACATATCTTGTGTCTCTTTGCTTATTTGTGGTTCCACTGATTCATTGTGTGAATTCTTTTTTATGCTAAGTTTCACTGTTATACTTCTCATTACAGTTATATGTGATTTCATTCTATAAATGGATGATTTAATCATTGATAAATGAGAGGATAAATCTGATTTGTTTAAGTTTATGTAAAATTTGTTAAATCAGTTTATGACACTGATTCAACCCACCCCCCACCCCCCCCCCTTCTTAGTGTATTTTTTGTTGGAGTTGAGAAGATACAACACCACAGAAGTCCAAAAGATCTTTGCAAGCAAATAACCAGTTACAAGGAGAAACAAAGAGAAGCAACAAAAGAAATGCTCAAGAATGTGGAGCAATGTATTCACCTGAAAATGTAAAATGAATAATGATACAAAAGATAGTTTTCAACCATATATAGATGAAAACCCTAAAAAAGGAAAACCCTAGGCTTGCACAATAATAATTAATAAAGTAATTAATTATTATGTAACTAATGTTAGCTTAAGTGAAAAAGAGTTAAAAGGAAACTTTACGTAATTAAACAAATATTGTTTAATTAATAAAGTAAATGTCCAATTACTCTAACATTTTTCACTCCAATAATTGGTATTAGAGCGTAGGGTCCTCTGATAGGTCTATCCAACCTAGGATTGATTATGGCCTTGGAGTCTATTCAAAATATCTCAAGCTCATGAAGGCACATCTATGACGAGAGCTCCATTATTTGATGGAACTGATTATGTATTCTGTAAAATTAGAATGGAGACTTATCTAACTTCTATTGATCTCGATGTGTGGAGCATAGTGTTAACTAGGTACACTGTACCAACTACATTGCCCACAACTTCTGATGAAAAGAAAAGATATGAAACTAATGCAAGAGAGAAAAATGCTCTCCTATGTGCATTGACTAAAGATGTCTTTATCAAAGTCATGCACTGCAGCTCTTCTAGGGATATCTGGATTAAACTTGAAACTATCTATCAAGGAAATGAAAAAGTTAAACAATCAAAAGTCCTCACTCTAAAACACCAGTTTGAAGAAATAAAAATGAGGGACGATGAAAAAGTAGTTGATTACTTCTTGAGAGTTGATGAAATTGTCAATGCTATGAAGGGTATGGGAGAAGAAGTAAAATAGTTCCATGTTGTAACTAAGGTCATCAAAACCTTACTGACTAAATTTGAAGCTAAGGTCTCTACTCTAGAATAGAAGAAACACTTTGACTAGCTTACCCTAGATAGCCTACAAGGCACTTTGACTACCTATGAAATGAGAATCAATAAAAACAATTCCTCTGCAATACCTTTAATACTGAAAGGAAAGAAAAAGATGAGGCTACTGAATCAAAAAAATTTGATTCCAAAGAATCCCACTTTGTTAGAAAGCTCAAAAAGGGGTCTGGAAAATATAAGGGAAAACTTCCCTTCAATTTTTTTTAACTGTGGAAAAATAGGTGACTTTGCTGCAAAGTGCCCCTATGGTGATCTGAATAGTGACAATGAGAAATCTGAAAAACTGCCTAAGAAAAAGGCCTATAGACCTAAACAAAAATTCAACTTCAAAAAGAAGAAGAGTTTGTTTAGCAAAAATGAAACAGACACTGAATCTGAAGATTCTTTAGATGAAGAAGATGAAAACCTATTCATGGCTGAAATCATTCAGCAAGAAGATACTAACAGAAATGATGTTGAAGATGGCCAAGTTGATCTAGAAGGTGAACTGAAATGTGCATTTTAAAAGAGCTAAGAAAAATAAAAAAACAAATGCTTACTCAAGAACAAAATTCTGCTGAAGATCTTGCTCAAGAGCAACTCATAAATCAAGAAATAGTCTCCGACTCAACTTGAAGAAGCCAAGAGAGTTGAGGATTGTCTTCGTATTGGTTTAAATCATAAAGATCAAGAAATTTAGAAAATTGAACATGAAATTGTTGATCTTGGGAAGACCATTGAGAAGTATGAGAGTACTCTAAAACTGAATGGCATGCTCAATAAGCAAAAATTGAACAAGGACAAAACAGGTATTGGGTTCGTGAAGGGTGAATGTTCAAATGATAGTGCAAAGCATAATGATGTTGCTGCTAACAAATGTTCTGAATCTAATCATCCTGATTCTGATAAGAATTATGTTCATCCTTTTAGGAATAACATAACATCATTTAATTTCAACCCTTTCTTTTATGGGTACTAATTTTTCTGCAATAGATTTGGCCACAAAGTGAGCTCTTGCAGGTTTATGAATCGTAGAACACCTAAATTTGGTCATAAGCAACAACCTAGTTTTGCTAGATAGATTAGATGTTGTAAATGCAATTAGGTGGGTCATTCTACTATGCAGTGCAAAGCTGATTTGCAATTTAAACAGTAGAAAACCAAAAATGTTTGGAAACCTAAAAAATTCAAAAACATAGAGCAAACTATGTTAGTTCAAACATCTTTTCATTCAAATAAAAAGGACTGATGGGTCCTGGACAGTGGTTGTTCAAACCACATGACTGGTGACAAAGAAAAATTCACAAATCTTGAAGATTGTGTAGGTGGATATGTGAAGTTTGGAGACAATTCTGGTATACAAATCAAAGGTAGAGGTTCACTTCTTCTTAATGAGGACACTCCTATCTACAATGTGTATTATGTAGAAGGTCGAAAGCACAATCTTCTAAGGGTCAGTCAAATCTGTGATAGTGGGTATCATGTTTTGTTCACTTCACAGGGATGTGAGATTAAAAATAAGCTTGGAAAGGCTATTGCTGCTAGAAGAAGGACTAAGGGAAACATTTACAATCTTCTTGACACATCTGGTAATGAAAATAATCAAGGTATGTGTTTAATGATTCAAGTTGAAGAAAGTTGGTTGTGGCACAAGAGACTAGGTCACATTAATTTTGACAATATGGTTAGGATCAACAAAAACTAGAATGTAAAAGATTTGTTTGTCTTAAGAAAACCTGAAAATGTAATTTGTAAAGAATGTCTCAAAGGCAAGCAAACAAAGGTAAGCTTTAAATCTAAAGAAAATTCTTCTACTAGGCCTCTGCAACCTGTTCATACAAATTTATGTGGTCCTACAAGGACTGGATCTATCAATGGTGAGAAATATTTCATGTTATTTGTTGATGATTACTCTCGTATGGTATGGGTTACTTTTCTCAAGCATAAATTTGAAGCTTTTGGACGTTTTAAAGTCTTTAGAAAGATGGTTGAAAGGGATTTAGATTTAAAATTGAAATGTCTAAGATCTGACAAAGGTGGTGAATTCACCTCACAAGAATTTATTGACTATTGTGAAAGACGTGGCATAAAAAGACAATATGTTGCTGCTAGAACACCTCAACAGAATGGGGTTGTTGAGAGAAAGAACATAACTATAAAAGAGATGGCAAGGACTATGTTGGATGAAGCAAAATTTCCAAACATGTACTGGAAAGAAGTTGTTCATATAGTTGTTTACATCTTGAACATAGTACAAATCAGAGTGATCCAATTTCACTCCATATGAACTATGGTATGGTAAATCTGCCTCAATTAAATACTTCAGAATATTTGGTTGTAAGAGTTCTGTCAAAAGAGATGATGATATTTTAGGCAGCTTTTAATCTAAGTCTGATGAAGGTATCTTCTTAGGATACTCTACTCATAGAAAAGCCTATAAATTCTTTAATAATAGGCTGAATAATATTATTGAATCTGCCAATATCAATTTTGATGAAAATCTACTTTTAGATGTTGAACCTATGCAAGATGATGAGGAAGAAGAATTTGAACTTGAAATAAATTCAAAAGGCTTTGAAATGGCAAAGCCTAAAATAGAATCAACAAGTCGTAAACTAGCTGAAGAAAATTCTAAAAATGTTGAAACAAGTTCTAAAAAATGTGTAACAAAAACCCCTTCAAAATCTCTTGCTAGAAACCATCCTAAAAATCTGATTATCGGAGATAAATCTTTAGGAGTTCAAACAAGAAGAAGAACTGTTAACTTTGATGAAAAAGCTCATATAGCTGAGCTTGTGGCTTTCTGTTTAATTACACAGTTTGAGCCAAAAAAAAATTGATGAATCTCTAACTGATGAATGTTGGCTTAATGCAATGCAAGAAGAAATTGATCAAATTGAGAAAAATCATACTTGGGAGTTAGTCCCAAGACCAAATGAAAAAAATGTCATAGGGGGAAAATGGATATTTAGAAACAAGCATGATGAAAATGGCCATTTTGTCCGCAACAAGGCTAGGTATGTCTGCAAAGGATATGCTCAGCAAGAAGCTATTGACTTTGGTGAAACCTTTGCACCTGTAGCTAGACTTGAATCTATTAGAATATTCTTGGCTTATTTTGTTTTCAAGAACTTTATTGTATAACAAATGGATGTCAAAACTACCTTTCTGAATGGTTATTTGGATGAAGAATTTTATATAGAACACCCTAAAGGGTTCATTTGCAAAAACAAGCCTAATCATGTTTACAGGCTGAAAAAGGCTCTATATGGCCTAAAATAAGCTCCTAGAGCTTAGTACTCTAGACTGGATAATCATTTGATTTCAAAAGGTTTTATTGGAGGTGTAGAAAGCAATATTTATATTAAGATTGAGGATTCTAATATTCTGGTTGTTGAAATCTATGTTGATGATACTATCTTTGGCTGCAACAATACTACTTTGAGTAAAAAATTCTCTTAGATTTTGGAATCTGAGTTTGAAATGCCAATGTTGGGAGAACTAACCTTCTTTTTAGGTCTTCAAAACTCTCAACTTGAAACTGGTATCTTTCTCTCTCAAACAAAATATGCAAGAGAGATGCTAAAGAAATTTCAAATGGATGAATGTCATCCAGTTAGCACTCCAATGGTTACCGGCTACAAACTCAGCAAGGTTGATGATTCTCCTGCTGTAAATCCAACTGACTATAGATCAATGATAGGTAGATTTTTATATCTAACAGACTCTAGACCTGACATAATGCAGGCAATTTGCATGGTTGCAAGATTTTAGTCATCTCCTAAGGAATCTCACATTAATGTTGTTAGAAGGATTCTTAAATATGTTCAAGGCACTCTTGATTATGGACTTCGGTATCCTAGAATAAATGATTTTTCATTAGTTGCATATACTGATGCTGACTGGGATGGTTGTCTAGGTGATAGGAAAAGCACCAGTGGTGTTGCTTTCTTTCTTGGTGATCGATTAGTGGCATGGCACATCAAAAAACAAGAATCCGTTTCACTCTCCACTATGGAAGCAGAATATATTGTTGCCACCTCTTGTTGTACTCAAGTAATCTGGATGTCACAAACTCTATCTAACATGGGTATTGAAGTTCCTAAACCTATTTCTATTTTGTGTGATAGTACTATTGCAATTAATATCTCCAAAAATCTCTTCATGCACTCTCGCACTAAACACATTGCTATTAAATATCACTTTCTTCATGAAAAGGTGTTGGCTAATGAGGTTTATGTGCAATATGTTCCTACAAAAGCACAGGTAGCTGAAATCTTCACTAAGCCTTTGGCTAAAGAGGTATTTGAAAGACTTTGGTCTAGATTGGGAGTTGTCTCTCAATCTCTGCTCTCTTAATTCTCTACCTTGGTGTTAGGGGGAGCTTGTTAGCTCTCTTAGCAGCTTATTGTTGCTTCACATGGTTTTCTATTTGCTGCTCCATTGCTATATATGCAGCTATTTTTTGTTCAGCTTCTTGGCATTTCACTATTTTTTCCCTTTGTCCTTGTGACAAAAAGGGGGAGATTTATGAGCTCTTAGTTCTGGTTCAATTTTTCAGTTTGATGGCTCAGTTTTTGCCATCAAGGACAAAGGGGGAGTTTGTTGAACTTCTCTTTTGGTTTTTGTCCATGATGTCAAAATTATGTTTCAGATTGGCACCTCGGTGATTGATTATCAATTGCACAATTTACTATCAGTTGGTTGGCACTCTTGTTTATATTTTTTCTTGGCATACTTGGTTTTGGCTTCGGCATTGTGATGATGGTTTTGATGGTACTGATCTCTTGACTTCATGTACAAATTTCAAGGCATCTTGTTTATAGGATTATGATTCTATGTTCAGGTGGTATAATTCTAGTTTGACGGTATCATACAGGTAATGGTTATAGACACTTGGTTTTTGGAATCATAATTGGAGTTGGAATTTAATCTTAAGAAAACCCTATCAGGTTTCCTTAAACATTTGATTTCTTCATGGGTTTATGATACGTTGATATCAATTGGCATCTTATTTTGGAAAAGGTATGAACATGGCAATATCATGGAAATCTTTGTAATGCTGATTTGATGCATTATTTTTTTACTTACATTTATTTGCAAATGACTTTAAAGAGATTCATATGTTTCGGGTATTAATATGGCTATCATGAAAAGTCAATAAGCTGAACCTCTCTTAGCTTGGAATCGGATTGTATAACATAGCAAAAGGAATTGAATAAAAGTCTTATTTGAATCGGGTTTTATATTTGATATTTCATTAGGCCTTAAGGCCGACAGCGGGTATGCGGTATTAATTATTTAAAAGCCACTATGAAAGTGACATGGTTTTGAATTCTTGGTAACAATGATTGTTAAGGTAATCAGCATTTGTTTTAAGTGGTCATGAAAAATTATTAAAGGACTAATTGTGTCGGCATTTTTTACTTGTTTGATCATTGAACATTGATTAAAGCTTACCATTGATGATGCTGATCGACGGTTTGTATGCATTCTAGAGGTAATGAGATTGTTGACATGCATTGCATTGGCTTGTCCGTGGAATTCAAAATGCATTATGGTTTTTCTACTTATGTCTTCAGTCCTTTCGGACTTCAAACTTTATCAAATCTTGAAAAGTCATTGATTGCTTTGCAAAGGAAAGATTAGGGCAATCTTATTATGTTTCACAAGTGTGTGGGTTTGGAACACTAGCTTTGCCACCGCCATGGGTGTTGAGTCTCATTCTTTACTCAGTCATTTTTGTCTTACCTGCTACTCATTAACAGCGAATGGAGCTCTTTGTAAGATCCATGCCATGGTCGATATCTTTGTCAACCGTTTTTCTTTGGGTGAAGGCTCAAACTTGGAAGAAGTTTTGTTGTTTTGTCATTCAACCGGGTTGGTAAATTTCTCCATGAAAGATTCTCTCGCACTCACTTCAGGTATTCCTCTTATCATTTGAAATTTGAGGAACCGTTACTTCTCATGGTACTAAAATAGAAGACAGTTGTTTGTTCTTTTCTGAAAAATGCTCAAATGGGGTTTAATTTTGTGGTCAGAAATACTGCATTTCTTTTACTCATAGTCTCAAATAGATACCCAAATAAATGATCATATCCTACTTGCTCCTGCTTTAAGGGATTGTGTTTTAGTTGGTGGGTAATCATGCTTTCTACAAAATATATCATTCTTTCTCTTGGTTTCAGTGGTAGTTGTTCTTGGGTGCACAAAAATGGGGTTTCGATTACATTTTGTTGCAGCAGTATTCAAGGATATTTTAGATGGTGCATGGAATATATTGTTTAATTCTTTTTTCAGATAGTATTTCCTGTCTAGGCTCCTTGAGTGGATAGGGTTTAGAGTCTTCTTTCTCAAAATACATTTTTCCTTGACCATTTCGTGACCGTTCTGTCAGAAACAATCCTCCATGATGAGTACTTCTCAGAATCACTATAATACTTGGCAAATAGATTCGACAGAAGTTGGGTACATTAAAAAATTATCTCTTTTGTTTGAAATGTATAAAAGACATAAGTTATTGGGTTGTAATTTTTTTGAAAATGTAATTAAGACATATTTTGTAAGAAGAAAAAAATAGAGAGAGAAATAATTGTTTTTAGCACTATGAGAAATGACTGTGAAAACTAGTGAGAAAAACATAGCTATTGTATTGTTTTCACAAGAAGACATGTTTTGTTTTTTGAGATTGAAAATCTGAAATATATGTTCAATATCAAGTTGTATCAAGATGAGATAATAGCTATAATTTTGGAAGCTCATTCTTGAACTTTGAGGATTATAGGTATTGTTTGTTAAGAGGCACTTGTGAGAAAACAGAGAAACAGAGAGATCCTATGTATCATTGTATTTTCTGTAATCTGAAAAGGGGTTGGTGCTCCTTGAAATTGGTGTTTCAAAATGAGGGGTTGGTGCTCAGAAATCAGCCTATAAGGCATTGTCAAAAGTGGTTTTAAAAATATAAGCCTAGAAGGGCAACAGTTCAGGAGTGGTTTTCCACTTGACATATCTTGTGTCTCTTTGCTTATCTATGGTTCCATTGATTCATTGTGTGAATCCTTTGTTATGATAAGTTTCACTATTATACTTCTCATTATAGTTATATGTGATTACATTCTATATATGGATGAGTTAATCATTGATAAATGAGAGGATAAATCTGCTTTGTTTCAGTTTATGTAAAAAAATTTAAATCAGTTTATGACACTGATTCCTTCTCAGTGTCTTTTCCACTCCAACAGACTGTCCCATCACCAATTCCATTATATTATATAGAAGAGGTTGTTGCACTTTATACATTCTATATCATATAAATGATGTTGCCAGTGCTATGTACATGACTATATGAAGATTCAAGCGATATTGTTAGTGGTTGTTAATGCATAATGTTCTATACATGAAATAGTTATGTGAAGTGTGTTGTACATTTCAGCCCAATCAAGCAATCACCATAAACAAATTTTTAGTATAGTTAAGAAGACTTACATTAACAAGCAATTGCACTACACTGCCAACATGGACATCATATTGCTAATTAGGCCCATAAACATATCCATTTAATAAAGCAATAAACAGATCCATTTGATATCAAATCTTAAATATAGGAATGTGCATAATGTTGACAACAACATTTACATATTATAGGACAGAGATTTGTAGTGACATTGGTTATAGCATTAAAGAGACTTCTTTTTCATAAGAGAATTTAAGTATTAAACTATGTATCATTATACTTTATAAATTATTAGTGTACGTAACATGGTTTAATACTAAAAATTCTTTGGTGAAAAGAAGCCTCGTCAATGCATGACTGAACATGTTTCGGTGTGAAACCAAACAAACAATCGAGAATGTTTGCAAACAAAAGGAATGAGAGTGGGTGGGATATGCGATAATTTGGAGCATTGAATGAACCTTGATCTCTGATTTACTTTCCTAACAGTCTAAGTAAATTCGAAGCGACACATAAGGCAAGTTGGTCAGTGGAGGAAACGAAGGAGGCGGTGAGCGTTTAATGCTCTAAACTGATGGTTCAAGATGGTGAGGTTGTTGTGTACATGTGGTCATCTGATCCATTGTACGTAGATGTTCTCATTGATTGAGGAGGCAAGTGGGCTCCACTTTTGAGTGGAGGGAAAAATCGACCCGTTTTGGACACATCAGTGTAAAATGTGCTTGACAGGTGGTGGGGTCATTGATTTTTTTAAAAATATATATGGGTCGATGCACAAGTGGAAGGGTGATGTGGTTGGAAAAATTATCTTCTTAATATCAAGGTATTACAGTCCCTGAGAAAAAAATTAAATAGTCAACAATTGAACTATATCTTGCAGCCTGAAATACACAGCAAAAAAGTAGCCAATCAATCATATAGTTGTAGTGATGGTCCCTCCCAACATCAATCAAGCATGCCAAGATAAAAAAATTGGAGATGTGTTCTCATCTCCTACTTGTGTGTTCTGATTTGTCCTTACATGATTTGCATTTGCATTTGTAAATTGAGTGCTAATTACATCCAATGGTGTTGAACAACTATATGCAACAGAGAGTGGAGTGCAGCCTACATTTGGGCTGACACTCGAATTGACATTAAACTCCCCAAATAGAGGGATGTTTATGTTCAATATATCTCGAAACAAGGCATGGTTGTGTGCTAACAGGTTTGTAGGACTGCTTATATGTCTTTCTTGCTGCAATGACCTATGGGCCCAATTGATTTCTATTTCCTTCCTATCTTGTTTCTTTTGAACCCTCTGTTGCTCCATCTTGTCCTGCCTTTTCTTTTTATCTTCTTTCTTTTCAACTTGATCTTAGTCCCTCTTTTTCTCTCTTTCCTTCCTATCTTGTATCCTTTGAACTATCTCTTGCTCCTTCTTCTTCTCTCTCTCTCTTTCCTATCTTGTTTCTTTCTAGCTTTGTCTTCCTCCTTCTTCTGCTTTATTTCCTTGCTCAAATATGCATAGTAATCTAGCAACTGTGGTATGGAAAAAGTGTAATGTGGAGAAGGAAATGAATGAGTTCCTTGCTCTTCTTCGCACTGCAAGACAATACCCAATTTTTTGGCTCCATTCGCCAACCAAGATGGTTGGGTATCGGTGTAGGGAAGGCTTAAACTTTCATAACCCTCATCAGTAGCCCCCTCTACCAACCAAGAGGGTTGGCCAAGGGGTGATGGAAGACTTAGACTGTCATTACCCATATTCATAGATCCATTTGCCAACCAAAATAGTGGGGTAGGGGTTGAGGGAAGAGTCAGGTCATCGTTATGTTCCTCATGCTGGATGTCCACTATGTCATTTGTTTGATGATTTACTATATCTTTCATTGCCAATTCCCAATGTCATGATGTTGTTGTCTGCCTGCTTGATGGAGCAGTAACTATGACAATTGTCTCCGCTTCTACATTTTCTTCTTCTTCAAGGGGGAATGAAACCCCTCTTTTACATGTACGCCACCTTGTTGTGGCTCTCTTCATTGGCTTGGACCTCATACCAACTTTATATTGAACCTACACACATTATTGAGACATGTTTGAAACAATGATAAGAAACAGCATTGAACACCCTTAAAGGCAAAGTGATGCATGTTTGTTTTTTTTAATTCCTTTATTGTGCTAGTTGATAGTTTATAATGGTAAATTCGGTAAGTGTTGAAGTTTTATGTGATCATACTAATTTGTTTGAATTGCACATGTTTAAAACATTTTTTTTTGAAATGAAAGGAGTTTGTGTAATGCCATAAAGCTGATTGGAACTAACAATGTAGATAACTGAAATTCATTGGCATTCATCAACAGGCATCAAGCATGAAACACCGTGATATTGAGTTACAATTTTTTGATATATGAAAACATTGAAATTGAACATTCATACACAATCATAAATAGTAAAAGATGAAACCTCAGCTAGTGAGTTAGAAAGAACCTATTGCAACAACGGCATTGCCATTCAAAAGAGTGACTAGGCCTTATGCAACAATCACATAGGGTTTAACAATCACATTCCAAGGAACTGGAAAACATTGACATCCATAAATAGTGTTAAGTTGAAACCCCAGATATTGAGTCAGAGGGTAGTGGGTGAGAAACATTTACAGTGCAAATAACTGATTTATATACCTAGGCATATAGAATATAACAAAAATACCAGCAATTGAACTGAAATTACTTGACATGCATAAATAGAGAAATTTGAAATACTAGATATAATTGTCACTTTCATATGCTTGAAAAATAGTTAGGGTGCATAGAACTGATCTATATTGGCAACCATATTGAGCATAAGAAAATTCCAGCAAACAAACTTAAATGAATTGACATACATAAACTGTGTAAGTTGAAACCCCAGATATTGAGTTACAGGTTTGTGGGTCACATAAATTTTATAGAGAATATAAAAAATATATATTGGGAGGCGTAGAGAACGTAATAAGAACCCAAAAAATGAAAAGAACTTCTTGGACATTGAAAAAAAGTGTAAGTTGAAACCCTAGATGTTGAGTAACAAGATTTTTTGAGAAAATTTACCATTGCATACAACATATTGTTGTATGGACATGAATAGTTTATATGAAAAAGAAAAGGTATGTACTGTATGGTGAAAATCACTTGCATAGCATTGAATAGATTGGCATTCATAGGCATAAACAAGAAGTTTGATATTGGCATTCATAGGTATAAACAGTTTATTTGTGTAGAGTACCTGAATGTTGATAGTGTGTTGCTAGTGTTGCTTCTTCTTGTCCTCTTTGTTCGTCTGCCTCTAGGAAAACGTTGCAGTGAATATGAAAGTGAGACGTGGTAAATGGAAATGCAATTTTGAATTTGAAAATATCTTTATATGTTCAATGTTGTTTGGTATGGAGTCTTTAATTTCATCCTCCTTTTTCAAATTTGAAAATTTGTTTGGGTGCCTTCAATTGCAATGTATGTATGTATTTATGGCGTGTAATTTTTGTTTGTTGGTCAGGAAATTGTGGTGGCCTTACTGCCATTATTTTGGTGGTTGTAGGTGGAAAAAGAGGAGTTTGAACTAGTTTTCGTGCGAATGGATTTGACATATGGGATAGTTATGAATGATTTCTTTTCATTTCAGTGTTGTATTGATGGCACAATGGGATAGGTGGTGGGTTCGATTGGATTTGGTGATGGGAAATTCTTGGCTCATAGTTTTTCTCCTCGTGCTACTTGTATTAAAATAGTAGTTGTGAGCTAATGCAAGTGATGATATTAAAGGGGAGCGTCAGTTATACTATTTTTTTTATTATGGGTGCAAGTTGTAAAGCTATGGGCCAGTAAGAATCTATATGGCTTGTATGTTTGTGGTGTCAGATATGCTTTGAATATTCTTTGACATGTAATACTGCGATTACTTATTTGTGTTCAAGACAAATATAAACCGATTATAATATAATTTTTATAGTATAGTGAATCAAGTACCTTTGTTGACTTTTTGGGTGAAAACCGGTTTACAATTGCATATTAAGGCGACCTACTGTGGGGCCCATGTGGGACTACTTTCATCTCCGGTATAGGCTCTCCCCTACTATGGGCCCCTCTCCCCTATTTACAACGGTTTTTGTATGTGCAAAATTAAATGTAAGTGGTTCGTACATATTACCTTTCCATAGACCCACTCTCCAGTAGGTGGTGAGTTTCTATTAGTCTTTACTTGTAGAAGGAAATGAAGGTTGTTAAATAGAGAAAGGGTGATATCTATCGATGTTCTATTTAATTTTGTGCACCCATGGGTCTGATGAAGTGGGCCCAAACTTTAATCCTAGATTAGCAAAAACTTGATGCATGGCCTATTTTCTATTTGATTCCATGCATTCGTGGGTATGTTGAGGTGTGTTCCATTTCAATATGACATTTGTCACCATATTCTCACTTGGCACTCTTTAGTTGTGTCGCAGTAAAATAGATTATCAAGGGCCCAACTTGCATATTTATTTCCAGTCCACGAGCATGTGTTGGCCTAAAATATGCCTAATCTCGATGACATGGTTGGACATGTATGCATAAAATTCAATGATCATGACTCTTCATGGGTGATATTTGTGTGTGAGGTAAATTTGATCAACAATTGATATTCAATGTTTTAGGTGGTTATGATGGTGACGGATGATTTCAACTGCTCCCACCACCCTTAATGGTATTTTCACATTTCCAAGGTTACTAAGTGGCAGAATTAACAAATGGTGCTTTGTAGGTGACCTTTGATGCATTATTTGTGGAGGTTCCTTTTCTATAGCCATGAAATATAAATGTACATCTATCATTTGATACTCATGATTTCTCTGCATGTGTTTGGGGTTATATTTTGTGTAGATTAATTGAATTTATTCCTTTTATTAATCCTAATTTGATTAGGGTTTGATCTTTGATCATTTCAGATATGCATGAACTATAAAGGAAAGTATTATACTCATTTTAAGATGGGTTTTTTTGATGGTTAGTCAGTCTAGGGAGGGAAAAAAATTTATTTTAGGGTTTTGGTAGTATTTTTAGTCCCTTAGCATAAGGAGAGATATCAATTTTTCTATAATAGACTTGAAGATCTATATTATGTAATTCAAAGTATTGTAATGTTCCTTTAAATTGATTGCAAATTATATGAATACATATTTCTATGTTATTGTCTCCAACTCTGAGATGTAATACCTTTTGAATCAAAGTAATAAGGTTATGGAGGTTTTTCATGCATATTTGTGGTTTGAACTATTTATCTATTTTTTGTCCATTTAAGGAGTGGTGTAAATTTTTGCATGAAGGTATTATATTTTTAGATGGGTCATTAAGAAGAGTTTCATTGCAGGCTAAAGAAGACCTTTATGTCATAAGGTGATATATGTTAATAGGTTATCAAGATTATGTTACAGAATTAGGATATGAGTACGATATGTGACTCTATAACCCAATTGCAAGCATCAGTATTTCCATTACATTACCCAACCTTGAAGTAATTCCCAATCACTAAGTCATAAAAAACAAATACATCAAATACAAATCCACCTCTACTTTATTTTTTTATATATTTTTGATCTGTAATATCTCATTGAAGCCTAAAATTCACAAGATTTTCTTAACAATTTCCAAATCTCACATACTCTTGTCTTAGGGTGTGAGATTTCATTTCCAGTCACACTACTTGTTATTTTTCACTGGTCATCAAGTGGTTGTGTTATAGGTTTACCCACCTAGGTCTAGTAGAGCCTACATTGTATAAGGTGATTATTTAGTGGGGGTATTCCCTTGTAAAGTTGGCCAACACCTTGAGATATTTATGGATAGAGAAGTGGAAACCTCTTAGGAGAATTCAAGGTCATAATTAGTTGGAGGAACCAACACTCTCCATGTGGAGACCTAAGTTCAAATTCCAATTGGACATCTAATATGGAATTCTAAGTTGTGACACTTGGCCTTTCATAGTTGGCTTCTAAATTAGAGGTGGTTTCTAAATAAGTGGATTTCTAATTTGTGACTCTTGGTGTTATATAAGAGGTTTATATTATGGTTTATCAAAAGGATTTGATATTAATCTCATGGTTGTGTGCACAAGATCTTGTAAAACAATTATTAATATAAAAATATAGAGTATATCCTATCTTTGTATTGTAATATAGAAATACTCTCATAAATTCACCACATAAATCAATTCTCCTATCTAAAAGGCTCTCATACCATTCTTTTACTCTCTTACAAGAGTTTCATAAACATTTTCATCATGATATCTTCATCCTCAATCTCATACTCATCTATAACATTGATGAAATGCATAAGGTGTTCTCTAGTTATAGCATTGTCACCCTAAAACTTAGGTACTTTTCCTCTAATTTCATTTGGTAATTGATTAGGGTAGTTCAAGATCCCATAAAAATCTAGTTTTCTATCCTTTTCCATTCCCAAGTGTTGTATTATTGATGGGAATATCCTAGTATGTCTCCTAAATGGAACTCTTACATGGGGAGGATTATTGAACTCTAGATTGTATGGCTAATTTGGCACTAATTTATTAGAGATATTATGAGCATAATTATGATTATGTTATAGAATTGTCACCCTAAAACTTAGGTACTTTTCCTCTAATTTCATTTGGTAATTGATTAGGGTAGTTAAGGATCCCATAGAAAACTAGTTTTCTATCCTTTTCCATTCCCAAGGGTTGTATTATTGATGGGAATCTCTAAGTATGTCTCCTACATGGAACTCTTACATGGGGAGGATAATTGAACTCTAGATTGTATGGCTAATTTGGCACTAGTTTATTATAGATATTATGAGCATAATTATGATTAGATTGTTGGTAAACTTGGGCTTGGAGTTGCATCTATTGAATAAATTGAGTGTGTTACTATGTGTGAAAATATGTGTCAATAATAAAAACAAGCAACACACCAATGAAACATTGTATTGAAGAATCTAATTAAGTAAAACAAACTAAATAATGCAGATTCTTCAAAAAATCTAAACTCCTATGCTAAATGATTGTAAGATGATACAGCTATTGCGCATCTAATGGACATGATTAAGCTATGAATTGAAACTAGATTATTGTGCTTGATTGCTAATGTTGTGCAACTAAGATGCTTGATTTTTGGAGATATTTCACTATAATACTCTTACTATGCAACTAAAATTTGTATTTTGGAAGAGCCAAGAGGTTGTATTTATAAATTTTCAAAAGGCAAAAGCTTTGCTGGCAAGCTTCAATGGTTGAGATTTAGCTTGGAAGAATGGATGGTGAGAGATGGAGAGGTTGGAGAGAATATAGTTGTTGGAGAGAAAAAGATGGATTTTTTTTTCAACCCACAAAACCTCCTCATTCAAAAATGGAGACAAATTGTCATTTGTCATTTATAATTTAATGAAGCAGTTTTGTTTGTTGAAGATAATTGCTCAATTAAATAATAATATTATTTAATTTCTTGTGACATGTGCAAATGGAAGCTTCCAATTAAATATAAATATTTAATTATATGTTTGGAGAATATTTTAGAAGTTTTCTTAATTAAATATAAAATATTTAATTAAGTGTATGGTTATAGGGTTTGATATTTGAAGAAATATATTTACTTTATATAATAAAGTAATGTGATAATTAATTAAAATAAATAATGGTATTTATTTAATTAATTAAGAAGACATGAGAAAATGATAATAGTGAATGATTTCTAGAAAAGGTGAACATTTATAAATAAATTATTAAATTTATTTAAATGTAGTTGAATCAAGAAGATTAATTAAATAATGCGTATTTAATTATTTTACCAGGCTAATATGATGTGACCATTTTTAGATGTATACATTTTTTCCCTCTTTTAAGTGATGTGTTTTACGCATTGCTTCAAAGAATTTAAAAATTTTCCCCTGACTTTGAAAATTGATTGATGATGCTATATGCCCCCTTAGGTGATGAATCAGATAAAATTTTGAATTTTTCAATTTTTTTGGAAATTTTTGATGTTTTTTGAAAATTTAAATTGATTTGATGTCTGATTCATCAACTAATAAAGATGATTTGATAAAAACCGCTATTGAAAAATTGATATGAAATGATGATGATGATGATTTTGATAATTGATCTCATGGTAGGTGAGAGTCAATGATAGGATGATGATGATGATTGACCTCATGATAGGTGAGGATCAATGATAGGTTGATAGATGATGCATCGATTAGATGAAAGGCGAGATGAGGAAGATGATGAAAAATGATGGAACAAAGGATTAGATGAATAGATTGAATGGGTTGTTTAGATGAGATTGGAAGAAAAGATTAGATGAATAGATTTAGATGAGATTGGAAGAAATGATTGGGTGGATTGATTGAGATAATGCAGATGAGATGTGATGGATATGATAATGCTCATGCATAAACTAATATGGATGCAATCTATCTAATATGCAAACTAAAATGCAAAGTTGTCATTTTGTGAGCTGCTTTATGCTTTACGTTTCATCATTGAGCTTTCGATATGTTGAAAGTTAGTACAAACATCGATGGTATAGTTAGACCATGATGACCTGAGTACAACTTCCATTGATATTTTATAGTGCAAGATAACACAAGCATCTAGGTATAATGAGACCGAGATTACTTGAGCATCACTTGTGTAAACAAACAAGAATTAATCATTTTCCTATGCAAATTCAGAATGTCATCAATGATATTTTGTAGAGCATGTCCCATGATAATTTTCATAGTAATATTGATTAACTCACAGAGAGCAGGCAAAGAAAATATCATTCTCCTTCCTAGCCCCTCTAGTTCCAGACATCATTGAGGTACTCTAGAGAAATGATAACAACAATCAAGATAAAACAATTGAACATACATGTTAAAGTGATCAAACCATGATTCAGAAGAGATCATCCAACGAGAGTTGATTTGTTTTGTTTTTTATGTTCATTTGGATGGTCGATTGTTTGATTGATTGTGATTCATGTTCAGTTTGATGCTTAGGATGATTGATGTTTTCACTAGGTTGTCTTACTGTTACTTGTCTATTGATTTAAGCTCAAAACAAGCTGTCCCCAGTGAGTTCAGGATTTCCCCCCTAGTCTAGGATGAGACACGACCGTTTTATTGATGAAAGCATACAATTTATTGATTTTGTTTTGAATTTTAGAAACATTTTGAATTTTTTTTGGATTTTGATGGATTTTGATGTTTTTTTTTATTTTTTTGGATTTTGATATTTTCAGATTTTTTTGGATTTTGATGTTGTCTGATTTTTTATTGGATTTTTCAAGGACATTTAAGATGGAATGGGATGACCAATTGAAGAAACAAGATTCCCTACAATATAAGAGAAGATGCATGATGAAGGATAAGATGCATGATTTTCAAGAAGATCCTTAACCTTGTCAAGATCAAAGGTGAAAATGAGGATAATGACCATGAGTGATAAGAGGAAAATGGAAGATAGTATATGGATAGGGAGATGGATATGAAAGATAATATTTGAATGATAGGGGGATGGAGGAAGGATTTAAGCATCAAGTTTCACGACTAATATATCCTTTGAATATGTGCTCTAATAGACCATGGGAATGGGAATTAGACTTATAAATGTTGGCATGATAGTATAAGCTAAGGCCTTATGCAAAACTTTGAATTAAGGAGGAGAATGGGGATTGGATGTTGGATAATGGATAGGAGGTTTGAAGGCTTGGTGATAGATAGATGGAAAGGATGGAAATATTAACATTGTCACACACCTTGAAGGGTGGTGGAGTGATGGGGGAAAAGTGGATTTGGAAGGTTATATGTTTTTAGATGGAAGATGGGGAGAAGATTTCAGATTAGCAAATTTGGATGCCAATTTTTATTTTATTGCTTCTATGAGAATTTTAGGAATCCACATGACTTTTTATTTTGATATTTTATTTATGGGCCTTTGTGGCTTTTGAGATTTTTCTCTTTGATTTATGGACCTTTGCAATCTTCGATATTTTTCTTTTGACTTGATGGGCCTTTGTGGCATTTTGAGTTTTTCTTTTGATTTTTGGATCAAATTTTCTTTTATTTTTGCATGACTCTTCGAGGAGACATGTTGATCCTTTGATACATGTGGATTTTTATATTGAAGCTTTTGACATTTGGCACCCAAAATTGCTTCCAAGAGAAATGGGAGGAGTGTATTGAGATGAATGATATGGACATATGATGGATGAGTTAATGTAGGAAGAATTTTGAAAGTGGATCAAGGATGTGCGCCTTTGTTGTTCTTGAAGAATAGGAGATGGATAAATGTGGGACCCTAATATGGATGGAAGGGTTGATGAGCTAGGGTTGGGATGATAAGGACCAAGGATAAATGGAAGGTTTGATGAACTAGGATAAGGACCTAGGATAGATGGAGTGTTTGATGAACTAGGATAAGGACCTAGGATAGATGGAGAGTTTGATGAACTAGGATACCTAGGTTGAGCATGAGGTATATGACCAAGGCTGTGAGAATATGGATGTGCTTGGATAGAAAGGGGTTCTAGGATACCTTGTTCATGAAGGCCTAAGCCTTTGCCTTTTTAATTCATAATTTTGCACATTCGTTTACCCATGGGATATGCATTGTTTGTGAAACAAGATGCGAGTCAATTTTGAGGAGGATATGATATGGATGAAAGGATAGGTGTTGGAAGTAAACCAAAGTGGATAAAGGTGGAGGATCCCAATTTATAGGTGCGGGGTTCATGGATAGCTTGAAGAGGTGTGATGAGCCCTTGACATGAGGATGATGGGATACTTTGATCTTGACTAGGAAAAGAATCATTAGATGAAGGAGATGGGGTAGCTTGATCATCAGATGGAAGTGAATCTTTGGATAGGATGGAAGAATTTTTCTACTCCTGGGATGTGATGGAATCATAAGAGAGTATGGATTCATTGAATGGAGTGGATGAAGAACTTGGAAGAACATTTTGTTCTTGAGATGGAAGAGGATTATCATGGGTGAATAATGAAAGGAGGGAATCATCATATGGTTCTTGAGAGATGGGATCTTGATCAAAGATTGGAAGGGTTTGTAGAATTTTGGTATCATGGGAAGGAGTGGAAAGAATGTTTTGATCGAGATGTGTAGATTGAAATGAATCATTGGATGTAGAGGATATGATAGAATAAGGTGATTGAATGGAATCATTATCTTGGGTTAAAGAATTGTGAGGTTTATTTTGGATTATGGGTGATGAAGATAAATGCATGACATGACAGGATTGGTCAATGTTATTTGATGGCTTAGATTTGGGCTTTTCATTTAATCTTTGCAAAAATTCAAAAACATTGAATTTGGATGATGTTGTTTTTGGAGGAGAAGAGGTTACATTCATATTTCCATCAAAGGACTTTTTAGTTGTACTAAGATCATTTAAGGGATTTTCATTCTTTTCAGGATCCTCTTTAATTTTCTCCATATCGTAGTCAGAGGGCAATTTGGCACCTTGGTTTGCCAATAAAAGAAAGTATCCTTCTTTATTTCTCTCTAAGATCTTGTCCAAAATTATGTGAAACTGTGGATCCTATTCAGCTTCTTAAATCATTTCATCGATTATTTCATCATTTGAACTATTCCCAGTATGAAACTTATGAAAAGGATTTTCTTCCCTGTCACCCATGTTGTAAAGTGGATCTCTTTTTTCGTCTTCTTCTTTGTATTTTTGGGACCTTGTGACAACAAGCATATGCTTATACCAAATTTCAACTAACTTTGATCACCAAATGAAAGAGTGCAATTTTGTTGGATATCTTAGTCTGAATAGAATGGAAATTCTATTGATATGACTAAAGAAATTTTTAATTTTTAGCTTGTGATTCCCTTGTTGAAAGGATGATGATCTTGTTATGGGAATCAAACTAAAAATCAAAAATAAAGGTGATGTTGCACTTTGCGATTTTTTTATCATAGTTTGTGAAAATAAGGATTTTGCAAAAGCCTAATGTTTCCAAGTTTTTCTCTATTGTTGATTTCCAATCCCTTAACATAAATTTCACAGTTAGATTTGTCAAATTATTGTGTTTTCTAGATGATCTTATCTGAATTAATGTTTTGAAAACACAACATGCAATAGGAAGACAATTATTTTTGAAGACGTAGAATCTAAAACATTGAGTGTATGTTAAAGGATCGAGCATGACCCTTTTTTATTTTCACTGATATTTGAACAAGAAGACACTTCAAGCAGACTCACTCTTAATGGTCAAAGGTTCATCATAATAATCATAGCCCACATCTTATAATTGTGTTGACTCACACAGCCATGTCACCCCCTAGAGGGTGCCCATGTTTTTGTCTTTTCCAAGTGCATACTCAAGGTTAGATTTCTCGATCCCTTGAGCAAACAATCTGTGGCAATTAAATGGTGAGTGTCTTGGGGGAAAATTCTTCCCTCCCCTTGCACTATGAATATTATGATGTTTGGATACTAACACGGTTGGCTTCTACACTAAAGTTTTTAGTAAGGATATACATTCGGCGCAACAATAGATAAACTCCCTCAGAAGACCTCCCAATATTTAAAACAAAGATTTTGGGGATGGTTATCTTGCACACTTCCGTTGAATATGGGTTTCCCCAAAATTCACTTTTGATTAGAGTGGGTTGGAAACCTTGGCTTTAGGCGTTCCCACTTAGGTCGTTCCTCTTGGGTGAGTACTTTTTCCCACAAGAGCAGGCCTTCTAAGGGATATAATACAACATAAAGTGCATAAAATGAAAAGGTAAGTCTGCCGTTTTGATCACCCAGTTAAGGGGAGAGCATAAACCTATTACCAAACAATCACAACAAACAAAATAGTTTAGTTTTAAATCCCAAATGATAATTTTCTATACTAAGTGAAGATGTTGCTTCACAATAAGCATGGGATTCATTTTAACCAAAATAAAATAATGTTTGGTGACTATCCTAAGATTGATGTATTTTAATTCAAATGGCTACCCTAGGATTGATTCATTTTAATCCAAATGGCTACTCTATGATTGGTTCATTTTAATCCAAAAAAAGCAATAAAACCATTGGTCGTGATCACATCAGATTCAGACAGCAAATTATACAAATGTCATATGCACTAGAACAAAGGTCATATGCACTACAGAACTCCCAAAGTGTTTAAAAACACTTGTTACAATCATGTGATAATGCTTTTTCTTTCATTTGCATGCCCCATGATCCTTTAAAACTCTACAATACAAGCTCCAAATGTTAGATTAAATCATGAAACAAGAAGATATGATGGTTAGCTAAATGATTAAGCATAAAAACCTTAAAATTTAGAACAAATTTTATTGTGGTTTGACATTAAGTGAGAATTTGAAAAATTTAACTCTATCAAAGTTGATAAAAACCTACACCATTAGATAAATTATGAAATTCTACCCCATTTCAAAAAATAAATCTTCGAAAAAAACCAAAATATAACCAAGATATGGTCATTTTAATATTGACGATAAAAAAAAGAAAGCAGACAACATATGCGCTAAAACAGGCCTCGTATGCGTTAAACTGTCCATGTATGCGCTAAAAGAACACATGAATGTGATAAAACATAGCATCTATGCACTAAAACAAGCCTCGTATGAACTAAATTATCCATGTATGCTTTAAAAGAACTAGTAAATGCGCTAAAATAGATGATAGATGCATTGAATCAGTCCCCATATGCGCTAAAATTTGTCAGGGATGTGCTAAAACGCGACTCGTATGCGCTAAACTGTAACTCCAATTCATCACCTGTCAGAAAAATCTGCAATAAAAAGATTTAAAACGGGGCAAGGCCCCACGGTGGGCACCAAAAATGTGTGTGAAAATATGTGTCAATAATAAAAACAAGCAACACACCAATGAAACATTGTATTGAAGAATCTAATTAAGTAAAAAAAACTAAATAATGCAAATTCTTCAAAGTCATTCCATTGTCCTCTATCTTCAATGTTTCTACATAAATTATTTCCTCTCAGTTGGTTTAAGTAGCAGCTCAGTAGAATGACCACTCCAAGAATGAGTATTATGCAAGCTAAGAAATCTAAACTCCTATGCTAAATGATTGTAAGATGATACAACTATTGTGCAGCTAATGAACATGATTAAGCTATGAATTTAAACTAGATTATTGTGCTTGATTGCTAATGTTGTGCAACTAAGATGCTTGATTCCTAGAGATATTTCACTATAATGCTCTTACTATGCAACTAAAATCTGTATTTTGGAAGAGCCAAGAGGCTATATTTATAGATTTTCAAAAGGCAAAAGCTTTGTTGGCAAGCTTCAATGGTTGAGATTTAGCCTGGAAGAATGGATGGTGAGAGATGGAGAGGTTGGAGAGAAAAAGATGGATTGTGTTTTCAACCCACAAAACCTCCTCATTCAAAAATGGAGACAAATTGCCATTTGTCATTTACAATTTAATGAAGCAATTTTGTTTGTTGAAGATAATTGCTCAATTAAATAATAATATTATTTAATTTCTTATGACATGTGCAAATGGAAGCTTCCAATTAAATATAAATATTTAATTATATGTTTGGAGAATATTTTAGAAGCTTTCTTAATTAAATATGAAATATTCAATTAAGTGTATGGTTATGGGTTTTGATATTTGAAGAAATATATTTACTTTATATAATAAGGTAATGTGATAATTAATTAAAATAAATAATGATATTTATTTAATTAATTATGAAGACATGAGAAAATGATAATTGTGAATGATTTATAGAAAAGGTGAACATTTATAAATAAATTATTAAATTTATTTAAATGTAGTTGAATCAAGAAGATTAATTAAATAATGCGTATTTAATTAATTTACCAGGCTAATATGATGTGACCATTTTTAGATGTATACAGTTACAATTCTATTTGTGCTTGAGTTTTGATTGCCATAGCCTAATGCTATCTAGAAAATATAATCCTTCATAAATTCTCTTTCTCTAGATTATTTTTGAATGAGTAGCCACATTTGTATCATAGAAATCGAGATCCTGTTTTTTACAAATCTGGATCTCGTTTCGTAACAGTATTTATTTTTTTTAAATGAAGAAATCTTCATTTTTACTATCACGCACGGGATCCTGATTTCAGAGCGATAGTGACCCCAGAAGACCTCCCAGGTACCGTACTCACCCCTATTTTTGGCATTTTTTCATTCCAAATTGAAATTGTTAATAAATTAATTGTTTTTAGCATGTTTATTTCAAAAAAAATTACATTTTAAGCATTTTATTTCGTGTTATTGTAGAAATGAGAAATTATACAAATAGATTAAAAAATGCGTCAAATTGTGAAGATTTTGAATTGAAAAGAAAAAATAAACCTTGAATTGTATTTTAGAATCAAAATTTAACTTTTGAAACTTGAATTGTTTGATGAAACAAAAATAAATTGTATTTGAAAACCCTAATTGAAACGAAACAAAAGAAATTGCATTTCAAAACCCTAGAAATTGAAATGAATTAAAAATTTGCATTTAGAAACCCTAATCAAGCTTTTTGAAATCTCAAATTCAAATCAAAGCAAAAAAAAAAGAATTTCAAAACTCTAGTTTGAAATGAAACTAAAAAATTGTATTAAAAACCCTAATTGCTTAGAAATTGAAACCCTGAATTGAATTGAAACAAAAAAATTTGCTAAAACCCTAAATTGAAATCGAACAAATCATTTTGATTTTAAAAACCCTAATATTCGAGCTCAAGAAAATTCATTTGCATTGTATAGAAAAAATGATATGTTAAACTTTAGTTTCAATGTTAAATTATAATTAGATTAGAAAAACTTTCCATTTTTTGTGAAATGAGTACAATATTCCTATATGAATTTTCATTTAGAACTATATTTTATATGAATTTTGATAATTAATTATAGGTCAAATAATCAACCTATTAAAAAGATGAAATAAAAATAAAAACACACTCTAAATTCAAAATCTAGCTTCATCTAGGGTTTATGAAAGCTTAAGTGAGGATTAAATTCAAAATCTAGCTTCATCTAGGGTTCTTGAATTGAAGTTGAACTACTTAAGAAGAAATGGGGTATTTTGATGAAATATAAATTATTAGGGATGGTAAATAAATCAACTCTCTTTAAAAAATATAGATGTCTATTCTATTAGAGAAAAAATGAGGATTTTGAACAATTAACTATTAGAAATTAAGATTTAAGTTATTATCTATTTTGAAGTAAAATAATGGTAAGAAATATATAAATTAATTTAAAGAATAGAGTTTAGGGTGTAATACCCCTCCATTTTGTTTCATGTTCTGTCAGCTTTTCATGCTTTGTTTTGGTTTCAACTACTGTGATACTTTACATACCTTATCATGTGTGTTATTGGATCGATATTTATAGAGCGACGAACTATTGGTGTGATGTGATGTGGTTTATCTAATGCTTTATTTTACATGCTTTAATTGGTGTAATGATGCTATTTAATTTAACATGTTGATTGCATATGAGATTATTGGATTATGATGGAAATGTCAGTTATGATGAGTGTATTGGTGAAGGGGACGAGATCGCATCACTCGCTTGCGAGTGCCCTGCGATTCAGTGATTTCCTCTTCATAGTGTGTATTTTATGCTACTTATATATATATGATGTTGGTTACCTTGTTTTCAGGTTTGTAGGTACATGACATCGACTCCACCTAGTTTCACAGGTTTGAGCGTGTCAATCCAATGGTTAAGTTGAATGTGAGATAGTAGCTAGGTAACTTGTGTCAAGTCTACACCCTAGCCATAGTGTGTCGCCAGTTGAGTTTGTTGAGTCATTGATTGCCTTGTTGTAATATTATTTAATTTTGAAGGGTTCTTGATTATGGAAATAAACATTTAGAATTATTGCTTTATAAATGTTGTTAATTATTTAATTATAGTTGATATTGTGTATAGAAGTTTATATTTGAATTAACTAATTCAATTTAATTTAATTAATTAATTAAATTTAATCCAATGGGTTGAATTTGTTTATTAAATAATTAAAATTAATTAATTAATTTTTTTGTTGAGAAAGCTATAAGAAAGAAAAGAATTTAATTTCATTTTGGATTTTATTTTATTTGGTGGAAATTAATTTCAATTTGGAATTAGATTAATTTTAGAATTATTAATTAAATGGAAATTAGATTTGGGGTGTTAGAAGATATTTTAATTTTTGCCAGCATGTGAGAGTTAAATTAATTGAGAGGTTGTTGAAAGATTATTCACGGAAAGAATTTTGAATTGAAAAGAAAAAGCAGGAAAGTTTCTTCACGGGTGTGAAGATATTTTTTTTAGAAAGGATATTTTTTGGGAAAGAAAAATTTGGGAAATATACAGAGGATTGTTTTTAGGGAGAATGGTGGTCTGTAGATTTGTATGAAAATTGTTCTGGAAAAATTTTACTGTTTTTGTTGGTTGCTTTCCTGGTTGGATTCACTGATTTGCTAGATAGAAGCTGTGGAATCGTTGGAGGAGGCTCTACATCAAAGTTCTCATTTCCTGTAGCTTCATCACCAAGTTTTATTCTGTGATTTATTGTTCTTGGTTGTTTAATTAAAAATGGTAGTGATTTAAGAATTGCTTGTTTAAACCATTTAGGAAAAGAGTTTGTTATTTGAGGATAGAAATTAATTATTTAAGTTTTGAAGCTTTTGTTATTCCCATGAAATTTATTTAGGGAAATTGTAAAAACTTCTGTAAGATTTAATTTATGATGAGGAAATCGTAGTTTTGGTTATCAAATCAAACCTAGAGGTTGGACAACACATTTAGATTGTTATAGGAAATTTAAATCTCTGTAGAAAACAATTTTGGTTTTGAAAAACCTCTGTAGAAAATTTACAGTGAAGAAACCTAGAAGATTTGATTATTTTTGGTTTTAAACTTGATTCCTTTTAATGGTTCTCATTCTTATATTGTAGGAATCTTAGAAAATTGATTGAAAGAATCCATTTCAACCTTTGTGAAATTTTATTTCCTCTCCTGTAGATGGATATTTTTGTATAAATTTCCCAATTTTACTAGTAAATGAAATTTCTGCGTAAATATATATATATATATATATATTATACTTATGTATATTTATACATATAATATATATATATATTCATTATTAATGTTGGAGATTTAATTGATTTTAAATTTATGAAAATCGCCGTACGCGGATTTGTCATCCATTGCTTGTATGAAATCAAAAAAATAAAATAAAAATGAAATGGCAAAATGAAATTTATTTTTTGTTTGTACAAAGTGGAGGTGGGAGATTAAACCCATCGTCCACACTTATAGATGGGTGGGAGATGCGTTTCTCATGTGACAGCGCGCCCACCTCATAGGGGGACGTGTTGTCCCATGGGAAGCGCTGCCCCACCGAAGGTACGTGGGTGGTCGAACTGTACATAGTACAGCCAGCGCATCCACTGTATAGCCTTAAATAATGTGCAACGCCCTGTGTGCATCCGTCCGCAGCCTTAAATGGGGTCAGACTTTTGTGTTTTCGGATTTTTGGTTTTAAATTTATTTTTTTATTAAATTTTTTTTATATATATAATTATATATGATTTAAATTTATAATTTGATATATATTTATATATATTGTATATATATGATGAGTGTGTAAATATATTTCTATGTTTTATTTTAAGTTGTGTTTATATGTGTTGTGTTTAAGCAAACAGCAGATTATTGAAATAGATTTATATTGTGAGTATATATATCATGATATATATATATAAGTAATTATATACTATAATATAATTGTGTATATATATATCTTATGAGTATATTATCAATATTATAGGTTATTATTTTAATCAGTTTTGATTTCAAATTATTATAGTCTTATGTGGATTAAAATTTGAAATGGGGAAATTTAAATAATTTTGTAGAAATGGTAGTGTTAGTTGTGAAACTAAAAGAAATTTTCTTGCATGAGTGTATTATGATTTAAATGTAATCAATATTTTGTTTTGATAGAATTGGAACTTTTCCTCTCCTTGTAAAAGTAAAGGCAATTATTTTAGTTTATTATTCATCTGGTTGAAGTAATTGATTATTTACTACAAAAGTACTAGATAGGGAAATGGATTTAATATATCCAAAAATAGCGTATTTTCTTGTCTTTGCTTATTGCTATTATTTTTCCTTACGTTCATGATTTGGGAAAAGGGTTATTGAGTTTTGAATTTGTAAGTCTTCCAGAAGATGTGGGTTGTTTATGTGTTAAGTCAACCATTCGTATTTCCCTTGGGTAGTGCTTATGTGTTTGTTTCCTCCAAAGTGTTTGGAGTGAGTTTCCTTAACTGTTGCCTCCTAGAATAGGAGAGATTGCATTGTGTAGTTTGTAAGTACTTGAGTTACCCTTGGAGTTTAGTTTTGTGTAGTGTGTTATCCATTAGAAGAGTGGCTTCTGTTAAGCATCGGAGCCCAAAGAGGTAAACAGGGTAACCTTCAGAAGTAATTTAATCAAGTGATAATTAAATTAATGTACTTAGATGATTAGGATGCACTTCACACTAATCAAGATAACTTAGCCTCACTCATAGACACAAGGGCTCGTTTAGACTTGGGATGAGTGGGAAGGCCTAGAATGGCAAGGTCAACTATCTTGTCCTCACGAGAGGTAGTCGATTCCGCATGAGTAAGCATGAGGGCCGGGATTTGTTAGAGGTCACCAGGATTACCGAAGCCTATGAAGAATGCCCAGAGGAGATATCATGACTAATTGTGTGATGACACTCTATCTAGGATAACATTGGGTTTGGTGATATGTGTATGAATTCCTTGTCATACTTGATCAATTTTATGTTTGGAAGCAATGTGACCATGTTAGTGATAGACTTATGTTGTGCATGTATTTGGCTGAGTCAATATGTGTCAGTATGAGTCTGCCTTTGGTTAGAGGTAGTAGATCTTTGTCCTTGTTATGTTGTTACTATCTCCTAGCATGGGGGGTGGGCCTTCGGGTACCACTTGGTTGGGTGGAACATGCACCATACACCATTGGGTCCCCCTTTATCTTCAATACTTGGTGGAGAGACATCTAGTTGGACAGCTCACGGTTCTTGTTTTTAATTCAAGCATTGTTGTATTTCAAAATTGTAATAAGATATTTACCCCTCATGTAATTACGAGGTGGAATTATGTAATTGTAAAACTTTTGTATTATTGCCTCATTCTGGGAATGAGTGATGTAATCAAATGTTCAAGTAATGAATTAATGTTATGGATGTTTATCTTCTTATCTTATGTTGTTTATGTATGTTGAGTTAATGCTTCTTCATGAGTAATTAAATGCAATGGTTTTAATGATGTATGTTGTATGGGTTTTTGTAATCTCGGTTACGTGGCCTTAGGGGATGTTGTCAATTGTAGATGAACATGTATGTTTAATTCACTTTGTTAAAAATAAATAAAAATTATGAATTGAAACTTCCTCTAGGGTTGCGTGGTGGGGCATTACATAGGGAATATGCATAATATTGATTTTTTGTGAAATTAAATGAGAGGGTTACTTGACACATAGAAATTAACTATTAGAAATTAAGATTTAAGTTATTAATTAGTGGCATTTAAAAACACCTAGGGGTGAGTGTTGGATCTCAATTGTCATGTTCTCATAGGTTATCCCTCATGATAAGATCAAGTTCATGATTATGGGAATGATTGAGGACAATAGCATTCAAACTTGGAAATGGTTATGCATAATTAGATTAAATTTAGGTCCTCCTATTGAAGTGTTCCTAGCATAGTACTTTCAAAAATTTAAATTATTTGTGAATAATGATCAAGTGTAATTAAATGATAAAATAAAGATAATTGAATGCCTTTGAATACTAAGAAAGTTTAGTTGGATCATAATTTATTATTAAATGTGTAGGGGATGGAAATTTTTGAATTTAAATTTTAAAATTTTAATGATTAAATCCATGGTTTAGGATTTACCATATATATTTAGAGGATTGGTCTAGGATTTAAATTTTTGCACTAGTTACCTAGACACTAAATAATCTAAATATTTTTCTTTTCTAAGTTCTTTTAGGTTCTTTCAATTACAAACAATCTAAAATAAAATACTTGATTCAACATTAACTAATTTTATATTATACATTTTATATCATAAAATTCATTTAAGTGAGTTTAATATTAATGAAAAAAATGTTAAATAAAATAATCTTATATTCAATTAAAAAAAATCCAGTTAAAATATACATCAAACTCAATCTTAATCATACATAATTATGTGTTTCTATTACAAAAATAGTCAATCTATTCATAAACTAGGCACTAAATTGCAAGTCCATTATTCCAAGGGCCACCCAAACTTCACCCTAAGTTTGCTAAACCCTAAGCCCTGAACTCTAAAATCTAAACCCTCAACACTAAAGCATTCATTTTGTCTTAGGACCTTAAAATCAAATTTGGTTGCCTTAGGCAACTCCACCAAATTTGATTCTGTTAAGCCATGTCATTTTTTCGTAGAACCTTACTACAAAGATCCCCTTAAGCCAAATTTGATTCCCTTAAGCCATGTCATTTTGTCCTAGGACCTCACTAGACACAAATCCCCTTAAGCCATCCTATCACCCTAAATCGTAAATTGATGTCTTAAGGGGTCCTAATATGACATTTCTTAATGGGATCAAAGAAGTTCTTAAAATTTGGTAAAGTTGCCCAAGGAAACCAAATTTAACAATAATAAGATTGTCCAATATTATAATATGAATGATATTTCATGATCTAGGTTGGTCAGTTGAAATAAGACCTATCTCAATCAACTGTTCCACAAGAAATTTTTCTTCACTACAACATTCATTTTGTCTTAGGACCTTAAAATCAAATTTGGTTGCCTTAGGCAACTCCACCAAATTTGATTCCCTTAAGCCATGTAATTTTGTCGTAGAACCTTACTACAAAGATCCCCTTCAGCCATCCTATTACCGTAAACCCTAAACTCTAAACACTAAACCCTAAACGGGCTAAAGACATCATTTTTTCCTACGCCCTTAATGAAATTTGGTTGCCTTGGGCAACGTAACCAAATTTTATTCACTTGAGCCATGTCATTTTGTCATAGGACCTCACTAGACATAGATCCCCTTAAGCCATCCTATCACCCTAAATCATAAATTGATGTCTTAAGGGGTCCTAATATGACATTTCTTTATGGGATCAAAGAAGTTCTTAAAATTTAGTGAAGTTGCCCAAGGCAACCAAATTTAACAATAATAAGATTGTGCAAGATTATAATATGAATGATATTTCATGATCTAGGTTGGTCAGTTGAAACAAGGCCTATCTCAATCAACTGTTCCACAAGAAAATGTTCTTCACTAACTTGCAAGTTCATTATATTCCAAGGGACGCCAAAACTTCACCCTGAGTTCCATAAACCAAATTTAACAATAATAAGATCATGCAAGATTATAATATGAATGAGATAAATCATGATCTAGGTTGATTAATTTATGGTTTAGGGTGATAGGATGGCTTAAGGGGATATATGTCTAGTAAGTTCCTAGGACAAAATGACATGGCTTAAGTGAATAAAATTTGGTGAATTTTCCTCGGACCTTCATGAAATTTGGTTGCCTTAGGCATCTTCAAAAAATTTTATTCACTTAAAAGCCATGTCATTTTGTACTAGGACATTACTACATAGATCCCCTTAAGCCATCTTATCACCCTAAAACCTAAATCTTAAACTCTAAACCATAAACCCTATAACAATCATAAATTGTCCTATATTAATAGTTAATTGTATTTTCATTCAAGTAACATGCCTTAGACATAAATGAGGCTTACTTATTTTATCATATGTATTCAATTAGGCCATTTATATTGAATGGTTTAAGGGTATTTCCTAAACATGTATCTTACATTTTGAAATTACAAATCTAATGCAGGGTCACTCATATCTTAGAGATCACATGGATCGATTCAATAATATTTGCAATCCACCTTTGCACCATCCATCTCCACCACCTTCACCTCCACATCATAACCCCCCACCTCCACCACCTGAAATCAATGGTGCTCATGTGCAAGCACGAATCAATTCCAATGTTAGAACCATCCAAGATCAAATCAACATTATTCAAAATGAATAATTTGCCGCACCACCTGTGAGGATGATTGCATCTAGGATGCAAACCATTGTTGATGATGTCAGGGCTATGGATGGGATCTTAGATGAACACTGACAATGGCTAGAGGAGAGGAGAATTTCTGATTCTAAAAAGGAAAATGCAAATAAATGAAGAGATGCAGTAAAGAGCCACAATAGTTTTTAAATTAAGACAATGATCTTAAATAGTTATGATTTTGGTGAACGATGGATATTTTGTGTGATGAATTTATAAATTTGGTTGGATGGATTTTTTAGTGACATGAATTTATGATTTTGGTTCTAGATGGATATTTTTAGTGACTTGAATTTATGATTTTGGGTCTAGATAGATATTTTTAGTGACATGAATTTATGAACTTGGTGGAATTTATGAGCTTATAATGATGAATTTATAATAGTATATATTTTATGACTATCTAGTATGATCATGATGGAAAATTGTAATATATATATATATATATATATATATGAATTAGACATAAAATGAGCTTTTTATGAATGTTTCAAGTTTATTGTTTAGTATGTACACATGTATTAAAATTGCACATAGTTGTAAAATTTTGAAATTTGTATGTATGTACATAGTTTACTTTAATGATGTATGCATGCAAATTATGCATGGTATTTTTTATTTTAAATGTATGTACATGTTAAATTTTGAATTTTGTATGCACATGCTCAAGTTCAATCAATGTATATGTGTGTTTCAATTTTATATGATCTTAATATATGTATGCACATCCTATTTAAACAAATTTGCATGTGTGTTTCAAATTTAACTATTTCTTGTAATTTTTTAAGTTTGTATGTTAATTTAGTATAATTTAATACATGTGCACACTTATATCTCATATCGTGGATGATTTTAACATTGATTATATCATCAATACACCACCTCAGCCACCTCCACCTCCCCCTTCACCTCCCCCTCCACCTAATATGCCACCTCCACAACCTGTTGCATCTGATGAGGCTCGCTTGCGAGCACACATAAATGATCAAGTTGCATCCATACAAAATCAAATCAATGCTATGTAGAGTCAAGAATTGATTCCATCGCATTCTAGATGTTTTGCATCTGGAATGCAAAATGTTGTGGATTCCATCAGAACCATTGATTCTAATCTAGATAGGCATAGACGAGACAGAGAATAGATGAGACAATTTTATGTTGACGGACTCTCTTATAAACAAATATTAGACCTTAAAATAATGAAATCCCACCTAGCCCCCTACTTTCTTGACCCTATTACTCGACAGCCCATTCCTGTGAACAAATCTAGAATATCCATGAGGTGGTGCATACATCCATAGATGAGTGCACATTTTTGGGATCGATGGTATATTTTTTTTGATAGTCCCCCACATGCTAATTGGGAGTGCCCATTGTATTTTTTGAGAAAATTGTATGTAGAGTTTGTTATGGGGCAAAAGCCCAATTATTTTGATTTTAAATCATTTAAGGGTGTTGGCGGTGGCATGCCACAACAAAGGTTGATCCCCAATGCCCCATGCATGTACAACCCCTTGTTGTTTCTCCTGGTCCTCCCATTCCTGCACCTATGCATCATCGAGCTATGGTCTTGACATTAGGTTCCCTTAGTACACTTATAGGAGACCTTGATCAGCATTCTTTTACGATAATGGGTGGGGAGCATAGAGACGATGATGATGGAGGAGTGTTTTATGGAGTTGGTTTGAGTACCACTCTAGGAGTGTCGAGGCTCGTCCCACATGTATGTACTAGTTGCCATCAAGTATGCTATGGACCTGATCAGGCCACACCTAGTTCGGGTGGACATGGAGATTCTGGTGGCTCATTTGGTCACATCAGTTCATTTGTAGAGTTTCTTACAGCAAGCCAACATCTTGAGGACACTGCTACATAGGTATAAATATGTAGATCTACACGTTCATTTTATAAGAATTTTGATGAATGTATATATCAAAGTAAAGTTTGAAATACATTTTAAAAATCAAACTGTTTGGTGTACAAACAATAGTAACGATGGGGCAATCATCCATTCCATGAGTACATACATCGACACCAGTCCTAATCGGCAACCCTTATGGAGTATTTTGATTTCAATTTTTTAAATTATAAATGAAATTATTTTTAACTTGAGTTTTAAATTTATAATTGAATAACATATATGTTTGAAATATTTATGTTGGTTTAGGTGAGTTAGTCGGCTTCCACATCAATTCCACCTGAGGGGTTGTTGAGCACTCCTCCACTATCTGTAATGCCCCGCCAAGTAACCTTAAAGGAAGTTGCAATTAACGTCTTAAGCGAACCATTTTTTTTTTATAAAGTGCATTTAACATACACATTCACTTACTAATTAACAACAACCTCTAAGGCTACAAGGTTAGGATTACTTAAACCCACACATACATATTACAAATACCATAGCATTATAAACTTTATGAAATAAACATCATACGTCATAAGAATGCCACATAACATAATAAAATAAACATCCAAGATACAATCTCATAACCATTAACTTAATCCCATAGTTACATCACTCATTCCCATAATGAGGCAATAGTACAAATGTATTACAATTACATAATTCCACCTCATAAACATAAGAGGGATAAAATAACTTATACAATCTGAAATATTACAATGCAAGAAATTACAACAAGAACTGCGAGCTATCCATCTGGATGTCTCACCACCAAGTACAGAAGATCAATGGGGACCCAATGGTTTTGGTGCATGTTCCACCCAACCAAGTGGTACCCGAAGGTCCACCCCCATGCTAGGAGAAAGTAACAAAGTAACATGGACAAAGATCTACAACCACTAACCAAAGGTAGACTCATACTGACTCATACTGATATAACCAAACAAATAAACTAAACAAGTACAACTCAATTACAATACAAGTAAAAATCAAGTACAACTCCAACATCACTGATATAGGTCACATTGCTTCCAGACATAATATTAATCAAGTATGTTCACCGAACCATACACATAAAACAATTAACAACAGTTGTCCTAGATAGAGTGTCATCGCATAGTAGTCATGAGATCTCCTCTGGGCATTCTTCATATGTTCTGGTAATCCTGGTGGCCTCAACCAAATCTCGACACTCATACTCACTCATGCGGCATCAAATACCTCTCGTACTGACAAGATAAATGACTATGCCATTCCAGGCCTTCTCACTCATCCCAAGTCTAAATGAGCCCTTGTGTCTATGAGTGAGGATTAATTATCTTGATTAATGTGAATACATCCTAATCATATAAGTACATTAATTTAGTTATCACTTGATTAACTCACTTTTGAAGGTTACCCGATTTACCACTTTGGGCTCCGGCCCCTAACAAAAGCCACTCTTCTATTCGACAACACACACCCAAACAATCCACCAAGGTAAACACAAGTGCATACCCACTAGGCATCATAATCCACTCCAGCACAATGAGGAAACAAAAGATAGAACTCGCTCCAACTATCTTAGAGGCAACAGACACATAGTCCACTCCTTTCACAGGAGGCACAAAACATCCCCGTTCATGGAAACCGGGTAAAACTGAAAAGACGCCATGCACTACCCAAGGGAAAACAACTGGATGGCATAAAGATTCAACTCTTATCTTCTAAGTTCTTCTAGAAGAATTATAATTTAGGACTAACACCAAATCCCAACACCCACAATACAACTTGACGACATAGCAACAAAAGCATTCAAGTCATTAAGCAAATCTAATATTTGGATTTCCTAAATCCATACTCATTCAATAGGTAATGTTAACAAGGTCAAAGACACACTTATAGGGTTAACTCAAATAATCATATCCCATATTTCTATTTCCATTATAGGAAGTCTCAAAAAATTTAAACTTACATCCCTTTATGAAATATAGAGAACTAGAACATTTAAGACAATCACGAGAAAATTACTATTTTTGGATCTACTAAATCCATATCTCTTTCATATTTCATTCACAATAAATTAATTGCTCTAATGGAAAGAAAACAAATTAAGATAACTAATTGCCTCATCAATATAAACAACTTCTTAATTTACTTTTAAATCGACACAAAAATCATGCAAGTAAACTCTTTCCATTTCCTAACCAAATCTTACATCTCACTCAATTTTCTATTTAGAACATGAAATCACTTTAATATAATAAAATATCGTTTCTCTATCCATTTACCCATATACACTAATCAATCCAATTTAAATCTCTATTCAATAATATATTGCATGCATCTTATTACAATAAAATACGATAATGAATTTACACTTAATATATATATATATATGCTCCATATTATATAGACACCAAATATATATATTAATAAATTTAATTATATATACTCTTTAATATTCCAATCACAACGATTAAATTACTCTATGGAAAATAAATAAAACATAACAAATATTTTCCCTTTCCAATATATTCATTTCCTAGATTTACTTCTAATACAACATAAACTATTGTCATTACTATATTCAATTCTATCCAAAATCTATATCTTTTCAATTCTCTATTTAAAAACGTCAACATCTTAGTGTATAAAAATATATTTTGGCTTAACTATTTAACCATGCATTCATATTGTTTCCAATTAAATCTCATTAATTAAACAAACATTCAAATATAAATATTTCTACAATTCTTCAATATATATTTAAATATCATTTTTCTTAACAATTCGACCATGCATTCAAAACAAACACAAGTACACATCTAATTGGATTTCTTTCGTTTTCTAGTTAACTCATATAATTCAATCAATTTTCTATCTAAACATGAAATTTATAAAATATCTCTTTCCTTATCTATTTGACCATGCAATTTAAAAATATCTTATAATATCATTTTCCCTAACAGTTTAATCATGCATTTAACCTTATCTTTTTAAAAAATCTCCATGCAAACTCAAATACATGTACTTAAATAAAACTAATTAAAACTAATTATACTCCTGATTGAAAACCATACGTAAATATACATCATATGTATATAATTAATATATTTTATTAAATAATACATTATTTAATAAAACATATTAAATATCAACCAATAATCTCCAAGAGTCTATACTTTTAAACATTGAATAAAACCAAAATGTTTATACAAATCTACACAACACTTCATATTAATTATTTCTTTAATCCAATTGAACCAGTGATATATAAATATATCATATTGTTTACACATTAACCTTATTATTCATTTTATTAACTAAAATTATTTATCATTTAAATATTATTTAATAAGCATTGATATTAAATAACAAATATCAAAATTTCATTAAACAAAAAACCATACCCTAAAATCCTTATGGGATTTAAAAAGGGAATTTATATAAAAAAATTTAAAGGGGAGGGGTCGGCTGTGGCCGAAATCCCCCACTCTTTTCACCATTCCGCGCCTCCCTTTGGGCTGCGCTGCCACCAAAGGCAGTGCTCCCTCCACATAGTGAAGGGCACTGCCTTGGAGGCAGCCGCACCCCCATTGGTGTGGGTGGTGGGGTGTGCAATGCACCCCCACCCCAAAGTATAAGCGAACAATACAAAACTAACACAGCAAATGGAAATTCGCTTTGGCAGCATTCCGCAGTTTCATAAAAACCCTCAACGTCGTACGGACAGCGAAAAAACTATAGAACAAAAAAATTTAATATATAAAATTGTATGTGTATATATATATATATATATATATATATATATATATATATATATATATATATATATTTAAAAACGGATTTACACAATAGATAATACAAAGGAATTTTAGGAAAATATTCACCTACAGGTGAAGCTATGCAAATTTTATTCAGAAAACTAAATTTCACAGAGGCTTTAAAATTAATTCATTTAAACCCTTTTCTTTTCTCAAACTCATGAACAATAAAAGAACAATTAAACCAAAATGGATCTATATTAAAATTTAGAAGTTTCAAATCCTGAATTTTTCTCCCAGCTAATTTCCACATAGATTTTTCAAAGTAAATTTGATTTCCCATAGAGGGTTTCATTTTCTAAAAACATTCTAAATGCATTGTTCAATCTCTATGTTTGATTCCAATAACAAAACAATCGATTTCCTTAAATAATTTAAATTCAACTGAGGTTTTCACAATTTTCACTCAAGAATTTTCACAAAGCAAAAGCTATAAATTTATTTAATTCTTTTCTTCTAACAACAAATTCATTTTCTAAAACAAATTTAACAAACAAATCTTTAATCACTACTATTTTAAAAGTAACCAAGAACAATAAAACACAAAGAGGAAAACCTGGTTCAAGAAGCTACAGGAAAAGATTAATTTCTGATGCAAGCCTCCTCCAAAGGTTTCTTGAATTTTCTTCAATCCTCCAACGAATCCGATCCAAGACCCAACAAATGCAAACAATCTTTCCTCCAATCAATTCTACAATCAAAACTTTCTTCAAACCCTTTTTGTGCAAATTTTTCCAAAATTTCTTCTCTGCTGTAAAAATGAATTTTCCTAAAGACTTCTCTCCCCTAAAATTAAAACATGCATTCCTTATAAATCAAAAATACCTAATTCAACCCTAATTCACATTGCATGCAAATTATATATTAATTTCAATTTCAATTTTCGAAAATCCACTTTCAATTTAAAATGCAATTTCAAGTAATAAATTAATTTCCAAAGTTGAAACTTATTTCTCAAATAAACATTTAATTACAATTTCTAATTTAATTCCCACAAGTTGAAATCAAATTCCAAAATTAATTTTAATTCTTTTATTTCCTTTCATTCTCTTGCATCACGTTTAATTAATTAATTTAATTATTTAATAACTAAATTCAACCCCCTTGGATTAAATATAATTAATTAATTTAAATATAAACTTTTATCCACATTGCATTATTTAAATTAAATAACCATCGACATGATTTAAATGCAATTATTCTAAATATCTATTTCCAAATTAAGAATCCTTTAGAATTAAATAACATTAAGGCAAGATCAACAATGACTCGACACACACGACTGACGACACACTAAGGCTAGGGTATAAACTTGACACATGTTACCTAGCTACTATCTCCCGTTCAACTTAACCGTTGGATCGACACACTCAAACCTGTGAAACCAGGTGGAGTCGATGTCATGTACCTGCAAACCTGAAACCAAGTAAACAACATCATACAATATATCCAACATATAATACACACCGTGAAGAAGAAATTACGGATTCACAGAGCACTCACAAGCGAGTGATGCGAACTCGTCCTTTTCACCCATACACTCATCAAAACTGACACTTCCATCATAATTCCAATAATCTCATAATAACATCTCATGTTAACTTTACATCATTAATCCATAATGCATGTGAAACAATAATCAGATAACCAAATCCCACAATAATAGTTGTCACTCGATAGTAGCGATCAAAACATCATAACAAAATGTATCCAGTATCAAAGTAACTGCAACCAAACATAGCATAAAGCAAACCGAACAAGAAGCAAAACAGAGGGGTATTACACTATCGGTCGTCGTAGACTAGGGGCAGGTACATTTATATTGTAAATTGTTTAACTTACATTACTATAGTTACAATTATGAATTTTTAATACACTATATATGAAATGTGCATGTACACTTGTAAATATTCTAAACTTGCGTTACATGTCTACATGTATGTCTAGGTTGATACCACAATGAGAATGGGCAGCGAGCAAACATTAGATGTTGCAGCTACTCGCGAGGCCTCTAATTTTCAGGTTGTTTAAAAAAAATTCAACACAAAATGTGCAAACGTGAATATATATATATATATATATATATATACCTAATTCAAGTATGTACATGCTTTAATTTTGATCTTGTAGGACTTTGTTAGTGTGACTTTCAGCCTTGACCCAAACATAGTTACACCTCCAGGAGGGCATGTGGAGTAGGCTCCAGATCAAATGGTAATTTAAATTTTTTATCATATTTAAATTCAATTATAAATTATATATTGTGAATATAACTTTAATTTTAAATTTCAAATTGAATATATATATAATTTGAGCTAATACATGTTTTAAATTCTTTTTCTTTTATAGCATGAGACACATCTAGTAGTTGAGAATGTACAAACATGTCTTGTGGAAGAGGGTGCACAACCTATGGATATGGTACAATTAAAATATGATAAATTATAAATTAATTTAAATTAAATCATTTTTAATTGTAGACTTGTGCATCTAATTTCAACTTTCTTTGTCTTGTTTATGTAGATTGATTCAAAGAATGTAGAGGTTGCTTCAAGTGTAGTAGAGCATCCAAACCTAGATATGATGGTAATTTAATTTTATGATGAATTATAAATTAAATTGTCATTAAATATTTTTTCATTGTATTACATATGATTTTATCTTTCTCTTGTACAGAGTGTTTCAGGTCATTTGCATAGTCCGCATGGCGTGAAGAGGTTTCTTCATTATAGAGACAATACATGACCAAGAAACATGATTTTGTGGGTTATATTTGTTTATTTCATGGACTATATTTATGGTTTGTCATGTACTTTGTTGGACTTTATATTTCATGGTTCTTGAGTACTTAGTTGGACTTTAGTTCATGGGTTGTACTTTGATGGACTTTTTTTCATGTGCTTAATATATTGGTTTCATGCACTTAATATATTTACATAAATTATAGACTTTATTATTGTTTGAAATTTTAATTTACACATATACATTTATGCATTTTATGTTCATAGTCAAGATATTAATATAGGACATTAATGTGAAATTAAATATAAATATGAAATTAAAGCTGAAATTAATAGGACATTTTAATTTTTATAGTTTACAAATTTAGTGATCTCATACATGATATACATGATATGTACATTCAATAATTAGCTATAATTAGTCAATGAACTTATTCAATTCATGCCAATCAATAATTAGTCAATAAATCATAATTTACAAACAAAAGCAATTCATTTATATACCAGAAGGATAAAATTTTAAGAAATAAACAAAACCATACAAGATTAGAGAACAAAATCATTAATAAATTCTATAAATAATAACATCCAACACTAATTTATTAGCTTCCAAAATAAATAATGGCATCCAATACTATTTTATAAGCTATCAACACAAATAAGGGCATCCAATACTAATTTATAAGCTGTCAAAATAAATAATGGCATCCAATACTAATTTATAAGTTATCGAAACAAATAGTGGAATCCAATACTAATTTATAACTTGTCAAAACAAACAGGTACATTGAAAACAAATAAGGGGACATCTTAAGGGGTCATAATACGATGTCTTAAGGGGTCATAATACAATGTCTTAAGGGGATGTCTTAGGGGTCATAATACAACATCTTAAGGGGATGTCTTAAGGGGTCATATTACACCTTAAGGGGATGTCTTAAGGGGTGATAATACAATGTCTTAAGGATTAATAATACAATGTCTCAAGGGGATGCCTTAAGGGGTCATAATACAATGTCTTAAAGGGATGTCTTAAGGGGTCATAATGCAATGTCTTAAGGGAATGTCTTAAGGGGTCATAATAAAATATATTAAGGATATAATTAATTTAACAATAATGTATGCATGATATTTAATTATTTTAAGACATAGTAGAACATATATGTACATATATGTCATCTCAAAATAATGTTTACAAAATTTGGATATGCCATCTCAAGAACATCTCAAACTCATGCCCAGAATGTACTAGGTCTTCACACCACCTGATGTCAAAAAGGTACAAGCAATATAAATGAAATCATCAAAACATACATACTTCAATTTATATAAAACTATCTATATGTACACAACTCAAGTACCTACATTTAAAAGTATTCCACACGTGTGTAGGTTGAATCCAGGCATCCTCTCCTTTTTGTTTCAAAGTATGAGATCAATGCAATGATGGCTTAAGGACACAAAAAAGGATTATAAATCAATTTTAACTATTAATGTACAAGTAATATCAATATGTAATCAAAACATGTATTTAAATATATTTTAACTAATAATTACCTCTATTTAAAAAAAATATATAAGACTTAAACTATATTTACCTGTATTTACTTATTCCATTGTACCATCTACATCCTCTCTTTTTTGTAATGCATCTATGATTGTCTCATTCTCTTCCATAGAAATTTTCCATAGCATTTTATTTGCAGGTCTTCCGCGATACCGATCTAGTTTTATATTTGTTTCCACCACCAAATGTGAATAATGTATAATTTTTTTATGCAGTTCATAATCTTCGAATGCAAGTAGACCATTCTTCCTTGCCAGGTATTTTTGTAGCCAAGTGCCAACAACCACAACCGATCCTATTGGAAAACATGAAAACAATCATCATATAAGTTCTCAAAATTTTCTTAATGGGATCAAAGACTTGTTCTAAAAAATGCTTAAGGGGATCAAAAACTTGTTATCAAAATTTGCTTAAGGGGATGTCTTAAGGGGATCACGGTACCTATTGGACAATGATAGCCATCATCATCTTCTCGAGGTGATATTAACTTATGTTTACTCTCCACACAACGAGCCAACCAATATTATATTTGCTCTTCATTCCCCTTAGCTGCAACAATAGCATACACATGTCCTACAAACAAAAATTGATTTAATAACTTGAGCATATCAATATAAAAAATTAGCATTACAAAATAACTTAGTAAAGTGAAATAAAATGAAATAAATTAAATCAAATTACCTTCTTGTACAAGGTCTGAAACACGATCATAGTCTTCAGATGCAAACACTTGATCATTTTCTTCAATAGTTCTTTCATATTGATCATGTGCTTGTACAGGTGTCAATGATCTTTGCTCCCACTGTTCAACCCATTATGTATTTTCACATGCTTCCCAATCTCCTGAGATACAAAATTGGGAGATCCACTGATTGTCTCGCAGTCAACTCTAGGTACAATGTTATCTTCTTCAACCAACCAAAAGAATCAATGAACTCTAGAGTACTCAGTCGAACTAGGGGTAGATAATCTTGTATTACACCAATCCACAATCCCACGTGCATCTTTAAATTTTACTGCATCTTCGAATTTTAATTGTTCTCTAGCAAGAATTCTTTTGACACACGCACCAGCTCCATCATGTTCTCCTTTACCATGTCCAGCTTCAAAAAAACTCCATATATGTTGTAAATTAAATTCTTTGTGAATCCTTCTTAACCAATAGAAAATTCGAGCATTCTTGAACTGCCTCGTACAATTATCTGACCATATGAGGTGTTCTTTCATATGGATTCCTCTTTCTCTTAAATTTCTGTAAAATATACTGAAACAGTATTGAACAAACTCTAGTGAGTGTAATCGGTTGTCACTCAAATAAAAATGATACTCCCTCATAACTTATCTATCATCCTCAGTGCTATCATCTACATGTCTATAAACAATATGGAAAAACATAGCTACTTTCACTGAATTATAATACTGTGATTGAATTTCCTCTTACGGAGCTAGAGTACAATTTTCTATAAAATCAACCACTAAAAGTATAGTACCAATTGGAAATGTGTTTCTACATGCGTGAAATTGTCCATCAAGCCATCAAGCATGTTGAGAGTGCATGATATATTTTGGTACTATCCTATTCTTAAATTCACTCATGAATGCATGCACACTAACTTTTTCTGTAACTAAATCACAACGCTTTCCTATTTTTCCATCTTTTAAAGAATAGTGAACATTCTTAAATCTTATAACTTCTACTAATTGTTGTTCAAAATCATTATCAACACTTTCATGCATACAAATTCCTAAGAATGAAATATTTCCACTGTCAATGCATTTTCTAGAAATACAAGAACTTAAATAAAACAATTTACCATTAGATCTTTCACAAAACAAACTTGAAATAAACTCCCTTATTGCTTTAGGTGGCATATTAATACCACATTCCTATATAATCATGTTAGTATGCAAGGTACAACGTATATATAGAAAAACATCATAAAAATAATGAAATTGAACATGCGTTTTACAACAACAAGATATTTTTTGCTTATTAATTTTTACATACCACGGTTTACATTTTTCAAAAGACCTTTGACTTATTTTAATATTATCAGGTAACACTAAATCACCACAAAATTTTCTATAAAATTCAGTTTGTGTTGTATCTAATAGGTTTTTTGGGTGAGGATCGCGAACTTTGGACCCTGCCCTTAATTTTAAAACATCTCTAGCATTAGATGAAACCCTAGTATTATCATGCCAATATTTTTCAATCAAAGATTTAATTTCAACATTCAATTTCATATCAAACCTCGGGAGTCGACCACTGAAACTCCAACATTGGTTGATAGGATCATTTTCTATAATTTCTCTTCTTTTTTCTGCTCTTAGCAATGTTTTAGGATGTATTTTTAAAACTTCACTAAAATTTCTTACCATTCTTTTATTCATAGTTTCTTTATTAACTATGGCAGTTGTTATAGCTCTTCTTGCTGCATTTTTATCTTTACATCGACTATTTTTTCCAATAGATTGAATGGCACTAGCAACAATACACATAGCATGTTTTAATGATTGATCTTTTCTTTTTGGTTTAACAAAAAAGCCTAACCTTTTCATTATTTTCCTCATTTTTTGCATTCTCATCAATTGCATCATTAGTTGACATTGAATTGCAATTTTTGTATGATAAAATAATTCATTGTATATTTTATTCATTGTGTTCTTATTTGCCTCCAAGAAATTTGACCAGGAATATTATCGAAAAACACCACTTTTAATTTTTTTTTTAAAGTATTTTCATTAAATTCAACATCACATTCTAGATTTTCATCTTCATCTTCATCTTCATTTTCATTTTCATTTTCAACTTCAAAATGGTTTACATTTTCATCAACAAAATGGTTTTCATTTTCATTTACATCAACAAAACGGTTTTTGTTTTCATTTTCAACAAAAGGGTCATTCTCAATTTCATTTTCAACAAAAGGATCATTCTCAATTTCATTTTCAAAAAAATATATAAAAGTTTCATCTCTCTGAATATTATCAATGTCAACATCGTTAAGTCCAGCATCTTGTAAAACTTCTACATACGAATTTACCATTTCACTAACATGTGGATTTGAAGACGTACCTGGATTTGTACATATTGAAACATTATCCATAGCATTGAAAGAGGGATTTGAAGACATAGTAGGACTTGCTTGTATAATCATATTATTCTCCAAATTGACTTCTTGCAAATTAGCTTCATCTACAACCATGGTCTCCTCTATGTTTTCATCTTCAATAGTTGGTAAATTGGATGCTCCCCCATCATTCATTGATTTAATTCTCATTCTTCATTATCTTTATCTTTGTCTCTCCTTCTCTTTGTTTGCTTCAATTTATTTAGGATTCAATGTCTTCCTCCTCTTATTACGAGTTTTATCTCCCATGATTATAAAATTCTCAAGCACAAATGAATGTCAATAGTGAAATTCTTCAAAAAATTCAATCCAAATTTGAAGTTCAAGACCTATAAGGACTAAATTCTTCCTCTTGTGTTCCTCAAAACAAGTAGAAAACTAGCACAATTCCACTTTAAAACTGATTTCTTCATGCCTCCTTTGAAAAAATCAATTCATATTGCAAATTGAAGACCTTTTGTTCCTCCTTTGAAAAAACGGGATCTCTCCTTTGAAAAAATTAATCAAAAATGCACGTCACCACCTATAAAAACAATGCTTGATGAAAAATAGTCCAATTTTATTGCTCTCGGCCATACATGTGAAGTTGCAAACTTCACAATAAAATTTGACAGTAAATTTAAATAACATGGTTAAAAATAAATGGGATCCCGATTATAGAATGGGATCCCATTTTTTTTTAAAACGAGATCCCGTTCCCAATATTTATTGTGGGGACCATTAGCAAAGGAACGAGATCTCATTTCGTAAATGGGATCTCGTTTCCATGCCAATGATCACCATATTAAATAATGGGAACGATATCCCATTTTTGAAATTATTTTTGCTTTATGGTCGGGTTTTTGCTTCGGGTTTTGGTTCGGGAAAAGCATTGGGAGTCTGAACCTAGGCCTTCAACTTGGTTTGACCTACAAGTTGAAGGTTCTAACAATGTCAGAGAAAAATATCGAGTTTGGACATATGGCTGACGATTTTTTTTGCAAAAATTTTTGACGAAATTAAAACCCATTTTAGATGAGACAATGCAGATTCCAAATATGTAAATTTTTTTACAATTGGATTATTTTTTCTATTTTTCAATTAATTTATGATGAAACTGGTCCATAAACTTTAAATATTAGGGGTTTTTACTATTTTAATAACTTTTGATCAACATAACATTTTGACGAACGGATTGCACAAGAACAAACTTCAGACAATTCTTTTCAATTTAAAAAAAAATTGCAAAAAATGATAACTTTTGGTCATCTTATGCATGTCGTACATGATGATTTTTCAAAACGACTAATATTCCTGATAAAAAATTAACAAACAAAAAAAATTCAATAAAAAATTACAAAAAAATATCCAAAACAAGATTCAGTGAGTCACAAGTCTTTTCCCAAAAGGATTTAGAAAAATATGATAATTTAGTTCAAAATATGGATGTTGTACACGTGCATGGTATGGTAAAAAAAATGACTTTTAAATAGTGGTTTTTACAAAATCCTATTGAAACTCAACTTGTATAATCTCGGTATTGAAATAAATTACATATTTGGAAACTAGACTCCAAGTACTACATTTTATGATTACAGACTTTTTTGAAGATTCCATTTCTAAGTGCTTCAAATTTTAAGGTCAAATGTGTCAAACTCTGAAAATCAGGGAAAACACTTCCACTTTTTGGCCAAAAAGTGGACTCAACTTCTTGCCAGCACCCTGGACTTATTTCATACGTTACAAAAAATGATGGTTATCTGCATAAGGGTTTTTGAAAACAGATTCATATGGGTTTTTTGAAAGAGGAAAATTATATTACTTGTGCATACTTTACTACATTCAGATCTGGGTTATGAAAAATCTTGCAGTTTGAAAAAATAAGCATTACTTGAAATATTCTTGTCTGATTTTGAAATGACCTTTTGTACAGGCGTTACATAAGATTATTCTCCATCTGTTGATCATCATTTTACTTGTTCAATTTTCTAGAAATGACATGAGGGTTTCAGATTCAATGATATTCTTTAATCAGAAATAATGTTCTTGAAATATATATAAATACAGTGATGATACATTGTGATCAGATGTTGTTGAAATTGTAATTGTTATTATTTCAAAAAGAGATAGTGAAAAAGATCTGTAATAAAAGTTTAAAAACATGATGCAGAGTATAATCATAAAAACCTTATTTATTTAATATTTTAAGGATTCATGTTGAATCTTTAGGGTATTAGATAGAGAGGTATGAGTGAGCTAAAATGAAATGGAGAGATCCTTTGTGTTATTGTAATTCTATAATCTGAAAAGGGGTTTGTGCTCCTTGAAATTAGTGTTTCAAAATGAGGGGTTGGTGCTCCTTGAGTTGGTGCTCAGAAATTAGCCTATAAGGCATTGTTAATAGTGGTTTTCAAATAAGAGCCTGAAAGGAAACAGTTTAGGAGTAGTTTTCTACCCCAGGAGGGTTTTCCACTCAACATATCTTATGTCTCATTGTTCATTTGTGGTTTCACTTCTTTACTTTGAGAATGCTTTATTGTTCATTATTTTGCAATTGCACTTCTCAATTCATTTCTAAATGGTTGCATTCAATTTATGAATGATTTAATCATTGAAATAGTGAGAGCATAATTCAATTTTGTTTCATTTTCTAAAAATTGTTAAATTGGTTCATGACACTGATTCACCCCGCCCCCCTCTCAATGTCTTATTCACTCCAACACCGGGGACAACAACATAAATTCACTATTGAAAATGCATTGGATCACACATGGATAAAGTATTTTTTTTAAATCTCACTTTAAAAATAAGACTAAATGAAAAGTGAAATTTCTACTATTGATTAGCCTTTTAATCAGATGGATGTAGGTTGATTGCGTGACCTATATGCACGTGCCTTTTAAAAGACTTGTTAAGGCCCAAAATTTGTTTTGGGTCATAGTATTAAATCTAATCCTATGGCCCAAAACAAATTATGAGCCTCAACAAGCCTTTTAAAAGGAACGTGCATATAGGTCGCGGAATCAACCTGCATCCATCCAATTAAAAATTTAATCGATGGCAATAAATAAAAGCCCTATTCAAGGCTAAAATATCCCTAAAATTAAATGGTAATTTATTATTAGTGCGATATTGCCCCAAAAGTAATGGTAGGAATATAATATTACTAGCGAATCAGTTCCAATGACGCATCATTTAAAAAATAATACATGGGCGAATTAATCAAGACGAAATTATTTTTTTGCAAAAACCTGGCAATTTAGCATCCTTTTTAGCTTATACTATTCACCATTTCTAGAGGTCTCGATTTCAATTATTCGCCAAATGGCGAAGATTCACCACTAAATTTTTCCTTGATTATCTTCTCCTCAACCTGCAACCTGTTCGCCACATATGGGGTCCACTTGACCAGGTCATTTCCATGCAATTCACAAGGATGTGAATTATCTATCGATCAATTGTCAAACACCATATTGCTTATTCATCAACATCCATCATTTTCACCTCTCTGTCGAGCCCCACCATCTCGACACTTTGAAGAGATTGAAAAACTTGTTTCACCGATAAGCATATATCTCCTCAATGAAGTAACCTTACCTTCGTATAGTTTCACCTTATCAGCATTTTAGAGTGACACAAAAGAATCTCCCAACGAACTAGATTTATCACACTGACATTCATGCGCTGCCTTACTGGAATATTGAAGAGACCAAAGTCTTTGTCATACAGATATTCAACCTTCACATCGATGCAACAATCGGGATGTTGAAGAGACATCCTAAATTGTCCTTCTAAACACTCTTTGTCTACCTGATGAACTTAGCATAATATCGAAGGAATTGACAAGTAAGTTTCATCGAAGAACAACTGTCATCCCGATGACGACTTGTCCACCAATTCTGTAGGCCACCATCATAGTGTCGAAGAGACACTAAAGCACCTCCTTTCGAAAGTGTGAAGTCTCCCCAATGGTGTATGAATGTATACCCTTTTGATTGCACACCATAACATCATGAGCCTAGGGTTTAACAAATAAACCCTAACAACACCCGAGAACAACAATAATTCTTTCTGAGTAGTCAACACACCATTAGGACTTGGAAATTACATCTTTGCAAAGCTCTCTCCTTTTGACATCAATGACAACAATATGCCAACAATCTCCCCCTTTGTCATTGATGGAAAAACTCTAAATTCTCATACAAATTGTAACATTTAAGCTCTATACCAATTAAATCTTTTACAAAGTAGTTTACTCTCCCTTTGGCATAGTTTTTCTCCAAGCTCCTATTTTCCTATTTCGAGCATTTTCTTGCATTTCTCCCCCTTTGACATCAATGGCAAAGGGCAGACTCCCCCTTACAAAATAATCCTCTTGACTTGATCTCAGCCACATTGTCATGGATAAATGAAGTACAATTGAGGCTCCCCCTAGGTGCATACCCTATCACTAGAGTCTAGTGATGTGATGTGGGAGTAATCACTCCCAACTTCTGCATCAGATATTCAAATTGTTCTGTGGGAAGAGGCTTAGTAAAAATGTCAACTACCTATTATTTTGTTGGGACATATTCCAAGTTGACCTCTTTATCTGCAACCTTTTCTCTGATAAAGTGATAATTAATAGATATATGCTTGGTTTTGGAGTGCATCATTGGATTCTTTGAGATGTTGATGGCACTTGAATTGTCACAAAGAATGGAGATAGGTTCTTTGTACTCAACCTTGATATCTTTAAGTGTCTACTTCATTCAAATAATTTGAGTACAAGTTGTTGCTACTGTATACTCTACCTCAGCTATGGAGAGGGTGACTGAATCTTGCTTCTTACTCATCCATGAAACCAATATGTCTCCTAGAAAGAAGGCTCCTCCACTAGTGATTTTCCTATCATCTATACTTCCAACCCAATCAACATTAGTATATGCGATCAAAGTGAAATCTTTTCTTTTGGGATACCACAACCCATAGTCAACAGTGATTTTAATGTATCTGAAGATTCTCTTTACTGCGTTGACATGAGACTCTTTTGGTGCAACTTGAAATCTTGCAACCATGTATACTGCTTGCATAATGTCTGGTCTTGATGTAGTTAAGTGTAGTAAGCTTCCTATCATTGACCTATACATGGTCTGATTTTCCTCGGGTGTCTCATCTGATTTACTCAATTTATAGCTAGTTATCATGGGAGTACTGACTGGTCTACTATCTTACATGCCAAACTTCTTAAGCATTTCCTTAGCATATTTAGTCTGAGATATGAATATCCCATTTTCTTTTTGTATAATTTGTAGACCAAGGAAAAATGACAACTCCCCTAACATAGACATTTCAAATTCATCTTGCATGTGTGCAACAAATATTCGACACATTTTATCATTGCTACCTTCAAATACTATATCATCTACATAAACAACAACAATCATTTTCTCACCTTCTAATTTGAAATATAAATTGTTTTCTGCACAACCCTTTTTGAAACCTTGGTGCTGAAGATATTTATCGAATTTGGAATACAAAGCTCTTGGTGCTTGTTTCAAACCATACAACGACTTCCTCAATCTGCAAACACAATCTTCTTCTTCTGAGAGCTGAAAAACTTTAGGTTGTTCAATGTAGACTTCCTCTTCAAGGTTTCCATTTAGAAAAGTAGATTTAACATCCATTTGATACACTTTAAATCCTTTATAGACTGAAAATGCAAGAAACATTCTTATTGCTTCTAATCTTGCTACAGGTGCAAAAGTTTCTTCAAAATCAATGCCTTCAACTTGTGCATACCCTTTGCACACTAATCGTGCCTTATTCCTAACCACAACTCCATCTTCATTTAACTTATTTCTAAATACCCATTTGGTACTAATTACATTCTTGCTTTAAGGCCTCGAACTAATTCCCATGTCTTTTTCTTCTCAATTTGGTTGAGTTCTTCCTCCATGGTCTTTATCCAACTTTCATCCTTGTTGGCTTCAGCAAAACTCTTTGGTTCGATTTGATACAGAAGAGAAAAATTTACTTGTTCCTTATACCTTGCAAGTCTTCTCCTTGTCCGAACTCCTTCACTTTTGTCACCAATTATTTGATTCGTACTATTGATGGTGAAAATGACACAAACAATGTTAAAACAAAATATTTCTACTCTATTTCTCCTTAAAAAGAAAGACAACATATAGCAGCCTAACTCCCAAGGTCCTGGTAGTTGGTTCTCAACTATCTAGTGTCACTCAATTGGTCCATGCAACTGTAATATTCAAGGGGCCTGTGCTAGTAACAAAGAATGCAAGCAATGACTCATTTTACCAAACTATTTTTAGTAAATCAAGGGGGTTTCAAACAAAAGAAAAAGATAGATCAGAGGGTAAACCAGTAAACATGAACAAAACTCATCTAACATCCAGACATATACCTTCAACAATGAATTTTTTCCAATCAGATCAAGACAACCAAAGCATGATACAATTCACAGAATAATCTATACCATTGTATGCATCTAAGGTGCTTATTTTAATTCACCTATCACAACTATTTCGAATATTTTTTTAAAAGAACACACATTCATTCATTGCCAAGATCATAGATCAACAGACTTCAATAAATTTAATCCAATGATAATCTAACAAGATAATCCTTAAATCTGACTTCTTCTAATGACTTTCATCACATAAGAAACAATCATGCTTCAGCACAATCACTGGCATATAGATAGATTATAACTCATCAGCCTTATCAATTAAAAATTAATTCTAACACCATATTGCATAAACCTGTAATTTTATATAACTGGAAAAATCAAGTAACAATGTATCTCTGTAATCACTACGAAAAATTCTATCTCCTAATATCAGGTGGCCAATTCTATTCTCTATCAGCCGACCCTTACAATATGATACCCAAAGGGTATTTATAGATATACAAAATTTGAACTCCACTTCTATTTTAAGATGATCCACCTTTTTAGGAACTAAAACTCTCTTGGAAACTCAAATCAATTTGATCTTGAGTTCTTACATTAAACATTCAATTAAACTGGAGAACAAAACATAGAAGAGAAAAAGGAAGTCATGTGCTTCAAGAACTACCAGTGTTGCATGCAACATGCAAAGAAGAAGAAAGCCATGCATGCAGGAGATTTATGCATGTGAAGTTGGTTCTGCAATAAACTCGTCATAACTGGCAAAGACTTGTTGTAATACATCTAATTCTGGCCCATCAACCCAGTTGTCTTCAAACTTAATTCGCTCCAATTCTACTGCAGCAAACCCTCTCATATCATTTATCTTTTTCAACTCTCTTTTGGCAGCCTTTATCTCTTCTTTGATTTCCATCAGTCGATCTATCAGCAGATCTTCACCATCATCTCCTTTCTGCATGAGACCTTTAAACCTTTCGCCCCATTTCTCTTTTATCTGGCTCAAAGGCAAGCCTTCCTTTGTTAGTATATTAACATCTACTATGATAGCGATGACCACCTCCAACTCCTCAAATTGTTCAGTTAGATCCTTAACAACATCGTGGACTTCATTTCTATGTTTGCACAAGAAATCTGTTCTGAATCGGAGTATACAAGAGGTCTTTTCCACAAAATCTTTATTATCCTCCTCGAGTATTGACTATTCAAGAAGAGTAGTCAAAGGCAATGTACTAACCTTCTTCAATTTCTAACTATATTCTTTATATTCCTCTTCCTTCTTCTCCAATGCTTCAATATATTGATGCATTTCCCCTATCAACTCTTTTGTCCCTTTGTGAACCTCAAAAATTTTGACCAAAATTTCACCTACTTCTTGATTTAGCGCGTCAACCCACCTATCTAACATCTCCGCTTTGCCCCTTACTTGTACTAAATCATCTACCTCCTTTTTTCTCAGCAAAATTGGAGTCTCAATAGCAGCTACCTGTTGTGATCTTGGAGAAGAGACACTTTTCAAAAAGGAATGCAATTGATCTAACTAAGCCTTAAGCTCATCTTTCTTCTGCTTATCCTTTAACATCCTTGACTTGGTTGTCAAAGCTACCATGTCAATTAGATTCATTTGCTGATCTCTGGTAGGCCTTCCCAAGTTAACAGTACTTAATTGATAATTCGTTAATTGCATGTCTCCTACCTCCTTTTCTATCATCGGTATGGCACACTCAGCAACAATTTCTCCCTTGTCCGTGAGCCTGGTGGAGTGTAGGATCTTGGCCTTCTTTTTAGGCCTTTCTTGTTCAATCTCCTTCATCATATCCTCCCAATTGAGAGGTTGTGAAGGTGTTACTATTCTTTTCTGTAGGTCCAATTTCAACCAAGTGGGAGCACATGGAGCAATAGTCATCATAGTGGAAGAAGAAGCAATAGTAGTAGTAGAGGGTGGTTGCACATTTACTTGGGGTTGAGAATCAACCCTTTGTTCCTCTTGTTGTTCTTGCACCACATGCATCTGTACAAGCTTTTCAGCCTCTTCCCTATCTTTTTTCTCTTGTACTCTCTTGTCTTCTTCCTCCTTCAACCTTTCCTCTTCTAATCGTTCTCTCTCCAATTTTTCCTTTTCCAATCTTTCCTTTTCCAGTCTCTCCTTCTCTAGTATTTCTGCCTCTAAAGGTTTAAGCTTTTTTGCCTTTTCTTCTTCTTCTTTTTACTTTCTAACCAGCTCTTCGGTGTCCTTTTGCTTTCGTAAGCGTTCTGCTTCTTCTTCCTTTCAGTGAGCTTCCTCGGCAAGTTTTAACTTGGCAACCAGGACTTCTTTCTCCATCCGATGTCTTTCCTTCTCTTCCTCAAGTTCATGAATCTTTTGTATTAATTCCAACTTATCATTTTCCTCTTTAACCTTGAGTTCATGCTCCTATTGCCTCTGCTACCTCTCTACTTCATCAGCTCTTGACTTAGCTTCAATTTGTTGTTGCTGTAGTATGGCATCAACTTGTGTCTTAGCATCCATTAACTTTTTCTTTTCTATTTCTATAGCTCGCTCTTCAGCAGCCTTCCTAACTTCTTCAAACAATGCCCATTGATCCTCTTGTGTCATTACCTATTCAGTATCCTCCTCTAGAGGCATATTTTCTTGTATTCCTTTATCTGATAGAGTTTCCTCTGAATCTGTTCCAACATCATGAATTTTCATCTCCACTTCTTTTCCCTTCATAGTTTCAACCATACTATGAAGAGTCCCCTTTTGAACTTCTTCACTTTGTTGTTTTGCAAGTGGGACTTGAGTAGAAGATTCACCTAATGTAGGTGTTGAAACAATCGATCCCATTTGAGCATCTCCTTCTTGTGTTTCTACTTCATCAACTGTTGCTTCAAGCTTTATTTCTTCTATGTCTGGAGGAAGGAACTCCAAAGGCTCCTTGGGAGGTGTCTTTCTTTTGAGCCTTTTATATCCTTTCCCCTTTTTAGGAGCTGGTCCTTGAGGAGCTTTGGTTCTTAGAACCAACCATTGAACGATTCTATCCAAGAATGCTCTTCCTATCTGCTTAATATCAATAGTTTCCTCACTATCCCAGTCAATTGGATCCAGACTTTTAGTTCCAATGCTTAAAGCTTCATAAGATGGATCCAATACAACTCCATCATCCACCAATGTGTCAGGAATGTCATTTTTGACTCCAAACTCTGACATGAGTGTGATTGGTAATCTTTCATAATTCTTCTTCCTCAAATCATACTCATCCTGTCAGTCACTCCAAAAATCTTCTAATAAATTAAAATGCTTGTCAAACACAGAAGGCAACAAGGCATTCATCTTACCCTTCAGGTCAAAATACTTACGAGTTGTATATAAACCTAGCTTTAACTGTATCAGCTCACTGCAGACCACCTTTACTCCTACCAAATGCTGACAGCTATACTCACCCAACTTCATGGGGAACTTATGACATCCTGTCTTATGTTTTAATCCAAACCAAGCATTAACCCCAAGAGCCTGATATACAAACTCCATTAACACTATCTTGTTGTTGCAACACCTTGGCACCAAATGTGGATGGCCTTCAAAACTAGCTAGCCTGAAATATGTAAACCTGGGGTATTGAATGTACCAGCATCCCCATTCAGCAATAAATGCCATGGCCTCTTGACTCAATCTGTACCCTGCATCTCCATTGATTTGGTTAATGACCACATATATGAATGCATCATTAACCCTTCTGAATTGAGTCTCAGCAACCTGTAGAGACAGCTGGTTATAATGCTCCCACACCTTCTTCTATCCATCTAACACTCCCATTATCCCCACTCTGTTCAGACTTGGGAAGATACCTTATCTTGCTACTACATACAAAATGTAAGAAGCCATGAAAAAGCATTTAGTCTCCCTAATGTTGGTCAATTGATCATGAATAGCATTTAATACAATCATCGGCCAATCAAACTGATGGGTGCCATTTAAAATTATTTGGATAAAGGGAAACATCCACTCCTTGAAATGGAAGGTATCTCTCTTCCCAAAATCCTTAGACAACATCATTATCAAATCCGATACTTCCTTATAGAAATCTGCCCTTTTTGGTTGGTCTGCAAGCTTGGTTAGAGACTTCTTCTCTGTCTTCAACCATTTTTGTTCAAGTGAGACTTATTGGATTCTTTATACTTTATATATTTCTCTAAGGCCTCTGCCTCATTCAGTTGCACCAAGTTCTTGGGATCTGAGACATTAAATATACTTTGAAACATATGAGGAGTAAGATCAATGATTACATTATCTTGGGAATCCATGTATTGTCGGGTAACTGGATTGTAAGCTCCTGCAGCTGTCAAGATCAACTCCTAGCATTGGATTGATAAAGGAAACAAAGTGATATGGGCCAAGCCAGAATCAACAATTCTTTGTGTCCTCCCTGTTACATCTTCAAAAAAGGTTTTTGCATATAGCTCCTCAAAATTGTATTGGCCCAAATTTGTGTCGATGATGTCTGACCAATCTGATTCTACTTTGCTTACTTTGACAACAGGACTCCTGCGATTATACCTCAAGGTATAAGGTAATTGTTCTGGATTGATCTTCTTTGGTTTAGGTGTTGCCTTTGATGCTCTTGCAGGTCGGTTCCTTTGGGAGGCTTCCCCTGATGTTCCCGACATCCTTTTAGCTTTCCTACAACAAAACCTCTAGTTAGATCCTTGAATAAACATCTCAAAATGTGTCTTAAAGTCATACTTTTCATACATACATCGGAGGCAGAACCAGGAAAAAAACATCTTAAACAATCCTCTTTTAACATACTGTCGAGCTCGTAGCAAAAACTATTATTGACATTCTACTAACTAGAAGCGGGCTCGGTGTCGGAAGTGAAATAGTGATCGGAACTAGAACCGGAATGGAAACTGATTGGTTTCCTTCATATTTTCTGTTTTCATATTCTGTTTTGGTTCCGCTTCCGCCAAGGTTAACATTTTTATGAAATAAAAACTTCTTACTATAAGTGGAGTCAGAGACAGGATGGAAAATGGAATTGACTCTAATCATAAAACACATCCAACAAAACCTAAATCAATTCTGATCTCGCTTCCGCCTATGTTGACCATGACTCATCAATGATTTTAACAATTTAATGCATAACTTCATGACTAAAGACTAAGGTCATATTAAACGAAATAAGGCTTAAAATATATCATGAAAGGACCATGTTGTTGATGGTGTTTTCTGCACAACAACAACTTAGACAGAATGTAATATCCTATCTCTCTTGAAAATTAAATCTCTATGGAAAAGAGATAACTCCAAGGTCTCTAATGTCAGGTCTTGACAATGCAGTAAAACAACTTAATGATAATTGTGAAAATGTTGGTAATCACAATGGGACCTTACTACGAGCAACACTGGACTTTGAATCTTATCAAATATGGACACTAAAATGATACTTTCATTCTTGATTGGAACCCAGATAATAAAGAAACAGCAAAAGATAAAGGTTTCAGAGATAATCCTAAAACTACTTTTAACCCTAAGATTGAAAATGCAAAAAATAAAATGCTTAAAATGGACCGATCTCTCATAAACTACTTTCTGCTTCACCCAGATGAATCTGCAATTCCACATAAATAGTGCAATCTTCTAAGGTGTTGAAAGATTTTCAAATCATAAACATTCATTTAGTCAATCCTACAGCAATTGAGTTGAATAAACCTTCACAATTGAACTAAGCACAAATATAATTCCAGGCTAACAATCAAGTAACAATCAAGTAACTGCAAAAGGTATGGACTAGAGATCACTGCAAACATTCCAAACATGAAACCCTAAGCATTATCAAATCATTTAACCATAAACATTAAGCAATTTGAAAGATAGAATGACAAGAACCATGCCAGATGAGATTCCAAAAGATAGATACCAAACACAATATCCCTCTTATATTAAATCATTCAAAAATGGAAGCAATTCCAATTTTTCTGTTACAACATTTGCTTGGAAAATAAACCCTAACTTACTCTAATATCACTTAGCCACTCTCCTGATCTACCTATCCTTCTATCTCTATTTTCTAATCTCCTGTCTACTATTCAAATGAGGCAACATGCTCGCTTTTATAGAGAATCCACAAGATAGGTCCGCCCAAATTATAATTTACAATAAAACATGACCTACAAGAGGTCGGCCTAAAAGACATTCGAACCATATGAAATGTGCCATAGCACCAATTTCATCCAAAACTGCCAAGATATCAAAAGGTCGGCCCAATACATGTAAATTAATGGGAAACACAAATATCAATGTAACTCCATATAATCACTCCCCATCCTTGTCTTTAGCTTTATCCCCTTCAGCATGTATGGCCAATAGGACCCTATCCAGCTCAGCAACTGGTGGCATACGCAAAACCCTAATATTTCTCTCAAGAATCTTGATATCTTCCCTTGCTTGCCTAAATGTACCATCCCACTCGGTTTTGTTGGTCAAATATATGTCAATGACTGCAATGTATGTTGCTGCATCATCCAACTGATGTTTAGTAACTAACCCTTCGCTGATTGGAGAATACACATCTCTCCACCATTCCCTAAGCTGCTCCAAACTGAGATGCTTCGGAGCAAACTTCTTCCTTCCAGTCATGACCTCGAAGAATGAAATGCACCTCTCATGAACACCAATCAAGGCATCCTCAATTTGCTTCACCTGTTTATAGATCTTCTTCAAGGCCTTCTGCCTCATTTGCAGGATTTCATACCATTCCCAAGGTTTGAAAACTCTTGGAAAAGGAAGAATCTTGCACTGTACTAATCTATCCTCAGTGGACCCCATGACTATTGTAATATTTTGCAGCCAGAGGTTGGTATCCACATTATTTTGTGCCAATGCAACCTTCAACCAATCAATCGACCTCAGTGCATCCCCTCCAGTGGATAATATGCCCTTAATGGCCTCATCTCCCTTAGCTTGGACACCTTGCAACTAGGTAACCATAGCATGTGAATTACCTTTCATCTTTTTTTAACTTAGAAATTGTCTCTTGGGGTAGGAATCCTGCAGCAGAAGAGGAGGAACGAATAGCCTACAAAGTTTTCATCAAATCCTACACGTATTTTCTTAGTTTTTTATTCTCCTTTTCTAGCTCATGCCTGGTTTGCACTGCCTTCTTCAATCTCCCCACAATAACTGCACTAGAACCCTCATATTCTTCAATATCCTACTCAACAGTAGCATGTCCCAAATCAACAATCTGCACATTATAATCCTCGACAGTCACATTATCTCTATCTTTGTTTGGAGTAGGGGTAGCAATATGGGCCACCTAGTTACCAGATTCATCCCTCTCAATCCGGGATACGACCCTTGCATTCTTCTTTGTCTTCTCTCTTTCAACATTAGCCATGAGGGCATCCCAATTGGGAGGAGCATCCTCCACAATTACCATCTTACTCCTCAGTTCCCTCTCAAGCCAATCAGGAACGGTAGACCCAGCAGGCACTATATCTTGTTTATCTTGTTGTTTCTCTTGCTGATCAGTAGTTACATCCCTCTCAACACTTGGACTTTTAGGAACATCCATCATTGGGTTCTCTTCCTGCCATTCTTGTTCTTCTACAACAACCTCCACTGGTGAAGGAGCCCTAACTGGTATTTCTTCCTTCTTTTGAGGAGACTTGTCCATTTGTTCTCTTGTAGGAGAGTCTGCATGTGCCACCAAGGGAGATTGAACTACTTTATCAATTTCTACCTCTGCATTAAAGAGGTCTCCTTCTTGGAATTCTTCCTCACCCAAATTCTCAGGACCTTCATCCTATTTTGGTTCTCCCCTTACACTACCAGCATCCCGAGGAATGGAAGGACCAACCTGTTCAGTAGCAGGGATACTTACTGAAACACCCTCCTTGGCTACAGTATCCCTTGGGGAGGGAGTCCTTGATCTCCTCATATAAACTTGTGTCTTCTCCCCTAAGCTCTCCACCTCTACCACTGGTGGCTCAACCTCCTTCTTAGAAGCATGTTTCCTCTTCTTAGCAATAGGCCTCCTCTGTTTGACCATCTTTCCTACCTTCTCGGCTTGCACTTCCCTTACTTGAATTCTGAAAGGAGAGTCCACCTTCTCCTTGCCCTTTTGATCTAGTTCAAGCGAAGCCTCAAAAGCAGAATGAGACTCTAAGTCTCCCATTAACGCATAGGTGCATGGAACACCCTCACTCTCTAGCTCCAACATTTTGTGCTTCAACCACATCTTGGTGTATTTAATCACTGGAGCCATAATCTGATCTAAGTCAGTATTTTCCTCCTCTAACCAGTCAACCTCTCCCACTGGTTTATCTTTTACTGCCTCATACACATGACCTTGGATCACATTTCCATCCTCCTCCACTTGGTCCGGGATGGCCTTTACATTATACAATCTTACCAAATCGACTGGCAATCTGGAAAACCTCTTCTTTCTTACCTCAAACTCATCAGCAAGGTTAATCCAGTAATCTTCAATATGAACTTTATGGCTATAATCCCTACTGGCCTTCTTCTGAGCCTCGCTAGTAATATCAAACCTTGCTCTCTTAGAATGAAAAGAGAGCCCAAAAGTACCCATCTCCTCTTTCGAAGCATGAGCAGACTGAATGGAGGCACAAACTTCACCCACTCCTATCTTCAAAGGAAAATCATTCCCAAAACCTGTCTTGTGCTTCTCTCCCTTCACAACATTGTCAAAGTCACAAATTTGTCTAGTGACTTCCAACAACACAACATGATCAGTGGGAAACCTAGGGAGTTTGTAGGGAGCTCTCTGAAAACCACCAACTCTGATATATGAGAAGGTTGGGAACTGAATAAACCAAGCTCCATACCTCCTTATCAATTCTTTTGCCTTATCCGAGATTCTTACATGTTCTGCACCCTACAGCAGTTTGGTAATGTACATAGTGAAGGCATCATTCGACCTCTGGTACCTTCCACCAGTGAAATGCAACTGTGGATACACCTCATAGATAGCGTCCTGCCCAAAAATACCCCTAGTGCTCAATCCCTTATATGGATGAAGTTTGGCCAACGAATACACTAGATAGGAGGTCATAGTGAAAGTCTTGGTCTTCAAGACATTGCACAATTGATGGTGGATCATATTGCTAATAACTCCTACACAATGATAGTCTATCCCCTGTTCCACTCTGAAAATCACATTGTACATCCATGTTTCAAAAACCCCTGCACTCTTCAATCCTATCAACCTACTAAGAAGGGTAATGGCATTGTAATATTCCCTCTTGAACTTCAGCCTGAGTAGTTGCTTGGGCAACTTAGAGAAATGTGATTTAGGCTTCTCTAGCCAAGAGTTGATCACCTGTTGAGATTTAACAATGTTCTCCTCATAGTACTTCCTGGCAACCTCCAGGTCGAAGCCCACCACATGAGATCTATCGGGTATGTCAAAGTTGCAGCAATGGCCACAGGACTGAAACCAGCAAGAATCCTTCCTTGAGGAACTATTATCCTCTGTGTTCCACTGTCATAATTTCTAGCACATTCCAGTACCACCTCGTAGCACTGCAGTGTAGAAGGGAAACCTGCCACATGAGCCAACCCAGATTCCACCAGTCTCCTTGACAACAGAGGAAGGTTTGGTGCTGACATCTCAGCCTTGAATTCCTCATAGTCCCACATGCCTACATTCGTTTCTGTGATCCCCGACCAAATTGAAGTCAACTTACTCTCACGAATTCTGCTCTTTATATCCAACTTAACCTTTTCTACATCCGAGATGGCAGAAGCCTCTGCACCAAGGTCAGTTGCCTTTCCCTTGCCTCGACCAGCAACATTCTATCCTAATCCTACCTGTGAACACATAAGAATAACCACAATTAGATCCATAAGAAACAATAAGTGCAAAAGATCATTATCTCAAAATTCAGGACTTAGCTCCCCTCGTGGATTCTGCACTGGGAAGGATTTTCAGGAAAATCTGGACTAAGCAGATTCTAGCGAACCGAACAAACAAAATCCCAAAACATCATTTAAATCACCCACTTAACCAATTTGAAAAGCATTAAGAATACTTAGCATAAGCTCTTTAAGTTAATCAAATGTATTACCAAGAAACCCACAATTCATAACCATCAAATTCAACATTTCCCCAAAACACCCGGAAGAATCCGTCGGAGACGAATTCTAGTGAAATCCAGATATAACAGTATCAAAGCTCAAAATCAGTAAAACGACCCAACCGCGGACTTCAGGAAAATCCGGATGGAACGGATTTTGGCAAAACCAAATGAAATCCGATAGAAAGTGAAAAAAGAAGAGGAGATAGAAAATTCGGGGAAATCCGGGGGAAGCGGAATTCCACGAAGACCTCAAAAACCCAAACCTGTCTACGTCCTCGGTACTTTCATCAAATTGATTCAAATCACTCTGGATCTATGCCAGAACTCCAAAACCAACAAACCTAGGACCTTGAGAAATAAAACGTGAACTAAGGACACTCCTCACATAATTTTGAAGAGGATTGGCCATGCCCTAGGTCGAAAACCCAAATGTCTGCCATGAAAGCACGGATGACTTGCTAATACACCTAAATGGAAAGCATGAAACCAAAGCAAGCCCACGCCCAAATAAAAAGCAACACCAGACAAAGATGCACACGCCTGATAAATAGAAGCAGACTGGTGCACCAAATGAAACCCCAAATGCACAATGATGACGCGCATCCAGAAAACCAGGAAACGTACGAAGGACTCCCCAAGCAAACAAAGAAAAGCCATTGAAATCAACAGAGAATAGGGCACATCTACATACCATGGAAACATGAAGGTTGAAACTGGTGGAGTCGAGATACAACCGCTCAATGCAAACCGAATACAGCCCATGCGCAGGAAATGCAAACACACAATCCAAATGGCCTCGAAAATCCGAATATCCAACAAACACCAAGAACCTCAACACACAAGCCCAAAGGATAGCAAATGCACAAACTCAAATGATCAATTACTCCTCAAAGAATCAATATATCAAAGCCAAAAGACCTCCGCACAAACGCCATTAATGCATTTGACAAGACAGTTACGGCCACAAAAGACTTTCGGGGATTCGACATCACCACGGATTTCAGGGATTCAACACTGCCATGGATTTCGGGGAAATCCGAGATGTGCAAACTTTCCTGAAAGTAGTACAAAAGTAGCAATTTTAGACAATAAGAAGGAACCGGGAGAATCCGGCCTAGGCGGATTTTCTCGAAAACAGTGAAAAACCCGAGATAAAGCCAAAACTTCATATTTTCAATACAGTTCAAAAGAATGCCACTTCAATTGGAAAAATGTTCGTTAAGGCACAAACCCAAGCAAGCAAAAAACCCCCAAAAAGAAAGGGTCAAAACACCAAAAAGCAAAAAAAGAGGGTCCCCACATTCAGTGGGGTGTGTGTGCAAAATTGCACAACACATGCCCATATGACTGTGGGAACGACTGTATTTTAGGGCATCATATTAATTATTTTAAACGTGATCACAGAAACGCATAAAACCCTAACCTAGAAAACGCAATATAAAAACTAGGGCACGAATTTAACCCCTCTATTTTAACCAGACGAATGCATAAAATAAAAAATCCTAAGTAAAAACAAGATCTTACAAACTCTAACTCACTGTAAAAACATAATTTAATCTACATTACTGGCGAACCCTAATTAAATCTACACATTTAAAACCTAACACAGCACGACGTGATCATGACAAAACATAAAAACGGTTGTGCCCCAACTCACTGTAAAACTGGAAACGCAAGCACAAAATGAAACCAAGAACAACAAACACGCAAACCCACCGAAACAGTGAACTTTCCCAAAATCAAAAACAAGAACATACACGAACAGAGAACACGAAAGTAAATAAAAGAAAAACAAGAATAGGAACCCTACCTCGAATGCAAAACTTGGCAAACCTTCTAAAGAAATTTGTAAGCAACTATCTCCTCCTCCTTCAATCAATTCACTCAGATGAACTCCACAGCTACTCTATTTCACTCTTTGATTTCTTAACAATGATAATAATAACGCGTTTAATCCCTAATCAAGGTAAAAATTAGAGTTTCTACCTACGCATGGCAGCTGTCATTAACGCATTAAATGCAGTTAAGCGGAGTCGGAATTGGACAAGAACAAACACTTCACCACAGTGCGACTTCAGTAAAAATTCAACGACCAAGAAACAACGGGAGCGAAATCGGAATGGAAACTGATTTGGAAACTTAAGGAATTTCCCAACTTCATTCCCGTTCTGGGTCTAATTCCGCTGAACAGGCATAAAACAAAACCAAACACAAAAGTAAAATAAAAAGACTGAAATAATAAAACTTAACACAAGGACTTAGACTAAAACCAAAAGTTCAAAAAGCGGAGGCAGAGACGGGATGAAAAATGGTTTTGCAATTTTGAATAAATATTGTCTTAACGTCCACTCCGGATTCGGCTCCGATAAAGACAAAACAAAAGGCCAAAAAGAAACACTGTCGAGATAGGGATCGGAACAAGCTTTGAAAGAAGTTTCAGAACCCGATTTGGTTCTGGCTCCGATTCCGATAGACTAAACCAAAGAAAAACAAAGTGTTGGAAACAAAAGACTCCAAAATTTGTTTGAAAATCAACAAAAGATAAAAACACAAAGGGGGACCCATTTTGACCAAGGCAAAAGATGGGGTGGTTATGCAAGGCATAACACATAGGATGGTCCTTTTGCACATATTTTGCAAGACCTTGTTCAACCTCTTCTTCATTCTCTTCTCGTTCCTCTTCTTCGACTATTGGACCTGCGTCATCATCTTCTAATTCAATCTCAAAATTATTTCTGCTAGGCTTACCCTAACTTGAATTTTCATCAATTTAGACATTAATGCTTTCTACAATCTTGTGCAACCTCTTATTGTAACACTTTTAAGATTTTATTTTAGTGGAATATCCTAAAAATATTCCTTCATCACACCATGATTCAAATATTCCTAAGTCATCCTCTTCTCTTTTAATGAAGCATTTGCTACCAAACACCCTAAAGTACTTGAATGATGCAGGCTTGCCATACCACAATTCATATGGAGTTATACCACTGTTTGCTCATTGAAGGACTCTATTTTGAATATACACAATAGTATGAACTACTTCCTTCCAAAAGGTATCTACCAAACTTGCCTCATTTAACATGGCTCTAGCCATTTCCTTCACAATCCTATTTCTTCTTTCTACCACGCCATTTTTTTGTGGTGTTCTAGGAGCCAAATATTGTTGTTTAATTCCATGATTTTCACAATATTCTTTGAATTCAATTGATGTGAATTCTCCACCTCTATCTGATCTAAGACAATTTTCCTTACGGTCTACTTCTCTACCAACTTTCTAAAAAATTTAAACTTCTCAAATGCTTCAACTTTCTCCTTTGGAAACATGACCCAAGCCATTCTAGTATAATCATCGATCAACAACATAAAAAATCTCTCACCTTACAACCCCCTTGTCCTTGTTGGACCACACAAATCAGTATGAACTATTTCCAAAGGTTTTGTGGCTGAATAATCCTTTGTTGGAAACTTAAACTTTGGAAACTTAAACTTTGTTTTCTTTCCTTGCCAACATCCTTTGCAAATTGTGTTTTTAGGCTTTTCTATCTTAGGCATGTTCCTCAGCAATCCTTTTGAGCTTATTTTTACTAAATTGTCAAAGTTTACATGCCCTAGCGTTTTATACCAAAACCAACTCTCATTTTCTTGGTTGATTAGACAATTGTGGCCTTTTACCTCAAAAAGGTTGTAGAGATTACTATCAATTCTTACTCCTTGTGCAATTTTCTTTTTGTTCTTTCTTATCTTACAGCCTTCAAAGTTAAATATAATTTTGTACCCATTGTCACACATTTGGCTAACACTAAGAAGGTTATGTTTCAAACCCTCAACATAGAGGACATATTTTGTCTTATTATTTCCATCTAAGCTCAAGATCCCTTTACCACGAATTTTGACAGCAGTATTATCTCCTAGACTTACTAAACCTTCCTTACACTTCTTGAGTTCAATGAATTTTCTTTTATCTTCAGTCATATGCTTGGAGCAGCCAATATCAATCACCCATATTTTGTTGTCTTTGCATGTAGTCTTGTTTGGGAAATCATAGATTGAGTGGAACTCTGCCCTTTCTCTTTCCACATCTTCTTAGGTTTATTTTCAACATTCTCTTCCATATTGGGAGGTGATTTTTTCTTCTTCTCAGACTGATCGTTAGGTATTGTAAATTTTGTTCTACAATCTTTATCATGTCGTTTCCTTGCGCTGAAAGAGGAGATCTTCTGTCTTGGCTTCCTTGGATAATGCACTTGAGAATCCATCATCATCTACCTTTTTTGTGTTATGCTCCTTATTTGGCTGAGCAAGGGAAATCTTGTTGTCTTTCTTGTCTTCAATCAATATCTTCCCCTTATCAAATTTTTCTACATCAACAAACTTCTTTTCACTCTTAGCAACTTCATCTTTGCAATATTTTTCATCATTAATGACTACTTTTTCTTCAGCCCTAAATCTTTCGTAGAGTTTCACAGACACATCAACAAATGGGGTCTTCCCTTTTTCCAATCCTAAGCCTGATTTATCCTTATTAGCTAGCTTTTGGATACTCAACAACTCATCCAGAATGTCAGAGCCACCTTTTAGTTTTTTGTCCTTTTTCAACTTGCTCCTTGGCTTTCTCCAAATCTTTTCTCAAGGAAACTACTTTTGCCTCAAGCTTCATGCATCTATCCATTTTAGTTTCTAATTTGGTTTTCATCACTTCTTCCATTCTTTTCGCTTCCTGTACTTGAATTTTCAAACTTACTACCAACTGATTAGATTCTTCAAGATAGGACTGGGTTAGCTTGTCATTCTCCTTTTGAGCATGTTTTTTTAATCTCTTGTTTTCCCTTTTAAAATCGTCAAACTTATCTCTCAGTTCATCTAGATCTTCAAGTCCACCAATAAACTCTCCCTCAATATCAAAAATTGCTTCCTCTTCACCTTTTACACAGAGGTCCTCAACTTGTACATCCTTATGATCCTCTGAGTCATTGGCCATAAAGAGGAATTCTTCCTCTTCTTCCTCCATTACAAGAGCACGATATTGTTCATCAATTGAATTATCACCAACATCAGATGAATCACTTTCTTCCTAGATGTACAAGCTCTTCTTTTTCTTTCCAAAACTCTTCCTTTTGGGATAATAAGATTTCTTCTTTTTACTATCTCCTTCTTTCTCAGCATTGTCCTCTTTATCATAACAACACTTAGAAGCAAAATGGTCTATTCTACCACAGTTAAAACACTTGAAGGGAAACTTACCCTTATACTTTTCAGACCCTCTCCTTAGTATTCTTATAAAGTTTTCTTCTTCCTCATCAGTTTCTTCATTATCTGAACCAATGATTGTAGCCTTGTCTTTCTTATCTACTTCATCCTTTTCTTTCTGAGCAACCTTAAATACAACTTCTCTCCTAGAAGGCTCAACTCTGGCATTCTCATCTCATATGCACTAAGTATGCCATGTAACTCATCAAGAGTGAGTTTATCCACTTCTCTTCCTTCTTCAATTTCAGAAATCTTGGAATCATATTTATTTGTCATAGACCTTAGAACTTTTAGCACAACAACATATTCTTTAACTTCTACATATCCTCTGATAGCATTCACTATATCATCAACTCTCAAAAGATAGTCTACAATCTTCTCCTCTTCAGTCATCTTTAGGCTTTCAAATTTGGCTCTCAACACTTGAAGCTTTGCCAGTTTTACCTTGGTATCTCCTTCATAGATCTTACTCAACTTTTCCAAAACATCATATGCAGTATCACAATGCATAATCTTGCTATACACAAGATCAGGCAAATTTTTCATAATGGCATACCATTCCTTTTCATTATTATCGTAATCCTTCTTTCCTGCAGCATCTATGGGAGGAGTAGAGGGGGCAATATACTTGTTCTTGACTGAAATCCAAAAATTATATCCTAAGGATCCCAAATATCTTTTCATCATTGAGCTCCACTTAGCATAATTTTTTCCATCGAACCGAGGCATCTTGTTTGAACCTTCCTGATTGTTCATTGTGTTCACTCTACTAGAATCTACCCGAGCGATTAAGCTTCACCTAGAGAACCTTTCTCTAATACCAATTGTTGGAACACATTGATCTACTAAGAGGGGGGTTGAATCAATAGATATTAAAATATTTATCTCTCAATACTTAGTGTAGATTAATTATTTGAACTATTTAATGCGCAAATAAAACTCAATAAGAAAACACATGAGAGAGCTTATATGCAGTCATTACATAACACCAAATGTATGTGGAAAACCCAAGATTGGGAAAAACCATAGTGAGAAATGTTGCTAGGATCTAATGTCCTAATCCAGCCTCACAATAAAAGTTTTAAAATGATTTAACGGAACCAACCCTAAGGAGATACCTATCCCCTAATTTTAGGAGCAACCACTCCAAGGAAGCACCCACTTCCTAACCTGAGCACCCACCCATTTATCTGATGGCACCCACCAATCAGATTTACAATGCATGATGTAACAATTTTGATTACAATTCTATGTTGCAACTTATTTGCAACTGCACATACTTGTATGTTGCACTCTCTGCAACTCTCCCTTGTTTCTGCAATACAACTCTCACTTTCACAACATCTCTCTGATTTTTTCTAAACCTTGCTTGATTTGCATCTACAACTTACTCATCAACATATCCCCTCTTCTGTAATACACCAAATTGAATGAGCGGAAACCAAAATAAAGCACAAACCAAATTATAATTCCTTTTTTTTTGGTTCACCTTATCCAAGAAAAGTGCATTCTTTTTTTGCAATAGCATTCTCTGCACTCTACTACTCATTACTCTTCTTCTTTGCACTTCTCTTTCACCTTGCCAACTCCACCTAGCATTTCCTCAACTACTTAGTTATCTATCTTTTCTTCACTAACCAGTAGACACTTCCTCAAGCCGTGCATTACCGACCATTTACATCTCGACTCACCTATTAGGGTTTTTTCTCTTTCTTCTTTAGGAAGTATACTCTACATCAAGCCATACCCGCGTTAATTTCTCTCTGAAAAATATTATGTGCTTGATGATTTGTACACCTTAAATCAGATATGCATTTAATATAATCCTCTGTTCATCAGATCTGAATCTGATCTTTGTTCACTTAGCACTTTGTGTCGTCGTTCTGCATCTCAAATCACCAATTAAATCAATTGTTGGAACATGTAGACAAATTAATTTCATCCTTCTAATCGGCTTCCAGTCAAAAACCACTTACATAGACTTAACCGTTTGAAACCATCACCTTTAAATTTTTACCGCTAATACTATTTCTAAGCGCCAAGCTCCACGGTTCTCCATTCCTCGCCATCATTTAAAGAACTATTGTCAAATGATGCTTCCCTTAAATCTCAGTGACATCTTATTCTTCCATCACTCATCACTACATCGACAAGACTGAACCATTGCTTACACTTAAAACTATAGGTCACTTCGATGAAACTCTGTCAAAGTATTGAAGAGACCACTTACTCGGTCCAGTCGATACATTATCTTCTCCTTGCCTTGTAGCTTGTTTTCCAAATACAGGGTCCACTTGACCAGGTCATCGCCATGCAATTCACAACAAGGATGTGAATTTCCTATCAAGTAATCATCAAAACACCATCTGTACTTATTCATTAGCATCCATTGTTATCACCTCTTTGTTGGGCCCCACCATCTCGACACTTCGAAGAGACCAAAACACCTATTTCATTGATAAGCATATATCTCCTTGATGAAGTAACCTTACCTCCGTATAGTTTCACCTTATCGATATTTCAGAGTGACACAAAAGAATGTCCTACCAAACTAGAGTTGTCACACTGACATTCACGAGCTCCCTTACCAAAATATTGATTGATTGATTGAGAGATTTTAATGTCGTCCATGATACCAAACAGCCTATGGGACCGAGAGCCAAAAAGATAAGAAATCTCCAAACTCTTTTCGATGTTGGATCTTCTGCTATGGATTTTGACCAAAAAACTAGCAGTCTTGTTGATTTTCTCCTCCTCGAATAACTCGTGCAAATTGTCAGATTTTAAGTTTCTCTCAAACTGGGTGTGGATGTCCCCATAAGCAGCGCAATCCATGATAAAGTGCCACTCCGTCTCCACCACCCCTTCGTTACAAAAGGTGCAAATTCTATCCTCCCACACTTCCTTAGGTATCGTCCACCTCCCAATCTCACATCTAAGATGGTGCGAACCGGTCCTCAGCTGAGTAATTAACATCCTTGCTTTACCTTTAATAGCTGCCCCTAAGTAGGTTTTTTCATCGTGTTCCCAAGTTGGGTTGAACTCTTTGACATAGTGAGTTTTTTTTCGACCAATCGACTTTGTCCACATGGCAGTCCTAAATTTATTTGCAACATACTTTTTTATTTCTTCATTGGTGTTAGGGCACTCATGCAAGCTAATGTTCCACTTGTTTAGCCATTTGTTATTTTGTTTCATCCATGTTTTCTTCCTATGGTTTAAAACCTCTTCTACGACATTTTTGGGCCAACGGTGATCATCCATGTTTTCCACCTTCTTTAGATAGCTTAGTAACTGACTTATAGCCGAAGCCTCCAATGGTAAAGTTCCCGACTCAGCCAAGAGAATATCATAAGGGATAGTAGTTTTGACTTTGAGGTTGCTAGTGATTAGGTGCTTTTGGATTCTTTCCAGTTGTCTCCAACTATGAATTGACATGCTACTTCCCCACACCTCGCAGCCATAGAGAACCACCGGAGTGACCAGCAAACCAAAGAGAGTCTTCTTGGTTTTCCAATCCCAAATTTCAGCCTCTCTACACCTGTTTTGGAGTAAGAAAGAGGCCTTCCAACCCCCCTGTATCCTTTTAGATCTAGCAGTCTCCCAACCGAGCTTATGGTGAAAGTCTTCTTGAAGAGACCGAAGTCTCTGTCATACTGATATTCGCCCTTCACACCGATGCAACAATCGGGATGTCGAAGAGACATCCTGTACCATCCTTCTGAACACTCTTTGTCTACTTGATGAACTTAGCATAATATCAAATGAACTGATAGGTAAGTTTGAGTGAAGAACAACTGTCAGCCCAATGACAACTTGTCCACCAATTCTATAGGCCGCCATCATAGTGTCGAAGAGACACTAAAGCACCTCCTTCCAAAAGTGTGAAGTCTACCTGATGGTGTATGAATGTATACCCTTTTGAATGCACACCATAATATCATGAACCTAGGGTTTAACAGATAAACCCTAACAACACATGAGAGCAATAATAATTCTTTCTAAGTAGTCAACACACTATTAGGACCTACAAATTACATCTCTGCAAAGCTCTCAAAGAATCCACCACGAATCTCACCATTTGACATTAATGTTGTTCTCTCCTTTTGATGCCAATGACAACAATATGCCAACAACAATTTCATCATGATATATCCATCCTCAATAGCTTTCATTATGATGTCTCCATCCTCAATACCATACTCATCTATAACATTTATGAAACACTTAAGGTGTTCTCGATGATATCATTATTACCCTAAAAATTAAGTACTTTTCCTCTAATATTTGATTAGGGTAATTAGGTATCCCATATAAATCTAGTTGTCTATCCTTTTCCATTCCCAAGGGTTGTCTCACTAGTGGGAATCTCTAAGTTTGTCTTATAAATGGAGCTTTTACAAGGGAGAATTATTGAGCTCTTGATTATGTTGCTAATATGAGAATATCAATTATTGAGCTCTTGATTATGTTGCTAATATGAGCATACTTATGATTATATTGTTAGGCATTTTAAGCTCGGAGTTGCCTCTATTAAACATGTTGAGTGTGTTGTAATTATATTTGTGCTTGAGTTTTGGTTGCCCTAGCCTAAGGTAATCAAGAAAATCTAATCCTTCATAAATTATCTTTCTCTAGACTCTTTTTTTATCAAGTAGCCACATTTGTGACATGGAATGTCATATCATGACCATGACTTGATTGTATTGAAAGGTTCCATCCATCATGCACATCATGTCTAACCAAGTCACCCTCTACAATAAATGGTCCATGCTCAACAATGGGTACTTGTCCTTAAGAGATGATGTTGAAATATAAAAAATCTATGCATGGCCTTATATGACCACATGAAAAGATGAGAAACCCATGAGGAATGCCTAATTGATTTGATAATGCCCCTTTTAAATTCATCAATTCTCTATGCATTTGAGGGGTTACCATTGGATTTATTAGTCCATTTTTCCTAGAAGGGATTTATAGCAAGTTCAAAGGGAATAGTGTGGTTAAATGTATCTTCCTTCTAGCCTTTAACTCATCACATTACCTAACAAAATAAACATTGAACTTCTTCACTAATGCAATCAATATTTTATTCTCCACTAGTTTCAATTACTTGCCAATGTAGATCATCTTTGGAATTGCATATGTATCAAGGTTAACACATTCTATATCATCTTCCTTAGTTGCTTTGCTCCTTGTCTAGTAACAATTTGCACCATCAAATACTCTTTCTAATGCCACAAGTCCTCTTGGGTTAGTTTTGGTCTTCAACTATATTATTGCATTCCCAAAGATTCTTTATCATCTTCCACTTTGATCATGTACTACAATCTATCAACTAGCAGTCAAATGCATTCATGCAATTAAGGAACTTATAGATCTATTGATTCTCAACAAACACTTAACTATAAATATTATCTATTATGGTGGGCCCAATGAGGACTTCTACACTATAAGCAATGTGGGTAGAGAATACAAGTCAAATTTAGATGTCATAAACAAAGAATTTGTTGAAGTGTTTTCTAGCCTATTAATACATTTAGTGCCAAGGGGTTAAGGATTGATAAGAAAATCTTACATTATTTAGTTGCCTATTGTTGTTTTGTTGTTATTTTGTAGCTTGAGGACTTGAGGTCTCTTGGTTTTATTTCGTCGTAGATGGGTTGCAGTTTTACAGTGTAAATGGTTTCGAGTCCCCTTCAAACCCCATTTTTCCCTCAATCAAAATCAATTTATTGAATATACCTAAAGATAGCAACCATATGCATACTCCCACTAATGATTTTCCCTTAATCCAACAATACACATATAAAAGGACGATAATATACTCACAAGTTCCTCCAATGATTTATCAATTTTGGCTTTCATAAATATGATAATAGTTATGTCATTGGAACATATGATCATAGAGGATCCTAATCTTAAACTAAAACTAATGGGGATAAAGATAATTATGATGAGGGAATGTTTGATCATTCACCAATTCAAGACTAGTACCTACTCCCATGGATAAAAAATTCACATCCAAGTAGGAGATGAAAACATTTACAAATCAAACCTAGAACTAGAATTGCATATACAAATAAAATGATGAGCTTCATGCAAGTGAGTGTCTCTATGCTTTTTTTTCAAATCTTTCTTTTAGGTTTAAGATGCTTTAAGTTAGGTCTTTATTTCTTCCTCTTTACTTTAATTTTTTTTTTACAACAGTTTAATATCTTTAAGTCAATCCGAGTATTCAGGAACTAAAATAGCCAATTTAAGCTCAAATGTCCAAACAAGACAATAAAAATCATAGCCAATATGGGCTCTTTTGTCTTTAGGCATATAAGTGGTCTGACAGACCATACCTCTATCCAATATGGGATAGGAAAATAAAATAAAATAATAGCCATACAGGCTTATAATTGGTCAAACAAACCATACTTCTATCCAATACGGGATATGAAAATAAAATAATAGCCATACAGGCTTATAAGTTGTCAAACAAACCATACCTCTATCCAATACGGGATAGGAAAACATAATAGCCATGCAAGCTTATAGGACAAGTAACAAAAAAATTTCTTTGGCCAAAGTCTTAGATCCATCAGGACCAACCATGTCCTGAGTCACCTACAGGAGACATAACAATACACCCATATTATTGTATCGAGGATATCCGTAAGTTTCAAACATTAAAGGTCGTGTACTCTCCCTTGGGTTTCAGACAATTGGCCAAGTAAAAGACTAATCCAATCTGGGGATTCTTCTGAATATCAGAGATTGTTTTCTTAACTTTCTTAATTATCTTTTGATTGTAAATTTTATATTATTCGTGAAGACAATTATGGAAACACCTATACCATTTATACCTGAGAACTGGAGACATACTTCATCATCGAGACTGCTTACATACCCTATATCCATAGGATCAAGGTACATCAGGATTCGATAAGTGTGACGAATATGTAGCTCTAGTTATGCTATATGTAACTGCAAGTGGGTATGCAACCCTTTTCAAGGTCCAGTTCCCTAAATAGTTCTTCGTTGACTGCCACCCACTCAGATGAAGCAGAGACAAAAAATTTAAGAGCCACTACTTAGAACACCCTAAGGGGTGTTGATGTGTGAGTTGTTTGATTGAATCTTTTTAGTTTACCTATTAAGTTGGGTTAAAAGGTTCCTTTTTTTATATGTTTTAAAAATCTTTATTTTATTTACATTCATTGTTTTCTCATCACTAAGATCTATTTTATGACGAGGTGAGAGCATAGTGTGTTCTATTTAAAATTCTATTGTTATTATATTCTATTTTATTTTTTTTAAAAGTGAAGTTATGTTTCTGATCACCAAGGTCCATTTAAAGGTGAGGTGAGAGCATAGGACATATATCCAATCTTACTAAATAAGGTTTAATGCTCTTGATGTTCATAGCTTATTATCTTTACCAGGCTTAAGTTAAACCAAAGGTCTGACCCTTGATTAGAATTTCCTCCTTCTACCACAAATTTCTTTCTCAGTTTTCTTTTCAATTTCTAAAAAAATAGAATGTTTCTCAAGAGTGTTGTTTTCTTAAGTTGCAAGTTCATATCCTAGAAGGACTCATATGAGATATCTTACAATTTTGCATCTTGTTTTGATGGGTTGGAAAACAAGACTAATAAAATCTATAACATATATGAAAAACTAATTGATGATTTACCCCTTTTTTTTCTTAGTATGTTTATGGAAATGAAAATTTGCATAAAACTTCAATTAACTAAGATACATATTGCTAAATTTTACAATTCTTTTATCATATAGATTAAAGTTAATATAACATCAAAATTACAAAACTTTCATAATTTTTAAAATCATTATTAAAATTAAATTTTGAGAAGAATAATCAATAAGCAATTTAGTGAGAAAACCTAATGTTAGCAAGCCTAAATCTTCTTGTTTTAAAACAACCGCATCTTTTACCAGCAAGGTTTGATTTGCAACATTCATTTTTTATTATTTTTGCAACATTCAGATTTACCGAAAAGGGCAGGATTCAGCAATTGGAGAGCTACTCCAAGAAAAAACTCTATTGCAGGATTGTTAATCCAAGGGAACAATATATAGGAGAAGAGTATTCTAATCAAAAGAAATAAGAAGACTGGCAGTCATCGCGTGAGGTTTAAATAACGCTCTATAAATAAGGGAAAGATAAATCGATGAAAAGACTATAAATTGACCCACAAAAGAACCTCTAAGAATCAATTTTCCCGTAGGAATTATTTTATTATTATTATTCCTATCAACTATTTGATCCCGCAGTAATATGGACCTGACATAATACATCTGAGCTGGACCAATTGGCAATGTCACTAAGAAACCGTAATATAATCCAAAAAATATTACCGGAACACCTCTCTCTATCCACGGCAATACAAAAGCAGCTAAAGCAATTATCATAAGTAACCCTCCCATTTTTTATAAATTAATTGGTTAGAAATTATAGAAAAAACGAGTCATTTATATAAATGTTGTTATGATAGAAAAAAAGAGTCATCTATATAAATATTGTTATGATAGAAAAATACATTAATGTAGATAAATGTTGTTATGATAGAAAAGATAAATGTTTTTATGATAGAAAAAAAGAGTCATCTATATAAATGTTGTTATGATAGAAAAGATAAATGTTTTTATGATAGAAAAAACGAGTCATCTATATAAATGTTGTTATGATAGAAAAGATAAATGTTTTTATGATAGAAAAAAAGAGTCATCTATATAAATGTTGTTATGATAGAAAAAAAGAGTCATCTTATATAATGTTGTTATGATAGAAAAATACATTAATGTAGATAAATGTTGTTATGATAGAAAAGATAAATGTTTTTATGATAGAAAAAAAGAGTCATCTATATAAATGTTGTTATGATAGAAAAATACATTAATGTAGATAAATGTTGTTATGATAGAAAAATAGAATAATCTTATATAATGTTGTCCTATTACGAGGGATAATTCCATTTAATACGTTATAATAAATTAGAAATTTATTATGTCTATTATAATTAGAAATCTGTTTCTATGTTATAAATACTTGCATTATTTATAGTATAAATTTAGACTCAAAAAAGGTGTAAAACCTCTACATAATTTCAAAACTTTATGCATAATTTTGATCCCCAAAAAACAATTCTTAAGGGATCAAGACTTGTTTTTGGGAATCTTATAATAAAATGAATTATTCCGACCTTTCAATCACTATACATGTATATTTCGATTGTCTCGCTCAGAACATTTTTTAAAAGAGCTCGTGGAACCATGGTATCAAACATTCCAAAATCAAATAAAGAATCAGATATTTGATCTTCATCATCTACTATCTGGTTTAATGTCTGTTCAATAACTCTTTTACCTGCAAATGCAATGTATGCATTAGGCTCGACAATCGTGACATTAGCCAACATACCAAAACTAGCAGTGACTCCACCAGTTGTAGGAGATGTAAGAACTGAAATATATAGTAAATTTTTCTCTTTTTGATGTGTATGCAACACAGCAGCTATTTTATTCATTTGCATTAAGCTAAAACTTCCTTCTTGCATGCGCGCTCCGCCAGAAGCACATACGAGAATTAATGGAAGAAAATTCTCAGTAGCATACTGTATTAAACGGGTTATTTTTTCACCCACTACCGAGCCCATACTGCCTCCCATAAATTGAAAATCCATAACTCCGAGTGCGACAGTAATACCATTTATTTCACCTATGCCTGTTTGAATAGCGTCGGGTAAACCTGTTTCTTTTTGATAGGAAGTGTTATAATCTTCATAAGATTGTTCTTTTGTTTCTATAAATTCTTCCTTTCCTAGATTAAGTGTACTCTTTATTAGTTTTACGTTAGCGTCGACATACTCTTTTTCTTCTTTAGTTAAAGAGTCATAACTTAAAGGAAATTCTTCCTCAATATCCTCAGTATCTTCAATATCTTCAGTATCTTCTATATAAGTCTCTTTTTTCTTACAAAATTTTTCTTTGCTATCTAGTGCTAATGTAGAAAACTCTTTCATTATCTCTAGTAAATAGAAATAAATACTCTTAGTATCTTCAGTATACGACAAGAAATTGTCGTCACAATCTTTTTCATTCTTCTTGTGATGAAGGTAGAGATTCTCTATTTGGTGAAATAACTCCACACTATTTGGACTAGAGACTAGATCATCCTGTATGATCTGATCCATGATATTATAACACTGGTAGCGATCTTGTTTTTTCACGTATTCTACTAGAATATCAGAACCAAAACGAGAAGATTGTTCTCCTTTGAGTAAACCACAACAACGATTTTTAAACCAATATTTAAAGTTTTTAAAGACCAGATATCTTTCCATCAAACAGATCGCCATATGTTTTCGCAGCCATAAAAAGTAATCTGTCTCTGGATCATTTCCAGGATAAAAAGGAAATATTTTTTTGATTTTTCTTGTTTTTCTTTTTTCTTCCGGAAAATAAAGTTCTAGTTTGACTAAGTTTACCGCCACTACTTTCAAGAACTTATCTTGTGAAAGTAGTTGTTCTTCTAAGTGGGCTAATTGTTTATTTAATTTTATTAGCAATTCCAAAATTAGGAATTTTTGAAATTTAAGCGCCATTTTGTCGAATTCTATAGAAATGATAGAAAACTTGTCATTCCCCCTATCTTCCGAAGAAGTTTTAGAAAGCAACCTAGACATTTGCTGATTTTCTAATGCTTTATTGAAAAGTGCAAACCTATGTAATTCATCTTTTATTCTTTTACGTATTTCAAGAAGTACAAATTGAACTGTTTTCAAACCTGTACCAATAATGTCTTGCAGTATCTTAATAGTTTCTTTTGCATCTAAATTCAAATATTTTATGAATTTCTTTTCTAGTACAACCTTAAGGATATTAACAAGAGTATTGTTGTATGCTACCAATGTTTTCAACGCTTTAGTATTTTTTTGAAAAAACTCTTTGTAAAAATATTTGTGATAAATTACATGATACAATAAAATTGAGACCTTTCGAACCATTTTGATGTCAAACGTCGTATGTTTTTTCTCTAAAAGATCTATCGTAGATAAATTCATGGCACACATAAATATCTATTGTTGGTCATTATTTTTTTTCCATAGTTTGAAACATAAATAAGTTTGCTTGTGTTTTGTGGCACACTTACTCTTCGCTATAACCTTCATAACAATATGTATATATACTTCTATAAGATAGTTGGGTAGTTTGGCCTATGAGTTAAGCTGCTTTGTCCATGTTTTTTCATGCTTGGCAACCATTGTTTCTCTTATGACAACAAAGAGAATGGGTAAATATTAATTAAATAAAGATGCAAATTGTCATAAATAAATAAAATCCGTAATTTAAAATGTGCCTAGTTTTAGAAGAACAACTCAACTATCGCTTCTACAGTTGCAGATGTTAACTTTCCTATAGTTTTAAAAACCAAGTTAATGATCAACCTAATATAAGTAATTAAGGAGTAGTGTATTTTATGATTAAATCAATAACTATTTTATTAATAATCATAACACAAATAGTTATAAATTTTAAATATAAATATACATAAGAATATATTTAGTGTTAATTAGTGCTATAATTACTTTTACTAGTAAATTTCACTTTTCCAGCTTCTAGTACCTTTTAATAAATACCTACAACCTCACTAAAATAATTATTGTAATAATGTTAACGCAATATAAACTATTCACTATTTTATTTCATTTTGTACTATTATTTATTTATTTACTCTCTTCCTTAATTACCCCACCATTGTAATAGGAGTTAGATTAATCCCTAGTAGGTTAAATACTCACCGGGAAATGACTTTAATAAAACATATAATAATAAGCCTTGAAGCAAGAACTAGATTTTCTCTAAAAATAAATAAATAAGTTATGGCCCTGACCTTCTCTATATTATTGTGACAATGTTATTTATTATTTAATTGTTCTTTTGAGTTATATTTAACTTTCTCGACAAATAGTTAGTATTAATGTTTAGATTCTAATAAGAAAATAATAGCATACATCTTATTTACTCAAGTAGTTTATCTTTGAAAATTTGTAGCATGCATTTTATTAAATTTATTTAGGGTACTCAATCTCAAAGCTACAATAGCTTACAAGTGGGTGTTCTTGGTAATTGATCTCAAAGTTGCAATATCTCACATGAAATGAAAGGAAGACCATTATAGAATATTGTGATGCTTTAAAATGTTCACACATTCACCTAACCCTCATTATATTCATACTAGCAAATATGGAAAGAGAAAACCCACAACTAGGTTCAAATATTTTTCCTAAACTAATATAGCTTTGCATGGAGACATTTGCATACATGACCTTTGAAAATGTTTTCTGAGATTTACATGTGACCTTGTCACTTATACACTAGACATGCAAATATTGAAACCTTGGAATGATCTTGTAACACTTACAATCAAGAATAATAGTAGCATGACCAACCCTTATCAAATCTTGCATCCTTTTATATATAGCATTACATTTCACTTTGTAAATTAAGTGGGAAAACATGAATACTCAACAATTTGACACATTAAATCCATCTAGCCATCCACTTGTAAATAAATCTCTTGGATCTAATGTAGGATATCCTACAGCAAAAAAAACATCATTTTTCTTGCACAAAGGAGTAGCCTAGTACATGCTTATAGACCTACAAAGGCTAGGGCTTCATTTATGGCATCAAGTTGTCCATCCCTATTTACATTAGCATCTCATAGTTCTTCATTTGGATATGCACGTCTAGGGAGCTTAAAACCATTTTGGCAATATTAAGGTAGTTGTACACACCCTCACATCTAAACCTAAGCATTAATGGTGCCCAAGATGGTGCAAGGAGGCAGGTGAGGCATTTGATTTTTTCCATAATTTTAAGGTAGAAGTGGAAGTCGAGCTTTGACATGTTCATAGGAAGTCAAAAAACACACAAAGGGAATGTATGGAAAGAACAAGGAAGAAGCAAGGAATTGAGACTAGGAAGGATGGAGGGAATTTCTCAAGGGGAAAGAAGTTTGTAAGGAGTAATGGGAATGAGGCTTTTGTTTTTTTGAATTGGGTGAAAGTGCCTAGAGAGTCCACATTTTTGCAAGGAAGGAATGTGACATGGACATGTAGAGATGTGAGGATGTAAAGAATCAGGGGATATACAAACATCCATGCAAGAACTGAAAAACTAAAAGAAAATAATGAAAATCAAGGATGACAAAATCAAAGGGGATGAATTTGCTAACATGTATGCAAACATCCATGTAAGTCTCAAAACCGCAAAGATAAAAGACAAATAGAAACCCCACAGGCTTAGAAATTTCACTAAGTCAATCAAATACAAAGATTTGATGGGTGCGAGACATGAATTTGAGCCTTTCTTAGATTGATAATCTACGATAAGTTAAAAATGTGGACTTAGAGAAACTAAGAGGAATGACAAAAAAAAAATTGCATTTTAGGGAAGATAAAAAAAGTGCCAACATTTTCCTCAAAATAGTAGTCAAGGAAAAAATTAGTAGATCACATGGATGAAACAAAATTCCAAGTGGATATATATATATGTGTGTGTGTGTGTGTGTGTGGCACTAGCATGCACAAGTGTTGAAAGGCCAATAAGGTAATCAAAAGATATGTGAGACAAAAAGTTGCAACCAAACATGTTGATAAAGTAGCTCGAGTGAAAGAGAGAACAATATGTTAGAGAATTCAAACCTACTTATAACCACAAGAAAAAAACATATATGGAATTAAACATAATATGAAAAGAAAAAAAATTGATAACTTAACTAAAGTATTAGCCCACATCATCTTAAGTGGGAGACTAGAAAAAGGACAATGCCTAAAGAAGAATGGATGGATAAAATATATCATTTTTGAACTTTGAGGTTAATGGAAATGAAATGACACTATATCACGAAGTGCTTGGCTTACAAAGATATACAAATCAAATACAATGATATCTAGAAAGTCAACCCCTTGACTACTCTATATGAAGAGAGAAAAAAAAAAACGATTTGATCAGATTCGTAATAGAATATACACTATTAAATGGAAATTGATATCAATCAAATCCAACTTGGGTAACACCTATGAAGTTGTCTATTTATCTTTACAAATCAATAGATATGACCTCTAAGAAAATTCAACCAAGAAAAGAATAGAGGATAATCAAAGACAATGAATTTCAAAATACTTCCCCATGTTGAAGGAATGACTAATAGAGGAAAAACATCTTACCAATTGAAGAATGTTTTTCTGTTAAGAAAATGGACTAAGGCTAGAAGTCTAGGGTACACCTCTATGAAGGAGATGGTGTTTCAAAGATTAAGGTTAAAAATCCATTTCTAAGGGGCATTGCCTATGAAAAGAATAAAACTTAAACCTCTAGGTCTAGAATCTCACTATCAAGTGCACATCTATGTGGGAAGAATCAAGTGATTGAGTTAAGTAAAAAATGATTATCAAGTTGTGCACCTTAATAAAATAAACTCTCTCAAATTCAAAAATAAAATTGCATTGTTAGATGCACACTTGACAAAGGGAAAATGGGCACTCAAATTTGGAACCAAAATTGCATTATTAGGCGCATACCTAACAAGGGAAAATGGGCACTCATATTTGGAACCAAAATTGCCTTATTAGGTGCATACCTAACAAGGGAAAATGGAAAAATCATAGGTTTGAAATCACATATACAAGTGCACACCTATCTAAAGGAAATAGGCTTTCAAAACCAAATACTCAAATTGCATTGTGAGGTGCACACCACAATAAGGGAATTTGATTTCCAAATTCAAAATCAAGAATAGAATAGATAGGTGCACACTTGTTGAAGGGAAACATCTAGGTGGACACCTTAATGAGTGAATTTCAAAATGCAAGATCCTATTGTGAGTTGTGTTCATATGTATGTGGAAAACAAAGAAGTGTGAAGATGAAGAGTGCACCTAAATGAAGAAATTCTAGATGCATATGTAAAAGGTTGCACCTGTGTTCATATGAAAAAAAGACATGTTTACATTATTAGGCACACACCTAGTCATGGAAGAATAATGTTTCAAGATGCAAAAGAAATTATGATAAGGTTGTTCACTATAGAGAAATGCAATGCATAGATTGTGTTAGGAGGCCCACACTTCTAAATGAAATCAACATTGATAGGCATACGCATGTGCTAAGCTAAAATACAAGTTCAACATTCAAATTTTCATCTTATGCCAAGTGTGTGTGTGATAGTCAAGTATTTCTAAATTTTGGAATTCTATCTTGATAGGTGCATGCTTGAGAGAGTTAAAAATCTCATGTATATGTGTGTATGGTAATTCAATTAAGTTCAAAAATTAAAATTTTAAATTGTCGTGTAGAGCCATGACCTTGATAGGTGCACACCTAAAAGAGCTACAAATCTCATGTTAAGTGTGAATGGTAATTTAATTTAAGGTGTAATAGTCAAAATTTTAAATTGTCATGTAGAGCTCATGCCTCTAGCTAAAAACAAAAAACGGCATACATAACATTGATTTGATGGTGAAAGATAGTTAAGAAAGGGTTAAAGAAAGATTTCCAACTTGAATTCCATGAATGTTGGCACATATATTCCATGTAGAAGGTTTTTGTTTGATATATTGATCAATCAATAACATCACTCATTATTACACATTCAAGAAACAATTCGATCACTTTATACAAAAAAAAGTGCCTAATTATAACAAATTCTTATCAAAGGTTGCCTTTCACTAGACTTCTATTTAGATGATTCAAGGTTTTCAAATAATGATATGCTTAGAATTTGTTAAATAGAGATTCTTAGAGTTTCCAAGTGTTCAAGTTCTGCCATAATTAAGAGAAAAATCTCATTCAATGTTGGCTTCCAAATTTGTTATTTACAACCCACTATAATTTTGAAAAAGGGTATATTCTAAAAAGTCCATCTTTATCCCAATAAGCTTTTTGAGGAGGCTATTTTAAGATCTATTTTTTGATCTTTTGTAATGCAAGAGGTCTAAATTTTAAGGTTTAGTTTATAGTAATTTTAATTGATAACTTAACTTGAGATTGTCAAAATTGGATACAAGAGCATCCAAACACACAAACTATCTCACATCAACCAAAACTACCTATTTTCAATTTGTTTTTTTGTTTTGGTTTGTTTGGTTTGTTTTGGCTCTTCCAAGCATCTATCTACAACAAAAAAGCTTCTAGTCTAAATAACATTGCAAAAAAATCTTGTTAGCCTGAGGTAAACCATTTTACACGGCTATTCATGACTTCATTTTGATCAATGTGGCAGTTTTTATGGTAGGATTCATCACTAGTTGACAGAAATTAAAATTTCTTTTTTTTTGACTGGTAATTTATGGAAATGAACAATTATTGAGTTTTGTGAAAAATGAAATGAAATGGTTTGATAGGGGTCTTTCAAGAAGCTATTTCACACAATATAACCAATTTTCTCATGAAGATGTGCCTCTAGTAAAAAGTTATGCTAAAAGCCGTTTTTCAGCTCCTGACGTAATTCAAGACTCTTGAAAATGCGATTTTCTTTCCATAATAAAATAAGCCTACAGATTGAACACAATAAGTTCTCCCTCTAAAATAAGGTGAAGTTATTAAAGCTCTAGCAAACATGCATTTTAGACTTTGTAATAGCTATTTAGAGGACTTCATTTCTCTAAATTTAAATGTACAAAATTGTAAAAAGGTGGCACCATCCTTAAAAAGAAAAATAGTCCATATTCTTAAAGAAAGCATGGGAGAAATCTGCTCGGAGATGGTGCTAAAATCAGAAAATATATGAAGAGAGGGCAGCTGGAAAGAAGGGGGAAATGGGAGGAGATAAAAAGGGAAAATAGAGTGAAAGTAGGAAAAAGAAAATTAGAGGAAGGCATGGTAAAGAGGGAACAGCTGCCCACACTTCGGAGCTGTTAAATCTGCAAATTAACGTTTTAATTAGCAACAAAGGACCTACAACAATGCTGCTTGAAGATGGAGAGGAAGTTGTATGGTGAAAAAGAATAAATTTGAGATAGGGATGGATTGTAAGAGGTCATGACGGGCAAGTATGTATGTTTTATTGCAGATTAGTTTTGTAAAATTGAAATTAAATTTGAAATCAATAAAATAATTATGAGATTTTGCTGCATCTTGTGTTTTTTTGTTGTGTTGACTACATGATTGGGTGGTTTAATAAGACCCCCTCATCTTGACTGCATCAAAATTAAATTGTACAATTAGCGAATAGGACTTGCAATATAACTTGCATCACATGCAATCAATCACTAGCTAGAGTAGAAGTGTAATATAAGTGTCATTTGCACTAATATTTCTAATGCTAATTCTAATGCCTACATGTTAAAATTGTTGTTTAGTGAGCATTGTTAATTCAAAATATGTACTCATTCAATAGAATTTACCAATACCTATCTTAATTCCAAATGTAGTGATTTGTCTTGTGTGTTATTGTAGTTTTATGAGTTAAATATCACTTAACAATTACTCAAATGTTGTGTTATGGTAGGTTTTACATTAATCATTGTAACTTTGAATGCAACCGTTGTATTTATCTTATAATATCTTGTGTATGTATTTAAACTTATTACTTCTTATGCGTACTTCCACTACTTAGCCCTTGCTTTTACCTAAACAACATAAGTATGTAGTAATCGTAAGGTTTTCATTAAGTCAAAAACCATAAAAATCTCTTGCCTTGAGTTGAATCCAAACAAACACAGCTTTTTCTCTGATTTGCTACATATGAACCACTCCAAAAAATCCCACACAAATTGTAAATAAAAGTTTAAATTAGGTTATTTTTTGTTTACATTAAGCTTCCCCTTTGAATCAAAATATTGATTTATTTCTATTTTACATTACGCTGAAAGGTACAAACTAAAACACTCACAATCTTATAGACATCATTAAAACATCCATTCATACAAACACCTACATCACTATTTATATCATCTCTTCCTAATGACACTTTAGTATATATAATTACAATGCCCCCACCTCCACCCAATTACTTTTTCCAATCTTTCCTCTTCCTGGCCTTTGTCCTCCATCCCATGATCATAGTGACCATTAAACACACTAACCAAAATCCAACTAGATTGCATTTTATTTATTGCTAACAATAGTTCATTGTTTCTACACATTACACTCAACAAGGTAATTGTGTCTCCTTCCAAAGACAACCACTTACAAGATCTCAGGTTAAACGTTGAATATGTTCTCGTAGATTACCTGATCTCATAGACATCATTAAAGAACTTGCATTCATTCATTCTCATATCCAACATCTCACTGTATATATGGAAAGCCTCAATGGCAAAGTGCAATAACTGACAATAACAAGATGCTGGTAGAATAAATACTAAAAATGATGATTTCTAATGTTTTCCTTGTTCCGAGGTTAATACTCCTCACATATTACTCTAATTGTTGAGTACTTGCAGATTGAGGGGAATAAAGTAAAGAATTTTCACCACAAATGAAATTAGCATGTTTGGTTTCATCCTCTCCCATACTTACCCCTATGCTGTTTCAACTATTGGATTCAGATTGGAGTCGGGAGTGAGATGAGGGTTGTCATAGCTTTAGAGTGGGTAGGTCTCACATAATCTCCATACAGCCGAAAGCATGAAACTAAGAGCATCGAGGAGATTATTGAGCTGAGTATTAAGCATGGAGTGGATTCTTACTTTTCAACATTGATGAGTTATTACTTAGTGACAGAGCTCGAGAACTTGGAAGGCATTTTGGAATCTTGCATCCTATTAATAGGAGTTGATTTATTCCTGTTGTAGACTTTGACAGCAGAAGCAAGGTAATGCAGATATTTGCATCTACAATATTGCACATCACCGTATATATATTTCTGGTTAAACCTATTCCTGCAAAATTAAGACATGGTACAATTTCGATGTAAACAAAATTAATCCTCCTATTTATAATCACATTTTGATATTAATATAATAAATAGTACTGATTTTATGTCTGAATTTTTTTCCCAAAGAACTGTCCAAAATTAATAGTGTATGTGTTTAGGCATGTTGCTAGTTTGCTAATTTAAATTTCGCCAATTTTCAGATTGCTCTTACATTATCACTAATTTTCAACATCCTTTTCGATAATGGTGAAGGACTTGAAATCCATCCTTCATAATATGATGATCCCTAACTCTCATGGTAACAGTAACATGATATCGTTTCATTTTCTACATTAAAACCCCAACATATAGCTACTGTAAGGAAAGCTCTATAAATACTGACATGATCTGAGGAGAATGATCATCCCTTTTTGTTTGTTAGAAAGTACTTACAGAGGAAGGGGCCTAAAGTATACGTGAACAAGTTGTCCTTCATTTCCAAAATGTAGAAAAGTCTCTATGAGAGCTCAATGAGAGGTATAAAAGGGATAGTACCCGAATGCCAAGAAGCCAACAGGAAATCTCAATGATATATAGTTTCATCAAGTAAATTTTAAGTAATCTTTCTACAGCAAGACAGTAGGGATTTGGCATATTCAGCAACTGAAGGAGGTATCTCATCACATAATAGGAAGCCAAGAGTTGTATGCAGAAATTAAGTTCAATTGAAGCCCATACTACATACAGCCACTCTTTCACAAGTTCGCAAACAGCCTGCACCATTATTTTTGCAGAGGTAACAATTTCAAGAGCAAAATGATGGAATCCTTCTCATTCAAAATTCAGGCACTATTAATATTAAATTTGGGCAAAAGATCCAATTGCAACAAAGATACACTTATTTTCATTTATTAGAAAATCTAGGATACTGACAACTGATCTTCATCTTATCAATGTTTGCACAAACTATCATCTCACATCTTACTTCAGTTTTCTGTGTTTGTATCCTTTTCCAGCAACATAATCATATCTGTGTAGATTAAAGAAGCAATAATCAGTTGCAAGTTATTTATTTTTACAAAATTCAATTTCCATGAAATTTGTAAGCATACCTGCCAGATTTGTCAATTTCCTTAACCCAGCTAATGTTTCTTGGAAGGATTATAAACACTATAATCACCAAATTCACGGCGGCCACTACAAATGCAAGTGCAAATTCTGTTAAGGATATTCTCTAAAATTTGATTGTGCATATAAATGAAAAATCAAGAATGGCATGATGTTAAAAAAATTCTTGTCAAAAAGGCACTAAGATTTATACTCAAAATAAGAATCATTGCTACAAACATGGGGAGATAAGCATATAATACACGGCCTATGTGAAATTTCAGATTACCAAAAAAACCAAATTCTATCAGTTTAAAGCAGCACTAGCTGACTTTTGATTCAATCAATTCAACTAAAGAGCACAAAAATATCACAACATAATCTATACAATATGCAATCCAATGCCAGTTTTCATGAAAGCAATGTCAGACAGTCTTCCCCATGAGCCTTATGAGGGATATGACACAGAAATATTGATTGGAAATCAAGAGAAAGGATATCTGAATACTGATGGAAGTGAAAATGCAGGATATCTGAATACTGATGGAAGTGAAAATGCCTAGATACAATGTCAAAGGTGGTTAGATACCTTTTTTTCTAGTGAGTTTCAGAAGTGGAACTACTGATGTCATATTTTTCAATATCAGCTTAACATGTTTTCAGATAATGGGCACTCTTTGATTGCTGGTATTGCCCCCAATAACCATAGCTTATGGCTCAAACTTGTCAGCCAGCACATTAATGCTCAATAGCAACATCGTTTGTTATATTCTTTCAGTTTTGATTCATACCAGGCTTGGTTCTTATGCCCAATACTTCAATATACTCGGGCACATCCAAGTGAGATTTTTATAAGTTGTTGTATAATCTTCTGTGATATGCATGCTCATTCCTCTACATGGGTGAGATAGCTTAGCTGAACCACAGAAGGATAGGTTCATTGGAGTGCTTAGAAGGTTAGAAGATACACAAAAGGCCTTCAATGGTTTGTTGGTCGCCACACCACAATTCAAGCCATGGAGCCTGGTACTGCATACATCTTAAGGAGAAAGCAATTTCAAAAGTACTTTCATTTGTTAATATATTACATTGGAAGGTACATGCAATGTCCCTTGTAGAGCTTACTTCGAATTTTGCCTTCAATCTTGAAGATATCCAAGAATCAATTTTTTTAGGATGGGATAAAAGTGATGCATTTATGTTCTATTTAAAGAATAACTGATCATCACTAATATATTGGTATATTTATGATATAAATTAAGAAATCTGATTTTAAATATTAGTTCAATAATGGCAATATGCCAAGTAAAGATTGCACTGTTTCTGATATGTTAAGTTAGAATCATGCGTTGCTTATGCAAGAGGTTAGATCGCTACAGATTGCTGTTTCTGAATGTTGTCGTTATATTCATGAAATGGTGATGAAGGGAACTCCCCTTACAAATCTGAAAACAAACATACATAAAGAGACTTGCAAGATTGCTGCAATATGCCATTAAATTTCAGATTTAAAGAAAGAAAATTGAAGCAACATTCTTATTTGCTTAAGTCATAAAATGATTACATCAAATTGAAGCTCATGGGCTTCCTTACAACCTGGGCTTCATACATACAAAAATCTGCAACATAATCTTCAACATTTTGGCATCATTCCGACAGCACTTGAGTATGCAACCACAACTTCTCCAAAAGCCCCCCTCTCCAAATGAATATCCATCAATATATAGAGAATGTGTGAGGAGAAAACCATTATTGGTTTCCCAAAACAACCTTCAATTACCACCTTGAAATCCAACACCTAATTTGAAGAGAGATAAAAATATAAAATATAAATTAATTCCTTGCATTCATAACCTAACTTTTGACCAATGATCTTTGCCAACTATGACACCTTCAATGATTCCTGGCGGGTCCGACGGCTCCAAATACGGATATGCAGCAACATGCAAAGCTTGTGGCATGAACATGCAAATGCATGCACCCCAAATGGTCCCCACCAAGAATGGGACACCCAAGAGGGGTATTTTCCCAATTTTTCCTTAGAAAATATTCATAAATGCATAATTCCCACCAAAATCACAATTACAATTTCACCACAAGGGAAATTACAAAGTTGCAAATCAAAAGATTTATTCTCCAAACCCACAAACCTTTATTGAAAATAAACAAAAAAAAAAATAGCAATATTTTTGGTGATGCAAGATTGCTAGTACCCCTAGATGCTCCTTCATCAAATGGTTGTGGGCCCGTAGAGAGCACTTCGCTCATAAGTGTCAAATATATAATTCTGCCATTCTTAGATGCTGTTCTCCACAGTTTTTATTAACATTTTATATCTTTATGTCCCCATTATTAGAGACATCTCTTCTGAACAGTGATGTCCCTTCAAAATTAATCGCTACCCTTTCCAATGGTCATGGCTCTTGGCTTTCCATCGCTGCCTTACCTTTTACCTTAATCACTGTTTTTGAATATGATAATTACTTCTTTAAATAATTTTTTGTCTTTATTGTTGCATTCACATCACAGTGTAATCATTGTTCTTCTATGATTCAGAAATGTTGCTTTCTATCCTTAACCATTCACTGCTCATAAGGAAGGAATCACTGCATAATATTAATCTCTTTTAAATTTCTTTAGTGCTACTCTTCTCATACAAATCACTGCATCTTCATTAACTACTGCTGCTCCTTATTACTTCATCGCTTTTGATTCCTCTTTACTTGTTAACTGCTGATGCTATCTTTTCATACATTTAATCGTTGCTTTTAATCATTTTTATTTGTAGCAATAATCGCTGTAAAAGGCATTTGACTATCTCAATGACCAACATAATGAATTATTAGAGGCTCGATAATATTTATATTCGATAGTATATTATGTGCAACGATAACATCACCTTTTGAAGTAATGTGGGCCACGATATATTCAAGTAATATTCACACGACTTCACTATATCTCCACGACTCTCAAAGACCTTTCATTGACTACTGGTTAGCCTCCAATCCAATTCTTAATGTAGATTAGTATGTTATGCTGGAGGTTAACCACTGCCCGATCCTCATGGATATATCACCCAATTCATAGTCACCCGATGGGATGTAAATAAGAATCGATTCCTCCAAGAATAGTACAAAAACACCTATAATGGTCGGCTAAGGATAAGTTCAAATCTTTAATTTGAACTTATTATAATCGCCCAATGGTGGGGTTATGACAGTACAAGATTTATAAATTACTTTTGTGGTAGTGTGAAGTAACTGCATCAAGGACCTTTTTGGCACATCAAACCCTTGCCAAGTAACTTGCAGAGATACTTTGTAATAATCACCATTAATTTATTTTAGAAACTTGTTAGCTCAATAGAATAGAAATTGCTAAAAATATTTCCTTTCCACTTTCTAATTACCAAGTTCCTAGCGTGGGCAAGGTGAGAGCATACAGTTTATGGAATTACAATAATACTTGAAATGAAGTAGTTGAAAGTAATCCACTTATCCAGTGGGGTTAGCTTAGCACTTCCATTTTTAAGGGGGAAAGCATCAAATAATACTTGAAATGTAAAGTCAACTCTTCCACTTTTCAATGGTGAGCGAATACAACAAGAAAGAGCAACTCTCCCACTTTTCAATGGAGAGTGAATACAATAAGATAGAGCAACTTTTCCACTTTTCAATGGTGAATAAGAACCAATAAGCCACTTATTCAGTGGGCTAAGTAACAACAAAGCATCAAGAGCAATTCACTGGTAGTACTACCACTCAATGTTACAATGTTAATTAAAAACTTCTAAATTCAAGATATGCATCTGCTGTTACAAGTATGGTCATGAAAGAAATGGATAGAACATCCCCTCATGTATCAAAACATCAAAGAACTAACCACTCATCATGGAATTAACAAATATACCTCAAAGATTGGCAAATAGATGGCTGGTGTAGGCTTGAAAGAGTTCTGAAAACCTGTTGTTACAGTCTGGACAACGAGATATAAACTTAGTAAACTTCACCAAATCACTTCCACATGCACCCAAAATGAATGCAAGCTATAACCATGTTTCCAAACAACTCTGAATGACTTATCACATCATCATAATATTCATACTGAAAAACCAAAACTAAAACTTCAAAGCAGCTTCAATGGTGATTCCTTGAAATATCCCAAGGCAATTGTGTATGCAATTTTTTTTCAAATTCACCCCCTCATGTGCATAAACATTTCTTCAAACAATTGACATTAAGCTATTCTGGATTTGTTTTCTAATTTGCTCTTAGGAGAATAATATGTTTTTGTGCAATTCATTCAAATATAAACTTTTACATTTTCAATTTACAAAATAATGGATATATGCCATAGTTGCCGCGAGACTGGTACTGATGCTGATACGGGAGATTGGTACTGGTACGGGAGACTGGTACGACATTTTTTTGAAAATAGGAGACGGGGGTACTTGGAGACGCCATTTTTTTTTTAACATAAAAATTAATAATATATAGAAAATCTGAAAATATAATGACATTGAACTTTCAAAACAATAGCAATAGTAAAGTTTAAGAATGAACATTAACTTTAAATACACAAAATTCAAATCCAAATGTCATTGTCACATTTTGTCAAAGAGTCAAAGAGTTCATACTTGAATACTTCAAATTTCATAATCATAGTTCACATTTGACATTACATATTGAAATTCAAAAGTATTGATAGTTTGATTCGCTGATATGCAAACAAAAAACAAAAATCAGAAATCTATTTGATATCTCATATCATCTACACCACATCAATCATCATCCATGTTAAGGTCCTCAACTATGATGCGCTTTAAAATATCATCACTCTCTAACTCAAGTTCCTCTGCTGGTAGTAGAACTGGGGGTAAATCAATAAGGCCATCTGGTTCAACCACTTCATCCACTATGGCTACAACATCTTCATCAGGTGAAATTTAGTCCCATTTTGTTGAAGGACCCTCATTGTATGCAGGATTTACACGAGAGAGAAGGTGAAGTGAGCTATGAATGTACACCAAGTTCTTTGCTTTCTTTGACCCCAATTGGTTCCTCTTTAGTGAATGAATAAAACCATAAGTACTACAATTTCTCTCACAAGATGAAGAGCTAGCTACTTGTGAGAGTAATCTTATTGCAAATGATTGCAATTCAGGTGTTTCACCTCCATGGTTCCACCACCACTCTATAGGGTCTTTCTTTGCTCGCATATCATATAAAGCTTCCACAAAAGAAAAGTCACCATGCCCATGTGAAAACTTATTCCATTGACTCCTCATAACCGATGCTTCCTCACCTCGGCCATATATCTTTTTTATTGCAGCCCAAAACCCCTTCATTACCTCTCTATCCTCATATGGAGCCCTCTTATTGGTCTCTTGTATATTATTATGCCATTTAGGGTTTAAGGCATAGGCAGCACAATGAAGAGGTGTGTTAAGTTTGTTCCATCTTCCATGTAACTTTTCTTCTATCAAAGGATATAGTGAAGGATCTTTTGCATATGTTAATTTTCTTAATTCTTTCACACATGGAATCTATTTCTTCATAAATTTCCCCCAAACATGGCTTGTTTGAATCTGCAAATTTGATCACCTCACAAATTTAACATCAGACCAAAAATGGTCATCAAGGATCATACCTTTCACCTCAACTGCATCATTTGATGTAGATTGCCTCCAAGCTGCCCATGCATCACTAACAACCGTGGAACACAAAGCACCTTTCACTTCACAAAGACGGTGAAGAAGAATAAAATAAGAAGCAAACCTTGTATCAGCTGGTTTGAGAAGCTCCACCTTGACAAATTTTCAATAAATAGCTAGTGTTTGGTGATGGTTACGTATGAACATTTGAATTTTTCTGCCCTTTTCTATGAGAGCTGAAACCCACTCAAACTTGCCAATATCTTTGAGTGCATTATTCAACGAATGCACACAACATGGTGTCCAAAATATATGCTTGTATTTCTTTTGTACCAACATGCCTACTGCTTTACAAACAGGGGCAACATCTGTAACAATTTGGACTACATCTGATGCCCCTACCTCCTCAATGCCGTCACATAGCTGGTTAAAAAGATACTCTGCATTTTTTTCTTGCCCTGAACAATCTAATGCCTTCAAAAAATAAGGCCCTTTGCTGCATGTTACCATGATATTAAGTAGTGGATGATTTCTAGTATTCATCCACCCATCCATCACAATGATGCATCCTTCTGAAATCCACACTCTTTTCAATGGTGCAGTTTGTTGCTCTAATCGAATTTTTTCTTTATCAATTAGAGTAGTGTGAAGCTTTTCATACATAGGTGGTTTATATCCAGCTAGTGTATTACTGATTGCTTGGACCATCTCTATATAGAAAGGTGATTGAGCAACATTAAACGGTATTAAATTGGCATAAAAGAAGCGTGCAATTGTTGCATAAACCGCTTCTTGACCTTGCACATCAAATAATCTACCAATGGGCTTTGAGCTACCAATGTGTGGCCTCTTGTGAGAACTTTCTGCTACTACATCTCTTGAAGACACATCCACCTCTACCTCTCTATTGATATTCTGATTTTGATTTGCAACAGTTGCGCCTGTTGTTGAAGCGTGAAAACTCATATTGGAAACTTTACCATCAGCCCTTTCTTGATCCCTCATAGCCTCATATCGTTCCACCTCATTTATACAAGGATCAACACCTTTTCCAGGTATGTGAATGAAATGAGCCCTCACCCTCGTGTAAGTACCTTGCCATGACATTGGGCATAATTTACATGAGATCGTGGTTGTTCCACTTGAACCTTTCGGCCCCTTAACACAATCAACATGCTTCCACAACGGATACAAGCCTTGTTTGTTTCCCCCACTCGACATTCTTGATTCAATGATTCAAATTCTACACAATAAAAAAACAAAAAGACATTATCATTATGATTAGAAATGGCTATAGCTAAAGTTATGAAAAAGGAAACAAAAAAAATTTAAAAAACATGCCTTTGAGGAAATTATTTAAATAAATCATGATTGCACAATGCACACATCATGAGCACACTCAAAATGATTCATGAAGGCCATAAAATGGTACATGCTTTTTGTGTAGGAGACAAATCACATCCACAGACATCGGAAAGTGGAAATCAATGCAAAGTTGGAGAAATTTACTTGGCATTCGGCAGATGAATCTCCACAAGCACAAACTCATTATTATAGTGCAAGCCTATTTTTCAGATTGTTTTATTTAGCATCACCAGTAATCTCCACAAGGGCAATGCTCTTGTGGAGATTACTGGTGATGTAGCATCGACTCACCAGTAATCTCCACAAGAGCATTGCCCCTGATTAAAATCGTGGAATATAGATTCCACGATTTTAAACAGGGGCAATGCCCTTGTGGAGATTACTGGTGATGCTAAATAAAACAATTAAAAAATAGGCTATGAAAAATGAAAATAAAAAAAGAAAAATTCACCAAGCATAGGAGAGTTGGAGAGTAGAGACTCAAACGGATAAGCACGGGAGAGTTGGAAAAAATAAATTTTAAAAATAGTAAATACTGTAACTCAAAGTTTCAAACCGATATTACTTACCAGTTACCAGTTTAGTCTTCACTCCTCAATGTCGTCGCCCTCTCCAATCTCCTCCAATCTCGTGCTAAATGACGCCTCTCACTTTAAAAATCGCGTTTGAGGTATTTTCTTTATGTTTTGCCTTTAAAATGCAAGATACTTCATGGGAGATGCGGGAGACTTCACGGGAAAAACGCCTTTTTGGATCCAGAGACATGGGAGATGGCGGGAGACTTTTGAGAAGTTTCCGAACTCAAAAAAACATCTTTGGGTACTGGTGCAGTGTCGGAGACACGTCTCAGAGGGGGGGGACGCATCTCCCGGCTACTATGATATATGCTGATTTGAAAAAGATAAATGCATTTCATACACATATGCAATAGGTATAACCTTCAGGAGAATTTATCATTGGATAAAATTACTAGAAATATCATAAAGAAATGGTTACATACAAGATTTTGCTGACCTGATGAAAAATGAGCATTCAATATTGTAAGCCTTCAATACATCGATAGGCAAATAAAAATAAGATGGGCACACACTATGGATCGTAGCCCCTTTATGAAGAAGAGGTGATGGCTCTCCTACTAAGCATGGTCTTCTTTTGACCCTTCTGACTTGTGATCTCCCCCACGTCACCTTCAAAAAGAGGTGACTATCCAATGATAAACCACGACCCCTTCCATATCTAGGCTGCTATAGGAAATAAGGATGGGGCTACCATAGAAGGAGGCACTCAAGGGAAAATGTATGGCACTTCACATAATTCAAAATACAAATATAAATATTCAACTCCTTGAATAATGAACGAGTTTCTCTGTTTGCAACAGCTATTGACAATAAAATAACCTAATACAATACAGGCAATGGTACGACAGGTTTTCCTCAAATATAATATTTTATTTTGTATTCAAATTTTCCTCTGCAAACATTAAACTTGGTACCCTAAAATTTCGTCTTGCAAATAAACCAATGTCTGATGCCGAAATTTGTCTCTAAAAGAGACTTCCCAAATTTCGTAAACCTTCTTGTCGCATCTATGACAAGTCTGTAAATCTCTCCAACAACCGGCTAGGGTAACGAATCACCCTTAGGGTTTCCATCCTAGTGTTTCAAACTCCGAAAAACTCTTCAAAATCACTAAGTAGTATAATATTCAAGCATTCCCCAAATGAGCTTCACTTTTCATTTTTGTATGCAATTCCCCATTAACTTTTTGGATTCCCCCTTTTTGATATTTAAAAATAAATCTGAGAATAATAACAAAGCGACCCTTTTAATATTTCATAAATAATCATCAAATCACTTTATAAACTCCATTAAATTAATTGAATAATATTATCCTTAAAATATGTTGTAAATGGATAATATTAAACAATTAATTAAAATATTCCCTTAACTTCTGACATTAGCCTACGGAAATAAAATATGCTAATTAAGTCACTCCTGCATAGGCATCGGAAGGGGACATTACACTCCTAGCTCGAATCACACCACCCTCTACCTAGGGAATATCTTGCAATTCCGAAATAGAAATCTGAGGGATTTAGTCCTCAAATATTGAGAGAACCAAAGCCATTTTGGCAACATAACATTATCATTCTTCAGCATATCCAAATGAGCCCCCAACACCTCCTTTTATAGTTTTTTTCTTTGTTTTTTCCAAAATACGCTTTTTGCTTTTTGCTGCTTTTTCAGAAAAAAAAATTTTGTTTTGCTTTTTTGTTGCTTTTAAAAAACACTTTTTTTAATTTTTCCAAAAACTTTTTTTGCTTTTTTGTTGTTGTTTTTCCGAGAAAACACTTTTGCTTTATATTAAATAATTCATTATGTGCAAACATTTAATCACCTTTTCCATCAAATTCCCTTTTAAAATAAAATAAAACCTTTATTCATGTGAAAGACCCCCCCCCTATTTCTCCTAGGCATCCAAAAGGGGAATTAAAATACCTTTTCGAAAAGATATTACACTTAAGTTATCAAAAATAATGATAAAACATTATAACTTATGTGAATAATTTAATTATTTCACCCCAAGTTGCAGAAAATCCCGAAACACATCAAAATCCAAAATTAACCATGCCGATATGATACTGATGCAATAGGTGAATAATAGAAGCCAATTTGGTGACTTTTTATAAATAGATGTGCTCTCCAAGATGTTTGGAGAACACCCTATAAGTCAGAAAACACTTCAAAGAGTTTCATTCAGATCAATATTGCCCCAGAGCTCATTGCCAGTCATAGAAAACTTGTAACTCTAAAACTATGTGCTACAAGAACTTTGGAGTTCTCCCAACTTGCATGTATCTTACAAAAAAACCTTGAAAACACTCACTTAACAACATGGCGTAAAAATGGGGACATTACATACTTGGCTGCAACTACCCACCAAAACTCGTCAAAATTTTCCCAACTTACGACTTAGGGCTTGACTCAACCAACTAAAAGTAATAACATTTGGACTTTTAAAGCACATTATTAAGACGTGAGGGTTTTAGTTCTGCTTAACGTCAATGCTGCCATAGGTTTAGCCTTAGAGTCTCCCAGTCTACAACTACTTAGGTTTCCTTTTAAATCTTTAATAACAGGTCTGCTGCAACATGCAATATTTTATATATATTTTGAACTAATTCTATTGGTCAACTAATTGTCAAGTCTGAGTTTTTAAACTATGCTCACTTATAATTTGATTCAACAACTCTTCATCGAATACCTCAGCCATTCTAAAGATATCAAAATCATTCAGCACTCACGAAACCCTGTCATGTCCCTTGTGCCACCACACTCCACTGATAACTTATTTTAATCAGATAAAAGTGTTTTATAACACTAATAATAATAAAATTAATTATTTTAACAAAAATATTTTTGTTGGGCTGACCTACTTTTGAATTTGTGTTTCGGGAGCCAATCTTTTTTTGAGGCCGACTTGTCTTGTTTAGGGCGAACAGGTATATAAGAGGAGTCATTACTGATTGGGAAAAAAAAACAAATTGGTTTATGAACATGCTATGCACATTTTCTTTGAGTAACTTGAGATGAAACCCTCAAGTTTAACTCCAATAGGTCAAGAGTTAGTTGAACCATTCACTAGAAGCTGGAAAGAGAAGTGCCGAGTTCCCCACACGTACAGTGACAGCAAACTATGTGTATATCATCAGGAAGACAAAGAGAGTGCAGAAGATGGTAACGCTTAGGAGATTTTACACCCTAGCCACCACCCAAAAGCAGACAATCAGCACCAAGTCGAAGGAGACTAGAACCCAAGCTCAGGGACTCATAAAGTTGCTGGACCAAATTTACAATCTTTCTAAACACCAGAGTTAGGCTTGTTTGTCGTAGCAAAAAGATCTTCTTGCATTACTGAGCGTGGAATCAGAGAGATTTTGGGCAATCATACTCAGATCTGGGTTGAAAGTGGCCCCTAACTGTCTATACAGTTGTGTGTTCATGTAATTGAAAGATGTCACAGTACTGACAGACATGTATGAACCCAAACATTGGTGGAAATTTAAGGAAATCTCAAAAAACAGGTTTTGTAATCCAGATCGGATGTACCAGTGACCTAATTATGTTTCTAATTTAAGTTGTTGTAAGTTAACAATAGCGTTACCAGCTCTAACCATGGATTCAAAACTGTCCATTGATATGCAATATCCTACTGTTGTTTGTGATCCGAAGACATACATTTATTTCATGCACACTGGTTAACTGCAATCTGGTTATGGTTTGCATATTTAATTGTTTGATAATATAAACCCTAGCTCTGTAGTTTGAAGTTGGTTACTTAACTTACAAACCCTAGGGTTATTTCAGTGGTATCAAAGCCATTGTTTCCTGCCAACTTGTGAATGTGTGATGCAAATCTATCGAAGGGAAAAGAGGAAAGAAGAAGCTATCGTAAAAAGAAATGAGGAGATCATTAGGACTGAAAACAGAGAGCTGGCCAAAGAGGCTAGAGAATTTCAGTCCTCCCTAAGGGAGTCTATGGCAAATATTATGAGGATGTTGAGGGGAATAAACCAGCAATGGAGTGCTGGAAGATCCAATTCCAATGGTGCTGAAGGAAGTCACTCTACCAATGATAGAGTTTTAGTCGATCCTCCAGCCAAGACATTCAGAGCCAAATTCTTGCAAAAAGATCCACTTGAAGAAAAGAAGCAAGTACCACCTAATCCCGATGATGAGATGGTAAGGTATCATGCTGATTATAGTGCTCTAGCTCCAGCCATCCACCATGACATGACATTCACAGAGTATTATAACATGAAGACAAGAAATGGACATAGGAGAAGGTATGAAGAACAGCCCCGTAGAGACATACAACAGTATTAGGGAAAGATTACAATACCTACTTTTGATGGATCAAGAAATTGTTCAACTAGAGCATGGTTGCAAAACTTGGATACATACGTCTCTTTGAACCCATGTTTGAAGAAGAAGTCATCAAGTTCACCACCTTGCATCTTGAAGGTGTGGCCCATAAATGGTGGTACCATGGCATGGTGACACAAGAACATGACTCAATCACTGCCTTAGAAGAGTACAGCCAAAGATTGATGGAGAGATTTGATAGAAAGGATTCAAAGATTCACTTTAGAGAGCTAGCACAATTAAGGCAAGAGAGCACAGTGGAGCACACTGTGGCAAGACGGTATAGTGGAGCACACTATGGCAAAATTTCAAGTTATGAGTGATGGTTCCAGATGTCATGGAGAGGAGGCTCATAGTTCTTTTTGTGGAGGGCCTATCCTAAACACACAAGGGTTTGGTAAGGGCATTGCATTTGATCCAAATTCCTTACAGAAGGCCATTGGAAGAGCCCTAAATTTGAAGAATTCAGTGGCCAAAAACAAATTTTACTCCAAAAATGGACCATCGATTTAGCACAAGAAGCCACCTCAAAAGAGTTCCCCTCAACCTAAGGCACTACCCCCAAAACCAAATAGAGTCAAGGAGTCCAAGAATGAACTTCGAAGGAAAAAATTATGCTTCACTTGTAGAGAGCCATGAAAACCATGTCATAGGTGTTCGGAAAAGGGACAAATACATTACATAGAGATGGTTTCCGATGAGGATTCCAAGATAGATGAGCCTGAGCCTGAGGTTGTTGTGGATAAGGTGAAGCATGAAGACCAAGGGGGAGAGCATCCAAGCGGCACACTTGCAGCACTCTTAGGCGCACCTAGATATCACTCCTTTCATGTTATAGGAGTCTTGCAAGGACAAAGGGTGACATTTTTTATTGATAATGGGGCCACCCACAACTTCATTGATGAAGGGTTACTGGCAAAGATGGGTTTGAGGGCAAAAGATTTTGAAGAGTTTAATGTTACAATGGTGGATGGCTAAACTATTCCATTCAACCGAATAATTCAACAATTGGAGTTCACTCTAAGACAATAAAAGATGCGAGATTACTTCTATGCGAAGTGTCGAATCGCTGCATTTACCCATCAATTCCGGGTACAAAACATCTTGGAACCAGAATCAGGTATGAATGGCCCCTGGAATCATCTAGGAACCATATTTTTCCACACCGAATCAAACCCGTGACTGCCCTCACATTTTTGTTCGAACCCAATGCTGATGTGGCAATTCCAAGCTGATTCGATGTCCCCAATATGGTTTTAGACTTTTTGAAATGCAGAAAAGGTGAAACTAAACCCCTAAATGCAACACAAGTTTTATTATTTGCATTTTCTGAACACAGCAAGCTCACACAATGTAGGAGAGGTGAAAACGCAACACAACAGGGCTTTTGACACAACATAGGAGGGTTTCCAAGGACATCAATGAACATTTGAGGTAGGGTTTTCTCGCATTTTTGTTATTTATAGTCTGTGAGAACAAAAAACTCAAATTTTCAAAACAAAAATGAAAATCGAAAAACCTAGCTTCGATTTCTTTTAAATTAAATAAACTCAAAACATTTAATAATTATTTTATTAAATCAAAATGTTATGAAGGTAAACCTAATGTTAAACTATTATATATTTTAATTTTTAAACCTTGTTTTACTTAATCTTTTAGTATTTACAATTTACCATTAGGAATATTTAAATATAATATTATTATGAATATTAAATAGTATTACTAATTTATTATTTATTAAATAATTATAAATAGATAAAAGATTAATTTATTAAATATTTTAAATTTATAGCTTAACCTCATTTATATTCTTATGTCATTAAATTACAATATACTATATACATTTGTCATTGTAATATCCCCAATTTCCCAACTCGCCTAAATAATATGGGGTTATAAAGTGATGTTGGGGAATATTTAAAAGATAAATTAATAAAATCACTTTATAATAAAGAGTAATTTTGGCAGGAAAACCCTAAAAAGTGTTATAAAAGGACTTGAAATCTCGTTCTCTCATTATTTTGGATTATTATTTTATTGGCTTGTTATTTTGGTGGAGCTCTTCGGAGTCTGAAACCCTAGGTGGGAATTCCTACAGGTTCCAATTTCGATGGTGGAAGATTCCTCCCTAGCTAGCGATTGGCAGATTCATTTGAGATTCGCATCTGTGCTTCAATGGCTAGGTTGATCGATTAGATAATTTTGAGTTTTGCCAGGCAAGACAAATTATCTGATAGAAATTGAAGGGTTCCGATATATCTTTCAGGCACAGTTTGGTATTAAGTTCCAATTGCATATTCAATCATCTGAGGATTGATTTGACTCATATTCAGGAAGACAAATTTGGAGAAGCATTTGATAATCAGATCGAATATTTATTGCAAGGGTTTATATTTTGGATTTGAAGGTGAAATATCTTCTTGCTCCTGGTCGGCATTTTTCCTCTTGAGCCAGTATGGCATTATTTGAGTTTACTATTGCTTGTGTGGAGAAGGACAGATTTATTCAGGAGTCTTGGAGTTTCTACAACCTAGGTGTTGAAATATATCACCTATCTAAGCAAGGACAGGTTCTTCTGAAGGGCTCAAATCTCCTTAGAAGTGTGTGGTCTGTAAAGAGGGGAGTGACTCAATCTGAAGCTACTGTGCATTCGTTTCCAGCATTGAAACCCTGTTATGGAGGCGTGGTTATCATCTATACCAAGTTTGTGCCTTTCCCAAAGTAGCTAACACTTAATACACAGGTGTGGACTCATATAACGGCTATGTGTGAGCTTTAGAGAGGATTTCTGCCTATGAATAGATGCGCCAAGCATAACTGGAGGGAGACATGTTGGTGTTATAAAATACTGAGCAGCTTCCAGGCGAGTTTGAGTGATCTGCTGGACATGGGCATTCTTGGAGGGATCGAGCATATTCATACTGCTGTATGCATTCCAAACTATCAATCATTCTCAGGTCTGGGTATTACACAACCTCATTATTGTTAAATGTAACTTCTAATCAGATTATCAGGAAAGTAAAAGCCTGTGCATTGAAACGAATTTCTGAGTGTGATGAATTGTAATTAGACCATAATTTCTATTATATCTGAATGTCATGTCCCTGAAATAGCAATACCATAAAGACCAAGTGTTAAAATACAAATAAATTAATAAATAAAATAAATAGCAATATTAATATTAAAATATAAAATAAATGTGTACCATATAAATATAAAAATATATAAATATGAAATAACAATTATAATAATAATATATATGCAAATTATTGTTATTACATTCTATTATTAAATAACTTAATATCAAAAATAATAATAATAAATAGATATTATAATCATTACACATCAAAGATTGTAATACATTAGAATAAAATAATAATAAGATATTAGCAAATTGTTTTATTATTATACTTTAATGTTAAAATATGTTCAATAAAACATCAAAATAAAATAATAAAATAAATAGAAATCTGAAATATCATAATTATAGTAATAATATATTATTTAAAAAATAGATATTATTGTGATAGTAAAGGCAACAATTAAATCTAACAAAGGGATGTATTTTATGAAAAGTCGCCTCTTTCACCAAACAATACATTCCCCCCATGAGTCACCTACCTTGAATGGTATAAATAGAAGGAAGGAAAATAAGGAAGGGGGAGGAAACATGGAGAAATACAATCTGCAAATTAGAACAGCAACAACAATGATTGTTATGCATTGGAATATATATATATATATATATATATATATATATATATTATTTAATAGGCATGCAAGTATATATGCATAGATATAGATAAAGTTTATAATGAATAAAGAATATATATAAATAAGGAAAGAATAATTATATAAACATATATATATGAATACTAATGATGATACTTATAAGTAATGATGACTCTTTAATATAAACATAAGTAGATTATGTATATTTATGAATTATCCTCATCATATGATCAATTCAGTATAAGGTTGAAGGAGGCGAGTAAGGAAACATGGAGAGATATAGCAACTCGGGTGATGTACTCACTTAGTAATAATATTTAGCATATTTTGAATATAAGAAACATATATTGCTAATTTGATTATTGGTGTAATGCTTTCTTTAGTATTATCATGATGATAATGATGTTGATATTAACTTAAAGAATCAGTAATAAATGCAAATGTATTTGATTGCTAAAAGATTGTCTTTTGAGTGTTTGCAAGCCTACTAGGGTGGAAGGGCCTGAGAAAAGTGGTGCCTAAAAACCACACTTAACAATCCGCTACGGCCATGGAGGGGTGGGGGTCCCACTTAACAATCCGTTGCGGCCATGGAGGGGTGGTAGGCCTGGAACCACTTATAAGCTCCACTGGCTTCCCCCAGTAGGTTGAGTGTCTTCCGAGGTGATGGCACGAGTAGAGAAAGGAGACTGTACAAGTGTTTCCTCTAAGCACACCACTCCGAGGCGTTCATGTCGCTCGGGGCCAAGGGGTGGGTTGTCCTAATGGGATGCTTGTGCTCTTGGTCTTAGATGGATAGCTTTGGGTGGCTCTACCCATGCCACTCCTCATATGTCTTTATTATTGATTTGTGATTATATTTATATTTGGATATCTAGATATTAATGCTAACAGATATATGTACATGTGGAAAAATTAAATGCAGACTTCAATCCAAGATTACATAGTCAAAGAGAAAATTCATTTGAAAAAGAAGAAACCCTAAACCTGATCAACGAGCGAATTCTAGGGCAAAGTCGGGTAAGGGACATTACACTGAAGGTGCATTTACATATTGTTAAAGTCTGAAATATAACTTGTATATTGAGTTCCTTAGCACTCAATTTGGGTTTGTCCAAGACTGTAATTTGTTATCAGCAGTAAGTTACTTTGAATATCAGACATTAGTGAAAGAATTGCTCTTCACGTTGGTTATCAAATTCTTATATATTGATCATGGTTATATTGCCATAATATATGCATTTTCATGGCATAAGTTTGATAAAATGGTACACCTATCAAACTGAGAAAATCGCAAAAACTTCATTCAATCTGGAAGGGATTTTTACAATGGTATCAGAGCCCAACAGCCTGCCAGCCTGTCGAGTAACTGATCTTTGTTGCAGTTAGTCAAATTCACATCAGAATTTCAATTTGGGAACCATGGCTACTTCTAGTGATCAAATGGATCCATTTTTCGAATCTATGAAGCAAAATCAGATTGACATTGAAAAGGGATTGAATACATGGTGGAAAGAACAGGAGGCTACTAAAGTTTACCAAGAGAAGCTGAAGTTTATAGGTAAGAAGCTAAAACACTTACCTCAATCAAAAGTAGTTCTTCTCAGCATATTGGAGGAAGCAAAGAGTTGTTTGTGCAAGGTTGGTCAATTACCTTCCCAATCAATGCGTAAAGCTATGACTCCATTGGTAAACTCTTTGGTTAAACCAATGCTTATGAGACATCAGGATCAAGAGATAAGACTTGCAGTTGTCACTTGCATTAGTGAAGTTGCAAGAATTGCAGCTCCTAACGCACCCTATGATGATGACATTATGAGGGAAATACTTCAGCTGATTGTGGAGAGTTTTCATGGGTTGCATGATGTCAAAAGCACTACCTTTGGACAGCGAGTTAAAATCTTGGTAATTATGGCAAAGGTTAGGTTATGCCCCTTTATGATTGATCTTAAGTGTGATGATTTAATTCTTCAAATGTTCCACTGCTTCATCACTAGAATTAGAAAATGACATCTAGACAAGCATGCTAACTATTTTGCCTCTGATCCTAGATGAAGGTAATGATATTTGCAAACAATTGCAATCAGATTTATTGGTCATTTGGAGAAAGGAGGAACATGTTTCAACTACAGCTTATGATTTCACAAAAAGATTGGTTGAGCAAAAAATTGAGAGATTCAAGGAACAGTTGACTAAAGAAGAACTAATGTCATTTGGTATGCAAGTTTCTCTCTCTACATGAAGAATGCAAGCCATCATCCGATGAATCAGCTGAGTTGGATGATGAATACAAAGAGAAAACTGAGCCCTCTTGTTTGTAACACCTAATGAGGGTATTGATGATTATTCTACATGTGGAACTAGCGTTGTCCTAGTTCCAAATCAAAATGTATGTATGGATGATAATGAAGAAGAAAACAATTGTGTGACTCACAATTTGATGCTTCTTCATGTGAAGAAAAAGTTATTCATAAATCCAATAGTCCTCATAATTTGGAGAACCAACTAAAGGTGAGTGAAGATAAGATTGTTGCAGCATTGTCTCATTATGATAGAATGCACAAACTGATTGAGGATCACCTTTGAAAGGTTCAACTTGAAAGAAGACAAAAGGGAATTGAAGAAGAATCTTCTCAAGCTAGTTTACAAGTAATCAAAGAAAGTCTAGTGGCAATGAAATGAGACTACTTACATCTTCTTTCAAATCATGACCATCTCCTCAACCTTGCTAAAATATATTCAGATGCCTTGAGAGGGAAAGAAGAGGAAGTTGATAAGCTCTCTCATGAGCTTAAGGTTACCATGAATTCCTTGAAGAGCACTCAAATGGCCCTTCAAGAATTCAAGATCCAGGTTGATGAGCTTTGCTTGGAGTTAAGCTTGGCTCAATCTTCATCATCCACAACAATAGTTCAAACTTCAGACATCTATGGCAGCCATAGTACATGATGAAGAGAGTAGTGTGAAGTCTTCTATCGTTCACATTCAGGATGCGAATGCAGTGCCTCTTGTGTTGGTTAGGCAAGGGGAACATTCAAAATTGCTTTGGCTCGAGGACTCTTCTTGTATTGAAGATTCCCAAAAGAAGTATGATGCCACCATGGTTTCAGGACAAGTGACTCATGTCATTGAGTCATTTGATGAAGGATGCAATGCACTAGATTTCGGGAGGTACATGCTTGAGTTTAAGATAGATTTCAGTCTATGGCATGGAGTTGTGCATGAGGGCAGGAGTATTCCAGCCCTAACCCATTGGTTTTTACCTCCTACATTGTTAGTAGATGGCTGTCCTACGTTGCTGGTTAGAGAGTTTTCAAGGTACACTTTGAGGACAGCAACTATTTGGATGGGTAGTGTTGACGTGTGTTTTATGACCACACCAACACAGAATAAAGTTTCCAACGGTCACTCTATCCTCTCTTGATCAAAATCTCCTGCATGCTAAGATTGTGAAAGATCATACATTCAACTCCAAGGTTCCTTCATGCAATGGACGTAGACTTAGTTGGTTTGATGTGATTTGCTGGTATTTCAAGAGGACTTACACAATTGTTCACTCGGGAGAAAAGGATTTTCAAGACTCGGGAGATCTATCAATGAAGCTCGAGTTTCCTAAACTAACCAAAAAATGTTGAATTTAAATACTTGCAGGGATTAAGAAAAGTTCTCATCTACCCTAGGCGCAAGACATGGCGATCAAATCTCACAAACTTCAACCAAGCTTTGCTTTGCCTCACCTTGGACAGCTTCCGCAAAACTAGTGCAATCTTCAAAGGAGTGAACTAGAGATATTCAGATTACAATTTAACATGAAGGTACCATCACGACAACCCATACCAACATGTAAATTATAACCGAAGTTAGCTCCAAACTATTTCAGTTGACCACACAAGGCGAACCCACCATCAATGAGCTTGCTAGTGGTATGGATTAGCGAAGCTTTGCTCAAATCAACCACCACATTCCACAATTATCTACTGGCATTAAATAAAATCTATTCTACTCTATCTAAGTTCTACTTTAAGATTCTATGCTAATTGGAAGGATGAAGAAGCCTTGCTAGCTACCCACAATAAAAGATGAAGCCACAAGCAATGACAACTCTTTTATTATAGTAGTGTTCACATCAGTCTCTTACAAAGCATTCAGTTGAAAACTTTCCTTCCTTTCTTACAAATGAGGGGGGATGCCCCTTTTATAGCTGGCCCAGTCTCAAGGACGGCTCAGATTCAATTACAATGAACGGCTCAGATTGAGCCACATAAGCCCTATTCAATATTTTACCTAAAAATGGTCACAAAGTGGAGGAGTGGGGCAATAAATGAGCCCATAATGCCCACTCTCTCCCTACATCACTATGAGCATTTAATGCCCACTATGATCCAGAAGGTCGTCATCCAAGAAAGCGTTCTCATTCTCCTTCTCTTTGGCCGCAAACTCGATGAACCTGGCCAATACTGCTTCAACTTCCTGAACTGAGATGGGTGGAATATGGTTGAGCTGAAACTCAAGCACCATGACCACTTGCCCCTACCAAGTACAAGATTTTCCCCAAGCAAAAGTTTGAATTTCCTCTTTAACTTCTTGTAACATTTTGTTATCTCAAAGATTCAAGGGAAATTACTTAACATTTAATATTTCCTCTTATTTGATATTTAGAAACTTCCCACGCCTTAGCCAAGCATTAAAAATGTTACCCCTTATTTATCACTTGAGCGTATTCTCTATATCTTGGGCACATTCTACCTCCTTGCCATGGGCGCACCTCAACTTATGCCTTGGGCACATTTTAACCTTGTGCATTATGTTTTTCTATGCCTTAGAAAATTTTCACCCATCTTCTTCATCTTTACCTTGGGTGCACTTGAAGGGTCTAGCTTTGAATTTCATGCCTTAGACAAATTTGACCTCATGCCTTCTATCATGCCTTGGGCGCATTTGAGAGGGGGTTGTGGGTGCACTAGAGGGGTCTATTTCCTGTTTCTTGCCTTAGGAAATTTTCTTTTGTCTCATTCCACTTGGGCGCATTTAGCCTCTTTGCATCATGTTTCTCTACGCCTTAGAAAATTCACCCATCTTCTTCATCTTTACCTTGGGCACACTTGAAGGGTCTAGCTTTGAATTTTGTGCCTTAGACAAATTTGACCTCATGCCTCCTATCATGCCTTGGGCGCATTTGAGAGGGGATTGTGGGCACACTTGAGAGGGCGCATTTGAGAGGGGATTGTGGGCGCACTTGAGAGGGCGCATTTGAGAGGGGATTGTGGGCACACTTGAGAGGGCGCATTCTATCTTGCTCTTGGAGATACTTCACTTGGTGCCTTAGGCGCATTTAATGTTGTCATGCCTTGGGCGCATTAGACCTTGTGTCATGGGCGCATTTGACCTTCTTTCATCATGTTTCTCAACGCCTTAGAAACTTTTTCACACCTCTTCCTCTTTAGGCGCATTTGAAGGGGGCTTGCTTCATGTTTCATGCCTTGGGCGTATTTGAGGAGTCTATCTTCATGTTTCCCAATGCCTTAGGAAATATTACATATGTCTATCTCCCTCTTGGGCGCACTTGAAGGGTCTTCTTCAAATCTCGTGCCTCAGAAAATATTGGACCCCATTTTACCCCCTTGGGCGCATTTTCATGTGGAAGCTCAAATTTTTCTCAACTTAGCCATTTTTTGTGAAGACTTTCACCCCAAACATAGCCTAAGTGTATTTTCGTGTATAAAGGGGGATTTTGAACACTTAGTCAATTTTGCCCGGCCTACCCTCGCTTTCCATTTTTAGTAACTTCTGAAGTTCTTGTGATTTTCAAACATTTGCAACTTCTCAAGACTTGATGCTCGTTCAACATGGTCCTCATGACTTGACTGACCTGTTCACACTTGCTTACTGCGCTCACTTGCTATTTTAGACCTTGCCCTAGAAGCGACTTACTAAAAATAGTAAGTGTACGAAATGCGCTCAAATTTCACCAATAGACTCCTTGGAGGATTCTGATTGCAATGGGATACATCGATTTTCACCAGTGTGCGGAATACTAAAAATAGTAAGTGAGCGGAATCCGCTCAAATTTCACCAATAGATTCCTTGGAAGATTCTGATTGCAACGGGATACATCGATTTTCAGTTTTTCCTGAGTTTTGCCCTTCATTTTAGGCATAAAAGTAGGAAACCCTAATTTCATTGCATGTGCCTCTATTGGCCTTCGTTTGATGTCATTTCTGCTACGTACTGCTCTGCTTTGGAAATTGAGTATCTGGAACTATTCGGGTGACATCATACCTGCTAAAAGTGGACCTGCTAAAATTAGTAAGTTCTCGGAATTCGTTCAAATTTTGCACGCAAGTTGCTCAAAGGGCTCTAAACATGATGTAGCAGTCAGATTTTCAAAAGCCCTGAGAAAAAGGTCCCAAATGGAGTACTTACTAAAAATAGTAAGTTGTCAGATTTAGTGAAATTTTGATGGGAATTTGCCTAAAGCCTCTTGATTGCAATGCCAAGCTCAGATTTCAATCTGCTTACTCAACTTGACCCCAAACTAAGCCTGAAGAATGAAAACCCTAATCTGACAAGACACACCCCAGACTTAGCAAAAATTCCAAATTGGGCCCAAAGATGAGTACATCCCAGAAAGACATAAGGAACTAGGAGAGACTGTCGCAAAACTACCCAAAACCAAAGCCAAAAGACCCGAATGGAGCAAAAATTAGGGGGTACTCATTTTGAATGGGGTGATGTGTGAAAAGGTCACAACAGGTATGAAAGATTGGAGTCACCACCTTGGCATTGGAGGTTGGTTTGATGATGAGTTCTTATCATCCTATGACATTAGTGATACCTTCAGCTCCATCATAGACATGATTCTCTGTTTGCATGGTGTTGTTCTAATTTATACCAACAGCTTGGTAGGGGTTGGTATGTTTGTCTATGCACCAGTGTGGGGCATTTTTCACATCCGTAGGAGACCACTCAGAGTGGGATGGATTGATGATGATGTGGATACATCAATCTTGGCTACAGGTTCAGGCATCACCAGTGAAATGGGCACAAGGCTCTACATTGATAATGTAGAGATTGTTATTGGACAACCTTGTATAGAGAATATGGTTTCTTCTGAGACTTGTATGTTGGACCATAGCACTATTCCATCTTTTTAGGAGATTTGCAGGGCATCATCTAGTGAGGAACATGGCATTCATGATGGCATGTTTCTTACTCCTAAAAGCAAATCAAAAAATTCATTTTATATAGCTGTTCGTGACCTTTGGCCTAATGAGACGCATGAATGGAAGAATCAGTTGCAGGTCACTGAAGATAAGGTTGAACAAACCTTGGCTCACTTCGATATGACATACAAGTTCACTAAATATCTCATTTCAGAAATTTTGTTCAAATAGGGACAAGAGGTTCCAAGGGAAGGAGTAAAGGCATCAAGTTTGCAGTCTATCAAGTGCGCCCTTGAAGACATAAAGTTAGGGTATTTGCATTTTCTTTCAGACAAAGACCTTGCCATCAAGGTTGCAAAGGAGGTTGATGGTGTTGTTGCAAGGTCTGTCCATCATGTTTTGAGTCATGAGTCATCTTCTGAGGATGGCAATGAAGTATGGAATCCACATGACTACTCTGGTATTCCATTGACTCAGACAGGTGAATTTCACCTCGATTGCATAATTAGGTGTGTTCATTAGTTTTCTTTCAGCCCACATACGCAATATTTGACCATGTCTTTGATAGCACAGAAAGGTGGGTTGAATAAGGGATTATCTAGTTCACTCTGGTATGGTATGTTTCCAACTTCAACTGATGAATCCAAATTTTGCGAGTCTCCTATCTTACTTTCCCCAGATGGTTGCTTACAAAAACAAGAATTGAAGACTTGGCTCATTTGGATTCCAGAGGTTATCAGAGTGGCACAGCAGAAGTCAACAAGCGTTGAGAGTGATGGACTTCCGATTTGGCTATGGGATCAGAGGATTTTTATGACTGGTAGACAGCTTCTTGTGACTACAGGGTTTGACAAAGTTGTGGTGTTTGACAGAGTTGTTGTGTATATTGGTATCTTGTTAACACAACAGAGTTGTGATGGAGCATTCTACAGATTCATCTGGGATCCTAGTATTTGGCCATGGTATGCAGGTGTGGATTGCTTGGGGACAAGCAATCTCTAGGAAGGGGGGACTGTAATGTCCCCAATTTTCCAACTCGCCAAAATAATATTAATGTATTTAATTCTTTTAATTATTTACTGTTGCTTGGCAAAAATACAATAATAAAGGTGATATTAAATGATTAAATTATATGGGATTATAAAGTGGCGTTGGGGAGTATTTAAAAGATAAATTAATAAAGTCACTTTATAATAAAGTGTTAAAAGTGATTTTGGCAAGAAAACCCTAAAAAGTGTTATAAAAGGACTTGAGAGCTCATTCTCTCATTATTCTGGATTATTATTTTACTGGCTTGGTATTTTGGTGGAGCTCTTCGAAGTCTGAAACCCTAGGTGGGAATTCCTATGGGTTCCAGTTTCGGTGGTGAAAGATCCCTCCCTAGCTAGCGATTGGCGGATTCATTCAAGATTCGCATTTGTGCTTCAACAGCTGTCTTTCAAGCACAGTTTGGTATTAAGTTCTAGTTGCATATTCAATCATTTGAGGATTGATTTGACTCATATTCAAGAAGACAAATTTGGAGAAGCATTTGATAATCAGATTGAGTATTTATTGCAAGGGTTTATATTTTGGATTTGAAGGTGAAATATCTTCTTGTTTACTGGTCGGCATTTTTCCTCTTGAGCTAGTACTGCATTATCAGAGTTTACTATTGCTTGTGCAGAGGACGGATTTATTCAAGATTCATGGGGTTTCTACAACCTGGGCATTGAAATATGTCACCTATCTGAGCAAAGATGGGTTCTTCTGAAGATTGCAAGTCTCCTTAGGAGTGTGTGGTTGTAAAGAGGAGAGCGACTCAATCTGAAGCTACAGTGCATACGTTTCCAGCATTGAAACCCTGTTATGGAGGTGTGGTTAACATCTATACCAGGTTTGTGCCTTTCTTGAAGCAGCTTACAGTTAATACACAGGCAGGGGACTCATATAACGGCTGTGTGTGACCTTTAGAGAGGATTTATGCGTGGAATAGATGCGCCAAGCACAACTGGAGGGAGATGTGTTGCTGTTATGAAATACTGAGCAGCTTCCAGGCGAGTTTGAGTGATCTGCTGGACGTGGGCATTCTTGGAGGGTTCGAGCATATTCATACTGCTGTATGCATTTCAAACTGTCAATCATTCTCAGGTCTAGGTATTACACAACCTCATTATTGTTAAATGTAACTTCAAATCAGATTATCAGGAAAGTAAAAGCCTGTGCATTGAAACGAATTTCTGAGTGTGATGAAATGTAATCAGACCATAATTTATGTTATATCTGAAGGTGCATTTAGATATTGTTAAAGTCTGAAATATAACTTGTATATTGAGTTCCTTAGCACTCAAACTGGGTTTGTCCAAGACTGTAATTTGTTATCAGCAATAAGATACTTCGAATATCAGACATTAGTGAAAGAATTGCTCTTCACTTTGGTTATCAGATTCTTATATATTGCTCATGGTTATATTGTCATAATATATGCATTTTCATGGCATAAGTTTGATAAAATGGTACACCTATCAAACTGAGAAAATCACAAAAACTTCATTCAATCTAGAAGGGGTTTTTACAGTCATTATTAAAATATAATTATATAATATAAATAATTTTTAAAATATAATTTATTATAATAAATTTATTAAATTATATATTTAAATACCAAGACTAAATATATAACATTTAGAATCTTAAACATTATCTAGATTATATAAGTTTATTATTTAATTAATTAATTTGTTCAAACTTCTCTTAACAAATTGTCAACTTGTTGCACATAGAGAGATTATTTCACTTTTACCATATCTCATACACATAGTGTTGACCCTGATATTGTAGTAGAAAGCCATCGTTTTTTGAGTAGAAATGAAAATGAGGCTACTATTTTGAAGAGAGCAAAGCGACCATTGGAGAGGGCATTTAATAATGATGCTAAAGATATTTTTAACCAAACCACCAAACCTTTGCAAGATGCCCCTATGCAAATGGTTTGTCTTCCAACATTGTTCGATCACCCTATTGGCAAGACATGGCAAGAAAAATAAATGAAGCTCCAAAGGGGTACATAAGCCCAGGTTATGAGAAGGTGTGTAGCACTTTATTCTCAAGGAAGGTCAAACATATAAAAGCTTCATTATCTCCCATCAAGGCCTCATGGAAAGAAACAAGTATGTCTATTATTTCCGATGAATCGAAGGATGCAAAAAACAGACCATTAATTAATGTGATTGCAATGTGCCCTAAAGGGTCAATGTTTTTAAAAGTTGTGGATTGTGAGGGGCAAGTGAAGGATGCACAATTTATTGCTAACATATTTATACAATGCATTAAAATGAAGTGGGTCCTCAAAATGTTGTCCAAGTTATAACGAACAAAGTTGTTGGTATGTTAGTTGAGACATGATTCTCACATATATTTTGGACACCTTGTGTTGTGCATTCACTCAACCTCATGCTACAGAAGTTAGGTAGGAAAATAGATTGGATCAAACAAGTCTATGCTAAAGCTTAAGAGGTCCAAATATTCATAATAAATCACCACATGTCACAAGCTATTTTTAGATAATTCTCACAACTAGAGCTACTAAAGATAACTCAAACTTCAAACAATGTAATTTTTCGATTTTATGTTTTACTTTAGTAATTTTTAATTTTTTTCAAATATATATACATTTTTCATTGTTTTTTATTTTTTATTTTTTATTTTCAAATAGGTAGCTAAGACAACACAATCATCTTGAGACGACTTGTGAAGGTGCGAGAGGCACTTTATGGTAGGGTCATTAGTCAATCATGGTCTATATGGTTGTAACTTAATTGTAAGTTAGACATAATTAATGTAGTGTTATTACAACATTAACATAAACAATAAATGCCTGTGTACAAAGTGTAGTCTACCATTATATTACACCTAATACTTATGAGGTCTACAGCCAATGGATCGCTTCAAGTTCCAACAAGGAAGAGAGATGAACACAATTTTCAAGCTGGAATATAAAAACAAGGCTGTAAACCTGTGGATTGAAATATATATTCACAGTGCCCAGTATAATCATTTCGAAAAGAGCAGATAAAATTCAAATAGAACAGACAAGCTAATTAAACTAAAATTCCATTCTTTATGCATTTGAATTGCCAATTAAATGGTGATGCTTTTATGTTCATCTCGTTTGTTGCAAGTTACATACATCTCCCTCTGCAAATTCCGTGCAAAATGGATCAGGGAACAGATTTCATGTTTGCTGTGAATATTTGGATGTCTTATCTGAAAGAGTTGATAAAATGCAGTTGGTAGAAAGTACAAGACATATCATCACTCAATTTTGGTTTCTGATTGAATTCTGGGTTTGCAGTAGGTGTGTTCTAGCTAGGATATGCATAATTTTAAAGCTTGATTTCTATATACTTAAAGACACCATAATAGAATTGAAATAAATTAATAATTTAGTAAATAACATCCTGTGCAGACATATCATTTAGATACTCATTAAAAAAACACACACACGATAATAATCTTTAACCATACAGCTTAACATTTTCTATCAAAACTCAATGCAAATTTGACAACACTGAAGAGTAAACAGAAAGGGCTTGCACACACACATGAAAGGAAAAGAAAAAATTAAAGAGGAATATAAGATGGATAGGCATTTTCTAGTTGCGAAATTGAAACATGGCCATCAGTTCATTAAGGAACTAATCTACTGAAAATCAAAGCTCTGGGACATACCTATGTTGGATATCCCATCCAGAAGGTAAGAAGCGAGGTTTCACCGCTTCAACAAAAACTATGCGCCATAGCTGACAAAACTGTCGAATGCCTTCCTCCCCATCCTCCTCCAGAATTTTATCAACTACTCTTTTTCCGTGTGGTCCATGACCTAATAAAGATATTTTCTGTGATCGCTTGGAGGTTCTAGAATTATTTGTCATGGGTTCCACAATCTCTTCACCAACATTATCAGATCCAGCTACATGGATCAGTTTTGGAGAACTTGAACAGCTGTTATATGAATGTTCTAAAACAGCATCACTTCTTGTGTCTTCAGTATAAATAAAGCCATTCAGATCTTTTTGGTGCTCACTGAAGTCTCCTTCAAGGCAACCATTTTCGTTTGAGACAGTGTCTGACTCCTTTTCCATGTAATGAAAGGACTCTTCCACATGCTTATTTACACTTGAAAACAAAGAAGCCTCAGCTTGATTATCTTTATTAGTCCCACTGACATAATCTTGAAGAGTTTCACTCTCTTCATTGCCTTCAATAAAACATGTATCTTCAGATTTCATGACAGCAGGTGAAACTCCACCTATTTCTTCTGTGGCTGAAATCCTTTCTGATATAAAAGCCTCAACATGCCTGCCTCTGCAATTATTATCCTCCAGTGAGCCAGAACTATTTTTACTATGATCTATAACCAAGCCACGATTTTTCTTCAATCGCCTTTTCTCTTTGGGACCCATGCCAACAAGTAAGGCAACCTCTAGATCTTTGTCAGTAATATCCCTACCTCCAAAATAAGTTTTGATAACCTGCAGTGTTTATCAGCAGTAAGCAACACAATTAAATGAATTTGTAAAAGCATTGTTCCGAAAAATTCCAAACGCACTATAAATATTTTTCTTTTGGTATAATATTGTGGGAAGAAATGCCTATAAGCACAGATGCATAAATGTAATGAACCAGCATACAAGCGTGCTACAACAGTATCCTGTGATAAAAAAATCTTAAACACGGCAACTATTCTCATGTTTTGAATCTTACCATTGAATTACATTCAAGTAGCACAAAAAATTTCCAAACATGCCAACAGCTTATGACAGTAGAATTAAAAATAGAAGCTTAACAGATATTGTGGTTTTGTTACAGTAATTATATGAATGATCAAATTAAAAATTACAGACAAATATTGTAGTGTGCTCAAAGAAAGCTTCAATGCAACTATATAAATAATCACATTATAAATTACTGAGATATATGTTGCATTGTGCTCAAAGAAAGCTTCTGGTAATAATTTGATAACAAGAGGACTGAAAATCTGAGACTAAGATGAATTGAATATTCAAAATTGGGGTTTTAAACTGAAAGAGTAGAAAAACAAAGAGAACAAAAAGCATGTAAAGAAGATGACATAAGTGTGAAAATGTAAAAGATAAAACAGAATTGTAAAATTAGAAGTTCCAACATAGAGAGAATACAAACGAATGGAGTTTTGAGGGGAACTCATGCCTCAAACAAAAATTCATGTGCCATATTTGCATTCTAGGAGCCCCGAAACATCTATAATTTTCAATGAGAAACTCCAACAGCATGTAATTAGAATGAATCATAACTGCAGTTAATTAAGCAAAGAATGTAGACAAAAGAAGAAAATCACATCATTTATAATAAAAAAATATTACATGGATAGTGAAATAAACAAAGACAAAATGTTTCTATACCTGTTTTCAGCCTAAGATGTAAGCAAAAATATCAAAGTAAAAAAGAATAAGCAATGAATTTCAACATGAATATTTAATAATGGATGAAGCATGTTGCAACAACTCATCATCAGAAAATTTTAGGGGCAAGGCCTTCTGTAGCATGTCCAGGAATAGATTTGATTTATTTCAATAGTTTACTTTTATATAGTAGCCACAGGGGCATATATTGCATTGTCCAACAACATTTCAGTGTTAATACTATGGACGATAAAATATAACCAATCAAGATGGTGTTGCAAGCATGTAGAATATGGGCATACAGAAAATGAAAAATCAAATTGTGGACATCGAAATAAACATTAGAAATGAATGATATAGAATGCATGATATAATCCCTGCAAATGTGGTTAAGAATGCAATCTGATGGTTACGCTTGCTGCTCAAACTGCAGCTGCATTATCATATCTCAGTCTTTTTGACATCTAATCCTTCAAAAAATAAACCTCAAAAAACATTCCAACCCATGAAACTATAAGCCTATTTGACGGTTGCTCATTTTAGAAAAACCCAGGTATCTTCCCATATGCCAAACTAATGCATCTTCTTCAATCCCAATGTACTTAGTAATATTCAGTTTCCACTAGATAGGGAATTTCAGTTCATGTACTAGATAATAACAACATATCAGATCATTCCGAGAAGGATTCCCAACCTGTGACTTGAAATGCTTTGTTCTACTATATAGGTGACCTGTTTTCTGATTGTGCAGTACAGCTATTGGATAAAATAGTGCCAATAAAACTTCATTTACAGTTTGCATATGTTCAGTGTACGGTGATATGGAACCAACTTAAACCAAGTTGTAACAGTCAAGAATAGTGATCAGAGATTTTGTGTCACGGCTATGTACTCATTCATTTATCAGTAAATCAATAAAATTTATCTTGTCTGTAATCTTGCTCCACAATGGGTCAACACCACCATTCGGAATACTTCTACTCATATACTTATTCCTTTGTTATTTTGCATTCTACTATAGATTCTTGATAAATTTCCCTTACATACTCTTCTATTGAGAATCCTCCACTTGTATGGAATGTTTATTCTTCAACTCTATTCATAAAATCCCTTCTTGTATTTTGTATCACCTATACAACCTTAATTCATGCAAGGTATCTTTAGTCTTTTTTTTTTTTTAACTCATTTTATTATAATCTGCATTTGTATGTATATTTTAGCTTATTAAAATTAGTCTTTCAAAAAGAATATTAATCCATTTTTCAGAATGCATGTGATTGTTATTTTCAAAGTATAAACAAATTAACTCCCAGTTTTCTTGGTAATTGATTTTCAAGTTGGATGCAAGCACAATCCAATAACCTAAAAACTAAAAAACGAAGGTAAAATGAAAACAGGGAGACATGTCAAAACCTTGGATTTTAAGATAATAAAAAAGCATTAAACATAAAATTGAACATCTTTTGTTTCTACAAGAGTGTTTGCTCTTCCCACATTTAAACCTGCAATAAGAAATTTGATTTTCCATCACACCAGCTAATATTGTGATCTTGATCTTTTCAATCTGGACTTTCCCCAGTCTTCTATATCACCAAAGTTTTCTTCAGAATTTAAATTCCAGCTGCATATGCCTTTAGGATCTGCTAGTATTGAATGACTTGACATAGAATGTATAATATACCAAAATAAGAGCAATGTCTTTGTATAGTAATGTATTGTCCATTTTTTGGATTTGCATAAATCATGTAATTGAAATGAAATCTTATTTGCATTGCCAAATGCATAATAACAAACTTTCTTCAATGTATCCTGATAAAGGAATGTTAATTGGATCGTCAAATATTTTTTTTATCTTTTCTTTATTTTTTTGTTGTGAAGCACTAGTGCTTTCAACTACTTTTCAAGGATATACATATAAAGATACACCTCTTCAACACAATCCTTTAACCCATAGTTTTTTATGGCTTAAAGGTTTGGGTCCCTAGTTTGGGAACTGGGCACACATTCAGAAGGTTCAAATCATAGTTGAAAAACTCGGTCACATACCAACTTAGAGTCACTAAGCAGTGAGTCACTCACCAAAAAAGTTCCCACTGAGAAATCGCCCAAAAACTCACAAATTTCTCTGAGTTTGTGCAGAAAGCTCAACTGCTAGCAGTATAATGGAAGAAATTTTTATTTTTTTATTTTTTTTTTTTAATATAGGCAACCAGCAGAAAACATACAAAAACCATCATATTTTCTCATTTACACAATTGTGCTCTGACAATATTGCATTGATTTGTGATGATTGGTTGAAAGTGATAATATTATCAAAATTGGAATGTGCCATGAATGTCTCCAAATGAAAAAGTAGAATTTTCTAAATTTATTTGGATTGAAATAACGAAAGCAACTTTTTCCCTATTTTTATGAATATTTCAGCATTTTTTAGTTTCCCCAATTTTTATAATTAAATCCAGAGTAGCTGAATTGCATTTATACTTTTGAATTGCCAAGTCAATTCTAATTCTGAATAATGCTACTATGATCAAAATAGACATCTGTTTCTCTAAATTCATTTGTAAAAATTTTAATATATTATTCAAGCTTAATTTACAAAATTATCCATGTTTCTGATGTGCTGAGTTTATTCTGAGACTTGAGTTCAAGTAAATTTTAGGCCTGCAAAAATTTTGATGTATGCTTCAAAATTATCATCCTTCACAATAAGATCTATTAAAAGTAGGCGATTCCTCTACACAATTGCCGAGAAGAGCTTATTTCCTAGCCACATTAACTCAATATCTTCATGCTTAAAATTTTTCTTCTCAGGATCATATCCATGGGTGTTTCATCCTCTAATCATAAAAGATACTCATATTTGGCACTTTATTCTTCATAGACGATTGACTCTTGGGTTTCAATAGGCCTCAAAATTGTTGGTAAATTGAACCACTTGTCACCCTTCTACATGTATATTAGTGTATCCTACAATACTTTGAAGAGAAAGTATATTAGTTAGCAGTAGAACAGGAGGATAGCTTAGGCCCTCAAACATTCGACCTCTCAGATCTTGTACAGAACTATTGCATATTACAATTCTTATTGGAGGGTTTAGCTATTGTAGCATTTAGAAAAAAAAAATCCTAGCCACTGCATTCCAATACAGTTCTCAGCCTCTGCTATTCAAAATACACTTCTACCATAGCACAATAGTCCTCTTGGTGTGTCTATCCTCCAAGCATAATCTTGGACCTTGATCAACCAAGAATTCGATATTTTTCTAATGTTGTTTACATGCAGCAAAATTTAATGTTGGGTGGGAGATTGAGCAAAACTAGCAACAGCTCGTAGACCAAGTGCCTAATAAACTATCGGATGGGCAAGCAATGCTTGATATCAAGATCTACATTGAATACAAACAAAGCATGTTGGGATATAACTATGATGCATTAAAACCACATAAACAGTACAAGACCTTGGTCAATGTAAAACACTACTACAACACAAGAAGTTGACAAATTGACCAAGATTGCTCTTGAAATGCTCTAGATAATACAAACTAATGGTAAGGGCAGTAACAAACACTTAATAGGTCAGCATCATAGTCCAAATTGTGTGCCATGGTGAAAATCATGACTTCCGAACCCTCAACAAGTTCAATAGTTGAAAAGCTTGCCACCCAAGAGTTCAAGGATCTGATAACACAAGTGTAACAAACAAACAAAGCACATGGAAAAGGAATACCAATAGCTTTAAGGCAATTTGTTGAGTGAAGCTAGCCTAAATATGCCTCTTAGTCCCAATAGTGCTATTCAAGGCCATAACTAAGTAGAGCACAACACACTTAAGTAGGCTAGTATAACCAATGAGGCTAAGCCAAACCCATCAAAGAAGATCCCCTTCCTTTCTGCCACATCCAATCTGAAATTTCCATTGAAATCTCAAAAAGACGTGTAAGATGGAGAAATAAATGCCTTCTCAATTGGACTTGAGCCCATTTACAAGATGGTGTTGTTGGGAAATAATTAAGCAAGACATGGAAAATAAAGATGTTGAATAAATAGCAAACATGAGGGTTTTCGCAAAATGGTATCTCCTGCTTTTGCTTCAAACCCTAAGGCTGTTAGCTTCACAGAATTTAAACAAAACCAAACAAAAGGTGATGATCTTGAGGCATTGGGTGCTTCTAGACAAGCAGACATTCCATTGCAAGTTTCTTTGAAAGTGGCTCAGGATGGGGAGCAAGGATGCATGCATGGAGCCCCAATTACTCCTAGTAAGCACAGCAAAGAGGAAAGAAGGCACTCAGTTTTGGATGAGGATGTTTTGAGAAGGGATAACCAAGCAGGGGCTAGGTTTGCTCAAGGTAGCTACAAAGCAAGCCATTTGATGCAAGGGGTGAAGTCAGTAGATTTAATACAAGAGACAGAGTTAGTCCCTTGTATAGGGCAGTTTCCTATTGTGGTTCTAGGTGGTGATGTCCTCTCAGAGGAACAGAGGTATAAAACGTTTGGCCTTATATTAAGTTTAACTCTTTTTGGCTGATCCTAGTCACTTTGCATGAATCAATCACAAACAAATAGTCTACTGATTTAATAGAGTCTGTAGAAATTCTTCCAAGCACACAAAGCTTCTTTGTGTTATGTTGTAAAGTAACGGAGGATAAGCAATTAATATTACAATAGGCTGCATGGTTTTAGGAAAAGCCTATTTTATTGGTAAAACCCTGGTTTCCTACATTTAACCAAATGACAGAAACCTTCTCTGCTCTACCAATTTGGTTTTGTTTTCGATACCTCCCTCTATAGTTTTAAGTGGATTCATACTTTCAAGGGATTGGTTATGCATTAGGTAAAATCATGAAACTAAATTTGCAGACTCATGCAATAGTTCATTCCACCTCAACTCAAATTCAAGTAGAAATTGGCATATATGAAGGATTGCCTGAGGAGGAATGACTCCAAGTGGAAGATAGGATTTGGAAGTAAGTTCTTCACTATGACAATATAGCATTCAGATGTCAGAAATGCTTTCAAGTTGATCATATTGTTGTTCATTGTTTAGCAAACAAGGAATGCTCCAAGAAAAAAGCTACATGGTGGAATGGATCCCAATTATCACATTTGACTATAAATAGTCCATTGATGGATTCTTCATTTATGGATCCATGGGGAAATTTATTCTTCAAATCGTTCTAAACCAGTAAAGCTAGGTCTTTCCTCTTCCCCTATGCAGCAATGTTTTGTAGATGTGTTGAAAGACAGTGAGAAATCTATAGATGTTCCTATGAAGTAGTTGGTGGTGGAGCGGTATGGGAATAAGGCTATTGAAAGTGGCTCAAAGGTGAATCATTTGACAAGGAAAATAAAAGCCTTTTGCAATATGTCTACTAATAGGTCTCTTGTTATTCAAAAACTTCCAGTTCCTACACCTTTTAAAGAGGGGAAAAAGGTTCAATGTGATCTTCTTTCACAAGAAGAAGAATGGCGCCATGGAGTGGGGTTTGTGACCCAATTCTAGTTTAAATATCTCAATCTTTGTCTACTTCTCTGGCCTCTTCTAAGTATGAGGAGGATGTGGAGGATTTAAAATGGATTCCAGAAAACGAAGGCGGTCTCCAAGAACCAAGCTACAATCAGGATGACTCTTGAATCTCATAAGGGTTTAGCTTGAATGATTCTCTTGATGTTAGATTGTGTTATGTTGACTTGTGATGTGTTTTCAAGTGTGTTGGTTGGGCTGGGGTACCATTAATAGATCCCCACAATTTATCTTAAACAAAGAAAAGTATTGATCTTAAAATCCAACAAGTCGAGAACAACAAAATGAAGCTTAAGCAATACATTACAAACTTGGAAGCCTTCAACAAACAAGAAAGAAGTGCCACACAAGGCTGAGCACAAATGGCAATAGGGAACCTACTAGTCAAGTTCCCAAATATGTAGGCACCACATGACTAGCCATAGGGTGGGCAAGCAAGTTTGCTTGGAGGATATGCAGGCCCTACTTATCTTTTTTCTATTTTCTCAAGTATGAGAGATAGACAATTGTCAATTCTATAATCCTTGAGGAAGGACAAAGTATTATATCTAGAGCCAAGGTAAGGAAAAATGAAAGAGGAGTAGCAGTGAAAATTGGAGTGCCAATAGAAACTAAGCAACAAGAGGAAGTTCTCAATGATGCCAAACATGGAGAAAAAGAAATGTCATTTTTCATGGGGCACAAATCAAGCATAAAATATACATGGCAGCTTGATAGCCAACCACCTAAAATCTTTTGTAGATCTGTTCCACTATATGTGTATGTATACTCGCCTCAATTGACAAAATGTAGTTGGTAGATCATAACGTAGATGTTACTGGATGGAACAGACTGCTAAGTGCTCTCATTGTAAAGCCACAGTGCTTTTTCACGTATCCTCGTTCTAGACGCAGAAATAATATGTAAAAAGTCTTTCCCATTCATGTGTGTTCTTTGCTGATATTAACTATAAGTTTCTTTTGATTGTCTCTTGTGGAATGATGCTGCAAATGGATTTCTGGTAGAACCAGGAATAGTAGGTATTGTAGCAATCTTGACTATCTATCTATCAAAAACAATGAATGGGCTCTCTAAGGTGCTTTGAATGAGCATTCTGAAAAAGATGATATCTTGGCATGTATGAGCATCTAATGCTTAGTCATTCTTCATGGCACAAACTAGGTATGAAAATGGTGAACAGTACATCACAGAATAAAGGGATGGCAAATATCCTCTTTTTCAATTATTTTGGTTAAAGTTATTGTATGGAAAAGACTATATCTGATTCACAATGGTGTGTCCCTCTATTATTCTCACACCAGCAATGGAGTTTTAAAAAACTGGTCATTGAAGGTCAACTGAAATATCCCACACAAGATATTTGCTATTTTTCTGATTTTAGAGTTCTGATTTTTACCCTAATTTTCTGATTTTCAAATCTGATTTCAAAACTCGGAATTCTGCCCTAATTTTCTGCACTTTAATTCTCTGCTCAAACCCAAAATTCTGATTTGAATTTTCTGAATGCAATCAAACAAGGACAGCGAACACAAAAGCAACCAAAGGCTCCAATTACAGAGCAATTATGAATCCTTATGATTGTATTTCCAAACATGAAACTTATCCAACCAAAATGTCATCGAATTGCAAGTATAAACATGAAACAAAATCTGATTTTCTGAGTTGAATAACTACTGCTATATAAATCAGAATTCTGAAATATGCAAGTTATATTCAAACAATAGGCCAATCATTCCCAACAATACATCAGACGTCTGCTGTTACAAATCAGACTTTAAATTAGGCTTGTACATACCAAAAACCAATAGCAAATGACCCAAGAAATTGATAGAAATGATCTCCCAAGGGCAGCGCTCCAATTAGGGCATGAAACCCTATGTCTTCCACTCTTCAACAACAAGGAAATCTGATCCAAATCTGACCGCTCAGGTTTACGATAAGTCTGCTAGGGTTTTGCAGCTCCAAAATGGCACAATTGATGCACAACAACCCTCCAAACAACTCCAAATGATGGTACTCAAAATGTAGAGCAAAAACCCTAAGCAATGATGACAATAAGCACCAAAAATCACTCCAAAAACCATGGCAAATCAGGTCTGATCTGCCGCTGCTACAAATCTGAAGATGTTATCAAACCCTAACTCCCATCTGTTGTGACCTATTTCACACATCGCCCCATCGCAAATGGGGACCCCCAAGTTTGGTTCCGCCCTCTGCGCAACGTCTTTGAGAGTCTTGAATTTGGATAAAATTTTGAAAGTCAATCTGGCTAAGTTGAGATTTTGAACTCGTTTTTGGGCCTTAACGTCATAGAAGTGCTTAGAAGACCCGGTGGACGAAGATCGCCATTGCTTTCGGTCGTTTCTGACACTTCCTATTTTTTAGGGAATCTGCTTTTTTGCTTTTTGCTTTTTTGATTTTTGGCATTTTTAGGCCATTCTGGAGTCCCTATTTTTTAGGGATGCTTTTTGCTTTTTCTATTTTTGGAAAGTTTCTATTTTGGGAAAAAGTTTCTATTTTTGGATCCCACAGAGCAGAAAATCAATGTCTTCGGAAAACGAGAAAATCAAGGCAAAATAAAAAAGAAAAAAGTTTGAAAATTGGCAAGGAATCTTTGAAAAATGTCTAAGTCTGAGAATGGCGCCATCAAGAGAGGAATGGCATGGAAGAGTCAAGGTCCGCCCTACCTTTGGCATGCCAAAGGTAGGCACTGGCAAGAAATTCATCAAGTCCGCATGGCACAAAGAGGCTGAAGTCCGCCATAAGCATGAAGGTTACAAAGTCCGCCCTTGGCACAAGGAATTCAAAGTCCGCCCAGCAATGTAAGAAGTGCGCCATATGGGAAGTGGCATAGACAAGTCAAAGTCCGCCCCTAATAAAAACGGCATAAAATTCATAAAGTCCGCCCAGCCTTAAAGGAAATGGCATGAAAAACACAAAGTCCGCCCCCAAGAAGTGTGGAGAAGGGTAAAACATGAAGGGGGTGCGCTCCAAGGTGGTTGGAAAGGGGTAAAATTGCAAGATAATTCATTAAAAATTGAATTAAATGATGAAAACAAGTGAAATTTTCCGTTAGACAAGGCACAAATAAAATTCGCCATGGCAAGGAAAATCTAAGACCAATGGAAGATAAAATACGCCATAGGCAAGGAATTATAAGACATTCGCCCAATTTTTGAAGAGAAAATTATCCTAAGGCATGAAAAACGGAGAAATGTCTAGAAGGAGAAGAGGTTTTGGCCGGCGTAAAAATCACGCCCCAGCACAACGGAGTGAAATTTTTTGGCACAAAATGAAGAGTGCTTGGCAGAGCAAACATGAAGTCTGCCCCTCTCAGCTTGGAAAATTCCTAAAGCGCTGGTAAAAAAATGGCAAAATGGCAGAGGTCTCCAGGTTCGCCCAACCCAGAAGATGAATCATTTGGCTAAAATAAAAATGTCCAGAGAGGTCAAAACTCCGCCTAGAGAACTAAAATTTGGCAGATGAGCTATTGAGCACATTTTGGCTAGGCAGACAATTTAAAAAAGAGATATTTTGCCTCTGACGAACGAAATTAGCCATGTATCAAGATTGAACGGGTTGGAATTTAATATTTTAATATTTTTAATTATTTCCCTGACACTTAGGAAATTTTAATTAAAAATTCAAAATCCGGAGATTATTTGGAAGATTAAACTAGTCTGCCTTAGATAAGTTTAAACTTTGCCACGTTCGGAGGATTTAAAACGCGTTGGAAAAATAATTTTAGACAATTAATTTAATATATTTTCCAACACTTAGTCAATTTTCCTTGAGAAAATTCGAAAATCTCAGCAGAGATGGCACAAAGACGAAAGTTAGAAACTTGCCTCGATAACTGAAAGTAAAATTAGAAGTTTGCTAATCCGAGGAGAAAACGTTTCTAAAAATTGGAAGAAAATCAAAAGAAAGAAAGCAATGCCTTGAGGAAAATCGCACTTCTCAGCCATAAAATGAGTTTCAGCAACTCATTTCTTCACAAATTCCGGCTGAGAAGCAATTATCTCTCTCGAATCTTCAGGAAAACATTCTCGAAGGAGAAGTTTGTGAGAATAACATCATTGTGAGAATCGAGATAGCATTCTCTTATTGAAAGACGTGATTTTTGAGAAAAGTAATTTATTTCTTGGCTGAAATCGTACTTCCAGCATAGTGGCGCACTTCTTCTGGCAGATTTCTTTGAATTTTTAAATTCATTTACAGCCACAACGTGATCTTTGAGGTTTGGAAGTTAATCGACAACGCATTTGCGCTGTGTTTCTATCTTCTACTTCGTTTCCGGCACAAATTTCATTCATGATAGGCGAATTTAATTACTTTCAGCTTGCTTTTTGACAGAAATTTTTAATTTAATAAGGCTGAAAGTGCGATTTTGTCTAGGCTATACCCCGAAACTCATTAATTCTTAAATGATATTGTATTAATGTTAAGTATCTTGTGCTTGCAGGCTGCCGATCGATCAAAGCGAAATATCCAGGCAGGCACAGATGAAGTTTGCAAGTAAAGGATCGCAGCCAGAGACCAGAATAAAGTCTAAGTGGAAAAATGTCTCAGACACTGATCTTGGCCACATCGATCTCGTGGAATTTAAAAAGAGGATATATGGACACAACGGACCCTTACCAACGCCTGCAGCTAGAAGGATAGTGAGAAATGGCATATTTCAAGCTGCCGGATTCCAGCCTGCACTTTGCTGTGCTGAACTGATGGTGGAGTGTGCACTTCACTATGATGCTGAGTCAAGGCGGATTGTGGCGCCTGATGGGAGAGTGTTGGCACATCTGACAGAGGTGGCCATTCAGGAAGCCTTCGGCATTCCGGCATATCCTAAAACTGTCTACAAGACCAAGGAAGATGCTCAGAAGCTATATGACAAAAATCCTGATCTTTGTGCCGCCAACCTTAACAAATTTTGGCTGGACAAGCCTAGACCGTCCTTTAAGAAGATGCCCAAGAAGTTGATGCGCACGGACTTCAAGGAGGACTATGGAGATATTATTATCTTGCTGAACAGAGTGGCAGGCAGTCCCTCGGGAGCACCCTTTGAGCCGTGGATGTATTACTTCATTGAGGACCTCACAGAAGGTGTCAAAATGTTTAACTGGGCTAGGATGATAAGCAATAATCTTCACCACCAGCTTATCAATCTAGAGAAGACCAAAACGTTTCATATGGGTTCTTACGTCATCTATATGTTGGCCAGAACTTACAGATATGCAGGCTTGATCTGCAAAGGCACGGTTGGCAGTAAGGAGAACGAGCTAAAACCTTATGACTGTTACCCACAACTCCAGCTGAGGGAGAAGGCGCATTTTAGACGAGCCCACGATGCGTTCCTGATGTACATCACCAGGATACTCCAGGGAGGGACGCATCAGCGGCTAACACATGAAGCCAAAAGCCTAATCGGTAAATACGGGTCTTGGTTCATCCAGTATCCAAGATTTACGTATATCAGAATTCAAGGATTCACTGGAAGCCCGTACCGTCTGCCCATCTTCCCCACGAATAAGATGGTCTTGCTCGAAGTGTTGAGGCAGTTGGAAGATTTTCAGGGTCTTCAAAGAGCAAAGCAAAAGGCGGCAGTTACTTTTCCCTTCTTTATAGGGAACATGCTGGAGTCGTGTCCGTCATCACAGGCAGCTGACAGTGCCAGAATCGAGATACAGCATTACCCTTTCTCTCCATATCCGGCCAGAAATCACTACGACCCCCATCACCACATCAAAATGGTGGATGGAAGGAGGTACAAGCATAGGGTCGAACTGGAGGACTATTGGGCAAATGCTGCGGATGAATTTGAGGTCAGACGGAGGATGTGGTCCAGATTACCTCTCAGCTTAATCAGGGCAACAGAATTTTGTCACGTGCCAGATCAGTTGGAGGAGGACGAGAATCAGACGCAACCGCGCTTCGATGAGAATTCAGCTTTGCCCGCTGTCCAGTGGTCAGAAGCAGAGCATGCTGACTTGAACGTCTTGATGAGGCCTGTCATCAAGTTTACTCAATGGTGGGTGGATCAACGAGTTCAAGAATTAAGGCGCCAGAAGATAACCCTGACCTATGATATGCTAAGCGAGGCGGAGTCTTATTCTTCCAATGCGGGAGCATCACAGGACCTCCCAGTGATAGAGGCCACCACATCTAGGAAAAGAAAAGAAATAGCTGCAGGCAAAGAGCCGGTCCAGAAACAGGTAAAGATGAAACCTTCTCAATCGGCCGCCTCCAGAAATATTGAGGAGATACTGGCTACCGCCGATGCTTCACTAGCAGATATGAGGGATCCTTCTCCGATTCCTGAAAACAACGCGGAGCTTCAGCCAGATGAGGATGCGCCACCTTCTCCCACGGGCACCGAAATATTGGAGTCGGATGACGACAATGTGGGCACCCAAGATGAGGATTTTCAGGAAGGGATGATTTCAGCCCTTAGGGGAATTGTAGACGTTCCTGATAGAGAAGGCGTGCCGGAAGAAGACGGTGTTGAGCAGCTTACGATACCGGATTGGCTGAAGGAGAGGCTAAAGGTACAAGTGCCGGCAGATGAACCAGAAGAGGATGATACGGCAGACTTTTTGGCCAGATTGTCTCAAACCGTGCCCAAAAAGTCGGCAAAGAAATTCTCCAGCATACATAGAGACGAGGCCGGCAACAGGACAGTGCAAATCGCCGTGCCTACAGTGGACAAGCCACGGGAGGATATGGCTCCACAGGATTACGCCATCACGACCATTGACTTGGGTCCAACCACTAAGGGCCAAGAAATGGAAGATTTGGACAATTCTGTGTCCGCCATCAAATCAAGGTTGGCGAAGGAGGTAGCCAGAAGGAAGGAGTGCCAATTAGAGATTGAGCGCTTAAGGGAATATATTCAGCACTTGATCAAGCCACTTGATCAGGACACTACGGCGGCTCCTCTACTTCCGAACTCTTCGCAGGAGGCCATTAAAGAAATTGAAGAAAACAGGCTCACGGTTCAGGAGGCCAAAGAATGGATAGCCGTAAAGGGGACTGAAGCTGAGACATTTGTGGAGCGGCTAACTTTGGTTTATGGCCAGGCCACTGCCTTGCTTTCTAGGTTCGCTTCTTTGGCAGAAGTATGGGACAGCCTTCCAGACGTGCAGGATAGAATAATCCCTTGCCTTAGGATTCTGAAAGGAGTTCCTAAGCAAGAATTGATAGAGGGAGGCGTCATCGCAGCGGGAGCAGCCTATGACTTCCACTCTTGGTATTGGACCTTGACGGCACGAGGTGAAGTCTTGGAGAGGGTTAAGATTGACGGCATCAGACTGGAGGAACAGGTCAAGGAAGTTCAGGCCAAAATCCTCAACATAATTGCCGATGTCCTGGATAAAGAGGCACTGCGAGAGAATGACCTGCAGTTGGAAGTTTTGAAGAAAAGTGTCCAGGAAAATATCTTCTACATCACTGGGCCCATCTTGAGGCAGGACTGGGCCAAATTGGCGAACTTCTTGAGCATCAGAGAATCCTTTGAGAAGACGGAACCAGAGTGGGAGGAGACCTTCGCCAGATGCGCCGAGAGCATGGATGGGCTTGAATTCAGAATCGGCATGCTTCCGCAGGTTACCATGGACGAGGTTGCCTCGATCGTGTCCAGATTCGGCGAATACACGGCAGCTCGAGAGGATCGGGATACAGTCCCTTGAAAATAGCTCCTATTGCCAACTCATTGCTGTTCATTGCCAGTTAACTGAAGTTATTTTGGGAAACCCTAATTAGGGTTTCGTTTGTTGAATCTTGACCGTCGGCTCATTTTTAATCTGAGCCATTTATTCCATTTATGAAATTCTATATAAACTCATTGGCCCTCATTTGTAATGGGTGAAGTGAGTAATAAAAGATTGTTGCGACGAAACTATTTCCGTTTATAAAAGCTCTTGTGCATGATTTGCTAAGAACAACTTTTATTTTCAAGTAGTATGCAAGGTTGAATATTTCTCCTTCAACACTTAGAGTAGAATTAGAATAGCATTTCATTACATGTTGGTTAGATGAATGATAGATTTGATCGCAGTGGCGGATAAAATTTTGCTCATACTTTTGTCAAGTGGATGATTTGCATTTGACGTGTAAAGTTAGTCTGAGCCATTAAATCGTGGATGCTTAACTTCTGTTTGTTTCAATTACCGATTCAAATATGAAAATTCTTATCACTTCCGTTGAAGATTGCACCTGCTTCGCGTAGTTGTCCAAAGGTGGCGAAACGAAGTGTGGTTACCCATTTTGTCTACTCATTGCTGTCTCTGGAATTCTTAGGCGTAGTTTAGATCTCTAAACCCTTATCCTTTTTTTATTTTTTTTTGGAAAATCTGAAGATACCCACCAAAAGAGCCTTCAAGGATAAAACCGTCTAAGTTTTCAACCCGCAAAAGAGAATTTCATGTAAGTCCCCTTGTGATTACCAGCAATCACAACGCCCACTGGCCTTATCCACATGTCAAGACCTGACCAAAGAAACCTTGGAGTTATTGTATTGCCTACTGGATTTTTGCAAGCACTTTTCAAGAGAGGATAATAGTGTCCTTTGGGCATTTTTATTCTGTGTTCGGTGGCGTACTCAAAACACGCCCCAACACCATCAAACACCAAAAACGCCCTCCAAAAGCAAGGCGCTCCTTCTCTAGGTAGTGGCACTCAAACCTAGGGTGAAACCCCAGCCAATATGCAACAAATCTCACCAAATGATGTTTTCTTCAAATCTGATTTGGAATTCTACTCTCCTCCTTCGCCAAAAAGCGATGAAGCACAAGTAGACCTCCGTTATGCAGCCTTCCCAAGATGAGCTAGGTTTTCATCCAAATCACCCACAATTCACAAGGGCTTTCGTCCTTGGAATAGTTGCAACAAGTTGCTGATCCAAACTGAAGATAATATGTGTGATAATGAAATGCCTCCCAATGAACTTGTGTTTATATCAAACTTCACCTTTTCCCTCCAATTTGGCTGACCCAATTTGGGCGCCCAATTTCAAATTTTTAATTTTTTTTATTAATATTTTTTTAATTTTATTTTCCCACCTTTTATCTCCCAAAAGGGGTCGCCCAACCTCATAGAAAAATTATAAAAATATTTGGGCTTCACATAAAATAATAATAAATTGTGGGAAATTAATTCGCAAGTCCTCCAAGCCAAATAAAAATAATTGAGCCGTAAAGAATTATTTTTTCTAATTATGCAATTGCTTAAACTAAATATTCAGGGACATTACATCAACATTGTTGTAACACCTAGGACTATTGCAATTCGTCGACATTGTTCCATAGTCAAACATGCATTTAGTATTCCTTTCTACTCACTTCATTAAGAGATGGAATTGTTTCTATCATAGAGCTTCTTTATAAACGGGTACCAATCTCAGGATCAAATATATATGTTGTACCCAAAATGAAATTTTTGGCATTCTGCTTAAATTGAGCTAAATGTAAAAATGTCGTCGAAAGTATGTTTTCGGTCAAACCAAACATGAAGTCTTTGTGGGTTTCTATCAAGGAACCTACGGTTAAAATTCTGAAAATCTGAAAATTAGGGTTTTATGCCCCTATTTTTAGGGAAACCCCTATTTTCCTTAAAAATAGGACCTTCCCAAAAATGATTGAAAATAATTCGGATAGGGTTAATTGACTTCACGATCACACTGATCAAGTCAGAATCATCAAAAGATATGTTTTACTCTGGTGGGTCTATTTCTATTTTCCAAGAACGAAGTTAGGAGCTCCACAGCCATTAATGGCAGATTGGCCAGTACCAGGTGTTAAGAAAGCTAAGCTTCAAGAACTCCAACGAAGAAGCTATGGCGGAAAAGGATGAAAATGATGTCGTTCAACGAAGGAGGTTCTCAAAACGAAAAAGGCCAAAATTTGGCTAACTCTGGAAGATGGACGTTTTGTCTACCAAAGCAAAACACAGTCTACAGTTGAAAAAGGCGCCCCTCTTGAAGAAAGGCGCCCTTGGATCTCAGAGGGCAAATGTAATCATTTGACATCTTCAGATCAATTCTTCTCTTCACTTTCGTGCTGGCTCGACAACGAAACAATCAACAAGATCATTTGATTCAGGGATCATTGGCCAATTGTCAACAAAGTATGGAGAATCTATAAACAATGAAGATGCCAAATCAAAGAGCTTCAAGCTAAAAGCGCCCTTGCTGGCCAGGGGCGCCCCTCAGTTCAAGGTATCAAATGAATCCATCAGCAGCTGCTTCATACATGATATCTTCTCAGCTTCCTCCCAGCTACATGATCAATCTGACAACAGGTTCACAAGACACACCAAACGATCACACGTTGAGATCAAGCAGAAAAAGCCAAAACTGGAGACTGAAAGGACAAGCTAGAAATTGGCTAAGGATAGAGGAAAAGCGCCCCTCTTGGAGAAAGGCACCCTTCCTTTTGGAGGAGTAAATGCAGTTTGATTAATTACTGCTCTCCAGAACAACCTTCTCAGCTATGATCAATCTCGACAACGAGACTGTCAACGAAAGGATCCGACAACTAAATCATCTAATGACAGAGATCAAGGCAGGCAGTTTTCAGAGTAGACAAAACCAGTCAACAAACTAAAAGTGCCCCTGCTGGACAGGGGAGCCCTTGAGTTTGAAGGACATAAACTCACTGTCATCAACTGAGAAGTCAGCCATCCAGTGTAGGACCGAGCTGGTTACCCAATGCATCGTCAAGCAAAGTCATCTGACTCATCCATCAATGGGAACGTCAGATCAAAGCACAGAGGGTTTGAAAAGGCCAAAACGAAGAACAGTCAATGAAAAATGACTAAGGCACAACCAAAAGCGCCCCTCTTGAAGAAAGGCGCCCTTCATTTTGGAGGCTCTAACTCAATTTTCTAAGTTAATCTCTCCTAGGCATATCTCATTAGGCTGATCCCATCTCGACAACAAATCCATCAGCAATTGCCAAAGATCAACTAAGCAACCAGGATCGAAGATCAAATGGAGGCACTTCAGCCTGTAAAAAAGATCAAAACTCCAAAAGGAACGCTTAAGAAAGTCAAAAGCAAATGTTGACTTGAGTTAACAAATTTTGGAGGCAAAAAGAGGCCAAACACTCCACAATCAGTGGAAATCACCTTTTTGAACTCCAAATGAGGCTCAATCATGAGTTGGATGCCCAATTGATGCTTGCAACTCCAAATTGACATATCAAAGCATCTAGGCATCCATTATTCATTATTTCTTTGCAGGTTGAGGAGCTCAAGAACGGATATTTTTCTTCTCCAACATTTTTGAAGATCTGGCAGAGAGGTTTTCACCGTTCTTCATATTTTTGAAGATTTGTTGTAGAGAGGGACTATTTATCAGAGTTTGCATCAAAAGGCAAAATTCTTCCAGATTGACAGTCGATAACTTCCAATCCACCTTCTATCTACTTCCTCTATTTCTATCTAAAATTCTTGCATGTCCGAGAAAACAACAGATAATCATAGATCTAGCCAACTGGGTATGATCAGCACAGCTTTTTCAACAAAACCCGCATGTTGGATTTTTCTAGAAAAAGTAGCCCTGCTGCCCCTATTTTTTAGGGTTTTCGGAAAAAGTCATAATTTTGAAAATTAGACAAATTGGGTTTGTTCAGCTCTGAAGCATGAACAAAACCCATGTGTTGGATTTTTCCGAGAAAAATCACTTTTTGGTGCCTCTGCCACCGAAGGGCTCTTGCATGTCATAGAAAAACTCGTTTTTCCGAATTTCTGACAATCTGGGTTTCTTTAGAGAATTATTCTCAACAAAACCCATGTCTCAGATTTTTTCGTAAAAATTACTCCTGACAAAGCTATTTTTAGCAGTTCCAGAAAAAGTTGTCCGAGCAACATCGTGTGCACAGTCAATCTTCAAGGTTTTCGGAACGCAATTCTCCCAAGACGAATACAAGACCAAAATGGTCTTACTCCATGATTTTTTGAAAACGACTGGCATCGATCTGCGTCGGGCACACCCAGAGGTCAATCTGGATAGATTGACAAGCATAGACACAAGTCCACAGGTTCCATAATGGTTTCACCTCGTATATCTGATTGCCTTCCAAGGCCAGTTTAAAGGATGGTAACCGTTGGAATTTTACACATGCAGCAAGTTCATGTGCATTTCTCACAGTTGGAATGATTGTGGTCAAACTTCGCGGTTTCATCATCAGGCTTCGCGGTTTCATCATACAACACTCTTCCATTGAGAAAGATCAAGGAAAACATCAATGCTGCAAAAGAACGCGGAAGCTAGTCATTCCCAACACAGAGCCGCCATCGATTAATACTACACTATCTTCCACGTCAAAGTGGAAACACAGACAAAAAGAAAAGGAGTAACCCTCCTAAGGGAAGCAAAATGAAGGAGATGTATACATCAAGTTGCTGACAAGCGATAAGCTGACAATTGACGGACTTGTAACAGCCTCCGTATGAAGAAGTCAACGAATGAAACAAAAGCACCGTTGACCAATGATGATGAGGTGTCAAACACCTCAAGAAGGACGTCCTACCCTCCAAAATAGCAATAAATACAACTGAAGTCAACTTGATGCCCCTTTCCAAGTTGACTCCAAATCTCCACAGATCATGCATGTCAGATCCCACAGATCTAGGATGTCTAATTGACTCCCACGATTTGTGGATCTCAGATCTCCTTTAAAGGTGGATGTCTATTTTGGAGACATATTTGTAATTTAAGTTCACTTTAGTTAGGTGTCAGTCAACTGAGGTAGACTCCCAGTTTGACTTTTGTTTAGTTTCAGTTAACTGAAGTAGATTTCCAATTAACTGCTTGCTTACCTACTTTTAAACATAGGAATAAATCTTGTTGATTGGCAAGAACTATTTGTTAACTCAAGGAGATTTTAGGGTTGCCGATTCCTTTGAGTTTCTATAAATAAGAGCCTTAGGCTCATTATTTGTTAACCTTTATTTGCTAAGCAAAATTGTTGCGCCGTTGTTGCCAGAGTTAGCTTGTTTATATCTGTTCACTCTTGGATGAGAGTTCGTTGGTTGATCGTAATTGTGCATGATTTTGTGCCTTTGCTGTCCCGACCTTTGTAATTCTTTGGAGAAGCTTGAAGAAATAAATCAGATGGCGCATGCTTGCTTGATCTAAATACTTGAGTTCTTTCAAAGTCTTATTTTCAAATAGTGCATTGTTTCAATCTCCTCCTTGGACAGGTGTCGTCACCTCCTCAGATATTTTGTTATCGATCATTATCGTATAATGTTGTTTAATGATTTGTCTTGCAGCCTACACTTTGGACAAGTGTCGTCACCTCCTCAGGAATCCTATTAGACAGGCCATCGTTCCTTGTTGTTTCCAATGAGCTGTTTCCAAGCCTACACCTCGAACAGGGGTTCCTCCTCCTTGGCAAGTCTCAGATCCAGTTTACCATAAAAGAGTGTTCACTTGTATCCAGCCCTATCTTGGTATATATCCGAGAGTTCAGAGCCTCGGCCATATTCCATTGAGACGGAGGATTCAAGTGATCCAACCCATCCCTTTCGCTCCTACGCCCTCATGCTCTGTTTATCTTGAGGAGGTAGAATAGTCTAGAAGCTAGTTAGTCGTAGTTAAGATCTGCGGAAACCAGAGAAAAAGCTTAGCTACGACGCATTGTGTTTATGCACCCTTGTGTCCTGCTGTTGAGTAAAAAAGATAGGAACCTTAGTACGCCCTTTTTTACATTAGAAAATCAGCAAAGAGAGATCTTCCTCTCTATAATCCGAAGAGCATGTACTAACACACTTGCCATAGCTGTCTGTTTCCAATAAGCACTCCAGAGGTGCTAATTGAAACGTCAACAATATACTTGTTTATTCTCCAAGTCTCCTCTTATCAAAATCTTCTTACTGACATTAAAATATGCATTACAACTTTGAATTTTCTAACTTTATTTGCCAGTTAAAAATTTATTGCTACAAAGTTCCCCATTTTCTACTACCTCACTAATTCCATGGTTATTTTAAATAAAAAGTCTACTCAATCCCATCCTGGTATATATAGAAGCTCTCATATTACAAACAACAACTCCATCATGGTAATCCTAACAGATTTGCAAGAGATGATCACCATGATAGAAGGTGGAATATAGAATTCAAAGAGATCGACAATGTCCTCCCTGCATGGATCCCAAGCCATACAGTGGAGCAGAACCAATCAGCATTATCATCCAAATGGAGAGCTGTGCATGATGTGTAAGCAATATTTTAACCATGATTTTTTGCCTAGCTTGTCCAAGCTCATGGCTCTTAAAATTTTCCTTCATTTCCCCTCCAACCAACCAAGTGCCAAAACATGGTTGCTTTAGAAGATAAGTAAATCCAAACCATAGAGAGTATCAGAACCAATCACCAATATCAGCCAAATGTTGAGGTGTGCATGCTGGGTAATCAACACCTTACCCTGGAATTTCAACTTGCCTAATCTCCATGCTCTTCATAATCCTTATTCATTGGCCTTTTAATCCCAAGCATCCATTTTGAGGGTCTCTTTGAACCAGATCCAAGGATCACCTATTGTTGTTAATAAAAGTTGCGAGAGTGCAGATGGAGAGACTATATCTCACCCTCTACTAGGAAGGATTTGTCTTAGAATCAGCAGAACTGAAGATGAGTTTCAAAATGAAACAGCTCCTGCAGTGAAGAATCTGCACTGTAATGGTCTCTTGATGCACTAGGTGCATCAAGCTAATCAAGCTAGCACTTCTCCCATCTCAGGAGCCCATGCAGGTAAGATCACATTGAGGACCAAATTTTGCAAATATCAGTGACTCTAGATTGCCTAGTCACTCAAAATGAGAACTTCCAATGCGCATGATGCGAAGGGCTCTTGGAGAAAAGGGTGAGGATATTAAACTTGTACAAGATGTCATCAAGGATTCCTTTTCTCTACTTCGTTGCCAATATCTAATCTTCGATTGCAAGCGCCACTGCCTAACCCCATAGTCATTCTAGAAGGCCCTCCACCTCCCTCATTGACAAAAAGGAATAGCTGTGCTATTACCAAATCCTTTGCTTTATCCAATCTGCAGGAGAATGTACAAGAAAATTCTTGACCCACTAAATATGCAAACTCAAGACAGAAGCAAATACTCAAAACAAAAGGGATTCTACCAGTCATTGCTCATTGGAACTGAATGAGACCATGTTTCAAGTGACTATGATATATACATCTAAATACAGTTCTATTTAATATGCTTAGAAAACTACTACTAGATAAAAGACTGACACTTATATTAGTCAGATAAATAATCATTGTCTATCTGTGCTCCACATCCTGGCTGATCTCTGTTAGGCCATTTCTTAACCATGTTTCTTTGGCTCACAGCTCACTCTTTTATGTACAGTTTACTCCTATCTGATAATTTTTTATTTTTAAAAAGATATAATGAATTGTATATGCAGAATATATTATTCTTGAATGTTCCCTCCTGTTATTAAAAAATAAATAAAGAAGACATAAGTCATCATCCATGATACCACCAACTTATAGATAATAGTCAACCACTGTGATGAACTGGTCCATTACACATGCAATTAAAGTTTTAAAGCTAGTCTACCACTTGTATAGCATTTTATAGGTTGAACTCTACAGTTAGCCTAGTAAAAAAGTAATTATTGACCTACCTTTTTTCTTTTTCATATTTTCTGGTTCAGCTGGGAAAGGGCAATATCATATGACAGCCAATAATATAAAAGGGCAACTGATAACTTAAACATTAATGAAGAAATAAATTCATGTAGTAATTAAAAAATAGCCCAATTTAACATAAATTGAGAGCTTATAGTTTCTGAAGTACAGATCTTTAAAGCATTTTAATAGTAAAATATGATCTCACATAACTACAACTAGAAGCAGAAACTTAGAGTTGTTAACTAATTGCTAAATAGTAATACCATTAACTGTTATTGTATTTCTGTAGCAAAAATAGTAAAAAATAAGGTTGGAAGAATCTTGAGAAACAACTTGAATGTCATCATACAAGAGATGATAAGATAAACCAATTTATATTAACGGAAAAATAAACCAAACTGGAAGCAGTCAAGAGAGGAAAAAAGAGCTCACAACTAGAAGGTGGATAATATCCATACCAATACAAGCTCTTCATGCCGTTCCTTTGGCATTGCTGATCCATGGCGCAAAACTGCCATGGCTGCAGTTCTTAATTGCAACGGAGAAACACCTCTTCCACCACCATCACCAACAAATTCAGGCTCATTAATTCCTCTCTCACTCTTCCCAGAGTCTACTACCTTCTTGGCAAACAAAGGAATTCCAAAGTCAGCAGAAATTTGCCTCTTGTACTTTTCAGCTGCAGAGTGAGCAATTTCATGACAGTCAACACAAAGCAAAACAATATCATGTGACCGATGGCTTTTCAGATGCTCTGGAAAATGCATTCTATAGCAAGAAGGGATAATCCGATAGCGTAAATAGTGATTGGTTTCTCCACAACTAACACACAGATTCTTTTTGCTTTGAATGTAGAATTGGTTGTTCTCATCTTCAGGACGGCCTTTGGGCTCAAAAAGAAGTTTAATAGCTGGAGGGTTATCTTCTACAAGCTCTGCGAGGTCCCTTCGAATGTACCTTGAACGAGGAGGAAAATATCACAGCTAATGAGAACAGTAAAATATAGCAGCTGAGGCAGTGATCTTCCATTCAAGAAATAAAATATTAACCAAGTAACAAAATTGAAACAAAGAGGTTAGTTCAACCAATCAAGCTTTTTGCGATCACAATAGCAGAGAAGTCGGCCATCGCTAGCATAGATCCTGCAGTTGTGATAAACAGGTGACTTGCAAGAAAATTTTCGTGCAAACTGTGCCCTTGAAGCTTCTTTGCTACCTTGTCTTGAAGCTCCACGGTGGTTTGCCTTATTCCACCGAACATTTCTTGTATTCAAACCCAACGGGACTCCTGCATCATGCACATCTAAGTGTTTAGCTTGAACCCTCCCAGAAATGTGCTATTTAGTAAGCATAATGTCTAAACTCCAAACCTGCATTATTTCCTTTTTGTAAACTATAATTAGTATTCACAGAATCCTCTCTCAGGAGGTTGCATATATCATTAATGTGGGCATACACCACAGGTGATGGTGAAGGTAGGGGTGCCATGAAAGAAGAAATATCCAGAGTCTGTGAAATGGAATCAGCTGTGGCAATTGTGCTGTAAATCCTTTTTGGAGATGTAGGTACTGCTCTTGCAAGAAAAATTATGGCCTGATCAGAAAGTACAAAACGTAAGCTCTCATCTTCTGCCCTGGCCTGCCAAAATAGTAAGTTTGCTCAAATATGAGTAAGTTTCAACTTAGGGAATGCATCTAACAGAATAACATTAATAAAGCTATGCACATCCATCACAAATAATTCGCACGTTAAAGTGATTTCAAAACACAGGAAAAAGCTCAACATTTTCATCAGATCTATAATTAATTTCCAACAGCAGTTCCATTAAATGATGCTTTGATTGAAGAATAGACTGGTGTTTGATAAAATGTTTTGACAGTGAAACCAATACTATTAAAAAATCAATTCTGATGAATAAAATGAATTACATTAGCATCACAGCCCTGAAACAAATTTGTGCATGAAAATAAACCTTCCTTCTAAACAGGATGGCAGAATCAATAGAACTACTTGTCTATCACGAAGCTGACACAAATCACAATTATATGAAATCTATTTAGATATGGTAAAGTTACATTTGCTTCTGACTGCTGCACATATCATATTATGGCTGTTACGATCACCTATGATACCATACTGACCATAATGTGTAGCACAAAAAGTCATTAAAAAATACATCTTCCTAATTCAGAAGGTAAATTCATATGCTGACTGGCATTATATTTTGAGATCTCGGAATGCAACAGTAAAAACAAATTCTCCAACAATTCTTTAATCAGAAGAAATATTTTAAGTGACCATCCACCCAATAAGATGATGCTAATCATAACTCATATTCAATGGACATATATATTTAATTAAAACTCTTTCAGGCCTGATCAATTATTGAGGGGCACCTATATCAAATAAGATGATGTTAATCATAACTCATATTCAATGGACATATATCTTTAATTAAAACTCTTTCAGGCCTGATCAATTATGAGGGGCACCTATTGAATTGAGGTCTTGTGTTCAATCCCTAGGGGATTATTCTTGAGGCAACGCTTCAAGGTAAGGTGAGCTTGTCTTGAAAATTGCTTACGAAACCAGACTGGGGCCTGGATTAATGTTCATAGCAACCAAGCAAAATATAGAAATTTACTTTATTTCAAAATAGAAAATTATTTTAATTCAAGTTTAGCAATAAATTAATTGTAGATATCATTCCTTGTCCCAGCTGGAGGTAAGGGAGTTTTCAGAAGTTCTCATGGACAAACTCTCTTCCATTAAAAAAAGATAACAGCAAGGACACTAAATTCTAAAAATCAAGCAAAGAGCAAGGATACTATTATCAGTCTTACAAATCATTATGTCAAAGGGGTGGAAAAAACTAGCAGTGATGGAGATTCACAGATTCTTGTAAATGTCATTCATGGTTGGAAAAGTCAAAACTTGGAGATCGAAATTCAATGACAAAGCACGGTGGCTATAGAGTATGTTGGAATAAACAGAAACAAAATACATAAAGAGGGAATGAAATCAGATTTTCGACCTGGCTGAAAATAAGGGTGTTGGTCTTGAAAATACCTTGGAGGTTTAAAAATGGACTCCACTGCCCCACTTCCCAAATCAATTTCAAAGGTTGCTAGTGATGGATGTATTTTCACATAGAAAAACCACCTCCTCTCACCTTGACTCTTCTGACTAAACCCTACCTATCCTTCCTCTCCCTTGCTCTACCAAATACCCTTATCCCTATCCCCAACACCCCACACCTTCCTCCCTCCATCTCCCCTTAGCAATTTTGCAATAAAAAGGTTGCTATTAATGTGATGGTAGGCTTAAATCCTGTTAGGAATCATAAAATATAGTATTTTGGGTGATCAAGCCTTTCTATAACGAGCAAGAAAAATTAAACCTAGATCAATTGGCAAAAGGACTTATAAGTAAAGTGGCAGCTGGTTAGATGACAAGGAGAAAGTTAGTTGGGAGAATGATTATATGTCTTTACCATTACCTTGAACATGTCTACGAGTATTTGGCGAGTTTCCAAACTATGCAAAAGTCTAAGGAAGTTGTTAAAAATTAATCGAAGGTTTGACACAACCATTATATGCATTTCATATTTTCTTGTATATATATATATATATATATATATATATATATATATATTATATACACATATGAAAGAAAATAATATCTTGTATTTTTAATTCTGCGGAGATGATAAAAAAAAACAAATTAATAGTACATCAATGTATATATATATAAGTCTAAGTGATTTCTTGTGTATATTTATTAAATCTAAAATGTGTTGTTTCTTTGTTATAAATGGAAATAATAAAGTTCCCTGCAGAAGTGTACTTAATAATTGAATGTATGTATGATTTGTGCTTAAAACATAATCACATTGAATGATTGTATGTACTTTCATGATCTAATAGAGTGAAAAATACTTCTAAATACCGATCAATGATAGGAACCACTAGATTCAGTAACATAAACTCATTGTCTGTTTGTTTATACTGTTGGTTGCGAGAGAGTTATTCTGATTTTGATACACTATTTTCTTAAGTAATTTGAATGCAAATAACCCTTATTCAAACACTTAGTTGCACATAGAGAATCAGCTGGGAATAAATGGTTAGAAGTATATTTGGATTTTCTTTTCTCATCCTTCAATAGCTTATGTTGTGGATATTTTGTTACTTTTGGAATGAATAATTTTCCTTGGTAGTTGGAATTTAAAACGATTTACCATGTATTTCATCATTCTTTTCTCAAAACCATTGGACAAGATAAGCCCTCTTTAAACAATTACTTTCATTTTGACTTCAAACCTTCAATTATTTTACAAACATGGGTTCTTTTAAAAAGCAAAGAAGAAGTAGGATTTTATTTTCTTATGAGGAATATTTGATTGAGTTAGACAATGTAAACTGAGAAGAAAAACGTGAGAGTTCTTTATTTTCTTTAGAAGTTGTCACGCATTTCAATTCTACCATGAAATTATCTTGAAAGGAATTTATTTGTGTATCTTCACTGAATATTTCACATGTATAATGGTACTTCGGTTTTTGCATTAAATTTTTGGTAACTTCCGGGGCAGGATGTTGAATGTGGGTTCACAAAGTCAATAGTTTATCCTTTTCATAAAATACATTATTTTTACATTTTATGCTTGGCCAAGCACTGTACCATTGAAACAGATGGATTAAAAGCCTAGATTATTTGTATTTTGTCTCTACCACATCCTGATTGCAAGAAATATGTTTTTCTAGTTAGGAATGCATATAGGCAAGCAGGCATGCATCGAGAGTACCCTCCTGCTTTATCTTTCCAGGTTGTTAGGCTCCTCATGCAAGGTCGGGGATTTCTTCGAGCTAGGAAGAAACACGGGGAAGTCATGTGCTTCGTGGTTGGGTGGAAAAGGCAGATTAACCACACTCTTAGCCTCAGTTTGAGAAGACCGATGGTGTCAAGGCGGATGAGGTTCAGAGATTTTATTGTTTGGATAAGCTTCATATTTGTGCATTTTATGGCTTGATAGTCAATTTGTAAACTGTAATATCATGGATGTAACTATTGATGTATATTTGACTTGTATCATTGAAGCAGATGATTTGTAACACTCTATGAGGTGTATGTAAATTCTGACTTGCAACTTAATTATATTAATGTTATTTGGTGCACATGTGGATGTTCATTTATAATCTTACTATCTCTAAATATCTCTTGTAATGTCCATCGAACATGGAAATGGTCATATTAGAATGTGTTAAATTTGTGTGCCTTACATTTTGGTATCAAAGCATCTAGGTTGAACTCTCCGACCTAAGTCTAACTACGCTTGGTGTGTGCGTGTAATGTCCCCATTTTTAGCACTACACTTTCCAGTGACTGTTAGCCTATTCCCGGATGCTCGTGGGCTAGTCAGAGGCAGAATTAGGGTTTCCAACTGCTTGGAGGTTTCTTTTGACGATTCAGGGGTTCGCATGTTGAAGTTTTGCAGATTGGTCGTGGGATTCTTTCTGGGTTTTCAGAGAGCTTCGCATTGGTATGACATGCAACTGAATCAGAGAACTTTTCTAAACTTACTATTTTTAGTAAGTTACGACGGTTGCATGTTGGATTTTTACAGTTTAGATTCTGGATTCCTTTTGGGTTTTCAGAGAGCTTCGCGACGGTGTGACATGCAACGGAATCAGAGAACTTCTCCAAACTTACTATTTTTAGTAAGTTACGGCGGCTGCATGTTGGATTTTTACAGTTCGGATTCTGGATTCCTTCTAGTTTTTTAGAGAGCTTCGCGACAGTGTGACATGCAACTGAATTAGAGAACTTTTCCAGACTTACTATTTTTAGTAAGTACAACGGCTGCTCGGATTGTGGTTAAAATGAGTTTGGAACAACTTACTATTTTTAGCAGTATGCTGTTTTTAGTAAGTTTTATTTTTAGTAGTGCTATTTTTAGCAAGGTTTCTGCAGTTCAATTCAGTGGTTATATCTGGCAGGTCAATTGGAGCAGTTTGGTCTCCAACACCCTTGGTGCTATTTTTGGCAGTGTTTCAACAACTTGGTATTATGGCTATTTCGGGCAGGGCAGTATAGTCAGTTGGTCTCCAGCATTTGAGGTGATTATTTCGACAAATTTGATATTTGATGAGAATATTATTTTAAGTGAAATATTTAAAAGGCATGTTTGGACGCCTTGGAGAAATAAGTGGTCAATTATATTTATATTTCACTTTATTATTATTTTGGATGCCATAATATACTTTATTGACATTTTAATAAAGTATAATACTTCTTGGAGGAGGACGACTTGGAGAAATGAAATGCAAATGACACAAATGGGCATTGTGAATTTGAGTTTGGTTTTGGCGTCCATTTGGAGGGAGATTGAATTTGAATTTGGAGCAGGAAATGTTATAAACAAGAGCATTGGGCTCTTAGTTCATTATCTTATATCTACAATAATGTTATGCTATCGGAATGGTTAGTAAGTTGCTTCGAGGAATGCATACCTTCTAGCTTTGGCTTGACTTCTTGCTTGAAAAATAGCAAATAGTTGAGATTTGGCTGTTCTCAATCCTTGAGAACAGATTGAGCACATTGTAGTTTATTTTCTTGCAGCTTTATCAGTTTTTGGTGATGCTGGTGTGGTGCTTGGCTGAAGCACATTTTCGATCATAGCTCCTTGCACAATTTTTTGTTGGTTCTGGGTATTGGCTTATTGTTCAAGTCTACCTGGGGCGCCCCTTCTTGCAAGTTTTCAGATTTTTCAAAGATGATTTGGATTTTATCTTGCTGGTCGCCCTTTCTTGGCGGTTGTACTTTGCCTGCCATTGCATTGGGAAGCGTGCATAAAATATTAGAAGTTGTTTGCTGCTATTTCTTGGTTTGTACTTGGTCGCCCTTCTCTTATGCTTCCTTTGCACTTGATTTCACATCAATCGAAGGTGTTTTGACGAAGTTATAAGCATTTTGGTGATTCTAGGGCTTGCTGGTATGAATTTATGATTGCTGCAATTTTTATATCAGACCTGATATTTCAGTCTTTTTTTACTATATTTCATATGCTGGATAGCTTGTACTTGTTTGGAGTTCATTTCCTAACATGCTGGAATTCATTGGTTATCTATATCTCATTGTATCTGCAGATTGTTCATCGCATTGTAATGCTGAATCAGTAGTACTGATCAGCTCTTTACTTTCTGCACTTTATATTTTGTATCCCCACTTTTGTGGACGAGATTGGTCATGCTCAGTCTATATTGTATTGCATTTGCATATTGTTGATCGGCTGAGCCGTCAACACACTCCCGCTGAATAAGTGGTCGAGTTGCATATTTACTTTCAATATTATACTTCTCTTTCCAGTCCTCCTGCTGAATAAGTGGTTGAGTTGATTGTTACTTTCAGCAATGTAATTTCTATCTCCAGTCCTCCCGCTGAATAAGTGGTTGAGTTGATTGTATCTTCTTCCTATTACTCTTCCAGCAGTTTCAGTTATGCTAACGATCCCCTTTCGAGTATGCTCTCAACCTTGCTTGCATTGGGATCTGGATTGATCAGAGGAAAGGGTTCCCTTCAGTTAGATTGAGTTTTCATTAAGATTAACGGGTGAATTTAGTTGTGTTAAAAAATTGAAAAAAATTGCCCAGTATATTTCAGTGGTATCAAAGCCAAGATCTTGCCACCCTGTTGGGATAACAGAAAAAATTAGTATTGCCACAATGGATTTCATTAGATATGCCGAACAATTCAAGGGGTAATGTGAACATGAGGCTTCCATACTCCATGAGGAATATCAGAGCATGCCAGATGATTTCAAGAATGATGTTACTTTTGACTGTTACTTGAATTGTGTGATGATTATGAATCTTGGAAAATCGGATATGGTCAACTACGTCAAGAAAAAGATTAAAAGGGAAATAGAACACACCTTGGTTGAAGAATCGAGGAAGGAAGAAGTAGTACCTGTTTGTGAGTTGCAGCCCACAAGTAAGCAAGTTGAAGAAGAGTCCGATGAAGAAAAAGCTAGTGTTGTCCTTGAACCAGATTATGGTCATTATCATGGTGATGTTGTTGGTAGTGATTCCGATGTATTGGTACCTCCTTTTGTTGAAGATTTGGTGATGGATAACTTTCCTCTTGTTGCTGTCCCAACTTCCCATGAAGTCCCACATGAAGAAATCAGCGCTTTACTCATTCAAGAGGGTTCCATTGAAGATGAAGATGATGAAGTTTTCAAAACAACTTGCTTAGATAATTCCTTGCTTCATTACAATGATGGTGTCAAGGGAGGTCTTGGGTTTGAGCATCAAACGAAGCCCTAGGAGAGAGGTGTCTATGAAGATATCAGTTTAAGAGAGTTGGGTGGTGACCTAATCAAAAAGTCAGCACTCCAAGAGAAGCACGAAAAGCTCTTTCCTTTTGATCAAAACAATCAACCTCTTACCACTTGGGATCCAGGTGTGAAGGTACCTAGCATTGACAAAGAACCTGTGTGGGACGAATTTCCCTTTGATCCTAATGAAGATAAAAAATCAAAATGCAATGTAAGCTATGAGGAGGCCTTTAGAGGAGAAGGTGTCTTTGATGAAGAAGATTGCTTGGCAAAGTTCCATAATGATCCCTTTGAAGTGGTTGCAGCCACTAAAGAAGAGTGTGTTGCTACTGAAACTTTTGGAACAGCCATCAATAATGATTCAGTGATCAAATTGGAGGCTACCATATCCTTTGGTCATGGAGACGGTGGAGTGGAAGTGGAGCTAGAAGACCAATTCAAGGTGTCCGTTGACAAAGAAGTGCAAGCTCTATCCATGTTTGATCGCACACACAATTTGGTTGAAGAACTCTACTGGAAGGCTCAACTTGAAGAAAGACGAAGAGGAGTGAAAGATGAAGTTGTTCTTTCCAATTTGCAACTTACCAGAAATTCCATGGAGACATTGAAATCGGCGTACATACACTTGATTGAAGATCGAGATTATACCTTCAAAATTGCAAAGAAAACCATTTGTGCTTTCCAAGGAAAGGAGATAAGGGTTGATGAGCTTACTCTTGAGCTTGAATCAACAAATGCCATTCTGGAAGATACTTGAGTGACATTAATGGAGGTAAAGAGGCAGCTAGCTGGTTTCAAACTTTTTAGAGAGCAAGAGAATGAGCAAAGAGTTGAAGAAATCAAGCAAGTAATTGGAGAGCTTGATAGTCTTCGAGAGGAGTTTGATCTTGAAGGTTTCACAAAAATGACAAAAGTTGAGTGTGCAGATTTGGATCAGCAAGATGGAAGTGAGCAAGAGGAAAGAGTTGACTTCCAATTTTTTGACAATCCTCTCTTTGAAGTGGGTGCTGAAGTGACTTATGACAATCCTCTCTTCGATTTGGAAGAAGAGGCATGTAGTGAAGAGACCAAGCATGAAGTCGAATATAAACTCCAATCTATGGATGCTTTGATATCACTCCATGAGGATGTGCCATGTTTTTTGATTGGTAATCTTCCAAGGCAATTCAATAACGAATGCATAAGTGGGTTCGAGGATGAAGTCTCCACATGGGAAGTGTTGAAGCAAAATAATTTCAGCATCTTTGACATCAAGGTATTGATGAGACGAGTCTTGGTAGCTGCTGGTAACTTCATTACAGCAGCAAGGAGTGAAGATTTCAGATTTGCTACTCATATAGTAGGGGAGAAAGATGGACCTGAACTTGGTGTCGGCACTCTTGACCATCCATCCCTTGGGTGGAGTGATGTTTTGGCTCATACTAGTCCATTTTTGGAGTTGGGATTGAAGACAACATTTGTTTTATGCTCCATAGATGTGAATGCTTTCATGGGTTGGTTTCAGAGATTCACTAGGGGGAAAGCCAATTTCATAAGTGTGCACTTGGTTTTGACCCGCACTCGGAGATGTGTTGAATTCTCTTTCCGGTGCGTTGGAGATTACTTTCAGTTGAGTATCCATGCTTGGGATTCTCAACATGGGTTGATGGGGCTTATTACTTGTGGAAAGAAGAACTTTTAGAGGGATAAGGATCAAATTATCAGATTTTATGGTGCTGTCCCCTTCCTTATCAGCCACTTGAAGGTCCCATTTGTTCATCAACAAATGGATTGGAGAGAAATTTTGAGTATGGGATGGAAAGATGAACGGTTGGTTACTCTTGGGAGTGATCCTTGGCTAAAACAAAGGCAGTTTTTCAGACATGAGCTTGCTGGTTGGAGGCAGACCAGCCACCTTTCATGGGGAGTTACTCATATTCAGAAGAGTTGGTTCATCACTTCTTGTCTAAGAAGTGGTAGTTTTCAGTTGGCGATTGCTCTTGTAAGTTTGCCAGCCACTTTGAAGGTTTGTGAAACAAAAAATTGTTAGTTCCTTCCCAATTTTGGGTCAGGACAAAGAACTTTCACATGCTTTGATTTTACATTCTGAAACTCTTGGCGTTGGAAATATGAGAAATTTGTACAGTCCTCACGGCTGTACCATGATAATTCAATTGAGACATAGTGACTCCATGTGGAGTGATGGGTATGAGTTCGTTGAGCTCTTGCAAAGGATTGCTTTCCTCTTTGCAAGAAGATTTGGAGATGTCACTTTTGCACTCATGGCTCTACTTGACACCTTGACGAGATATGAGGAGGATTGCAGTTTTGAGTTGAGTAGTCTATATTTCCTATTGCCTAGGACTGTGATAGACAGTGGCATTGCTATTATGGATGACTCAAAGCTTTTTGGGCATGAGATGCTGCATGATAATGATTTCAGTCTTTCCAAACTTTTCAATTTGAGTTTCATCGATGGTAACATTTTGGAGTTACAAGGGTGGTTAGTGCAATTTTGGCATGAGGTTTTCACCGATGTGATCATAGTGGTGCAGCATCAGCATGGTGGGTCTTTACAGAGATGGACATGGGACCTTGGGGTCCATTGTAGTGTTGTGTAATTGTTTGAGGACAAACAATTTTGAGAAGGGCGGACTGTAATGTCCTCATTTTTAGCACTACACTTTCCAGTGACTGTTAGCCTATTCCCGGATGTTCATAGGCTAGTCAAAGACAGAATTAGGGTTTCCAACTGCTTGGAGGTTTCTTTTGACGATTCAGGGGTTCGCATGTTGAAGTTTTGCAGATTGGTCGCGCGATTCTTTCTGGGTTTTCAGAGAGCTTTGCACTAGTATGACATGCAACTGAATCAGAGAACTTTTCTGAACTTACTATTTTTAGTAAGTTTCAATGGTTGCATGTTGGATTTTTACAGTTCAAATTCTGGATTCCTTTTGGGTTTTCAGAGAGCTTCGCGACGGTGTGACATGCAACTGAATTATAGAACTTCTCCAAACTTACTATTTTTATTAAGTTACGGCGGTTGCATGTTGGATTTTTACAATTCGGATTTTGGATTCCTTCTGGGTTTTCAGAAAGCTTCGCGACGATGTGACATGCAACTGAATCAGAGAACTTCTCCAAACTTACTATTTTTAGTAAGTACGACGGCTCCTCGGATTGTGGTTAAAATGAGTTTGGAACAACTTACTGTTTTTAGCAGTATATTGTTTTTAGTAAGTTCTATTTTTAGCAGTGCTAGTTTTAGCAGTGCTATTTTTAGCAATGCTATTTATAGAAGTGCTATTTTTAGCAGGGTTTCTGTAGTTCAATTCAGTGGTTATATCTGGCAGGTCAATTCGAGCAGTTTGGTCTCCAACACCCATGGTGCTATTTTTGGCAATGTTTCAACAACTTGGTATTATGGCTATTTCGGGCAAGGCAGTATATAGTTAGTTGGTCTCCAGCATTTGAGGTGATTATTTCGGCAAATTTGATATTTGATGAGAATATTATTTTAAGTGAAATATTTAAAAGGCATGTTTGGATGCCTTGGAGAAATAAGTGGTCAATTATATTTATATTTCAATTTAATAAAGTGTTTCACTTTATTATTATTTTGGACACCATAATATACTTTATTGACATTTTAATAAAGTATAATACTTCTTGGAGGAGGACGACTTGGAGAAATGAAATGCAAATGACACAAATGGGCATTGTGAATTTGAGTTTGGTTTTGGCGTCCATTTGGAGGGAGATTGAATTTGAATTTGGAGCAGGAAATGTTATAAATAAGAGCATTGGGCTCTTAGTTCATTATCTTATATCTACAGTAATGTTATGCTGCCGGAATGGTTAGTAAGTTGCTTCGAGGAATGCATACCTCCTAGTTTTGGCTTGACTTCTTGCTTTAAAAATAGCAAGTAGTTGAGATTTGGCTGTTCTCAATCCTTGAGAACAGATTGAGCACATTGTAGTTGAGTTTCTTGCAGTTTTATCAGTTTTTGGTGATGCTGGTGTGGTGCTTGGCTGAAGCACATTTTCGATCATAGCTCCTTGCACAGTTTTTTGTTGGTTCTGGGTATTGGCTTATTGTTCAAGTCTACCTGGGGCGCCCCTTCTTGCAAGTTTTCAGATTTTTCAAAGGTGATTTGGATTTTATCTTGTTGGTCGCCCTTTCTTGGCAGTTGTACTTTGCCTGCCATTGCATTGGGAAGTGTGCATAAAATATTAGAAGTTGTTTGCTGCTATTTCTTGGTTTGTACTTGGTCGCCCTTCTCTTATACTTCCTTTGCACTTGATTTCACATCAATCGAAGGTGTTTTGACGAAGTTATGAGCATTTTGGTGATTCTAGGGCTTGCTGGTATGAATTTATGATTGCTGCAATTTTTATATCAGACCTAATATTTCAGTCCCTTTTTACTATATTGCATATGCTGGATAGCTTGTACTCTTTTGGAGTTCATTTCCTAACATTCTGGAGTTCATTGGTTATCTATATCTCATTGTATGTGCAGATTGTTCATCGCATTGTAATGCTGAATCAGTAGTACTGATCAGCTCTTTACTTTCTGCACTTTATATTTTGTATCCCCACTTTTGTGGAAGAGACAGGTCATGCTCAGTCTATATTGTATTGCATTTGCATATTGCTGATTGGTTGAGCCGTCAACACACTCCCGCTGAATAAGTGGTCGAGTTGTATATTTACTTTTAGTATTGTACTTCTCTTTCCAACCCTCCCGTTGAATAAGTGGTTGAGTTGATTGTTACTTTCAGCAATGTAATTTCTATCTTTCCAGTCCTCCCACTGAATAAGTGGTTGAGTTGATTGTTACTTTCAGCAATGTAATTTCTATCTCCAGTCCTCCCGTTGAATAAGTGGTTGAGTTGATTGTATCTTCTTCCTATTACTCTTCCAGCAGTTTCAGTTATGCTAACAATCCCCTTTCGAGTATGCTCTCAACCTTGCCTGCATTGGGATTTGGGTTGATCAGAGGAAAGGGTTCCCTTCAGTTGGATTGAGTTTTCATTAACATTAACGGGTGAATTTAGTTGTGTTAAAAAATTGAAAAAAATTGTGCGATATATTTCAATGCGTTTCCAGAGTAACTCAATGGATTTTAGAACCTATCAGCGAGAGAACCGTGCGGGTGGGTCCTGTGGTGACATAAATGATAGGTTGGATCAAATTCTAGTTGTGTTGAGCCAACAGGAGGTCAGGCTTGATAGCCTTGAGCAAGATAGACACAGGGGTCCACAAGGACCAAACTCTAGTGGGAATGAGGAAAATACAAATGTTGAGCCGCCAGAGATTGGAGAAAACCCTAACAGGTTAAGCAAGGTGGCTCAAGAGCTGGGTAACGACCTTAAAAAGGTCATTCCATCAAAATTTGTTGGTAAAACCATTGGAGATGGAGCAGAAGCCTGGATAATTGAAATGGAGAAGTATTTCGCTCTACGGTGTTGATGAAATGATTATATTATGCTTTTGTAACTGTCGATCCTCACAAGTAAACAACATCTATTGATTTCCATATTGTTTAAGTGAGGAAGGAGTAGATATTTATATCAAAGTGGGAGACACGTCCCATGAGCGGATGTGTCTCCTCAAAGTGGAGACATGTCGGCTCAAGGGGCATGTCTCTCCATTTAATTAATACTTGTTTCAAATACAAGATCAAAGTCCTTTATCTGACCGATGCTATTTATTATCAACACTCCCTCTTAGCGAGGAGGATAAACTTCAAACAAGTATAAAGTGATGTCACCTAACTTGTGATATCATAAGATATGGTATGCTTCTAAAAGTGTCAAGTCACATGACATTCTTCATAACACATCTTTATTATGCAATACTCCCTCTTAGCTAGGGAAGATAACTTCCATCAAGTAAACGTGATATCACCTAGGTCGTGATATCAGAAGATATGGTATGCTTTTGAAAGTGTCAAGTCACATGACATTCTCCATAACACATCTTAATTATTCAACACTCCCTCTTTAACTAGGGAGGTAACTTCCATCAAGAAAAGTGATATCACCTAACTCGTGATATCGGAAGATATGGTATGCTTCTGAAAAGTGTCATTTCACATGACATTCTCCATAACACATCTTCATTATGGTATGTGCACTGACATCAAGTCACATGATGTCTACCATAATTCATGGCATATCCACAAATATAATTATCCACCATGATTATCTCTTAAGGATCACAATGATCTTCAGATGATATCAAGTCCCATGATATCCATCAAAGTGTCCAAGAGATACTATCATGACATGTCCACAGATATCAAGTCACATGATATCTATCATGATAGTTTATCATTGTAGAGTCGTCACTTTACAATGTCAAATACAAGTGTTCATTATTAGAAAGATTGTCACCTTTCAATAATGTACACAGGGGGAGTAGGCCCATAAGGTCATGGAGTCACACACATGACAAAAGAGTTTACACATTAAACATCTTTATATATTAGTATAATTTATAAACAATTTGTATTTCAAACATAAATAACAAATTACATTTCAACCATACCAAGTTTCTTCCTGAAGTGCTCTACCTTGATTCGGGAGAGAGGCTTGGTGAGAATGTCTGCAGTTTGATCATTTGTACTAATATACTCCAACTGGATCACTTTCCTTTCCACCATATCTCTTACATAATGATAGGGGATCTCAATGTGCTTAGATCTATCATGAAAGACAGGATTTACAGAGAGTTTGATGCAGCTCTGATTATCACAATGAATAATTGTAGGATTCAAGGGCTCACCAAAGAGTCCCACAAGCAATTTACGAAGCCAAACTGATTCTCTTGCTCCCATTGAGGCTGCAATGTATTCAACTTTTGTTGAGCTCTGTGCAACTAAAGATTGTTTTCTGCAAATCCAGGAGATCATAGCCGATCCTAAACTGAAGCAACATCCTGATGTGTTTTTCCGATCGGTAACACTTCCAGCCCAATCTGAATCAGAGTATCCAGGTTGATCTAGTTGATCATTTATGTAAAGAAGATTGTATCCAATAGTGCCTTTGAAGATATCTCAATATATGTTTTACAATCATAAGGTGAATTTCCTTTGGCTCACACCTGAACTGGTTTAGAGCATTCACTAGGAGCTTCCATTTGCAGCAAGACTGCTCTATCAACTTAGCTACTGGCCCCTTGTGGCCAGCCCATTGTCAGTCCGAGTGTGGCTTATTTCCAACACCCCCCTTTAAGCCACACTGCGGGTGCTAGGGGCTCTTCTGAAGTTAGATCCTGGGACCTGTCGTCATGGAGTCTCTCAACATGACATCTCATCTCAGTCTCAAGGATGAACAAGGGCTTTCACCTCATATCTCTCTATCTCAAAGAATTATGCATTACAACAAGTGAAGATGTGACTCCCTCTGAATCTCTAATTACATGCATCAGCCTCCTGACCTCCTCGTCCAAAAACGTCTGTAATACTTGCTTTAGAGAAATGGTTTCCAATGCATACCTCTATGGAGATTTAGGGCTGTCCTCTTCAACCTCATCCTAGAACACTTTATACAAATGAATATCTCAACTGAATATCTTTCCTTAATACCATATCATGAAACACATCGAAAGACAGAAATCTTCTCCAAGCTTTGATTAACACAAAGGATGACAGTTGGCTTCAATGCTTGTTCAACCAATCCTGCAAGGAGCTTTCGAAGCCACACTGCTTCTCGAGCTGCCAATGTTAAATCCAGGTTGACGTAACTTGAGCAATTCAGAACCCAACTGCAAAAGAGGTACTTCAATAAACTGGCCCTGTAACACTATAATCCTTATTCTCAGTGAGTCATAGAACTCCCTCTTGATCTCGGCTTTAGAGATTGCAAAGAAGACTTCTGGAGGTACACTTCCTCTAGCCACCAACTCAGTCCCTCTAGTGTTCACTCCCTCTTGATCATTTCTTTGGTTTGCATGATGCCTCAAGCTTTTCATCATTAAGTAATCTCTTATTACTTTCTTGCCCCTAAACCTGTCCAAGAAGCATTTTAGATAGAGATTACAACAGTCTATAATTATCCAAAGAAATATTAAGGCTAGAATCATACAAGGTTTACTATCTTAATTATAGTATGAACACATAAGAATTTATGAACAATATTAAAAAACATGAATAAAGAAAAACAACCTATAAATGAAACATGTCGCAAATATCAAAAAGATCGAATGAAGGGATAAAGAACTTATCTTTATTGGATTCTGATATAACCCTTTCTTCCATCTTTTACTCCTCTTGAGAGTGCTAAACTCAGCACAACAAAAGATAGTCTGCACAACTACAGAATTCTTGAATGCATTATGCAGTTAGCATATACAACATAGAATCGGGCCTCTCAAGGCACACTCTTAGTCCATGCACAAAGAGAATGTTATCGGAGTGATCATCCAATCACAACGAAAATTTGCAGTTCTCTTTTCATCTCAGAGTCACACTCAGAGATCTTCACAATTGCAAGGAATAGAGGTAACTCCACAGGATCTTGTCCCAGAGATCACTTATTCAAGAGAAACCACGATTTGACTAAACACACATGATTCAAATAACCAAGGTCAGATTTGCACAACTTAGCAAATTGAAATTTTACCCTAGATTTCAAAAGTATAAACAAAAGAATACTTATCTTGATGGAATCAGAATCTCCTTTTAAGTGCTACATTTAAACAGGAAGTCAGAAAACAACTCGACATGATGCTTGTTGAATCACCAGCCTGAGTTTATACCCCTGCTCTAGTCGGCAGCCAAGGAGACGCGTTCTCCACAAATGATTCAAGCAGAGATGCACCTCTAATCCTGAAGATATGCACGGGATATCTCAATATATCTTCGTGGACTATTGCGACACCTTGAAGGGGGACCCATCACAATAGTTGAATAGACATTGATTCATATGAACCACGATAGCGATAGAAGAGATTCTCCCATCCTAGCCCGATGATTGCTCAGAATTCACACGATTTTCTTTCCACCGCTACGCCTTTATGGACCAACACAGAGCTTGCGATATCTAATCACAAAGCAATGTCAGTATCTTTAATTCCAAAAGAACCTGACTCAATGACAGGAGAAAATCTCAATTTCCTAAGGCGGAGTAGCCTGCCACTTCAACACAACTAATAATCAATATCATCGGAATATTGAAGTTATTCTCGACTCCCTTCTATTCCCTTAAGATTTGCCCGACATACATTTTGCATCCTGGACTTGGTCAAATACACCACGCTTGGACCATAGCAGTATTTGAGTGCCGCTAAGAACCACGAACTTCACAAGACATACGGTGGCAACAAACGTGACAAAAGAAAATATTTTGCAACAATAGAGAATATAGACCCGTCATTACTCAGCAACAAGAATTCCGCGAAATGACATTCCCGTGAGTTGGCGGATTCTTCAATACACAGTCCACTTTATAAACCCGCAATGAAGAGCAACACCTTATGTGCCCAGATGGTAGAAGCTGCGATTATAGGTGGGACGAAACAAAGAGAGTGCCAGGAGCGATTAATGAGTGGTGGCCGAGCCATAGGCTCTGGCCACTCCGCTTAAGAAGGTTTCTATCCGCCAGCACTAACTACACGCGCTCGGCCTGGGTATTTAGAAGAATCGACAAGGGCACAAGGCGACGAACATATAGCCACACGGACCAAAAGATCTCGATCGAGCACTATATTCTGGACTCGCACATTCAATTCTGGCGATAGTAACTGAGGATCGAATTACTCATACTTTCCGTGTGCAAACAACAGCAGAATCTAAACAGCGATCTGGTCTACAACGGGTCATTGCGGAGTTCTGGCCCGAACTCTTAGAGTGGCACGGGTTGTCTAGAGGCAAGTCACAACGCCAATCCTCTGTTCTCTAAGTCCCGTGAGAAACATTGTATCAACCCCCCATTCTATTGGAATACTGTATCAATTGATTGCTCAAATCTGAGTTGAATTTAATCGGATCTTTCCTACCAAAGCTCTGATACCATGTTGATGAAATGATTTAATTCTACTTTTGTAACTGTCGATCCTCACAAGTAAACAACATCTATTGATTTCCATATTGTTTAAGTGAAGAAGGAGTATATATTTATATCAAAGTGGGAGACACGTCCCATGAGCGGATGTGTCTCCTCAAAGTGGAGACATGTCGGCTCAAGGCGCATGTCTCTCCATTTAATTAATACTTGTTTCAAATGCAAGATCAAAGTCCTTTATCTGACCGATGCTATTTATTATCAACATACGGGATTTGTCTAATGAAACTAAGGCAAAATGGGGTTCCTACCAACTCACCGATGAAGCTGCCACTTGGTGGGAGAATGAAAAAGTTAAAAGACAATTCTTGCATGGTAAGGTGACATGGGAGCAATTCCTGCAATTGTTTAGAAAAAGGTGGCTGCCACAGTCCTATTTTGATAAGAAGATGACAGAGTTCCAAACTCTCTCTCAAGGTGGAATGACAGTGACACAGTACTAGGAAAGGTTCTCTCATTTGCTCAAATATGTACCCCAGTACCAGTTAGATGAGCGGTTCCAGATTCGTAAGTTTATTCTGGGGCTTAGGCCTCAAATAGGAGTAGAGGTGGATATACATAACCCTTCCACCATGGATGAGGCTTTCGAGAAAGCCACTAAACAGGAACAAAAGCTTCAGCGGGTTGCAAACTACAGGAAAAACAAGGATGCTAAGACAAAGTCTGAGGGGAACCATCAGAATAATAACTAGAGTCAGCATAACCAAGGCAACAGCAACAGGCAGATCAGGAATTTAAAAAGGGGCAACAATTCTCAAGATCGCCATGATGGAAACCAGAATAATCACAAAAGAGCCAATTACCATAATAATAATAACACCAGAAGGGATGGATCCAACAGGTCTAGGGCACCGCGCAGAGGCTGCTATACATGGGGTGGAGAGCATTATGCTAGTGTGTGCCCTCAGAGGAGCAGTCAGAAAAACAAGAACTAGCATCATATTCATGCGGCGGTAGATAATCACCAAGCTGACTATCAGGCTACGCCTATTCAATTGTCAGGTAAGCTTTTCGGATGTCTGGTTTCTATTTTGATTGATACAGGAGCTACTGATAGTTTTGTTGATCCTCACATCCTTTCTAAATTATCTGTAAAACCGGGTTATATCGCTAATACATGGAAGGTTCAGTATGGTAATCGGGTAGAGAAAAAGGTAGAGCAATGCCTAACCTGCAGTGAACTCGAACTTCCTAGTTTCATAACGCAGGTCAACTTATATCTAGCACCTTTAGGGTCATATGATGTGATTTTGGGGATAAATTGGTTTACAAAACATAAGGCCCTTGTGGACTGTGAGGAGAAAACCGTAACTTGTTTAGATGATCTGGGTAGAGGGGTGGATATTTATGGTGTTAAAAGACCATTGGAGCTCAAGCAAATTTCAGCCATGCAGTTGAAGGAGTGTCGAAGAGGGGGTATCATCTATGCAATTAAGGCTATGGACCTTGATAATCCTGAAGCAATAGCTAATGACCATGCCATACTTAAGGAGTTTCAGGATGTATTCCCTGACGAGTTGACTGAATTGCCCCCTAAGAGGGTGTTTGACTTTTCTATTGAATTGCAACCAGGGACTGAACCACAGTCAAAAGCCCCATACAGGTTGAATATCACTAAATTGTATGAAATAAAGGCTCAGTTACAGGAACTGCTAAACCAGGGTTTTATAAGGCCGAGTGTGTCTCCATGGGGAGCACCGGTCATTTTCGTGAAAAAGAAGGATGGGACCTTGAGACTATGTATTGATTACAGAATGCTAAACAAGGTATCCATAAAGAATAGGTACCCACTCCCTAGAATAGGTGATTTGTTTGACCAAATGAAGGGGGCAAACATATTCTCAAAGATAGATCTGAGATCGGGTTATCACCAATTGAGGAAAAAAGATGAGGATATTTCCAAAACAGCATTCAGGACAAGATACGGGCATTACAAATTCACAGTACTACCTTTTGGATTAACTAATGCCCTAGCAGCTTTCATGAATCTGATGAATAGCATTTTCAGGGATCATTTGGATGATTTTGTGTTGGTTTTCTTGGACGATATCTTAATCTACTCCAAGTCAAAAGAGGAGCATGACAGGCATTTGAGGATAGTTTTGCAACGTCTGAGAGACCATAAGCTCTTTGGAAAAATGTCCAAATGTACCTTTTATCAAACCAAGGTGCACTATCTAGGACACGTGATATCTCGAGATGGGATAGTTGTGGATCCCGAAAAGATTAAAGCAATCATGGAGTGGCCAGCTCCGCAGAATGTTTCCGAAATCCGAAGCTTTATGGGACTTGCGGGTTATTATAGGAATTTTGTTCAAGGATTCTCTACCATTGCAACATCCATCACTGCACTCCAAAAGAAAGGAAAGAAATTTGAATGGAGTGATAGGTGTGAGAAGGCTTTTCAATTGTTGAAGGAAAAACTTACTTCTGCACCCATCTTGATAGTACCGAATCCAAATGGGCACTTCACAGTGATAACTAATGCATCCGGTGAGGGTGTGGGAGCAGTTCTCATGTAGGATGGTCAAGTGGTGGCATATGAATCTTGAAAGTTGAAATTACATGACGGGTGCCTTTGTTAAAGTGTTGTTGAAAAAAATTGAAAAAATTATAAGAGGGTCATTTCAATGGTATTAGAGCCAAGATCTTGCCATCCTATGAAAAAAATTCAATGATTCAATTGTCAGATGAGTGACAGAGATATCAAATACTACATACAAAGAGACATGACTACAGAGAAGTCTATATCAGAATTGATACAAGAACTGACCACACTTATCAGAGATCCTGAAATTAAAGGGGCATACTCATGGATTGCTGCAAAATCTAAATGTTTGGATGGGAAGGCTGCCTTGACATGTGAAGGATGTGTGGTAGAGCCCGAAAACAATCCCTTAGACTTGCATGTGATTGGTAGTGATGAAGATTTTTTTGGCAATAAGAACAAAACAGCAGTCTTGAATCCTAATTTGGATTCATCCAATGAAGGTCTTGAGACTAATGACTTCACAGAAGATGATGGTACAACTGTTGTGTGGGATGAGTTCGCCGAAGAAGAGCAAGATGAAGGAAATACTAGTGGTGTCTTTGAATCAGCTTATGACTACTTTCATAGTGATGATGTTTATGATGATTTGGATGGGTTCATAACCAATCATGTTGAAGAGTTGGTGATAGATAATTTCCCTCTTGTCGCTGTCCAAACTCCCCAAGAGTTTTCACATGAAAAGTTCATTAAAAGTAACCAAGAAGGGCTCCTTGTTATGCACGGGGCTGCTAATGATGAAATTAGTAACACCTACTCATGATAAGTTCATTGAAGAAAAGAATGATAAGTATTCAAAATAGCTAGCTTTGGTGATTCTTTATTTCAATACAATGATAGTGGCATGGATGGTTTTGGGTTTGATCTTCAAACCAAGCCATTGGAGAAAGATACCTATGAAGATATCAGTTTAAGTGAGTTGGGAGGTGACTTGTTCAAAGAGTCAACATTCCAAGAAGGGCACGATGAACACTTTCCTTTTGATCAAAACAATCAGCCCCTTAGCATTTGGGATCCGGGTGTGAAGGCCCTAGCAAAGACAAGGAACCTATGTGGGATGAATTTCCCTTTGATTCAGATGATGAAATGGAACTTGATGAGGATTCTATATCAGCAAACAATGGAGACGTTATGCTTGAGTTTGGGGCTGCCTTCAAGTCTGATCAAAGTGAAAGTGAGGTGTAAGTAGATTTTCAAGTCCATAAGGCTCCTGATATTGAAGAGTTTGAAGGTGTTTTTAAACACAAATCTGATTTATCAATGCATGAAGCTGATTGTAAACAAAGGCACGAAGAATTTGTGGAGTCTAATTCTAATTATGATATTCAGTATCTTCAACTTGTTGGTGCTGGAAGACGAGAGTTCTTGGAAACAGAGTTATGGTTTTTACTTACCGCCTATCGGCAGTACATCACCTTTGCATATTCCAGAGTGGGAAGGACATTGCAAGGTATCTGCTAAAAATAAAGTGCAAACCCTATCCCAATTTGATTGCACACAGAGTTTGGTTGAAGAACACTATTGGAAGGCTCGGGTTCAACAAAGATGAAAAGGAGTTAAGGATGAAGTTGCTCTCCCTAACTTGCTACGTATCAAAGACTCCTTGGAGGCATTCAAATCAGTGTGCATACACTTGATCAGAGATCGTGATTATGCATTCGAAATTGAAAGGAAGACCATTGGTGCTTTCCAAGAAGAGGAGAGAAAGGTTGATGAGCTTACTCTCGAGCTTGAATCAACAAAAGACTTGTTAGAAAATACTCAATTGGTTATAACGGAGGTAGAAGATCAACTTGCTGATTTCAAACTTTTCAGAGAGCAAGAGAATTAGCAGAGAGCTGAAGAAATCAAGCAAGTAATTGGTGAGCTTGATAGTCTTCAAAAAAAGTTTGACTTGGGAAATTTTTCACGCAGATCACAAGTTACATGTGCAGATTTGGACCAGCAAGTTGGGCTTAAATGTAAGAAAAGACAAGACTTCCATATTATGGATAATCCTCTCTTTGAAGTTAGTGCCAAGGCAATTTATGATAGTCCCCTCTTTGAGTTGGAAGATGAAGCGTCGAGTGACAATAGCACGGAATGTGATCCTAATGAAGATTCCAAACACTATATGGAATGTGGTTTTCAGCTTATTGATGATTTGCAAGCAAATGATGAGGGAGGTTCGATCCTTGCAAATGATAATCTTCCAAGAAGTTTGTTTGATCAAGAATGCTTAAGCAGGATTGAGGATGCAGTTTCCACTTGGGAGGTATTGAATTAAGATGTTTTCAAAGTCTATGAGATCAAAAGGTTGTCCAAACACAGTTTGGTAGCTACCGGTAACTTTATTGTAATGTCCCCATTTTAGCCCTACGCTCTTCTTTAGGTTTTAGCCTATTTCCAAAAACTCATACGCTAAGCAGAATTGAAAATTAGGGTTTCCAATTTTTTAGGAAGTTTTAGATGCAGTTTTGAGGGCTTGTATGCATGGGTTTTTGATGCATGTCTGGTGGAGTTTAATGGGTTTTCAGAGAGCTTCAGAATGGTGTATCATGCATCGCCATCTGATAATTTTTCCAGGCACTTACTATTTATAGTAAGTCATGTTGGCTTCCCGGATTGTACTCAGAAGGCGTTTGGAAACATATAGTAAGTCTTGATTACTGCTTAGATGAAGTTTTGCAAACTTACTATTTATAGCAGTTGCTATTTTTAGTAAGTCTATTCATAGCAGTATCTTTCTAGCAGCAGTTCAATCATCTGCAGTTCACATTTTGGACAGTGTGGCTGTTCAGTTGGCTTTTTGAAAGTTTTGAAGTTAACTTACTATTTTTCGCATTGGCTTTTTTTAGGAAGTCTAATTGTGGTAGTGGAATCGGTTTGGGCGTTGGCTCTGGTTTTCGCTTTTATCCTTCTTTGGACTAAGTTCCAGACTTAGTCAATTTTATGTCTTGAAGTTGTACCTCACGCCTAAGCTTGATGACTTCAAGTTGTTTTAATAAAGGGGACATAAAGGGGGTCGAACTTCATATGCAATTAATGTTTAATTTAAATGTTTATTGTTGTAAATTGAAATGGATGCCTAAAGGAGAATGTTTTGATATTTTAAATAAAGTAAATGCTAAAAGGTGGCATCCCTTGGAGGAATTGAACAGTTTCTTGTTTGGAATTACAGATTGCTTTATTTGCCAATTGAAGCTTATATATTGGTGCCTTGCTCTTTGTATATCATCTTGGAAATTTGAAAGTAAAGTTATGTTGCTGGTTTGAAATCCAAAACCTGGCTAAGGGGAAGCTTAGCATTTTTCAATCCATCCTTCGGGCCTGAAACTATGGCTTCTTAGGTGGATCATTGTGACTGTACTTCACCTTGAAGTGCAGATGGAGCTTCAAATTGATGATATCAAACAGGTTGCTGATGTAAAGCCTGTTTTCTGAGTTGTTGATTCGCCATGGCTGAAGTTATTTTATGTTCATAGCTTCATCACTGATTTTTGTTTCGTTTGGGGCATTCGTCCATGCATCCATGTTGTTTCACTGTGAAAGGCAACCCTTTCTAGAAGTTTCTAGATTTTTTAGTAAAGTTTCTGACTTTTGGGAGAAGGTCAACCCTTCCTGGAGGTCGTACCTTTCTTCCTGATTGTCTTGGGAATCGTGCCAACTGTTTCTCTCCGTTTTTGGCTCATTTTCTCAATGGAGGTTCGACGCCTAGCTCTTAACTGTTGATTGGCTGTGGTTTGAGAGTTTTGCGAGTTGAATTGAAGAAAACATGTCCATTATAGTGAATTCTCACCTTGTTGATCTAATTTTCTATATTTCATGTTTTTGATCAGATTAGTTAGAAATTGTTATAATGCTGTTATGAGTTTCTTTCTATATCATTTTGGCATTGCAAATAGAGGAAATGTTACTCTAACCTTTGAGTGTTTTTGGAGGCATATCATTCTCATTTGCAGCTATATGTTTTTGTTTGTGAGTTGACTAGTAGTACTAACAGCCATTGTTTCATTGCTGCAAAATTCTAGTTTATTTTATACTCCCACGATTGAGTGGTTGAGTTTAATAAAGCTTCTTTAATTGATGTTGTATTCCCCCCACGAAATAAGTGGTTGTGAGGATTTGTATACCCCCCACTGTACAAGTAGAAGTGTGGTTACATGGCTGGCTTGCCGCCTTAAAATAATTGTAATAATCACAACCACTGAATAAGTGGAGTATTCCCACCGCTCGTGGATGCCTGCAAAGCAGAAGAAGCATTCTTTCAGTTTGATAATTAGCACTCCACCATATGTTAGCACCTCACCTTCTAAAAGATCTTGTGTGCACATTCTTGGTGTTGAGTTTAGCTCTCTTTTTCAATTGTAATCACGTCAATTATTGAGTTATTAGATCCTAGGGATCCTCTGACCATATGCTCACCCCTCTTGCTTAAGTGGTTTGAGGGCGCATTCTTGGTTAGAGTTTATTTCAGCATCGTTTTGATTTGGAGCTAATCTTAACGGATGCATGATTGCACTGTATGTGAACTGAAAAATCAAGAAAAAATGAAAGGGAACATTTCATTTACTACAGCAACAAGGAGAGAAGATTTCAGACTTGTTACTCATGAAGTAGGGGAGAAAGATGGACCAGAACATGGTGTTTGCACGCTTGTCAATCCATTCCTTTCGTTGAGAGATGTTTTAGCTCATACTAATCTATTTTGGGAGTTCGATCTGAGGTCATCTAATGTTTCATGCTCCAATGTTGTTGAAGCTTTCATGGATTGGCTTCAAAGGTTCACTAGAGGAGACACCAATTTCTTGAGTATGCACTTGATTTTGACCAACACTTGGAGACGTGTTGAGTTTTCTCTCTGATGTGTTAGAGATTATTTTCAGTTGGGTATCCATGCTTGAGATCCTCAACTTGGCTTGATGATGCTTATTACATATGGAAAGGACTTTTGGAGGGATAAGGATCAAATTATCAAATTTTTTGGTGTTGTCCCCTTCTTAACCAGCCACTTGATGGCCCCATTTGTTCATGAACAATTGGATTGGAGAGAAATTTTGAGTATGGTTTGGAGAGATGAGTGGATGGTTGCTCTTGGGAGTGATTCTCGGCTAAGACAAGGGCAGATTTTGAGACACAAGTTTGCTGGTTGGAGGCAGACCAACCACCTTACATGGGGAGTTACTCTAATTCAAGAGAGTTGGTTCATCACTTCTTGTCAAAGTGGTAGTAGTTTTCAGTTGGAGGTTGCTCTAGTGTGTTTTCCGGCCACTTTGAAGGTGTTATCTTGCAACTCAATGCTTATCTTACACGCTCACACTTGGGAATTTCATTGGTGCTGTTGTGTTTCCTTGTGTAGAGCGCTAAAATCAAATTGTACATCGCTAATTCCAGCCTTGAACAGCAATGATTATTTGTTTCTTCAACCCTATCCTATTCTCAAAGTTCAACTCATGGAGGTTTGCGAAGCAAAGTTTGATAGTTTATCCATAGTATTGGTTCAAGACAGCGAACTTCCACATGCTTTCGTCCATCATTCTAAGACTCTTGGAGTTGGAATTGTAGGAGTTTTTAGAAATCTTCATGGTTGTATCAGAATAATTCAGAGGATGCCAAGAAGGTTCATGTGGAGTTATGAGTATGAGTTTGTTGAGCTCTTGCAAAGAATTTCTTTCCTCTTTGCAAGAAGATTTGGAGATGTCACATTTGCAGTCATGGCTCTATTAGATACCTTATGGAGATATGCTGAGGAGTTTGATTTTGAGTTGAGTAGACTATCTTTCCTATTGCCTAGGACTGTGAGAGACAATAGCATTATTGATATTGATGACTCGGAGTTTTTTGGGCATGAGATGCTACATGATATTGATTTTAGTCCTTCCAAATTTTTCAGTTTGAGTATTATGGATGGTAACAATTTGGAGTTACAAGGGACGTTAGTGCAGTTTTGGCAGAATGTTTTCACTGATGTGATTAGAGTTGTGCAGCATCGACATGGTGGGTCCCTTTTGAGACAAACCTGGGACCTTGGGATCGTACTTGGTTTGGTATGGATCAATTTTATTTTTTCTCGAGTTGTGGTGGTATTGCTTGAGGACAAGCAATTTTGGTAAGGGCGGACTGTAATGTCCCCATTTTTAGCACTACACTTTCTAGTGATTGTTAGCCTATTCTCGGATGCTCGTAGGCTAGTCAGAGGCAGAATTAGGGTTTCCAACTGCTTGGAGATATCTTTTATCATTTTAGGAGTTTGCATGTTGGAATTTTGCAGTTTGGATTCTGGATTCCTTCTAAGTTTTCAAAGAGCTTCGCCATAGTGTGACATGCAACTGCAACAAAGGACTTCTCCAGACTTACTGTTTTTAGTAAATACGATGGCTGTTCAAAGTGTGGTTAAAATGACTTTGGAAATACTTACTATTTTCAGCAGTATGCTATTTTCAGTAAGTTCTATATTTAGCAGTGCTATTTTTAGCAAGGTTTCTACAGTTTAGTTCAGTGGCTATATCCAACAAGTCAATTTGAGCAGTTTGGTCTCCAACACCCTTCGTGCTATTTTTGGCAATGTTTCAGCAATTTCGTATTATGGGTATTTCTGGCAAGGCAGTATTTTTAGTTGGTCTCCAACATTTTGAGGTGATTATTTTGGAAAGTTTGATATTTGATGAAAATAATATTTTAAGTGAATATTTCCTAGGCAAAAGCGGACGACTTCTTAAGGGGAAAATATTTAAGTGATTATAATGCTTATTTTCACTTATATTGGACGCCTAGTGGAGACATAAGTTGATTTTATAAATATTTCACTTAATCACCTTGGACACCTATCTCATGTTTGACTTGCATTTTTAATAAAGTAATAATTCTCTTATGGGGTACGATTTGGAGGAGAAGATAAAATGAAATGCAAATGTGAAAAGGTGAATTTGGATTTGAATGTCATGTGAGCGCCCTAATTGGAGGGAAAAGAATATTTGAATTTGGGAGAGAAAAAAGTTATAAATAAGAGGCCTTGCTCTCTCATTTGGCATCTATGAAGAAAATATAACGAAGTGTTGCCGAAATGGTGTCTCAATTGCTTCGAAGAATGCATACCTCCTAGCTAATCTTGGTTTCTTTCTTGAAAGATGGCAACTAGCTAAGAGAAAAGGCTGTTCTTTACACTGAAGAACAGATAGTGCTTATTGTGATAGAGATGTTTGAAGTTTTCTAAAGTTCTTTTGTGCTTTTGTCAATTTTCAGGTTGCTGGTTTTGGCTTGGCTGTAGGTTGTTTTCACTCATAACTTCTTGGAGGGATTTTTGTTGGTTCTGGGTGTTGGCTCTTTGAATTAGTCTACCTTGGGCGCCTCATTCTGCTAATTTGTAGATTTTTTGGTGGTGTCTATGATTTTATCTTGCAAGGTCGCCCCTTTTGAAGGTCATACCATGCCTGTCAATGCTTTGGAATGTGTGCATTAAATATTGGGAGGTATTTGCAACGGTTTCAATGCCTAGTCTTGGACGCCTTCTCCTTAGGCTTCATTTGCATTCAGTCTCACGTCATTCGAAGGAGTATAGATGGAGTTATAAGTATTTTAGTGAGTTGCCTAGTTGCTGGAGTGTGTTTTCAGTTTGCTGGTCTGTTATTTCAGTTTGTAGAAGTTGCAGTTTTGGGGGTGAGTTTTCATATTTAGTGAGCCTTTGAAGGTTGGAGATCAAATTAAAATATTGCAGCTTCTTGGATAGCTTAACCATTGGCTTCTTACAGGATTGATTCTAATTATAAAGTTGTTTTAGTAGTACTGATCAACTCACATTTACATTTTGCTAATTTCTATTGTATTCCCACTTTTAGTGGAAGAGGCTGACCACACGGCCTTGTTTACTTTGGTTTAAGCATTATCATTCCCACCATTGGTGGAAGAGACAGGCCTAGCCGTCTTGCATATTGTACTGGGGTCGGCTTGCCGCCCTTCTTTACTTTCAGTATTCATATTGTTGATCGGATGAGCCGTCCATTTACTTTATGTACTAGCATTCATATTGTTGATCGGCTGTGCCATCAAATCACTCCCGCTGAAATGCGCGGTCAAGTTGCATAAACTTTACTTTCCAACATTGCATTTCATTTAGTTTGGAGACTTACGATCCCGGTGCCATATGCTCCCACCTTGCCCAACATTGGGATCCTGGTGTACATTCTTGGCATAGGGTTACTTTCAGCAATTGATTTGATTTTGGCTAGCGCTAACGAGTGCCTTTGTTGAAGTGTTGTTGCAAAAAATTGAAAAAATTAAAAGTGGGTCATTTCAACAATATTATCAATTGGAACTATAAATCCAGGCATGCTGATTTCTATTCCTCTATTATTTATGTTTGAAAGGTTATTTGTTTATAAAATGCCTTTGTTTGGGAAAGATTGATTTTGAATGCATCATAAGCTTGTTTTTATGAACTTGATTTATTTCCTAGCTTGGGATAATCTTGTGTGATTCATGGTTGAGTCTTGAATTGGTGAAACCTTTTTATATGGGAATACATATAAACTATATTGGAATTTGTGTGGCTTTGTGCTACTAGAGCTATACTTAGTTTGTCAAGACTATATGGATGTTGCATGAAAAGTGAAATGTGGAATATGTTGCTATCTTATAGTACTTTTATGAAAATGTCATTTTGAACATGAGTGGGTAGCTTGGTTATTCTTGGGGTTAGATAATCCATGGGAAAGAGAGTAACCTAGTTGGCCATTTAATATGTGTGCATGTATGGTTAGCATGGTTATACCTGGGGTTAGTTAATCCATGGGAAAGGGTGTAACCTAGTTAGTCAGTTTGTTATAATCTGGTTATTCCTGGGGTTAGAATAATCCATGGGAAAGGGAGTAATCTAGTTATTTAGTTTGTCAAGTCTTGGTTATTCTTAGGTTAGGATAATCCATGGGAAAGGGAATAACCTTGTTGGACAGTTTGTTATGTCATCACCTTAGATTGAATGTGTGTTATGATTGTGAATGGTCAATACCAAATCAAGCTAAAGGGTGGGTGGACAGATGACTTGCACTAGAAGTACTAGGTGTTGAATTCATTAGCCAAAGTAGTGTAAGCAACCACTATTTACACTGTCAGTTCACTGTGATCCAGAATTGCATACTAAGCAGAAAATCATGCATGTAGGTTGTAGCCAATGTATGGTAGCTCTAGATATGTAGGACACAACACTATGCTCAAGAAGACCAAGATTATGGGGTTACCAAACCAATCTTTTTGTTGAAAGGTAGGGCCATCTTACCAGTTAGGTAGATGTGCGGGGGACCACAGTAAGTCCATGGTTGGTGGAAAAGCACTTGAGTGATGCTCTCCCTCATACAGTTGGCGGCCGGGATTTGAGGATCTAGCGCCAGTTTGGGGACACCTCAAATGTATGCACCAGTGATGGGAACATCTAGGAGGTATGCATGAGTATTGGAGACATCTAGATCATTGTATTTTGTTTGTATATCTATATCATTGAGCTCATGGAAGCTATGAATGTAAACATGTATCTCTATTCTTATATGAGAAATTGAAAATGGGAAATGTCATCATGAAATCATGTAATGTGAAATCATTACTTGAAATATTGAAATGTTTCTTTGTTATGCAATGGGAAATTTTGAAATGGTTATGTTTCAAATTGCATCTTGTTATTCAAATGGAAAAGAAAAATTTTATTGCCATAATGTTAATAGTATAAATTGTTCACTTGTGGGTAAAACATAGTAAAAACAATGGGTAGAACAATGGGCATGTTACAATATATCATTATGAAACCAACTCTGCTAACAGAATTCACACACAATACTTATTTGATTAGGCATGACATTCAACCATGAACTTCAGCAATCATTAGATAAGGTATCACATCCACCCATGAACTTCAACAACCCATTAGATAAGGCATGATATCCAACCATGAACTTCAGCAACCATCAGATAAGGCATGACATCCAACCATGAACTTCAACAATCCTCCCATACATCAGTGTTAGCCCAGACTAAATATAACAATGACAACCAATGCCAAGAACTAACAACCTTCCTTATTTCTCAAGAGCTAACATCAATGAAAACAATTGCCAACAATCTCACAAACATGTGTAACAATCTCACCAAGTGTTGACAACAAAGACAACCAACAATCAATGTTGACATCAATGACAACAATCTACCAACAAAAAATGGCAACAAGTAACTCGTAAGAATACTTGACACCGGTTTTTTTGCACTCACTGCAATTTTTTCTGAAAAATGCGTGAAAACCTGCGATTTTTTCCAAAAAACCTGTCAAATCTTAGTTAAAAAGGGAAAAAATATAAACATTAAAAAATTTGACGCCATTCTGAGTCATTTTCAATGTGATTTACAAGCACAAAACATGGCTAGGACATGCGACGCAATTTTACCATGACAAACCCGCAAGTAACAAGGGATTTAGAGCACATGATAGACGATTTAGGGCATGCGACAGGCTATTTAGGGCAGGCGACAAGAAATTAAAATAATAACTTTTTTTAATATTTTTTATCATGTATTTTTTAATTAATATTAGTATAATGTATTTTAAATTATAACTTTCAAAATTTTGTTAAGTTATTTGAAAATATTCAACAAATTTTTAAAATATGTAATATATATAAAATTAAGAGTGATTATGTTTATTTTTAGATATATTTTTTTCGTGTTTTAAAAATTAATTTTATTTGTGTAAATTTAATTTTAAATGATTTTTAAAACATTTTATAAACAAAAAAGTGATAAAATTGTGAAAATGGCATGCGACATGAAGGTTTGTGTGGTTTCAATAGCCTTAATTTGGGCCGCCCCTCAACCCCGTTGGGGGCGTTGCCCCAAAACCCCCATGAGGGGCACTGCCCCTCAATCCTGTTGAGGGCATTGCCCCCAAACCCCCGTGAGGGGTGTTTCCCCTCAACCTCATTAGGGTCTATGATATGTATTAAACTCTAATTTTGATTTATATGATAGAAATCAATAATATGTTCTACAAATTTAGTAATATTTGTTTTTTAGAATATTTTGAAATTTATGTATTTTAAAATGTTCGATAAAATTCCCAAGTTTTTAAAAAAATTGGGTTTGCCAAGTAATTGCCGAGTCTGAATTTTACAACTATGGTTTTACCTATATTCCAAAATTCCTTATCTAGATCCCCTTTTTTCATGTTATAATCCTTCATAAAAATGATAAAAGGACCATTTTGTATCATGTGACAAAAAGAGATGTAAATTCCCAAATTTTGCCCCCAAACATTCAACAACCAATTACCAAAAAACTATATGGAACATTTTCAATATCCATGCAGGCTAAAAAGATAGTTATATTTTTAAGCCTAATTTCTTCATTCTTAAGAGCTTTGATCATTTCCTCGTTAGGATTAACTCGGAGTACCCCAATCAAACAAAGATCTGTACCTTCTTCCTATCCTTCTACACTTTCTTTGATTCCTCTCTTGTTGCCATCTCCACTGTCGACTTCGACTCCAACTTCAAACTTGGCATCCTCCAGTGGTGCCTTTGCATCCTCTTGGCTTAAAGCATCCCTATAAGACTTCTTCTCTACTTTCTCTTCTTCCAACCTGCCCTCCCAATTATGTGTTTCAACTTTCCACAAGTTCTCACCAATAAGCACTAATTGCCTCTATCCACGATTACAACCAACTCCTGAGGGGCGTACAATGAACCCAACCTCGACCCACCCACCAAATCACCAACTTAAAAGGTGAAAACAATAGGATTTCAAATTTAAATTCGTTTAAAAGAAAACAAACCATTAACAACAAAAACAAAGCACAACCAAAAAAAATACTATAAACAACCAAGGAACAAGAGAAAATTGATGGAATATAACCAATAATGATGAAGAGTATTAATAAGTCAATTCTAGCATGGAAGAAGTTTGCAGCAGGTCGACAATGGAGGGTCTCCTCAAACAACCTCAAAGCTCCTTCCTCTTTATTTGGCTCTTTTTGACATATATCAACAGTTATACAATTATTATTGATAATTTTATCGTAATACAATGTATTGTTTCACTTTGAAATTTCAAAGTTTTGAGTATATAGAGGTCATATGTCATATGTAAACATCTTTGAATTATGACAAAGTTATAATCAAAATAGACTTATTAGTTCTGCAAATGCATTAATTCTTGTTTTTGTTTTTGTATATTATTTTCTTTTTAGTGATTTTTTGTTAATTCCCAAGTCCAAGTCAAAATTTTGGGCTGTTGAGTCTGAGTTTCCCAACTATGCACCCAGGGTCCTGCCTTGGGACAAATCTAGAGGCCAGGACAGGACCCTGGCTGAACCCAAGCCAGACTCAAACCAGAATCAGGCCTGGTTCCAAACTGGTTCAGTTCTGGTCAGGATTCCTATAGAACCCCGTAACAATAAATAAATTCTCAAGAATGTCAAAGCAGATAAATAGTGTACTAGATGAATAAGTAAATGCCACCAAATATCTTGAAAATTTAGGAAAAGTAACAACAAAATATTTGCATTTCTAATATTAATAATTCAGTATATAAAATAGCTAGACAAGTAAATAATTCACTGCATTCAAGTGGAAAGAAACAAATGTTTAAAAAACCATCTAACATGTACTACTTCCAAAAATATATTTTTTTAACATATGTTGCTAAAGCAGCTGTCAACCTTGCTAAATACTAACAAACAGATAAATATGGCATGAGAAAAATACTTTGATTCTACACACAATTGGACTATTTGGAAAAGTGGACACAAAATAATATCGTAAAGTCAGCTTGCAAGTTGGTACCAAGTTCATCATATTTTTAGGGCAATTCTGTGTTGAATTCATTTTCAACTCTCTTCCAAATTTTATCACATTAAAAAGGAAAATCTACAATTGTTTATCTTACAGATCACCCTTATATTTAAAGGGATAAAATGTCACTGTTTATCCTCAAATTGCCCTTATCAATTGACTGCAAATCACATCCATGAAATGCAAAGGAAAATCATCATTTATTCAAACAGAAAGCAATAAATTTCACTAATTTCAATAATATGAATTTTATTTGACAAATTTGAATGAGTTTTTAAGTTTTGGATTTAATTTGCCAAATTTCAATGTTTTTCTTCGAATCTGGTGAGCTCTAAGCATATTGAATCTGGCAAGGGTAAAAGATAGAAACCCTTGAGAGGAATCATATTAAAGGCTGTGATTGATAAGTTCCGACACCCATTGAGATAAACATAATTACAAGCAAGAAAGATGAGAAAGGATTAGCCTGAACCGTGCATATGGCAAACACTATTTTATCAGCTATATGTGGAGTATGACAATATAAAAAGAAGCTTCTAGATAAAAGGAACGTCCAAAGAGAAGAAAGAGAAAATGAATCTTCTGGAGGAAGAATGTTTTGAAGAGAAAATAGTTGTAAATAGATATAAGTACAACATTTAAGAATATACAAAAAGCCTTCTGACTATGTAGAATGAAATTCACTTCATAAAGTACCCTATCAGATATCCCATGTGACTATTTGATAAAATGCACCAGCCCATGTGACTATATTTCATCATCAATTGTGCTAATTGCAAACAATATAGTCCTCAAAACCCAATTTCTGAAGAATAACTTACCACAGAATCTCTCCATAGGCACAACTTCCTCACAAGCTGCTCAAATTTCCCATCATTTAGCTGGAATATGTACAAACCAAAGCATTCTGTAAATTCACTTTAACAGTAACTATACTATTTCATATGAATGCGTCAAATAGTACAACAATAAAAACTGAAGCTTACAATTGGCTTTCTAGATTTATAACTTCCTCCTTGACTGCTGTAATAGCGTGACAATATTGATGAAGCTGCAGCTGCTCCTCCTGAAGTTACCCCATCTTTCTCATACAGTTGAAGAGTCATCAAATTAGAACGACGAGTAACCTCCTCAAACAAACTTGAGCATACAAAATCACTGTGGATATTTTGTAATGTATCTTCTCCTGCAAATACTTATAATATCATGTATAGAAATGTATGGGTATTTAAGCAAAGAACCATGCTGTCCAGTTTAAAAAACAAACAACCAATTCAATGAAAGAGAGCAGCAACAGAATTGGATATATCATGATACTTCAGATTCGGAAATAAGAATAAGCTTTACAACAATTCTATTCAAAAAGTAAAGGATCAATCTCTTAAACAGGCAAGCAACATAATTATCCACAAGGAATAATATAAATTTTGTAAACTCAAACCATTTTTGAAAGGGAAACCGACAGGATTGTATGACTCGAGAAGATCAACTTCTCTAATTTTGTGATACATTGAAAAATATCCGTTTATATTTTGATTAAACATTCTGTTACATCTAAGAAAGATAGGTGGCTACCCAATGATGAAAAAACAAGTGGAGATTCAAATAAAGTAAACCAATTGAATCCCTTTTATGCATCTTATATTTCAGTAATTTTATTCATAGTTTGCATTAAAAATCACAAAACATCCATATTCCGTATCAAAGAAGGCATATACTAATTTCTTTATTGACTAAGATTAGAACTAGAAGCAGTGCTTGAACTGCAGAAAAGAAATTCAAACCCAGGCACCACACTGATGACGACAAAATAAAACCATAGGAGCTCTGACCAAATACAAAACATGATGTGATATCATCTAAAGAAATTAAAATAATCTATACAACTCTCTTGAACCTAAGAAGATCCTGTGGGCTTATGCACTGATACATCAATCATCCTGCAAAATTCCTTATAAGCATCATATTTCAGAAAATGTTCCTGGTTATATCTTAAAAACATATCAGGAAAGAATGACATCGTTTTGAATTAATGCATCCCAGCTAGTAGTCTCATGTACCCTTCAGGTTGGCAAAGCAAACAGAGTTAATAATTACTGCAGCTACAAAAGAAGAAAAACCTTATCAACTGCATCAATTTTACTCCTTGTCTACATATTGTAAATGACATAAATATGAACTGCCCTTGTCCGCCAACCTCAAAAGTTATACAAGCAGATCAAGTTGATCAACATTTAAACTGAGGGCAACAAGCTAACAGCTTTTCCCCTATTTGGATTTCCAAGCAAATCAAAGAAATGAACTGGCAGCATAAATGGACAACATAATGTTGTAAATGGCCTTTTTGTTAGGAATACTGCATCATAGGATGCATATAATAATTATTTATTAGGTTTGTTATACTTTGTTAAATAGGTTGACATAATATGTTAGTGTTTCTTAGATCAGATTAAACAATGAAAGCACTTAATAATATTGCAACATATAAGACAATGAACACAACAAGATACCCCGGGAAAACCCTCCTCTTGAGGGAGAAAAACCCAGCAAATGAATCTCTTATATAAAGTAAAACAAGAGCAGAAATCTGCTTACAACTTAGGCCCAACAATGGCCAATACTTGATACAAAGAAATCGCCCTTCTTCTAGATGCAAACTATGTAATGAATATGATATCTTCTTTGAATCAAATCTGCTGCTATGAAAGTGCAAATTCTGCTCTGCTCTTAATTGCGAACTTGCTTGAATTGAATGGATGATAAACAATGACAAGAAGACCTTGTATAAATACAAGAGAGGCGCCTCTTCAAGTTAGGTCGGCCCCTTTAGGAAAAACATAAATAATGATAAATACAATTAGGGTCGGCCCATGAACAAATAGTAAATGTGAATCCATTAGGGTCGGCCCTTTGTCATTAATGAATGTTATAGTCATGAATTAAATAGCCGAATGGCTATTCATTTAATTCATGCTCTTCTCCTTGGAATTCGTGCAAAGGAAGTGCAGCCCATAGCTGCTATAACATCAACATAATAGCGGTACGAATGTCTGTTTAATATATTTAGGGAGGTTGTTTATGCAGTTTCCTATAAAATAGGATATGAGAATCCTATACATATGTAATATGATTGAATGAATGGAGAGTGGAGTAAAGAATATTATTTGTGTAAAATTCCTCTGATTCCTTTCATGGTATCAGAGCAATTCAATCTTTGGCCACTAAAAAATTTAGATTCATAGTTTGAATTTCTCTCCCTATTTTTTCTCCTGCATATGGCCGATGCCCATTCTATGAAGTGACCCAATTCTTGTGATTTCTTGTGAGCAGAAAGATTGTCTATCATAGATGTGGCTGAGGTGATGATTTTATTCTACAGATCAATACATTGTAGCATAGTGTGAATGTTATTCACTGTCCTACTGGTGTCCACATTGCAGATATGAGGAGATCTGCAGTAACTTAACCACTAGTTATATCTTTTCAAGTTGCTCATATTGACTTTGTTGATGTCAAGATTTCCAAGCTCAACCTTGCACCCATTTCATCTCACTTTGCACATCTTTGGTCATTTTTTGTATCCAACCCATCATATTGATAATATTGTGCCTCATAGACAAGAATCAATCATATCTATTTTGTGCAGCATATTGGTAAGTAACATTTCTTATTGAACCAGCTGCTTAGATAGAAGGACATTACACCATACAAAGATCTTCCTGTAGGAGTCAAATATCATAATTTTTCCTAGCCACACCATACAGAGGAGACGTCTCTGAATTGGGATGAAGGATGCAACATAGCCTTCGCTCTCATTTACATTCAAGAGGATCAGCATGAGAGTCCTGTGCATAAGGACATAAATGTGAGCAGTGTCATGGGGATTTTTTCCTTGCTAGATTGATGAAACGAGAAGGGGAAGGACATATCACGGCGGTAGCAGGAATAATTGAGTACACTGCACTAGAATCTATAATAATGAGAAAGGCGATTTGATCATTGATGCTAGGGAAGCTGGTGTCTCATGGGTGAATGTTAGCTGAAAAGGTAGTGTCTTGATGCAAATTTCCCTTTTGTGAGATTTGTCCCTTTCGTCAAGTGTCCATAGTTTTGATATCATTCTTCTTTGAGGTTAGTTTTTTTTCACTTTTGTAGAAATCAGTTTAGTGTTGCTATAATAACAAAACAATTTAAAGTGTTAAAATTTATAATAGTGTTCCCAATCAAGTCAAAGTACATTATCAGTGGACACTGACACCTTTGACATTGAATTGATTAAGGGGGGTCAAGTATTTTCAATATGGAGAAAAATAGCATATTGATTGACAAATTTGAAGGTTCAAAGTTCCGCACATGGCAAATCAAGTTACGGTTGATCCTTATTGAAAAGTATCTATGGGATGTGGTAAGTGGAGCAACAACAAGGCCAACTAATGCTGATGGAAGCACAAAATGGACTGCAAAGGATCGAAGAGCAATAGCTTTGATTGGTCTTGGCCTTTCTGATGCATACCTCCAACGTATTAACTTATCGAAGACCTCAAAGGAAGTGTGGGATTATTTGAATGATTTGTTTGGATCACAAGCATCAAGTGCAAAGATCAGCTTAAAGCAGAAATTGTTCGGACCGAAAATGATGGAAGGTGACAATATTGTTCAACATATCAGTAAGTTTTATTCCCTAATGAACAGTGTTCCACGGGGACGCATCCCCCCCAAAAAACCCTACGTTTCCTAGACGGGGGCATCTCGAAGACTTGGGGACTTTGGGGGGACGTCCTCCCACCAAACCACCACCAACGCCACCATCCCACCACCAATTTCGCTGTCTCCAAGACGCTGCTAGGACTTCAAGGATGTTGGGGTGTCCTCAACACGTCTAGGGGACTCCTAGTTGTCTCCAAGATGTATAATTCTTATACATACATTTTTTTATAACTATTTTTTCAGGTACTATATGTGTTTCAGCACCTTGCCACCCCTCCGTCGCCGTCCCCTCGCCACCCCCAAATTTAGACCCCCCGTCCCCCATCCCCGAAACACGTCCCCTGCCGTCCCCCCGTCTCCGTCCCCAAAACCCCGTGGAACACTGCTAATGAATCAACTAGCTGGGATAAAAGATAAAGTAGATGATGATGATGCAAAAGCTATTTTGTTAAATAGCATGCCCCTAGCTAGGGTAATATTATGTTCACATTGAACAAAGAAGATGCTACCCTAGAAGATATAATATCTACTTTAATTGATGAAGGAGCTAAGAAAATTCACTAAACTATAGAGAAATCTGCAATGTTTGGAAAAAACAAGCTTAACCATTCCTCCAAATCCAGTTCTTCTACATCAAAGGGAAATCATTTTATCAAGGATAGAATTTTGTGCTACTATTGCAAGAAAAAGGGACACATTATTATGAATTGCATTCAGCGTGCCAAGGATCTCCTCAATGGCACAATAAATATAGATAAAGCATTGCTTGCAGACAATGATGAAGAATGTCTTTTTGAAAAAAAGCTACTAAAGACCCTCCACACAAGAAAAGTGAGGAGGAATATATTTTCAAAATCAAATCAAAAGTTTGTATTTGTGATTGGATGTGTTTGTCCCTATTAGTTTTAGGATCAGAAATACAGTAAACAGAAATTGCAGCGCATAAAACAATGAACACCACAAGATACCCTGGGAAAACCCTCCAACTTGAGGGGAAAAACCCAGCAAATATATCGCTTATATATTTAGGAATAAGAGCAGAAATCTGCTTACAACTCAGGCCCAACACAAGGCCGAATTTGATAAAATGAATAATAGCACCTCTCCTAGATGCGAATATACAGCATGAATATATTTCCCCTTGAAATCAGTCTGCTGCTACAAAATAATGATCTGCTGCTCAAGATGATCATCTGCTGCACAAGTGCGAACTTCTTCTAGGAATGCGAATATGATGAATGAACTTGATGATGAAATGAGGTGATCATCACCTTGTATTTATACAAAACAATATGATACTTCATGTAGGTCGGCCTCATAAAGAATTAGCAAATAATATATATTATTTCTTTAAGTCGGGCCCATTTAATTATTCACAATAATTAAATGTTATATTATGGTGCCAAGTGAAGTGCCTCTTCACTTTAATAAATAAATGAATGGCCATTAGGCTATATGAATTTATTGTCCAACAATTAAGGCGGAAGTATGTAGCCCGAAGCTACAACATCAACAATCCCCAATCACAATTGTTGGTTGTAGTGTTGAAAAGCAACGAGTACCCACCAAACTCGCGAGTACTCGTGCATCTACAAGTCGGGTGAGTTACTCACCGAAAAAATGCGGCACTACGTAATACAAAAACTCGCAGCACTTTCCAAACCTAAAACTTGCCAAAAATTGCGCCTTTTCAATAAACTCATGGCAAAACTTGGCCATGATGTGTTTAAAATGAGAAAAAAGCCGACCTTAATATTTTTACATTGTTTTATCATATTTTGCGAAGCAAATAAATTAACCTGCAACCTGACTAGGGTTTGCGGTAATGTGATTAGGGTTCGCGACAGGCTTCAAGGAAACACGACTAGCTTCAAGGCAAGACTAAGTGAAGTTGAACTATGAGACATTATCAGAATTTAGATCCTTGCAATTTCATATATCATGATTTATTTATGGATATCGTCTTTAAAAAGATGAGTTATCAAAATGTGTTTTGAATCTTTTGATAGAAAGACCAGATTTCATTCATAGAAAGGATTTTTTATTACAAAAACCCAGCACCAATTTGAATTGGAATCAAATTAGTGGAATATCAAAAATATATATGTATTATGAGTAAATTAAATGGATTTCATCGGAGTGTGTTTTGATAAAAAGACTAAATTTCATATATAGAAATGGCTTTTTATTAGTGACATCAGTGAATATGGATTAGAAAAGAAAAATAAATATAGGTTTCATGGTTGTCCCCATGTTGAGTGTTTGTTTGTAATTTACAAACACTCAACATGGGAACAGCCTTTATTTGTGTGGCATGTTTGTCTCTGTGTGAATGGATTGCCATTCAATATTGTTCACTCACAATATTGGCAACAAATGGTGAAAGCAATTCATGAGGCTCCAAAAGAGTAAAAGGGCCTAGGTTTTGAGAAGGTGCATAGAAACTTATTGGAAAAAGAGGTGAAGTTTGAAGAGGAGTCATTGAAGCCCATATGGGATTCGTGCAACAAAACAAGGGTGTCTATCATTTTCAATGGATGAATTGCAGTGTCCCCTAAAGGGGCAATGTTTTTTAGAGTAGTGGATTGTGAAGGGCAAGTGAAGGATGGTGCATTTATTGCTAACATTCTCATGACAACCATTGCGGAAGTGGGCCCTTGAAACATTGTTGTTGCATTATTTTGTAATCCAAATCTGACTATATACCAACAATTTCTATGTCTATTTCAAATTGTGGCTATAGGAATATCATTACCAGCATGATTCAACTCCAATTGATTGGATTAATGTTATGAATCATAAACTATTGTTTAATGTTTACTGTGACTATCCTTATTTTATAACAAGATGCACAAGTTGTTGCCAGGGATAAAATTTAATAAATTGTACTACTCAAAATAGCCTAGAGTTATCACAATTGACTACAACACTAAAAATAAACCTTGCATCCAACAAGCTACTAAATCAGTATGACATGTCGTCAAAGAGGTGATGTTTGTAGTGTCCCCATTTTTAGCACTGCACTCTCCAATGAATGATAGCTTATCCCCGAATACCCGTAGGCTAGTCAGTGGCAAAATTTGGGTTTCCAACTACTTAGAGGTTTCTTTTGAGGATTCAGGGGTTTGCATGTTAGAGTTTTGCAGTTTTGTTGCAAGATTCTTTTTGGGTTTTCCGAAAGCTTCGCAGTGGTATGACCTGCAACTGAATCAGTTAACTTTTTCAGTCTTACTATTTCTAGTAAGTTACGACGGCTGCATGTTGGAGTTTTACAATTCGGATTATGGATTCCTTCTGCGTTTTCAGAGAGCTTCGCGACAATGCGACATGCAACTGAATCAGAGAACTTTTTCGGACTTACTATTTTTAGTAAGTACGACAGCTGCTCGGATTGTGGTCAAAATGAGTTTGGAACAACTTACTATTTTTAACAGTATGCTATTTTTAGTAAGTTCTATTTTTAGCAGTGCTATTTTTAGCAAGGTTTTTGCAGTTCAATTCAGTGGCTCTATCTGGCAGGTCAATTTGAGCAGTTTGGTCTCCAACACCTCTGGTGCTAATTTTGGCTGTGTTTCAACAACTTGGTATTATGACTATTTCAAGCAAGGCAGTATATTTAGTTGGTCTCCAGCATTTGAGGTGATTATTTTGGCAAGTTTGATATTTGATGAAAATATTATTTTAAGTGAAATATTTTTACTAAGGCTGGGTGGACACCTAAATGGAGAGATAAGTTGGCTTATTAAAAAGAGCAATTTTTATAAGGTTTCTCACTTAAATATTTTGGACGCCATACTTGGAGAAATACTTAAAAAGCATTTCACTTTATTATTTGGGACGCCTAACATTCCTTTTATTGCCATTTTAAATAAAGTTTTATCCTTCTTATGTTTGGACGCAAAGTTATGGAGGATGAAGTTTGAAATAAAACGCAAATGTCAAAGTAAATTTGAATGTGAATCTCATGGGAGCGACCTAATTGGAGGGAAAAGAAATTTGAATTCAAGGTTGGAGAAAGTTATAAATAAGAGGCTTTGCTCTCTCTTTGGGGATCTTATGTCTACTATATTGTTATGCTGCCGAAATGGTTAGTGAGTTGCTTCGAAGAATGCATACCTCCTAGCTTTGGCTTGACTTCTTGCTTGAAAGATAGCAACTAGTTGAGATTTGGCTGTTCTTAATCCTTGAGAGCAGATTGAGCATATTGTAGTTGAGTTTCTTGAGTTTTTATCAATTTTTGGAGTTGCTGGTTTACTATAGCTGATTGTCGTTTTTGCTCATAAGTCTTAGGATGAATTTTATTTGGTTATGGGTATTTGTCAAATGAGTTTTGCAGACCTGGGCGCCCCTCTTTGTTGATCTTCAGATTTTATTATCAAGTGTGTGAATTTTAAGGAAGAAATCGCCCTTCTTGGGGGCCATACCATGCTGGAAGTGCTTTGGAATGCGTGCAAAAATAAATCATGAGTTTTGGTTGCAGTTTGTTGCTTGGGGTTTGGGCGCCTACTTGCTACAGAGCATTTGGTTTTGGTTTGGTGTCATTTGAGTTAGTTTTGAGCAAGTTCTTTGCATTTTAGTGGATTGTTGAGTTGCTGGTCTGTGCATTTTAGTTGTTGGTCTGTCAGAAATCAGATTGTAGATGTTCTCCTTGGAGTTGAGATTTTAGTGTGGATGAGTTATTTGAGGATAGGAAAGACATATTCTATGATTGCAGCATTGAGTTCTTGAAAAAAATTTGTTATTGGCAAGAGTTCTATCATTTTGTAAAGTTGAACAGTAGTACTGTCAGCTATCTCATTATCTTGCTTCTTACACTACTTTCACATGCTTGTGGAAGAGACTGGTCATCCTCAGTCTATATTGTATTGCATTTGCATATTGCTGATCGGCTGAGCCGTCAACACACTGCCGCTGAATAAGTGGTCGAGTTGCATATTTACTTTCAACATTGTACTTCTGTTTCCAATCCTCTCGCTGAATAAGTGGTTGAGTTGATTGTTACCTTTAGCAATGCAATTTCTATCTCCAATCCTCTCGCTAAATAAGTGGTTGAGTTGATTGTTATCTTCTTTCATTGTACTTTTGCAGCAGTTTCAGATGTGTGCTAATGATCCCCTTTCAAGTATGCTCTCACCTTGCCCGTACTAGTATCTAGGTTGATCAGAAGAGAAAGGGTTCCCTTCAATTGGTATGTGATTTCACTAACGTTAACGGGTGAAATTAATGTGTTAAAATTTGAAAAAAATTGGCTAGCACATTTCAATGTTGGTCAAATTTGATAGGCTTATCCATCACTTGGCCTAGTAAACCAAAACTATCAACCATCATAAATTATAATTATACCTACATGTTTTAAAATGAATAAATACTAGGAAAATCAGCAAAAAAAGTAGACATAGGCTAGCCTTACATAGAAAAATTAAAAACAACATTGTAAACCTAGAAATAGCAATTCAAAAAATAACAATAAAACATTCTTTTAAAACATAGGAAGCTTGAAAATAAATTATTAAAAGCTTACAAAAATTACCATGTGTTGGAACTCAACCTAGAAAATGCAAAATTGCTTAAGTCTAGGCCCCTTGTGCATTTAGCCTTGTTGTGCACATTATATACAACCAATTTGACAAAACTAAAAATGGGTCTTTCCTCAATGAAAATTGTGTAAATAGTGTCCCTCATTATTTCCCATGTTCCTATCAGCTACTGGAAGTTGCAAGAAAACTAAAAGTTCTAAGTTTGGGTCATTTCTACTCATTTTCTACATTTTTTGTCGAGTTGTGGAGTTTTAGTGGAGTACCAAAATCTTCTACTCATCAAACATCCCATCCTAGCCACTAGTCCCACACAAAAAATCAACAAAGTCTATCGGGTCCCTTTTTCCCTTCATTTTCCTTCATTTCTTTCAATTTGCAAGTTTTTGACAAACATCTAAACTTCTTCTTTGTCCCAACCTCCCAAATTCCCATCCTCTTCTGCATCCTCGCATTCTCCCACTCTCTTGCTCCTTTCCCTTTTTCCTTTTGTGGAGTTTCAAAGTTCATCTAGACTTCTTGTGCTTCCTTTCCATTTCCCAGCCTCCCATCCTCTTCCACATCCCTACATTCTATTTTTCCTCACTTTCAATCAAATTTTATGCACTTTACTCCTCCAGACTTCTTCTCGATCCCTTTTCCTCCAAAACTCTAGTCCTTCTCCACTTTTGATTTTTGCAACCCTTGATCCCTTGTTTCCCTTTTATGGACTTGCAAGTTTCTAACATTATTCTTCCATTTTCCATCTACCTATAGACATCCATACCTCTAGTTCGCTGATTAATTTCTCACATTCCTTCCAATTTTACTTTTTGTGGAAATTTCTTGCATTTCTAGAACTACATTTGTCATCCAATTCTACTCCCAGTTCACTAATTTCGCATGTTTTTCCCACATCCATTTGAATCCCTCATGCAAATTTCCAACAGACTTCTTTCGTCTTCCCTTCACCTGTTGATCCCGACCTCCAATCCATTTCTACCTTCCACCACTTTTCACTTCACCTCTCTTTTGCAAACTTGCAAAATTCATCCAAACTTCTTTCATTTCATCTTTCCACATCCAAAACTCTTGTCCGGTTCTTGAATTTCACAATGAGATCCTGCATTTCTCCCAAGCACATTCTTTTCTCAATTCTTTCTTCTACAAAGTTTTGATGGACTTCTAGACTTCCATTTTAACCTCTCATCTTGACCACCAATCTTGCATCAAATTACTACAAAGTTTTTCAATGCTTTTGTTGATTGTTTCTTCTTGTACAAAGTTCAATCTAACTTCCAAACTTCTAGTCTTTCATCTTGACATCCCATCCTGACCTTCAATTCCACATCGTTTCTTTGCATTTCTTCTAGATCACTTCATTTGCTCACTTCATCCACCTACAAAGTTTCAATGGACTTCGAAACTTCCATTCCCACGTCCATGCTTGATCTCTAGTCTCGCAATGAAACCCAACATCTCTCATTCTAACCTCCCATCCTACATCAAAGTTCTACATTCCACCCCTTTCGCCTCTATCACTTCAAAACTTTCCAAATACCATTAATGACTAGATTTGACCCTTGCCACTATCCCAACAAACTTTTCTCACCTAAAAAATCGTTGTCCATCCCAAGGGAGCGAGTTTTCTTACATTTTCAACAACTAGTGATGACAGGGTCCACTTCGCCATGAATGTGATGGTTGAGTTCTAGTTGTCGATGGTCTTCATGCAATCTCTAGATTGTTCATTCCACTAATTAATAAAATTTTGTTTGTCTTGCATTCCACATTTGTGACCTCCAATCCAACATCAAATTCCCACATTTACTCCAAACTACCTACCTCCTTACACAACCTTGGATGCCATTAATGGTCTACACATGGACACAATGATACAAGGGAAGACTTTCAAGCACCTCTTGTTACTTGTGGACCCCTTAGAGACATGGTTTGTGTACAAAGGCATATGGTTGATGATATAAAGGGCACGGTTCCAAGTGCATGCCATGTGGAAATGATACAAGCAAAAATGGGCAGCCTATGCAATTACAAATGACCCTGGTTCTTCCCCCAAGATTGCTTGATGGTATTGAGAAATATATATATAAGCAAGTTTATAATTAAGAAAAAGAGCACAGGCAAAAAGTTGCAAAGCTAAAACAAAAAAGAAACGGTTATAGACCATGAGAGATTCCTTCCAACAACAAATTTAGAGCATTTTTACATTGTAATTTTTTTGGGTTTTCTCCCAAAGGGAATGATACTGCATTGTAATTCTAAACGAATGTTTCAATATGCAGATTTGGGAGGTGGGAGCGTTGAGCAGGACAGGTGGCGTCTTTGTTGCAAGCGTCATTAATGGCCTCTGGCCATTAGGGTTTGAATCTCTCCCAAGTTGTGCTCTCTTTTTCCCTTGGTTTATGTTCCTCTCTGCTTTTCGTTTGCTTGGTTTATTACGCATGCATGTGTATTGTTTGCAACGTCTGGTGGTTGTCCTTTTTTCCTCACGTTGGCAATCAAATCCTTGCCCTCTAAATTAATGCTCTCCAACAATGGACGAGGATGCCCTGATTCCGAACGTCCCACCGAACAAAGAAATTAAGGAGAATGAATTCAATATAGAAAACCAAAAGAAGTATGCTAATTAGCCTCTCTCATTCAAGGAAATTATGATAGTTGAAACGGATTCTCCCCCCCCTCCCCCCCAATCGTCTGCAAAATTCATAAGTCACGAGAATGGAGGTGGCAAGGAAGGCCACGCGCTCGAAGGAGCAAGTAAGTGCCTTCTTCCTCCCACAAATAAATTAATCATCTCCCCAAATTTAAATATGGCTTTAGCAATTAAAAAAGAAGAGTTTAGGCTGGGAAATGTGGCAGTTTTTTTGGTTGCATTAGATATTAACAAAGTTTCGGCTAGAAAATTTCTTTATGAATGGATATATATGTATGGCAAGAAAAACTAGGGATACAAATCTCCTTCTATAGGTTGTTGAAAAAAGGATTATTTTTGGTCATCTTTAGAGACCATAAAATGCAAAAGATAGTTTTGCAAAAAGGTTTTTGTAGCATTGGGAAGCCTGTCTTTAGGGCGGTTGCATGGTCTCAAAACCATATAAATGAAGAGATATTGGCACTATCGTACCCCAGATGGGTTACAATAAAATACATGCCTCCCCAAATTTGGAACTTTCTCCCACAATTAGTTTCGCATCTGGGAAATATGATGAAGATTGAGGAAACAAAATCTACCTTATTAAACATGGGCACAAGGGTATTAGTTGCCCTCACTCCAAGGGTTGATAGCCCCGAAGAACTAATAATAAACTTCTTGAAAAATGCATCTATTGTAAATTGAAGTTAATGGGAGGACTTAATGCCTATTATCTCTATAAGAAAGATGGCCACATTAGGAGGAATTGTCCTCTGATAAAAGGTAAAGATGCATTGAAAAGAAAAACTCCTCAAGCAGCAAACCCTAATTCAAAAGCGGGTGGGGTTGAAGGGCAACAGAAAGCCAATTTAGAAAAAGAAGAAAGTGGCTTGTCAGTATGGCCTAACCCTAAAATTCCCTAGTATCAAGAAGGGCTTACAAACCAAAGTAAAGGAGTAGAAACCCAAAAAGGGAATGCAGAAGGATCCTCAAACTCTTCATCTGGGAATAAGGAGATAGAAGAGATATCTAATTTGATGTCTCAAAATATGATTTTAAAAGGCCCTATTCATGGGGACAAAAGATCCAATTCAAAAATCATCTCAAACCCGATGATTCCCAAAACCAAATTGATTGACCCCCATAAAAAGAATATGGGTCATCAAAAGAATGCTCAAGAGTTGGTTATGGAGAAAATTAGATTTAGGATTGCTCAAAACAGCAAAACCAAAAAAGATCCTAAGGAGGAAAGTAATAATGAATTAAAATGCTCACCCACTACTATGTTCGGTGAGCAGGTATTTACCAATAACAATGAGCAAACAAAAGATAGTAGTGACCTAGAGAAAGGCCCACTGAAAGAGGCTCACTTTGACTGTCAAGATTCTGAAGAAAATGTTTGCTCCCCTATATTAGGAGCAAGAAGATTGCTTGTTGCTAATGCAATGGATTTGTCTAGAGATAACCCATGGCAAGGTGATGATGCTCACGGATTAACTATAGACAAAGACCATCTTCCATTACAATTTGTGGTGGATTCACAACCCATAGTCTTTGATGGTAAAGAGATAAGGTGCAATCCTAAATCTGAGGCCTCTTGCAAAAAAATGCTTTCCCTAACTGACACTAGCCCAAACCAACAAACAATTGATGATCTTGAGCTAGTGCCCATTCAAATCGAAAAGTCCAAGATTGATCTCAGACTAGTATCAGTCAAAGGAAGCCCCAACTCTACCGGGCATTCTGACACAAAGAAACCTTATAAAAAGGTGGCTCGGAAAGGGAGTTCACATCTATTTCATTTGAAGCTAAAGTTGATCATAACTCAACTATAGGGGCAAAACCTCTGATCTTAAAACCCTAACTAAAGAACAAAAAAAGAGATGTGTCAACTAGTGCGCCCAGAGATGACTAAAAGAAAACTGAAAAGGAAAAGGAAATCAAGAATGGGTGAGAGAAGACCATATACAAAAAGGAAAAACAAATGCAAAATTGATGAGAACCCTAAATGCAAAGAAGGTGAATTACCTAAATGCTTTAACTCCTTTAGGAGTGATAGAGAGGAAACCCAAAGCATGGATGTTGATGATAATTAACTGTCTGAGCTGGAATATCAAGGGACTTGAATCTCCTGATTAAAAATGCATCATTAGAAGATATCTTAACTTAGAAAAAAACAAAGATGTTTTTCTCCAAGAAGTCAAAGCTGTTAATTTTACTCTTGAAAGTAACCACAAATTTATCTGGAAAGATGCATTCTAGAAATATACTAACCATGAAAAAGGAAAAAGGGGAGCTGCTATTTTGTTAAAAAAACACATGGTCAAAATTGGTCTCCAAAAGTGGTACCTCTCGTTGCAATAGAGCTGTTCGGATTGTAATTGAAAAAGACCATAAAAAAATTAGAATATGTTCAATTTACGCTTCCAATGACTAAAGAGAAAGGATAGAACTCTGGAAATGGCTATGTGACTTACAAAACATTCCATACATTCTAGGTGGAGACTTTAATATGATAGAAAACAAAAAGGACAAATATGGTGGTTTGGATGTAGATTGGAAAGGAAATGAAAAATTCTTTTGGGAAAAAATGAAAAGTAAACACAGATTGTATGACCCGTTAGAAGGTTGTAGAAAATACAAAAATTCCATTTGGTTTACTTGGTGTAACACCCTAAAAGGAAACAAGAGGATATATTCAAGATTGGAAAGATTCTATGCAAACAGAGACCTGCTATACTTTGACAATCTGGAGGACGGTAGTAGCATAAGTGTGTACCCTTGCACCATACTTGATCACCATCCTATTAGGGCCAGAATTAGGATGGCTCATAATAAGAAGGTTGAAGGTAAAAGAGAGAAAAAAATCACCTTAAACACCAACCTATTAAAAGAAGAGGATTGTAACAATGCAATCTTCACAATTAGAGAACTAAATAAATGGTTGTTAAAAGACTTGTCATCAATTGAAAAATGGAACCAGAACACCCAACCCTGAGCTAAACTTTTTCAAACTATTGGAAAGAAGAAAGCCTTAGATGGGAGATGGTTAGAGAACTCCCTCCAAGAAAAGCTTTTTAATCTGGAAAATGAGCTTCAATCAGATCCCTCCAAAGAAGTGGTAAATGAAAACTTAATCAAATGTAAAAATGAATAAGATCTCTACAAACAAGGAAAGCTGAAGGCTTAAATAAAAGATCCAAAGTAAATTGGATTAACAATGGTGACAAGCGATCAAAATTCTTCTTTAATTACCTAAAAGAAAAGAATATCAAAGACAAAATAGGATGTGTCTAGGGGGGATAAATTGATTGAGGATCAAAGAGATATCCAGGATCCATTCTTCCTCTTCTTTGAGGATCTTTGCAAGTCAGAAGGCAATGGTCCCCAATCCCTTAAGGCCTTGGATCTTTGTAAAAAGTTAATCCCCAAAAAGATCTCTGCAAAGGCCGCAGAAAAGCTTAGTAAAGAGATTTCAAAGGAGGAAATCTCTCAAACTATTTGTCCTTTGACCCTGACAAATCTCCTGGGGCTGATGGGCTCCCCACTAAATTCTATAAACAAAACTCAAACTGGATAAGTGAACCTGCAGCAAGTATACAAAGAGGCTATTAGCAAAGACTCTCTGGGCAGCCCGATTAATAAAGGTATTATAAAACTTATCCCCAAAGATGGAGATAAGACCTTAATAAAAAATTGGAGGCCAATAACACTGTTAAATGTTTATATTAAGATCCTAGCCAAACTATTAGCTCTGAGAACAAGAGATCTTCTCCCAGAAGTGATAAGCTACACACAGACTGGGTTTACCAAAGGTAGATATATACTTGAAAATTTAATAACTAGCTGGAAAGGAATGGACTGGGCTAAAAGCTCTTCCCAAGATGTGGGATTGTTTCTACTACATTTTGAAAAAGCATATGACAGAGTGGAATGGCCCTTTCTCATGATGACATGGAAGCCTTTGGATTTCCAAGTGAGTTCTACAAAATGGTTAATGCCTTGTTACAAGATGCTACTGCTCAAGTAGAAATAAATGGTGCACTAACAAAACAAATTACCCTTGGTAGGTTGATAAGGCAACAATGCCCCCTTGCTCTGGCCTTGTTTGTAAATGCAATAGAAGCTCATTTTTACCTGCTTAGAGACACCACAAAAAGCCCCAAGTTAAGAGGCCTAAAATTGCCTGACTGTTGAATATTCAGTTTGTTGATGATACAGCAATCTTTGTCAATTTGGAAGAAGAAAACTTTAATCACTTAATAAAAAAACTAGAAATATTATGTGACGATTCGGGGACTAAAGTTTCCAAGCCAAAATCAATCATGCTAAGTTTGAAAAACTCCCCCGCGGACTAGTCCAAAAAGTTTGAGATCCAATGGGGTGGACCTAACACACAATTAAGATACTTAGGTATCCCCTTTGCAATTAGCTCATGTCTGAAAGACATGTGGAATTGTGTCAAAAGTAAAATAGAAAAGAAACTTGATAGCTGGAACAAATATTATCTTTCTTTAGCTAGGAGATTCCAAGTCTGCCAAAAAAATCCTATCCTCATATACCTTACAATACTTGCTTTGGCTTTTATGTAGTTACCAGATCGAGAAATGCAAAAACAAAAAAACTCTTCCTTTGGTCTGATGGCAAAGGAAAGAAGAAGAAGCATGTTGTAAACTAGAATTGGTGTTGTATTGATAAACACTATGGTGGTTTAGGCTTAAAAGACCTTAGGAAACATGGGATAGCCCTGGCTGTCAAATGGATAATTAAATCAACTGATGGGGATGAACCGTGGAAAATCCTCATCAGAAAAAACATAGAAAGAGCTGTTCCAAAAGAAACAAAATCATGGAGACATTTATCCATTTGTGATCTTCTTTTAGGAGATTTCCCAATATCTCCTAGTGGCTCCTTGATTTTAGAAACAATATGGAAAGCGTGAGAGCAAGTTAAAAGTAAGATTACCATCAAAGAGAACCAAAACAAAAAAAATGTTATAAGCTGTAGTAATAAATCTATATGCTGGAACCTGCAACATAAAGAAAAACACCTTGCGCTGCTGCAAGGATGCTCAACAAGGGCATGGGCAGAAAAAGGTATCAAAAATTCAAAAATGTAATCGGTAATGACCATATAAAGTCTGACTCTTGTGAATTCCTTAGAAATGAGTGTGATCTGCCCAAGTCACGGTGGAGAACATACACAGTTCTAAGGGACTCTTGGAAAACATCAAGAAAACCAATAGATAATAGAGTTTTTTGTGAGGAGCATGCGGGTAATAATCTGGACAAATGGCTCCAAGGTGGGACTCCTTGAATTCAAAGAAAAATTACAATACACTTGGTACCTCAAACTGCATCATTGAGCATGTAAATAAAAGTTTGGGATTAAAAAAAAAGTGAAAAAGGCTGAAAAAAAATCTTTCAATAGAATTGGAATAATGTAATAGACCCAAAAAAGGCTTGTTTTAAGTGGTTGTTCTTGCTAAAAAAACTACCTTATACCATATCTGGAAATTCTACAGAATTGTGTAAATTATGCAAAAAACCTGAAACAGTTGTTCATATTTTTCTTTGATTGTTTTTTTGCAAAAGAAATCTAGCTCGTATACTTGCAGATCTAAATGGTTAGGGAAATCTTAATTCTATTAACAAACAAGAAATTTTATTTGGCCAAATAGAGGGTGTTGAAAAAATTGTTAATTTGTTTTGGTTGTTGCTAACTAATGAAATTTTATGGTATATTTGGAAAGCAAGGAATGAAGATAAATATCAAGGGAAAAGAGAGCACTTAGTGAGTCTTCTAGAAGACTCATATTTTTATATTTCAATGCAGATAACAGTGACCATTGAGATCTCAAAGCCAAAATTCACCAAGCTGACAAACAATGAAAAGGTGGAAATCAACAAGGAAGAAGTCATCTATGCAAGACACTGGTCATTCAATACTAATGACAACATCCCATTCAAGGAAGAATACATGAAGTTTCAAAGGAAATACAACAGCAGGTACAAGATGGAAGATGTTAGAAAAGTCCTAAGACAGCATGGGCTTAAATTTCATGAGAACCATGACGAAGATGAAACATCGTTGTCAGATCCAACTCTGACTTGTCAGACATTGAAACCCCTCTAGGTGCCTATGAATTGGATGCAGGAAGTGAAAGCAGGAACATGCGGATTAATGTATAGCAAACAGATGCAGATTTTGTATAGCAAATAGTGCAGAGTAGCGTATAGCAAGCATATGCAGATTTTGTACAGCAAATACATATATCCTTTCTTGTATCCACTGCAACCAAATACAGTAACAAAGTATAGCCATAACAGGCTAAATGATGTAATCAAATGATGACTGCTATACCTATGTTTTTTTGATAAACTATATTTAATATAATAAAAGAATGTGCAGATTTGGCATCTTTTGAATGTCTCTATGAACATCATAGGTATTTTTTGATGATCTTACTAATCTTCCTGGTCACATTTGTTTATTTGAGCCTTAGCTTTAACTAGTTTGTCAAATAGAAGACGATAAAATTCCTTATAAATCTTTCACAAGGCATCTTAACAAAATAACACAATGCATATAGAATTGATCATGGATAACAAGGGCATAGTCGATTGAAAGTTTTACAGTTTCACCTACCTGCTTGTTTGTGTGCATAGAACCTTGCTTATATGTGGAATTAAGAGGTATGGTCCTTATTGTTACCTTCATCAAGGTATCATAGAGTGGGTTTTAATCAATGTTCCCCTTTGGTTCATAAAACTTGAGACTCTATTGCCCTTGTCAATAAAGCCAACCATCTAATTTGTGTTCAACCTCCCATCTCGCAAACATATTCAAAATAGCTAAAATCTATCTTCTTTTTATACAATGTTGATTTTGTTATCTCTACTTCTATGTCTAAACGTGTGCAATATCATTAGGGTTTACATTTTCAAACTCTTTACATGGTTGTTCATCTGCTTTCTGAAGGTGCACAACCCTTGTAGTATCAAACTAGCATATAAGAACTCAGTGACAGAGTAAGAGGAGTGTTTTATGCATTGGGTATGGTTTGTTACAAGGTTTAATTTGTTTCTCTATAATTATTCTTTAATATAGGACCCTAAGGAATACCCCTCCTTGCCTAGTAGAGCCTAAAGTAAAAGCTAAGTAAGGCATTACCCACCTTAGCAAATTGGTCCATCGTTGTCCCTACCTAATCATAAGTTAAAGATCTTTTCCCTAAGTTTGACACTCAAAAACGACCTAGCTTTAAGGATTTGGGAATCCACAACTTTGAACACCAACAACTTGAATTAAGAATATCCTTGATACAAGCTATTTGATCTCCATAGCACCTATCTAACATGTTTTTGCAAGTCAATGTGGTTGTGGTCAATGGTAGGGCCACTTGGTTCTCATGTTGGAGACCAAGGTTCAAATCTCCCTGAGTAACATCTTTGTGTCGATAAGCATGTTGAATTGATAGTCCTGCTTGAATTGGAAGGTAGATTTGTAGTTCTATAGGTGACACTAGCAAAGAACACTAAATTTGGAGGAATCCAAGAGAGATGGTGATGAGTATGAAGTGCAACAACCATGCACGAGGAGACGAAGGAGTATAGGTGGAAGAGTTGGTGGAGCAAAGGAGAGCGACAATCCCATAGGCAAAGCTAGTGAAATGGTAATCTCACAAGGAGGAGGAGGAGGAGTGCGGTAGTTCGACAAAAGGAGTTGGTGAAGCAAAGGAGAGTGGCAGTCCCATAAGAGAAGCTAGTAGAGTGGTAGTTATACAAGAAGTCAGATAGCAATAGTCTTCTAGGAGTTGGTAGAGATGATGGAGAAGGTAGGAAGGGGAGGAGAGCAATATCCCCATAGGTTCAAATTGTGAAATAGAAAATTTCCCATTGAAATAATTGGAAGGCGAGTGGTATCCCTAAGTAGAGTGATAGTTAAAAAGCAATAACCCCACTACTATGAGGGGTGAGGGCCCAATCACCAACCCTCACTAAATAATCTATAAAGAACATGTATTTGCAATGCTTCAACACTCAAAACAGCAACCCTGAGCAATGAGAAAGAATGTGTCATGCCCCCGAAAAAGCAACACTAAAAACCCAAGCGTTGAAATGTGAATAAATAAATAAAATAAATAACAATATAAATATTAAAAATATAAATATAAATATTAACAATTTAAATATTATTATAATTATAATATAATACTATAAATATTAAAACATATATAAAACTGATAAAAATAAATATTAAAACATATATAAAAATATATATATTACAATGGATTCAATTTATAAATGTATTATTATAAAATATGTAACATAAAATAATATATTGAAGGGCAATACATTTATAAAAAGGAGCAACCATCGATGCATTAGTAAAAGATTAAAAGAGGATATTAAAAATTTAAAGGTAGTAATAAGGGTCTTTTAAAGGCAGCAGAACAGCAGCGATTAAAATGACAAGAGGCAGCAATTAATATTGTGGAGAGGCAGTGATTAACAAAAAGACATGATAATAATTAAAAGCTGCCTCCCTTCGAATAGTTGCACCTCTTCATGGGGATATAAAGTGGATGAAATGAGTTTGGGGTAAAAGGAAGGCAAGAAACATTATTCCTGAGTATGGGATTTGATCGAATCACTCAGAAATAAATCTGCACTCAGAAAAGCAGATTGGAATGAAGTAATAGAATATGATTTGGAAAACAGATTGAGAACAAGGTATATATTCTGAGTTTAAGGCAGATACAAAAAGGAGGAGGGTTAGGGGACTTGACAGAGATATATGAACAGAAACTGAAGGCATAGAAATAAATATAAGGCTGATAAATGGGAAGAGATGAATCAATGAAATAGGGATATGGAAGCAATCAGAAATGAATAGATAGCCTGCACTCAAAAAGGCAGCAGCCTTTAAATATAATAAGGGGTTGATATCAAGAGGTATGTATGAAGAAGAAGATGGTTCAATGAGGAATATATGAAGGCAAATGATAAATCAATAACAAGGGAAATCGATTGAAGGAGAAGAAGATTTAGACCAGCGATCATCTACAAAAATAAATTAAATAAAAAGAAACAGAGGTCTGCACCCTCTAAATTGGAAATAATTGATAAATTGGCATGTGCACAGCAGTCCGAATTCTTGAATCGGTATGGAATCTGATTTACAATAATGTAGTTGTAGCATAATTTAATATATGTGAATGCAATTGTTTGATTAGAAGATCAAGATACTAATGATGCATTATGACTATTTCCTTATATCAGTAAATATGATTAATATTTGTTTGCCATATTCTTGAATGTTTTAGCCATGATTGAGGAGGTTGAGATTACAAGAGGAGAACGGTGATGGGGCAGTCTCCTAGGTACGCCACCTCGAGATGGGGGACCAAGTAGTCCCAAGGAGGCCAAGGGGGTACCAAGGGTACAATGCTTTGGGCTTAGGAGAGATGGCATTTTCAAGGCACCAATTGTAATCTCACCCCTCCATCACAGTGACTCAGCACAAGAGGTCAAACCATAGAGAGAGGGAAATGGTTGGCAAGATGAGGGGATAATGGGAAGGGGATGCCTCCTAGGTAGACCGCCTCATATGATTGGCATGGGCCACATGAGGCCAAGGGGGATGGTATATCCGCTCTTGGGCCTAGAGGGACCATAGGCACCCCATCAAGTCATGTTCTCCCATGCTCTCCTATGGTTGAGCCGTCCAAGGATATTAAATGCTTTGTGATTGAATTAGTAATTTGGCCATGAGTTTACTAATATTTAATTATGATAATTGGCTAACTACTATTATTGTGGTAAATGGTTATAATCTGCTAATTAGTGTGATTGTGGTAAATGGTTTCTAATTTATGTGCAGGGCTTCAATCAGGTGAAAGGTATTCCCTAACCCATTTGTTTATTTAAAAGATTTAGAGCATTCCAAATTAGGGGACATTACAGAATGAATTTAGGAACAATAGGTAGAAATGTTTTGTGTTTTCTACTTGTACGTCACTTTTTAAGTTTAGGTTGAATGAGTTAGATTTTTTTTTTACTTTATAAAAATCTTTCTTGATTTTTACAAATGCATTTCTTTGGAAAATGAAAATTTTTGGGGTTTAAGATGAGGTATCTATGGACATGCCCAAGGTGTGCCCCAAGTGCAATGGGTACCCCTCAACTACGACCCAAACATATTGAAAGCATCTAGGATGCGCCCTAGGCATGTCTAGGACATACCAAGGTTTGGACCAATTTGATTTGGGTGAAACCCTAGGTCCTAGCATTTTCAATATCATAGGCTTTTCTTATGTTTGTTAGTGTGACCCATGTATTTGTCACATGAATAAGGTATGGGCTTTAAGTTATTTTACGGTTTCTTCTTCCTTAGTTTTCTTTGTTTTCATCTAGGTTTTGGAAAGGTGGGTCTCTCTAGCAAGACCTATGAATTTGTCAAACCCCTGTGAATCTAGGACAAACTTCTTGAGCACTAATAATTGGGCTAACAAACCTTATTTAGGCCTGCCCGACCTAGGACTCACTCGACTCACCAGATCCTAGGAAGACTAGTAATGCTAGGAAAAAAATTTATGTTGCTTTATCTTAGATTCCTTTGCTATAAAAGTTGAATGTGGACATTTATCAAAGGCTTGTACATATGACTTGTTCTGAAGAAGCACAAGTCAAATGCAGAAGAACAATTTTGTTTATTGGGGAGACCAACTTGTCCCTAACTCTATTAGTTTTTGGGAGGGTCTTAGTAGATGCCTGACTAAGACAAAGAAGATGGCATAACATCTGGCTAACATGATTGCATCAGCATGCATATCTATCATTCTGTCGGTGTTGTTGTTTCTTGCTATCATGAGGAATTGGTAGAATTTTGTTGAAGAATATTTAAGAGAAGCGCTAAGGTGTGGAGAAGCGCTAAGTTGTGTAGACGGATTAAATATTTCTTGCATTTAATCCCTAACACGCAAGTATAGTATATATAAAATTTTGTTACAAAGTTATATTTATAAGACAAAGAAGATGGCATAACATCTGGCTAACATGATTGTGTGGACACATTGCACATCAGTCTCAAATACAATCAAGGTCAAATGACACTACTACTTGAATGATGTCAATGGAGGCATATATCGCTTACTATTTATAGTAAGTCACCTCCAAAACAGGGCTAAAAATAGCAGGTCAGCACAAAGGGCAAGTGTGAATGGGTCAAACAAGTCATTAGGATCACATGGAGCAAATTTCAAGTCAAGAGGATCTCCGGAAGTCTGAAAATCAAGAGGTTACTATAAATAGAAAATGAGGACGAGCAGGCTGAAAAGTTGGGTAAGTATTCGAGAGCCACCTCCAAAAGTCTCCTTGGCACTCCAGATGAAGAAAACGCCTAAGGTATGCAGCCGAAGTGGAAGCATCACCCATTATGTGCGCCCAAGTTGAAAGGAAGCTGGGTGATTGAAAAACACCTAAGGCATTGAAAATGAAAATAGCCCCCTTCAAATGCACCCAAGTTAAGGGGAGGTGTTATGAATTTTTCTAAGGCATGAACATGGGAGGAGCCCCTATGAAATTTGCCCTCAACTTGAAGCTACTCACCTCATATGCACCTATCATGAAGAGGCAACTCAAAAAGTTTCCAAGGCATGGGAATAAAAGCTCAAGGGGTCAAATGCGCCCTTGAGGGAAGTAAAAAGGTATGGAAATTTTTCTAAGAGGTGAAAATGAAGCTAGGTACCCTCATATGCGCCCTAGGGAAAATAAGAGGGCATGAGTTGAAATTATCTTAAGGCGTTGAAACTTGAAAGCACATGGAGTCAAATGCACGCTTGAGGTAAAAAGGTGCTCAAAATTTTCTAAGTCACAAAAATGGAAGCTCAAGGGTAGAAATGCGCCCAAGGTGACAAGTGATACGAAAAAAATTTCTAAGACATCAAAATGAAAGTGTTACTTCCCATATGCGTCGTTGACTTAAAGTGGGGAAGTATTTTGAAGAAGCGACTAAGTCATGAGAACTTAAAGTGGGATACCTCAAATGCGCCCAAGTCAAGTATGAAGGAGAGGAAATTTCCTAAGGAGTGGAAAATGAAAGCATAAGGGGTAGAATGCGCCCAAGGAAAGGAGGTACTTCGAGGGTTTCTATGGCAAAGATTAAATGAACCCTTTATCAATTGCACCCATGGTGGCTAGAGCTTGAAATATTCTAAGGCATAAAATAAAATGCCACTAGACAAAATATGCCCAAGCATGGGAAAGTCGATGGGAAATATTTTCTAAAGGCATTGAAATGAAAGTTGGCACTATCATATGCACCCAAGGAGGAAAAGGTTGAAATAAAACGTTAGAGGAAAATGTTTTCAAGGGGGGGGAAATTAAATGACCCCCCTTCATGTGCGCCCTTGAATAATAAAGTTGGAAAAATATTCTAAGGGGGAAGTGAATTAAAATTGGCCTATGATTTTAAATGGACACCTGGCTTGCAAGTGATGAGATTTCTAAAGCAGGTAAAATTGTCTAAGGCTCGAATGATGAAAAATTCTTTAGGAAAATAAAATTAAAATGCGCCTAAGTCTTTCGCAGTAATTTTTTCAAGGCACATGATTTGACATTTTCTAAACGGTGATTTTAAAATTCTTCATAGTGAACTACGCCTATGTCAAGGGGATAAACTTTTAAATGTTGAAGATTTTAATGGATAATTTTCCCCATGGATATTAGAGTTAACCAGATGTTACGAGAAGTTAAAATGGAAATTCTAAAATAAATCAAAGTGATTCTCTTTTAAGCAATTAAAATAACGAAGTGTTAACAGGCAGTTAGGAGGGAAATTTCGAATTTTGCATGGGAAGGAATCATCAATTATAGAAAATTCTATGACGGCTGGGTGACAACTCGCCCATCACTTCACCGAAGTTTGAAAATTTCTAAGTAGTGGGAGTGGAGATTTAATGAAGGTTGCCAAAATAGACTCCCTCATGAATTAGCAAGATTCTCTGGCACAATTATTTAAGCAACGAAGTTTTTCATTTCTTCTCACCATTTGCACGTGCTAATTTCTGAGAGTGAGGAAGAAAAAAGAAAAAAAAGTCTTGAGGAGTTGCTGAAGTGAGCAAGCTGGTGTGAAATTTTTCTAAGTGTTGGAGGTCATATTGCTCAAGTGAGCAAGCTGGTGTGAAATTTTTCTAAGTGTTGGAAGTCATATTGCTGAAAGTATCAAGCTTCGGAGTTGAAAAGTTTGAGATGGCTGAAGCAGGAAGAGGAAATGATGCAGGAACAAACAAGGCTGCAGGCAAGGCTGCAAATGTTGAAGCAAGCAAGGCTAGTGCGTCCACGCAGGCAGTGATAAAGAAACTCAGCAAGCCATTTCTTCCTGAATCAAAGTTTACTTCGAAGCTGGCAGAGCTGAGTGATGCCAATCTCGGTTCATTCAACCTGGGGGCACTCAGGGGGCGAATGTATGGACTAGGAGGCCATCCTCCATCAGTCACTGCGCACCAGATAATGAAGAGTGGAATTTATGCAGCTGTTGGTTTTCCACCAGCAATTCAGTGTCCAGAATTGATCATGGAAATTGTTATAAGCTAGAACAAAGGATGATTGTTTCTCCTGATGGCAAGTTGTTTGCCAACTTCACGCCTGATGCCATTGGGGAAGCGTTTGGGATTCCCACCTCTGATAGGATGGTGTGCAAAACGAAGGATAGAGCTAACAGGATGTACGCCTCCACTTTTGAAAGATGTGTCGGGATTATAAATTCAGTTTGGATGCAAAAATATAGGCCTCCTCGCACCAAGCTTCCTAAACAGATTATCTCAGATGATGTGAAGCAGGAATACTGTGACTTGATAATGATGCTCAATCGGGTGAATGGAAGTCCTCAATCATTCATCTTCGAGCCATGGATGTTTTATTACATCAGGATTGTGATGGAAGGGAAAGAATGTGTTGATTGGGCAAGGATGATCAACGACAATATAGATGAGCAGTTCAGGAGCCTAAGAAGAACAAAGACGTTCTACATGAGCTCGTATGTTATATATATGTTGGCTCGAATGACTAAGTACAGAGGGATAACCTACAAGGAGCCAATTGGATGTGGTCTTGAACAATTTAAAATTTATGAGGCTTGCCCGCAGTTGCACTTGAGCAGCATCGCCCACTACAAACGAGTGAATGATGCCTTCACCATGCACATAGCGAGGACTCTTCAGCGGAGAACTTAGCAAAGAATATCCAAAGAGGCACAAGAACTAATCGAAGAATACAGATATTGGCTTATCCAATTTCCGAAATTCATCTATATTAGGCTGCAAGGGTTCACTTCATACCCATACAGATTACCGAGGTACCCCACTGATAGGATGGTGATGTTAGAAGTATCTAGGCAGCTCATTGCCTACGATAGAATTCAAAAGAAAAAGAAGAAGGGAGGATTAGACTTCCCAATCATTATGGGAAATTCAAGTGAAGTTTGTCCTTCATTGCAAGCAACCAGAGAAGCTGAAGACGAGCTGCAGTTCTTCCACCTTTCATACCACACCGACAGGCAGGATTTTGATCCTTCTAATAATATCAGGACTAAGTTACCGGGTTCGGCCCTAGGAGGCCCGGGTTCGATTCGGGTTCGATCCGGGTTCGAAATTCGGGTTCGGTTCGCCCTAATTCGCCCAAGGCTCGAAAATATGCCTGTGGGTTCGAACCGGGTTCAGAACTCGGACTATGGGTTCGACCAATTCGAACCCAGTTCAAACCCGGGTAGAATTGAGCGCCCAGGCGGACGTAAAAGCAGAAATTTGCATTTTTTTAATAATATTTCGAGTCTTTGTTGACTTTTTAGTATTTTTTATTCTTTCTAACCCTAATATGTGCCTCTAAAACATGAAATAGGTAAAGTGATAGTCATTTACCAATTTGTGAATGAAAAAAAAAAGATTTTTTGCCTCCATTGCTGAACTTTCTTTTTTGCTTGCACAAGCTTGAATAGACTTGAAGGTTGATTGTAGATTGTTCAAAGTTTGTTGTTGTGCTATTCCTAAGCACTTGCAGTTGCTTCTTCGTTGCCAAGAAGATCATAGAGCAAGATTTCTTCAAAAGAGGTAGGTTTTTTGAAGTTTTTTGATTTTTTTTTTACATTTTTTTAAATTCTTTTAACAAATGGACTTCAACTCTTTTAGTTTTGTTTTGTTTTTTAGTTTTAGTTTTGCTTTACTTTTCATTCCTCTAAATGTCTATAAGACTATAACACATGTTCAATTTTTTCATTTTTTGAAATTAATTAAGTCTGTTAGTTTCAAATTCAATCAATCAATACCAAAATTTCAATATGTTGTGCCTGAAGTATTCCATATTACAATGGCAACCGGTACCTCCTCAGGCTCAAGCCAATCTCGTTTCAAAACAAACCCAAACTCTCCCCTTTGGAAATATGTAGAAATGGTTCAACAACTTCCAAGTGGTGGAGGATATGTTTGGATTTGTAGTCATTGCCATGTATTTGAGCTCATATAGTCGAGTGAAAGGGCACTTGTGTGGGATCTCTGAAACAGGCATAAAAAATTGTCCAGGTGAAGATGAGAAAGGCATTCCAGATAATATAGTGTTGAAATATATTGTTGAGCAAGAAAAGGCAGACCAAAGAGCAGCCAGTGGTAAAACAAGCCATCCTTTGAAGAAAGGATCTCGTTTCATGAAACCCCCTACACCGCCTTCTTATTTTCCACCTACAGGAAGCCATCCATTTATGGACATCCCTCAAGAGCAAACCACGCCCTCTTCAAATAAAAGATCTAAGGGACCGTTGGAAACTTCATTTTAGAATGAGGCAAGAGAGATTGCTGATCAAGACATAGCAAGATGTGTCTATGCCAATGGATTGGCATTCAATGTTGTTCATTCACCATATTGGCAAAAAATGGTGAAATCTATTAATGAGGCTCCAAAGGGGTATAAGGGCCCAGGTTTTGAGAAGGTTCGTTGCACCTTATTGGAGAAAGAGGTGAAACATGTAGCAGACTCTTTGAAGCCCATAAGGGATTCGTGGATCGAAACAGGGGTGACCATCGTTTCTGATGGATGGAAAGATGCAAAAAATCGCCCATTGATCAATGTTATTGTTGTGTCCCCTAAAGGGGCAATGTTTTTGAGAGCAGTGGATTGTGAAGGACAGGTGAAGGATGGTCCATTTATTGCTAACATCATTTGCCAAGCTATTGAAGAAGTGGGCCATAAAAATGTTGTGCAAGTTGTAACTGATAATGCCAAAAATTGTAGGGTTGTTGGGTTATTGGTTGAGGAGAAGTATCCACACATTTTTTGGACACCTTGTGCTGTCCACTCCCTTAATCTAATGCTACAAAAAATTGGATTCAAAATTGAATGGATCAAACAGGTGTATGCTGAGGGCGAAGACATTCAAATGTTTGTCACCAACCACCATATGACACAAGGAATATTTAGACAATTCTCAAAATTGGAGTTGTTGAAGGTAAGTTAATTCTCAATATTTTTTTTATTTTTTTATTTTTTGTTAATTTTAAATTTTGATTTTGTAAATTTAAATTATATTTTAGTTTTAATTTTGATTTTCAAACAGGTTGCCGAGACTCGTTTTGCCTCCAACACAATTGTGTTGAGACGACTTATAAAGGTTCGTGAGGCACTCTCTGCAATGGTAATCAGCCCTAATTGGGCCATATGGAGGCAATCTACCAGTGAAAGGGCAAATAGGATCAAGCAAAGGATCCTAGATGATAGTTGGTGGGACCTTGTTGAGTATCTCGTCAGTTTCACTGAGCCCATATTGAGCATGATCCGTTACACTAACATGGATAGACCTTGTTTGGGTGAAGTATATGATGGTATCGACTCAATGATTGAGAAGATGAAAATCATCATCAATGCAAAAGAGGAAGATCCCGAAGAAAAGTTCTTCAAAGAGCTACAAGAAATCATTGTTGATAGATGGAACAAAATGACCACTCCGTTGCATCTTCTTGCTTTTGCATTGAGTCCCAAATATTATAGTCCAGAGATACTTTCTGCTTCAGCAAGAGTTGCTCCATATAGGGATGTTGAAGTGGGTCAAGGGTACAAGGCAGCAATTCGTAGACTCTTCACTGATCGTGACCAACGTGATCGAGTGAGGGCTGAGTTCATGGCTTTTGCATGCTCTGGTACTGTTGATCATAATCTTGATGCTGTTCGAGACAAGGTTAGGGTGGATGCTCATAGTTGGTGGTACTTCCATGGGCAAGAATACAGGCACCTCCAACCTATTGCAATAAAAATTTTATCCCAAGTAAGTTTTATATTTTGTAATTTCAATTTTAATTTTAAATTTATATTTATATTAAATTATTAATTAATATTTTTGTTTAGTTAAATCAACTTAAATTTTGTAACTCCTAACTATTTAATTTGGTCTTAATAGGTTGCTAGTTCATCTTCTTTTGAGAGGAATTGGAGCACATACTCTTTCATCCACTCAATAAAACGCAATAGCCTACATTCGAAAAAGGCAGAGGACTTGGTGTATGTGCATTCAAACTTGCGCCTCCTTACACACAAGCAAGTTTCCTACAATGAAGGAGACACAAGGAGGTGGGATATTAAGCCAGAGTAGCTTGACTTGGATGCTTCCACAAGTCACTTAGCTGCACTTGATATTGATGATGACTATGAGCCTGAAGCAACCGCTGAGCATGAGAGTGGTAGTGTCAGTGCTAGTGGCAGTGCTTGTGCGAGTGCCACTAATGCTATTTGTGGTTCTACACATAATGTAGCATCTAATGATGATGATGATGCTGCTTTTTTTGATGACCCATATGACTCAGATTGATCAATGATCAATAATTATTAATTATTAATGGCTGATTGTAAACACTTTACATTTTTATGTTTGAACTTTGATGATTTGAGTATAATATGGTGGTGTATTTTTCATTTTTGCTATGTTATTTAACTATTAATATGGTGGTGTATTCTGAACTTAATTACTGCTGCAAATCTGTATATATTTCTGATTTTTATATGTTTTTGTATTACCGAACCCAAAACGAACCCAAATCAAAAAAAACCCGAACCCCGGGTTCTCGAACCGAACCTGAACCCAAAACCGAACCGGTAACTTAGTATCAGGATGATACAAGGTGTGGAGTGTAGGCATAGAGCTCATATTGAGGACTTTTGGGCTAATGCAGTAGATGATGCCGAAGTAAGAAGGAGAATGTTTACCAAACTACCCTTGAAGTTGATTACAGAATGTGAAGTCGTTCCAGTTCCAGATCAAGTGGACGAAGACGTCAATGTCATATAACCGAACTATGAGTCAATAAGGAACACACCGGTCCCACCACCGGATTGGTCAGAGCCGGAAATCACAGACTTGGACACGTTATGCATACCGGTGTTGACATTCACGAGGAGCTGGGTGGAGACACATGAGAGTAGGCTCAAAAGTAGGTCGGTTGCTCTCACTTATAATCTCATGGGTGATCAGAGGCTGCCATCAACTAAGAAAAGAAAGCAGATTGCCCAAGCTGCGGAGCCACAGAGGGAAGTGCAAGTTCGGCCAACGCCTCAAAGGGTAGAGCAGGCATCACCCACACGATCACAAACTCGAACTTCAAGTGTGCAGGTGCTTTCACTATTTGGAGAACAGAGAAATAAATCAAACGAGGAGCGAGAATTTGAAGAAGTGAACCAGCTGCCACTCAGGGAGTCAGATAGCTTGAGTGTCAACGTTCCCAGCGGGGAAAGCCAGCAAGAGGAGGAAGAGGAAACAGCAACAAATACTCGCTTCCAGCAGATGATTGAGACAGCATTGGAGGAAGAAAATACAACGGGGCAAGAGGCTCGAGGTTCAGGCGAAGATATTCAGCAGATGGAGATTGATGAGCCTCAACAAAGTGTTGTCACGGAAGAAGTACGCGAAGAGGAAGCAGCCGAGCAGCAGCCCCTCGTTGTCTGTAATCCATAGCAAGCAATGCCTGATTGGCTCACGAAGAGGATGAGAAGGGATCTTGAGGATAATACTAACCCGGCAATCGAGATGGATGAGTTCTTGAGCAGAATCAGTGCGCCGCCGAAGAAGAAGAGAGCCAGGAAATATTTGAAGATAGCAACGGATGGATCCGGTTCTCGCACGCTTCATGTAGCTGTTCCTAGGGAAGAATGTGATCAAGATGAGGAGATGCCGGAAAATTATGTGATTACTACTATTGAGTTGGGCCGCCCCACTGGAGCTCAGATAATTTAAGAATGTGACAACTCCTATCAGGCGTTGAAGGATAGATTACTCCGTACAGAAGGAAAGTACAAAAAATTGAAGGAGCATAGAACACTAATCGGATATGTACAACATCTAGCACGTCTATGTGGGCAAGAGAACCCCGCAGTTGATCTCCCAGTTGAGCTTCCAGGAGAGTCAGTCAGCAGCTTGGAAGATTTGAGGAGGATGGCTCATGAGGCGGACAAGTGTCTTGGCAGTGTTCGTGTGGCAGCAGAGAAGTCCATTGATGATCTCACCTACTCTTTCCAGTAGCCCTCCGGCATTCTTTCTCGCATGGAAAATATTGACCAAGCTTGGAGTGAGGCACACATTTATCAAGATAAAACTATCCCATGCTTTGCCACCTTGATGCATATACCCATGCAGACTCTGGTTGGAGGAGTAATTCAAGAAGGTGATAGGTATGATTCCACAGGTTGGTACTCTTCAGCATTCACTGGTCGGGGTTTCTTTGATGCAACGCAGGCAGATTCAGTTAAAGTTAGAAAAGCTATGGGAAACATACAGGAAGGAGTCCTAAACACACTTGAAGCCTTATTTGCTAAAAGGCTGACCCCAGAGGAGGTAATTGCAGATGGCCTAAGAAGCAAGTTGGACCCTTTCTTCTCGGATGTAAGATCTTTTGTTCAAGTGGACTTTGAAAACATATCAACTTTCTCCAGCATCATACAGAGTACTCAAGATACCTTAGAGGCTTGGAGAAAATCTTGCACCTGGCAAGCGCAGGCAATCACCGTGCTTGAATTCCAACTCAACCACGTTCCACCCATTTATGTGCAGGAAGTTGAAACAATGTTAGCCAGATTCATAGAATTTGCAGTCAGGGAGAAGAACAATGGGAACACGTTTCTAGATGAGAATCTTCTGGATGATAATGGGCATTAATTGCTCATAGTGGTCAAAGGGAGAGAGTGGGAATTCTGTGCTCATTTATTATCCCACTCCACCACTTTCTGGCAGTTTTCAGGGCAAAACCCTGACTAGGGCTTAAGTGGCTCAATCTGAGCCCTTCATTGTAATTGAATCTGAGCCGTCTATTGGACTGGGCTAACTATAAAAGGGGCATCCCCCCTCATTTGTAATCATTAGAATAGAAGAGTAGAGAGAAGGGAATAGCATAAAGAATAGAGGCAGATAGCATAGATAGTATAGCTTAGATTGGAGAGGAAGGAAAGTTTTCCATTTGAATGCTTTGTAAGAAGTTGTTGTGAACACTCTCATAAGAAAAAAGAGTTATCATTGCTTGTGGTTCCATCTTTTATTGTGAGTAGCTAGCGAGGCTTCTTCGATCTTCTAATTCATTTAGAATCTTAAAGTAGAGCTTAGAGTAAAATAGATTTCATTTCATGCAAGTAGTTCGTAGTTGTCGAATGTGGTGTTTAATTTGAGCAAGCTTCGCTTATCCATACCACTAGCAAGCTCACTGACAGTGAGTTCGCCTTGCGTGGTCAACTGGAACATTGTGAACTTAACTTCAATTATGGTTTATATGTTGGTATGAGTCGTTGTGATGGTATCTGCATGTTGAATCGTGGTTTGAATATCTCTTGTTACTCCTTTGAAGTTTGCACCGGTTCTGTGGAAGTTGTCTGAAGTGAGGCGAAGCAGAGCTTGATTGAAGTTTGCAAGAATTGATCTCCGTGTCCCGCATTTAGCGTAGACTATAGCATCTCTAATCCTTGCATCCGTTCAAATTCAGTTTTTTTCCCGGTTAGTTTAGGAAACTCGCGCTTCATTGATACATTTGTCTAATCTTGAAAGCCTTTTCCAAATGAACAATTGTCTAAGTCCCCATGAAATACCAACAAATCACATTAAGCCAACTGAAGCTACGACCACTGCATAAAGGAACATTGGAGTTGAATGCATGATCTTTTGCAATCTTAGCATACAGGATATTTTGATCAAGAGAGGATAGAGTGACCGTTGGAAACTTTATTTTGTGTTGGTGCGGTCATAAAACACCCGTCAACAGTTCCTAAGTTCAAAGCCCTGTCTTATGAGACATTGGGGGTTATTATGCTCAATGACAATACAAAAATGTTAAAGATGTTTTTAATGAAAATCGATTAGAGTGAGCAAAACAGCATGTACCATAATATCAGATGGGTGGATGGACAAAAGGAATGTAATGTCCCCTTCTAGCTGACATCAATTGTCAGAGGAGATTAGCCTATTATTTTGGCCCTCGTAGGCTAATGAGGATGATTAGAGGGTCTCCTAAGGTTTGTATCATCTCCGGAGTTCAGTGGTTTCCAGTCTTGGCTTTCGTTTGATGTTCACAAGGCTCCATTTTCTATACTTACTATTTATAGTAAGTCAGAAGATGGTTGGGAGAGACCCTTACTATTTTTAGTAAGGCACTTGGTCGTATGGAGAATCATAGAGTTGATCCCAGTTTCAGTCGGTTTGAAGAAATAATAAATATTGAAGGAGATATTCAAGTTTAAGTGGCTCAAGTAATATTTTAATTATAAAAGGAGATATTATAAAGTTATAATTTAATGTTATAACTTTAAGGGGGCAATTCATCATTAAAAGGGGGGCAATTATGCAATTAAATGTTGGGTGCCTATTCCAAGGTTTTAAGAAGTGAAAATTAAATGAAACAAATATTATAACATTTAATTGTTATTAAATTGTTTTTTGGAGGAAATCGACCTCTCCTTGGAGATATATATTTCAGCCTCGTGAAATAAATGATTCATTTGATTGAGCATTGGTTTTTGGTGAAAATTGTCTGAGAGGAAGAAGCCAAGGGTTTCATTCTTCGAGCCATTGGAGAACGTTAACTCTTCAGTGTTGCAGCCATTTGAGGTGGTGAGATATCCATTGAATCTGGCATTTGGGAGAGCTTCACCCAGAAGTTCTGATTGGGCATATTGTGGAGTTTGTTTTGAGGGTTTCCAAAGCATCATTCATTCAGAGGATCAATTCATAAGTGCAGATCAATCTTAGAAAGATTTAATAATTATTAGCACAACTTCAGAGAGGTACGGCCTGTTTGAGTAAGGGTTTGTAGCAGCAAAGTGGCGCTTCAAGGAGAAGGGGCGATTTTGATGTTTGAAGGCACAATAAAATCTAAAAAATATTAAGAAGGGACGCCTATATTAGTAGAGGCCAGCCACAGCAGTTGAAGGGAAAAAGGCAGCTTATGTGAGGAGATTTGAGCATACTAGGGTCTGATTTTCATGATTGTTTATCAGAAAATGCAAGAATGATTTCAGTTTGTCTTCATTATCGGGTATGCAATTCATGTAACTACTCCTATTGAATGAATAATAAATTCATTAGCTTGCAGCATTTGTTTTCAAAGAATCAAAATAAATTTCAGTTTGAGTACTTCTTTATAGCTATTGCATTTGCTTGCATATTATTTCAAAAAAAACAAAAAAGCACAAATTACACAAAAAATTGCAAAGAACTTCCAAACAAAACATTTTCAGCAGTTGGGGTTTTTAGTGGGTAGAAGAAGAGTTCTTACATTGGTATCAGAGCCTTAATCTTGCCATCCTAGAGGGTTAAAGGGTCACATGAAAAGTCACCACAGATACTACACTTGCAGAAAAATAGAGCCAGAAGAGGATTGGCAAGAGGATAATCCATTTGCAGAAGTACCATTAGTAGAAATGGGTGACAGGGCAGAAGAGATTCCATAGAGAAATGACAGAAGGAATGAGGATAGGGATGATGAAAAAGAGGTTAGAGATACCTCAAGGGATTTATGGATTGGTCAGCAGCAAGTAGTTGGAGTATTATAGCAGTTGACAGCAACCATTCAACAGTTGAATTTACCTAGAAGGCAACTCCATGATCAGGATGATGATAGGAGTGTAGTTGGGTCACGAAGAGTGCAGAGAGCACCTTCCGGTACTGCAGATTGGCCTACTAGACCCACGTTTTTGAGAGAAGAGCTAGTTGAGGAGAATGTTGAAGAAGCCGAAGATCCAGCATATGTTGATGCAATCATGGCAGCCAACGATGAGTGGCAACAATTGACACCACAGGTGCATGAGCACATGCATTTTGACTGATTTGTGCAATCAAGGGTTGAATATTACAAGTCTTGGCAAGGATATAAGCCTCGGCACCAAAACAGAGATTTGAAGCACGCCATTAGCAAAATTACATTACCCAATTTTGATGGTAGTGGCAACGTAACAGCACAGTCCTGGATACATAGGTTAGACACCTTCTTAACACTTCAACCTATGTCTAAAGAAGAAGCAATCAAGTTTGCCACGTTACATTTAGAGGGAGCAGCCCATGATTGGTGGTATCATGGGATGGTAACGCTACAACATGATCGTATCACCTCTTATCAGGAGTTCGTGGACAGACTGGTTGATCGTTTTGATAAAAAGGATCCAAAAGTTTATTTCAGAGACTTGGCACAATTGAAATAGGTTGGTAGCTTGGAAAATTACATTAGTGATTTTCAGAGATTATTCATGATGGTCTCACACATATCTGAGAGGAGGCTAGTAGTACTCTTTATGGAGGGCTTATTGGAACCATTACGAGGGTGGATAAAAGCTTTTGATCCACCAACACTGTAGGAGGCAATGAGGAAGGCAAGGAGTATGGAATTCGCAGCCCCAAAAAGCAGGAGTACACACAAGGATGTTCCTTCAACCAGCAATGAGGACACTCAACAAATTGCTGATAAGAAAAAGAAATCAGCAACCATGGTGGATGAGAAGTCACGTGAGGAGTTGAGGAAAAAGAAACTATGCTTCTGGTGTAAGGAACCATATAACAGGAATCATGATTGCCCTTTGAGACCCAAGGGCAAAGCTAATCGTGTGATGTGGGCATTTTATGAGGACTTTGATTCTGAAGATGCAGATCAACATGTTAGTACAGGGGTGGATATGGATGTGAAGGCGTCTACTGATGTGAATTCGGCTCCTATGGCATTCTTTGCTAATGTTCAGGATGAGGCCACATTTAGGTTCAGAGGAAAAGTTAATGGGCAGCCTTGTGTTGCTATGCTGGATACAGGAGCAACACATAACTTTATCAATGAGGGTTTTGTGGCTAGATGTCAACTTCAGGCCGAGGATTTTGATGGATTCAGAGTTCAAGTTACTGACGGATATACTCTCGCATGCACTAGGCGGATTACTAATCTCACTTTGATGTTGAACAACTATGAGTTACACTCGGATTTCTTTGTGGTCAACATGGGTGAGATGAATTTAGTTTTGGGCATGAAATGGCTCCAGGACTTGGGAGTATTTACCCTCAACGTACCTAAGATGGAGATGTCATTTGAGGTTGATGGCCGAAAACATGTGATGACAGGAATTACAGGTGGGAGCTTGCATTCTATCTCTCTTGGTAGAGAGTAGAATAGGGAGATAGAGCAGGAGACGATTCAGGAGGAGTTCGCGTTAGCTAATGACTCCAAGGGTTAAGAGTTGTATGCTTTGGATCAACATGGTGGTATTGTTCAGTTTGTGACCAACCTCTTGTTTGAGGCAGATGCGTCATTATCATATGATAATCCGCTTTTCGAGCTAGATACCGATGCCACTCTTGACCCGGACTTTGAGATGAGCGTTGATTGTAGTGTTTGGAACCTTTCCAATGCACCGAGGTTTCAGACAGGGCTCACAAAGGAGTTTTCTGAGGTATACACAGTGAGGAGTGCGTACAGTTTCACATTTGACACTCATGTGCATGACCTATCTCAGATGCATTGTTCAGTGGCGCATGTACTTGACAACAGTTATGATAGCTTGCCTTGCACGAAGTTAGGAAGCAAATGTTGTCAGTTCCCTGAGTTAACTCCTTTTGAACCACATACTCCCGCGACAACTGATGGCAAGTTTGAGTTGGATCAATGGGTTTAGCCATTTGTTTTGGGGATAGTGTTGCCGGAGCAATTTGATGATATTAGGGACATTATACAGTTCTACCCATGGGATCCAGGTGGAGAGATCTTACAAAAGATTTTCTTTTGGCAGCAGAGATTGTTTGGGGACAAGCAATTTCAGGAAGGGCAGATTGTAATGTCCCCTTCTAGCTGACATCAATTGTCAGAGGAGATTAGCCTATTATTTTGGCCCTCGTAGCCTAATGAGGATGATTAGAGGGTCTCCTAAGGTTTGTATTGTCTCCGGAGTTCAGTGGTTTCCAATCTTGGCTTTCGTTTGATGTTCACAGGGCTCCGTTTGCTATACTTACTATTTATAGTAAGTCAGAAGATGGTTGGGAGAGACCCTTACTATTTTTAGTAAGGCACTTGGTCGTATGGAGATTCACAGAGTTGATCCCAGTTTCAATCGGTTTGAGGAAATAATAAATATTGAAGGAGATATTAAAGTTTAAGTGGCTCAAGTAATATTGTAATTATAAAAGGAGATATTATAAAGTTATAATTTAATGTTATAACTTCAAGGGGGCAATTCATCATTAAAAGGGGGCCAATTATGCAATTAAATGTTGGGCGCCTATTACAAGGTTTTAAGAGGTGAAAATTAAATGAAACAAATATTATAACATTTCATTGTTAATAAATTGTTTTTTGGAGGAAATCGACCTGTCCTTGGAAGTATATATTTCAGCCTTGGAAAAATATATTTCAGCCTTGTGAAATAAATGATTCATTCGATTGAGCATTGGTTTTTGGTGAAAATTGTCTGAGAGGAAGAAGCCAAGGGTTTCATTCTTCGAGCCATTGGAGAACGTTCACTCTTCAGTGTTGCAGCCATTTGAGGTGGTGAGATATCCATTGAATCTGGCATTTGGGAGAGCTTCACCCAGAAATTCTGATTGGGCATATTGTGGAGTTTGTTTTGAGGGTTTCCAAAGCATCATTCATTCAGAGGATCAATTCATAAGTGCAGATCAATCTTAGAAGGATTTAATAATTATTAGCACAGCTTTAGAGAGGTACGGCTTGTTTGAGTAAGGGTTTGTAGCAGCAAAGTGGCGCTTCAAGGAGAAGGGGCGATTTTGATGTTTGAAGGCACAATAAAATCTAAAAAATATTAAGAAGGGACGCCTATATTAGTAGAGGCCAGCCACAGCAGTTGAAGGGAAAAGGCAGCTTATGTGAGGAGATTTGAGCATACTAGGGTCTGATTTTCATGCTTTTTTATCAACAAATGCAAGAATGATTTCAGTTTGTCTTCATGATCGGGTATGCAATTCATATAACTACTCCTATTGAATGAATAATAAATTCATTAGCTTGCAGCATTTGTTTTCAAAGAATCGAAGTAAATTTCAGTTTGAGTACTTCTTTATAGCTATTACATTTGCTTGCATCTTATTTCAAAAAAAAACAAAAAGCACAAATTACACAAAAAACGCAAAAAATTGCAAAGAACTTGCAAACAGAACATTTTCAGCAGTTGGGGTTTTCAGTGGGTAGAAGAAGAGTTCTTACAAGGAAGCAAATATTCATCAATATCCTTATTTCTTGTGATATTGGCATGATATTTTTGAAATTCGTGATGCACTAGATAGTATCAAATTTATTGTTCGAGTTGTTTGATGAGTTGGTCATGTTTGTAGGTTCACCAAATGTGGTTCATTTATTGTAGGCAATGCTACTACTTATGTTAATTCTTGAGAGACTCTTGATGGACAAGTATCCCTCTATGTTCATTAGCACATGCATGGAATATTGCCTGATCTAAACCTAGAGGACATTGGAAAACTTGAATGGGTTAGGGAGGGACTGTAAGAGGCTCACACAATTAGTTCATCTACAATCACACAAGGGTGTTGTGTATGATGCACTCCTTCGCAAGGAGCAAAGAGCTAGTTGGACCAAGGGTGACAAAATTTTCTACGCACTTCCTTGCATTGCAAACTCTTTGTCAGCAGAAAATAAATTTAAGTGAATGTTCTCAAATGGATGGCATAATAGTGGCAAAGTACATTTATTCTACAAATTTTTGGAATGCGGCTAAACAAGTTGTAGAATTATTAGAGCCCCTATTAAAAAATTTGAAACTAGTGGACAAACTCCCATGGAATATTTGTATGAGGCCATGGATAGAACTAAGAAGGCGATATGGGGTAGGATGGAAAATAATAGGGATAGGTAAATGCCATTGTGAGGCAGATGCACTCGCCTCTCCATGCCATTGGAGACTATCTAAATCCAATGTTGTTCTATAGCCTGATATTCAAAGATGGTGATTTTGTTGGGAAAATGTGTCTCAACCTTGCAATTACATAAGTTACTGTTGATACATAAGGTATTGCGGCAGCGTGCCTCGGCGAGGACTTGGGGGAAACGCCCCCAAAAGGAAAATTTTATTTATATTTTATTATTGTAAATCTAGACCGTTCATCATTAGGTCTTAGATCTGACAACCAATATTTTCTTAGCTTGACTTGCCCTAGAAGGCAACCCTATTTTATGAGAGCATTGTATTTCGACTGTGTAGTGTGATGTATTCTAAGAGTTTGATAGCGGTCGTGTTGCCTCTGGATCTCTGGTTAGTGATACTCCTATGAGAAGCTTGCTTTGCAAGTATATTGTAATCCTTGTGATTTCTGAATCATATATTGAGCGGCTTTTGGAGTGTGGGTTTTTCTCCCAAAAGGGTTTTCCACACATAAATCACTATGTTGCGGGATGCATGATATTTATATTATTTTTGTTTAAGTTTTTGTAACTATTAAAGATCTATAAAAATTTTGCATTATTCTCCTCTCAAGATTAGTGTAGGAAGTTGTTCCGCTACCTTAGCTTCCTTACAAATTTGAGGTCACATAGGGCATATTCATGTGCATGGAGAAAATGTTCGCTACAAAAAAGGTACACGCAATTATGGCGAAATCATCATGTAGAAGTAGGCAAGAAGTTTTTTCTCAAGTATGGTTGTGGTGCAAGACATGAGGACCTTCAAAACAAACAACTCTATAAACTTTGGATAGTCTCTCTATATTGTGGACATGTACATTAAAAGTGTTAAACGTTTAGTATATCTTACATGATATCATCTCAAAATAATTTGTATTTTTCAATGCAATGGGAATTTTTGTCCAAGAAGCCAAAGATCTTGGATGGCAAGACATGTTTGAGCCAACCATGTAGTTCACCTTCTTGCAAGCATACTTGGAGTGTTAACACATACATTCCAAGACACGCAACCCACTTACACAACAATGAACGAATGATTTGGTGTTTGTTCACCACAACCTCTGCATGAAGCTAAAGAAAGCTCAAGGTTAGAGTTCTATAATACTTGCAATCATTATAGGCTTCACTTGCAATTGCCAACACTAATTTCTACATGAAAAAAATCAGATACCATTGAGGATGACCAGCCAATTGACCTCAATGAGATTGATCCAAATTCTAAGTGGATTGCAAATGATGATGTCCTTGATGATGATGATTATGCTCTTGGAATGCGGCTATAATAGTGATGTGGTTGAACGTCTTAGGAGAGGCTTTGATGCAAGAGCTTCATCACAAAAACCTACAACCCTCTAATGTAGCTATCTTCATAGTAGCAAGAGTCATTGGCTATGAATGATTTTTTTGGAACTTTGTACTTAGTTTCAAGGTGAACTTTGTACTTAGTTGCTAGGTTGACTTTGTACAAAGTAGATTGTAATTGAAATTTTAAGAAATATTAGCATTTAGTTAATATTTATTCATTATGAAGTATGCATTATACAATGCAATGTAATTGGCAATATGAACATAAATGACCAAAATATATATTCCACAATCAATGGGCTAAACTCTCAATTTTATTTCCTTTGTATATCTCTATGCTATTGAAATTCCTTTAAATTTTGAAAACAATAATTTTTTCTCTTTTTCTTTGTGTTTTTACCTTTATTTTAAATCTGATTTTTTCCCATTTGAATCCAGTTTTTTTTAAATCTTATACTTATGGTTTGCTGATGTTTTCCCCAAAATATTTTTGCTGATATGGCTACAGCCTACAACAATGGAGTCTATTAGTTGTTAATCTTTATATACAACTGTACACATTTTGACCATTTTGATCTGTTCCTACACAAGGACATTCTACATGAATATCCAATAGCCAATTACCTTTTCTCGCAAATACTATGATGGTCATGCATATTATACGTACAATAATAATAGTATGTTGTCAGTACACAGTCAATATAACCATCATTGACTATTTGCATATAATTTATTTCTTTCTACCATTTTCCTTATAGATTTATTTGATATTTTTTGTAGGATTTCAGGAGTATTCCAAAAGATGTGCACAAGGAATTAACCAGATGAAAACATACCCAATTTGCTTCCATTAAGCTCTGAACAAAGGCAATCTGTAATGTACAGAAGATAATGTGCATCAACACGTGCATATTCAACCATTAAATCTGGTAAAGGACGAAGTCGCCAATCTGCACGCTGTAATAAATGCAAAAATTTCCTCTAAAAAGTAAGAAAAATGAAAAAATAACTATCACTTCTCATAAATTCAAGGAATTCCCAAGTATTCAAAATTCACAGAATTTCCAAGCAAGAAAAATTCGAGGGATGAAAATGAGATTATGACTTATAATTGAGAGCCAAAATTGGCAGACTTTTTGACTCTTCAAACAACGAGCAATGCTTTTCAGTGACATACACTTCAACATTAGAACTATGAAGGATATTTATAGTATTATTCTAATATAAGAAACAAACACGCAAAGAAATTGGAAATATTTACAAGAGACTGCTAACATATGACAGCTGTATTCATAAAACATCTATAGCTCATCTTTTCACCCAAAAAGAGTACAGACTGAACTGCAGAGTTGATAAAGGAGAATTGACAAGAAAGAAACTTGGGTTGGCTTGTGGTCCACCAAAGTTTGGCAGTCACATAGAGGATTCACAAGACTGATGTCGCAAATTCTTTCTGCAGTTTTTCTGGGAGAGAGGAATCTATTAGTCATTTTCTATGGAGATGTTCCCTTTCCAGGACTGTTTGGAAATGGTAACAAACTAAATTTAACTATTTTTCAAATCCACCTCTCTTAACAAGGCCCCATCTTTGGGAAAAGTTGGATGATCAGGGAAACCTGCAAGTCTGGCATATAATTTGGTTGCCTGCAATTGTTTCGTATGGAAGTCAAGATGTCAATGCAACTTTTCATAAGAATTGTGTTTCAATTGTTTTAGGGGAGTTGAAATTCCTTAAGCAGGATTTGGCTCCACATGTCAAATCCAACCTCACTTGCTTACGCTGAAATCTTTGGTCTATGCCTACTGAGGCACAAGTTCAGATGTTAAATTTTCTAGTATTTATAGTAAAATATTCTCCCCTTGAATATTGTTAACTGACGTAATTCAAATGTTCACACAAAAAGTATTCAACTGAGAACTTAGTTGATTAGGCTTTGTATAAGCAAGATCTTGAATAGATTGATGCTCTGAAACTTTGAGGATAGAATCTTTAAAGCCTGAGATTAAAGAAGTTGTTTGTTGTTCAATTCTTAGGAGTTTAGAAGATAAATGGTTTGTTCAACAAACTTTGTTAACTTGTGGGTAGAATATCTAGAATAAATAATACATTAGAGGTGACAAACCAAAAAAGAAAATTTTATTACTGTCTGCAAGTTACCATAAAAGGTTAATCCTACCAGTGTGTACAGAGAGTAGAAACTACTACAGATCAATCCCAACCCTGAGTTGACATGCACCAAAAAGTATCCAAAAGATTTGAGGTACAAATTGTTTTGGGCAATGTGCTATTTCAACTGTTTCTTTAACCCTTGAGCATTACTAGCATTAACCCTAGTGCATTATTAGCATTGGCTAACTAATATACTAACCTTGAGTATTTTGGTGTGGGTTACTTACCATCACATCACAAAGAGTTCTCCCACCTGGGATGAATAATGCAACTTTTGGTCTAAATAAAACAATGGAGTGCATAACAGTAGCAGAAGCATGTACAAACGAAAGCCAAAAAGCAGATCATCAGAATACTGGTATGGTACAGCTAGAATGAAAATGCACATTTTGAAGGTGATCCCTTTATATGAGACGTATGTTTCCTCAATCCAAAAATGACAGTAAAACTAACCACACATTCAATCAACTATTGAATTTCACTCCTAATAGAATTTCAAATTTTATGTGATGATAATGTTGGAATTTTAGACTTACAATAAAAAAGGTATTTCCAATCTAATAAACTAGTATATGATATTATTATGAAAATGGGTTATGCAGTAGCTAACTCACATTTAGATAATTTGGACCCAATAGATATCTTTTGTAATGGGTCAAATGGGTGACTTGTGAAGTAAGTAAATTTGATATTGATCAGCCTAACGTTTATTGGATGGGTTACAGGTTTACTCTAACCCTAGGATTATTAAAGAGGCTATAAATAGAAGCATCTACTATCATAAAGGATCATAGAAAGATATTAAATTGTAAATGGGCTTTAATGGCAGGAATCACGGCATCAAAACTCAGTGAGTAGACTCAAGCCAAGCATGCCTAGTGAGTAGCCATAACTTGCCTGGAAACCTGCAAGCACTACCAGTCTCTCCAAAATCCTTGCCTAGCAACGAAAATGCACATGCCGTGAGCAAACAGATGAAATAAAAATCTTTGACAACCTTGAATCCATTTTTTGGTAATTTTGACACATTTCGAGTAATCTCAAACTGTTCAAGTGGATTTCTTAACTGGATTTTGAAGTTACGTATCTCTTCTTTTTCTTTTTTTATTTTGTTTTTCTCTATGTTAAACCAAGTTTCTCGGACAGAGTCAGCAAGAAACATGGGGACACATTTATGGTATGACAGGGGACAAGACACCTTTTTTGGGACAATGTGGGATTGCAATTTTATAAATACAAAGAGTTTTAAAAATATAGGAAATTTCAATTACTCATATATATGGGCATTCATCACATACATCGTAGAATCATATTATGGAACATTAGAGCTAAATTTAGAATTCCCATGAGTTGACACACAAATTAACAAACTTTCAATGTCTAATCATTTCAATTTGAGTTTTCAGTACCTGCATATACATAATACAGCAAAATGAAGAGGCTGAAATGCCAGAAATACAAAATAACCGAATGTTGGCAATCTAAAGATATACTGCTGCTATTCCTCTACCTCATCCTCACCTAAATAACAATTCAACTTTGAATCTAAACCAATACCAATACCAAGGGCTGCCACATACAATGGAACACCCACCAATCCCTCCTATGCCTCTTCCTCCTCAATCTATGTAGTGCCCTCAAGGTCAACATCCCATATTAAAGCAAGAGCTCATCAATACTCAAGTGTCTATCAATCCCGAAGTCTCATTGCCACCAACTTCTCCACTCATCGAGAGGTAAGCTTGTTCCTCTTGATAGAGTGGATGAAGTTGTGTGTGGACCAATTCTGCATAGAGGAACAGCCAACCAATGAAAAGAGGTTGATGGGAAACATCCTTGACTCTAGTGTATCCTTGTCATGCCATGTCCACCATCCAATAGGGTTGGATTGAGTTGATGTAGCACTATTTGTCCTCACCATTAATTTGCTAAATGATGGACCATGAAGGTTAGCAAAGGCAAGCCACTGCGTCTAAAGCAAAGCTGCCCCTTATTTGAATAAATCTTTCAAAAGGCCTCCATTAACCTTCTTTCACCTCTTCATCATCAAAAAGAGGCACTCTCCCCATCCTTGATGCATACCATTAGGGGCTTCCATATAAAGCAAGGTGTTCGATTGTTCCATCACCTCATCACAATGGACTTGATAATGCTCATATAGTCTCAAATTAGGATCCTTCCTATGAGCTACTCGATTCATCTACCCAAGCATTTTGGTAGCACAGGAGGCTGAGCGTATTCTCGCCTTGATGTAGCATGAGTGTAAAGGCGAGTTTTTCAAATGTCTCACATCTAGGGGTTGGCTAAGCATGGAGACACAGGACATGTTGGCTGCTTGGCAACCAAGCCGACTAGCAACAGGAGGGAAGCATGGCAGGATTTTGACAGCTCTCCATGGCATGGAGCAGTGCTATTGAGACATTTTCTTACGGTGGCGTCGACAGGCATTGGCCATTGATGAGGTCACAGAGGCGAGAGACAGAGCACTGACACAGGCAGCTCAGAGTTGTACGGAGCTAGCGGAGTAGATCTGTAAGTCACAAGAACAACTGGCTCAGGTGACTACAATGGAGAAGGCAAGAGTTGCCACTCTCGAGGGGCAATTGGCAGAACAGGCACGGATGTTGGCCGAGAAGGATGAGGTTCTGAGCAAGAGGGATAGACAATTGGCTAAGAGGGACACACAACTGGAGGAGGCACGACGTCTGGCAATGGAGAGAGAGAGTCGGTTGAATGGAAAAGACAAAGACTTGGCGAGCACGAGGGAAGAGTTGGTAGCAGCACAAGCCAAACTCACGGAGGCAGTACATATGGTGAAATTAGCACGGGAACAACAGAAGGTAGCCAACCAAAAGCTCCAGCACCTCCAGCAATAGCAGTCGACCACAACTCCCTCCTCTTCAGTACATCCAGGGGCGCCCTCCACCCTCCCTCTTCTTAGTTCCCTTTCTTGTACCCCGTTTTCAGTCTTCAATCGTCTGGAAGACGACTACTTTGTGGGGGGGATGATGTAGTGGTCAAGAGTGTACTCGGTCGGCCATGAGTCATAAACAAATAAGACTTTAGTTGATGTTAATACTTTCTATGTACTTGTCATGTTAGTTAGTTGTCTCGGGAATTAAGTTCCTGACGAAACAATTAGTTGTAATAAAGGGACATGATAGTTGGTCCTTCAACCACCGCCTACGTACTATATGTATTCGATTCATGTAGTCAGGAGTATTGTTGCTATGATTATTATTGTTATGCTCCTGGAGACTATTTTGTTATGTACTTGTGCTACACTGTTATAGTACAAATAGTTGTACTTGCATACATTCTATCAATAAAGACAATATGATTATTCTGTGCATTGTGTTCTCGTACATGTATTATGTACTGTGAGTTAATTCCATTTACTCTCGTAGTGCATTGGAATTCATTCCATGAGTAAACAATTGTTTTGTATTAAGGATTCTATAATGTATATGTCAATATGATGAATGTCTTATCATTGTTATGATATTATCTATGTTATCATATGAATATTTGAAATTTTCATATATTTTAAAAAAAATTCCTATTTGGTTATATAGTCGCCCCTTGTCCTCCCCAAAAATGGCCTAAAAAGTCCATCCACAAAACGGGTTCCCTTGTCTCGAAAACTTGGTGGAACATAGGATAAAACCAAATTTAAAGAGGTAAAATTTCATAAATTTACTTGAGATGAAAAAATATTGCAAGAACTTGGAGGTGTGGCAACTTGTGGTCATTGAGGTACCACCAAGAACGAGCATCCTTCTTATATTTGTCATTGAGAGCATAAACACTTTGACCACGAGAGGCTACAAAATCAGCAAATTCATTTGTAACTACATCTTCCATACCAACATCAAGGAAGAGTTTAGTAAGAGCTTTCCTAAACCCTTCACTAACTTTTGCACAGTAATATTTGGGGGTCAAAGCAAAGGCAAAAAGATGGAGTGGGGTGGTCATTTTGTTCCACCACTCAACACAAATTGACTGCACCTCTTTGAAGAAGGTTTCTTCAAGATCTTGCTCTTTTGCATTTATGATGGATTTCATCTTCTCAAGCATTGAGTCGATGTCATAAATCTCCCCTAAGCATGGCTTATCCATGTCGATAAAGCAGATCATACTCATGATGAGCTCGGTGAAACTAAGAAGATATTCCACCTGATCCCACCAAGTGTCATCTAGAATATTTTTCTTTACATTTGTTGCCCTCTTAGTGTTAGATTGCCTCCATATAGACCATGATTGGCTAATGACCATACCAAAAAGTGCCTCTCGCACCTTCACAAGTCGTCTCAAGACGATTGTGTTGGATGCAAATCTAGTCTCAACAAATTATTTCAAAATTAAATTAAATAATTAAAAACAATGAAGAATTTATATTTTTTTTAAATAAATTACTAATATAAAACATAAAAACAAAAAATTCCATTGTTCGAAAAACCTTCAGTAGCTCTAGTCATGATAATGATCTAAAAATAGCTTGCAACATATGGTGATTTGTTATGAACATCTGGATCTATTCAGCTTCAGCATAGACTTGTTTGATCCAATATATTTTCATACCCAACTTTTGTAGCATGAGGTTGAATGAATGCACGGCACAAGGTGTCCAAAATATATGTGAGAACCTTGTCTCAACTAACATAACAGCAGCTCTACAATTTTTTGCATTTTCTATTATAACTTGGACAACATTTTGAGGACCCACTTTGTTAATACACTGTATAAGAATGCCAGCAATAAATTGTGCATCATTAACCTGCCCCTCACAATCCACATCTTTTAGAAACATTGCCCCTTTAGGGTACACTGCAATCACATTAATTAATGGTCTGTTTTTTGCATCCATCCATCCATCCATAGGAAACAATAGACACGCCTGTTTCTTTCCATGGGACCTTAATGGAAGATAATGAAGTTTCTATATGTTTGACCTCCCTTGACAATAAAATGCTATGCACCTTCTCATAACCTGAGCTTGTGTACCCCTTTGGAGCTTCATTTATTTTTCTTACCATGTCTTTCCAATAGGGGGAAATTGTACTTCTAGTCCTACATACAAGATCTACAACACAAAAGGGATGTTTTCATAGTCAATGGATTGTTCCCATTTAATTCCCTCCATGTCTAGGATTACCCAAATGGGAAGGGTTCTTCCAAATTCGAATTTTCATATACTTTGGCATGAGTAAAGGCTCCCCGATTCTTGGTGCTATGTATTCATCTATTAGGCATCCTATTTTTGAAGCCAATGCTCTTGCTAGTGCTTGTTGGGGATAAGAGATATACAGACCCAGAATAGAATCATAGTGAGAAATATTCCAATGGGTTGAAAACTAGGGTTCAATGATTTGTGAACTGGCCACCTTTGTTCAGAAACCATCGGTCTCCTTGAAAATGTAAGGTCCCTTCCATGAAATTTAAACCCACTTGCAATTGTTTGAACTTATACTCATAGGCATTTTGTCAAATAGTTGGTGGAACATGGAAACCATTCACTATTTCTGACTTTTATGATTAAGAACAACTGTAACATCACACAAATATATTGACATTTTGACAAACAATTGGCATTCATTGCTCAAACCATTGATATTTTCACAACCTTTCCTTGTGAAACTAGAGATAAAAAATATTTATATAATTTTGAATAACTCAGCTGATATACAAATGGAAAATGGCTGATACAAAAATCAGAAATACAATAGTAAGAAGGATATTTTTCCCTGATCTCAAATGGTGTTGCCTTCATAAGTGAAAATATTGATATCAAACTGAAGTCTGAAAATACCTATTAAACATAAAATGCTGGGCTGATCACACAAGTAATATAATAATATTTGTTAAATTCAAATGTTGTTGTGCTGGAAAATGAAGTCAGACCAAACTATTAAACTCTATCCTCAACATAGGCTGTGATTCCTTTTTTTAACCCTTATATCTCCTAAATCTCCTTCCCACATGCCCTTTCCCCCTTAACATTTGGATACCCAATGAAATATGTCATGCCCCCGAAATTGCAAACATTGAAATGCAAATAAATAAATAATAAATATAAATATTAAAAATATAAATATAAATATTCACAATTTAAATATGTTATTATAATTATAATCATTATAATAATATAAATATCTAAACTAATATAAAAATAAATATATTGCATTGCCCTAACAATACACGGGGACAGGATATTCCATGTCAGACTTGGTTGTCAGAATCTGTCCCCTACAACACCCCCTTACAACCCTTCGATTCATTTAGCAAGCATTAGCCAATAGTATGGCAACTGTTTAGCCATTTAATTAAAAGACATCGATTAATATAGGGAGCAGCGGCAGATTTGAAATTGAAAAGAATTAATAAAAGCAGTGATGGAATATAAGACAATAATTGATAATGAACAGCAACAATTGAGTTGGTAATTGGCAGCGATAGGATAAGACAAAACAGCACTTAAACAAAAGTCATGTCTTTTTGTTCAGAGATCTCTATTCAAAGAGACGCATTGTTTCATTTAGACATGAGGATATATGAGGAGAGTAAAATCATTTGCAAAGGAGGGCATGCAAGAGATTCAGGAATGTATTTGTATTTAAGAAAGCAGATACGAATCATAAAAGGAATGAATCAGAAATATCTGCACTGGGATAAAACGGCAAGTTGGAAAGAAGAGATAAATTATCTATGGGATTAAGTATATTATTGCAAGGATATATGGGGACAGTAAGTTTACATATTATTATAAATATATGTATATATAATAAATATACATCTGTTCATATGAAATGATTATTGGAAGATTGAAAGTAATTAGAAATATATATATATTATATACAATTATGCAATAATGATGCTTGCAGCAATTACTGAGCCTTATAAGTTGTTATGTTTCTTTAATATGAATATGGATAATAGATTCTTATGTGTTTGATTTACACTAACAATATCTTCTTAATATTAAGAAAAGATCGAACGGGAAATAAAGGCATCAAACAGCATTGAAGATATATAGGCAAACTGATATCTACAGCAGATCATATAGAATAGATTATCTGCATTATATATACATTTATGTATGTCTTTATCCTATGATCAATCAAATGTAAGGTTGAAGGAAGCAAGTTAGGAGGATGCTGTTTACGGGCCTCCCATGCTAAGCATTCCATTCCGAGGGTAGAATCCTCTTAGTCTAGATGTTCCTGTCGCTTGGGGCCAAGGGGTGGGTTGTATGGGGCGCTCGTTCTCTTGGGCTTAGGTGGGTTGAGTAGTTTAGAAGCACCCCTTTCAAGGCTTTCCTATCAAGACAAACTATGACTGGTTGTTAAGAAGTTTGAAAACTCAGACTCGGCGTAGACTCGACAGCCCAAAATAGGACTCGGACTCGAGACTCAGCATGGACTAGGCAAAAAACTCAGCTAGGACTCGGCAAAGAAGAAAACCGTAGTTTTACCAAAAAAAAAAAAAAAATTAATTAATGCAGTTAGAGAACATAAGAGCCTAATTTGATTATGAATTTCTCATAATTCAAATATTACACATGTTATATGATCTTCAAACACTCAATATTTGAAATTTCATCTTTCAAACTCATAGTTTCAAACTTTCAAACGAAATAAACAAACAAAAAAAAGTTTTGAACATTCATACTCATTATTTCCAGGCGATGCCAAGAGTCCTAAGTTGGGACTCGGAAGTCCGTCTCTAGGACTCTCCAAGACTTGGCTCGCGAGTCCTTGGCAAGTCGACTCGGTGAATCCTTGGCGAGCCCTAGGACTCGCAAGTCCCAAGAGTCTTTTCTAGGACTCGCAGAGTCCTCAAACTATGGTTAGGATGGATTCAAGGAGTTTCAATCATAAGAAGGGCGAATAAGGCAGCATGGATAGGGAAAGCAAATACAAGTTTATCCGCCAAGCATGCCACCATCGGGTGGAATTGTCTTTGTTTGGACATTCCTACCGCTTGGGCCAAGGGGTGGGTTGTTTGGGACACTTGTGCTCTTGGGCTTGGTATGCATAGCTTCAGGTGGACTTATCATGTTCATCATCCAAATCCTATTATGATTAAAACTTCCACTATGCATTATGGATACTTTGTAGATAGTTTTGAAATATTACGTATCTACATGATTTAAATAGATAAGTCATTAATGTTGATCATATAAAGTATATTCCAATGGCATCTAACCTAACTGCATTATGGATACTTTGTAGATAGTTTTGAAATATTACGTATCTACATGATTTAAATAGATAAGTCATTAATGTTGATCATATAAAGTATATTCCAATGGCATCTAACCTAACTGCAAGATCTAAACCAAGATTTATTTGGCTTAAGGCATTTAATTGGTGAGTTGAAAACCCTAACTACATTATATTTGTGATTCTAGGGAAAGATTTAGGGCAATCCCAAAAGGGGACATTACAAAATATGGAGCAGCTGACTTTCTAAAGGTTGTGATGGGTATTTTGGAAGACTCGTGCCTCCATTTTGGGTCTTCAACTTGTGTTTAGAAACTTGAATATGATATGGCCAAGTTTTAGGTCCAACAATAACATCAAATCTCCACACACTTGAATATTAGTAATTTGATATTCAAGAACCCTCACAATGACTATTATCAAAATCTGGAATTCAAATTTATAATTGCTTGCAAATGATTTTTAAAAAATTCCAAACCTATAACTCCACTATAAATTAAAAAAATATATATCAATCTAGAAATTATGCTTCTTATATTTCCTTCAAATTCCCATAAATCTTTCAACATTTAGCGCACCTATAAACTCTAGATGAATTCACCAAGAATTGGCTAGGTGGGTTTTTATCCATGAAACCAATATTCATCTTAGGGTTTTCATCCTAAGTTTGAATAGCTAAACAATAGCTCACACTCCCAAAGAGGGTTTCACCAAAATGAATAATCAAGAATGGATGAAATGAGTCTCCTCAACCTTCTTTTATAACCCCCTATGGAACTTCCCAAAAATTATATTTTAAAATTATTATTTTAACAATAATAATCTTTCAGCTCCAAAAAAGTGACTTTATTTTATTATTTACTTTTTTAAGCACTTAAGTCACTTAAAAACCACCTTTATAAATAATTAATATAAGTTGTTTTTTAGTTCACCCATTGACAACTTAAATATTAATTATTTAATATTTTAATTATTTTCAGCACATTTGCCCAAAGTTGTGGAAAATATAAAAATAGCTCGAAAGCGAATTTTAATTTCGCCAACATATTTTAAAGTTCACCAATTTAATGAAAATTAATACTTTACAAAAATAAAATACTTCTCCAAGAAGTGTGGAAAAAACCTAAAATGTCGAAACTACTCCCGAAAAGAACCAACAAACTCAACTGGATCTCTTGAATATAATGTCATTATCTGAAATACATTCCAAAAAAGTTGGCACTCTCCAAAAAAGCTAGAGATTCCAAAGGTGTTAGAAAGGTTATAAAAAGGTGACATTACGAAAAAGCTTGATCTCTTTCCTCTTTTCACAAGATGTAAGAGACCTACCTGTCTCTAACCTCTAATTATGATGCTGAATGATGAGGGTTTGTAATTTTTTGTGTTTTCACAAATAAGATGCCAGACATAAAATAAAATGCTGGAAAATGTAAATATTAAACCAGACTGCAGCAAAGAGATAATTTTATTGATTCACTTTGAAAGTTTTTACAATAGAGCACACCTGTATTACAATCTTCTGATATTGAAAGATGATGAAACCCTTATGCTGAAATTCTCCTTAAAATCGGATGAAGCACAAACCTGACCTCTGGATGAAGCCAACAGTTAAACACCTTCAGCTGATAGTTTCACAGCCTCAGAATGTTGTTGCAATGAAGCAGCTACGCTCTCCAATGCCGATATGCTAGCAGAAACCCTAGGGCTCCCTTCCCCAAACGCCAAAGAGAAATCATAAGACAAATATCAAATCCTGGATGATAAGAATGAGCTCTTAAGTCCCTTTTTATTCTTTTCTTATGAGAGCTCAAACACTTTCCTTGCTAATGTGGGATAAAAGATATATTCCCACATTTTTAAAATTAAAGTGACTTTATTATTATAAAGTTACTTTATAACTTTATAATAACATTAAAATATTTAAATAAATCACTTAAGTCAGTTAAACTTTAATATCTCTTGAAATACTTGTCTGATTGCTATACCGTCTGAACCAGGAGTTGACTCTCCCTGTTCTCCATGCAATCAGATGCCCGTCTAAAAATAGAAACCCTGAACAGTGACTTACTATAAATAGTAAGTATGTGAAACTAAGTCAAATGAAGGCCGAGCTTGACCCAACACTGAACTCTGAAGGAAAGAAACCACTATTCACTGCCAAAAGGGACCCTCTAACCAGACATATTAGCCTACAATGGCCAGGAATAGGCTAAATCCATCGATCTTTGATGCTCGCGAAAAAGGGGACATTACACAAGAAAACTACCATAAAAAACCACTTTGGCATCATGAGGATAGCTATAGATCTAGTTGGGCTCGTGAAAGATACCCAATCACATATCACACACAACAACAAAAAACTGGATGATAATTACTATTTTCACATCGTGATAATAGGTGTGTAACAAGACAATTTCGTTCAAACCTGATTGGACTCCAAATCACATTTTATTATTGCAGTCGAGAGTGTTATCTAATACCACTAAGAGATGCAACACTCTGCTACAAGACAGAGATGGACTTCCTTTTGCACGCAGAACATAACTCAATAGCACTAGCAGAAAATTACATACACAGTTGATCGATACGATGACAAGATTAGCTCAACACAATAGAGAATACTTTCGGGTTGGGAAAGACTTAGTCACAGCATAGTAGCAATAATATATCGCACAGAATCAATTGAAAAAGCTTTCGGATCTGGAAAGACTTAGTCGTAGCGCAGTAGCAATAATATATCGCACAAAATGAAACAACAGAAACATATATATATATATATATATTATTCATAGCCGAGCATTCTCTCACAACATCAATATACTGTGAACAATTTGACGCACCACCATTAATATTCTCGGAAGAAGCACCAATTGAGATCTCGTGAAAACCTGGACTCCCATCGGCAATAATCGCATGAGCTAGTTTCCCACACGCAAAGCCAAACTACTCAGATGGGATCCCCAAATCGTGATAGCCTGATATGCCAATGCTCAAAACTGTTGATTATCAACCCAAAGGGGCCAATTGGCTATGATGGAAGTGATTCACAAACTGGTGTGCTCGAGTGTGATCCCGTGGTTAGAACTTGGCAAGTCAAACTGCACGCTAATATGAATGATTGCAAATGTAAGATAATGGCAGATGATTTTAACTCACCTAGCAAATGTTGATCGTTGGTGGATGGAAGGTTAGGCGCACAATCTGATGAAGTTTGAAATGGCACTATGTTCAACACCCTTAGTAGTGGCACCTCACCTAGCGTGAGCGACAAGTGATGTCCCACGATGTGTTGAGAGAGCTTCTGCGAATAATTCCTTGTAGGTGCTTGGATCGGTGGCTTGTGGCATGAGCCAAAAAGGCTCTACCACACCAATATTGTGGTAATCGCCCAATTCCCCCAATCCAAATCTAACACACAACTCTAGGAAGAAACAAGCCAGATATTAGTCTAAGTAATACTCAAAATGGAAGACAGTAAATCACAATTGCAGGGAGAGGTTTTTGTCTCACCCCAATGTAGGATGGCAGAGATTTCCGTCTCTGTCGGCTCCTCATGACTCTTCGTACAATAGTGATACCAAAGGACTCCAAAAGAACTCATATTAATACCAACAATTAGTCGACCCAAAGAGGTCGGTCGGTCCCATATTTATTTTATTTAAATTTAAATATTATTATTTTATTAATTAATATTATTTTGCTTTAGAGTTGAAAAACACTATTCCCTTCCAGAATTCAAAATTAGGGCCTCATCGAAAAAGGGGACATGACAGCTCCAATTGTGTTTTTGAACCCAAATTCTATGAATTTTTTGTCTTGTATAGGCTACCACAAATTTGTATGTGAAGGATTCTCCTTGGAAAGCCGAATCTTGTTTTTCGTAGACTATTGTGAAAAAGACTGAGGGGGAAGGAAGGATGGGGTTATTTCTAAGATATCATCCATTTCCTTTTTTAGCAAAAATTTTTAACCTAATAAAACTTTTTGGGCATATTGATGGAGAAAACATGTGGTTTTCGTGTTCATTAGGTTAAAGTCATTTGAGACTACCTTGCTTGGGGTCCATTGAGGAGGACATGGCCCTCTTAGAGGCAATTAAAGTGGCATTTGATTGGCAATTTACGGTCTTGTAAGAACATTGACCAGTTTGGGGATGGAGAATGACAATTTTGGATGTAGGCAGATTGTGGGAGAGAATCAATCCAGCATTTCCATAATTCCATTATGATCATAAGTTATATAAGGTTACATGGTTTCTATTTTGTCTAAGAATTTTTGCTTGATAACAACTTCTTGTGAATGCTGATTGGACAAAATTTTAGAGAATTTCCTTGTTCATCAAGTTATGGTCGTTTAAAACCACCTTGCTAAAATCAGGGCAAATTAAGGAAGTCATGGCCATCTTAAAGGTGGTAGGAGTTGGGAGGTAGGGTCTAATCAGTATTGCCACATTTCCAATAATACTATGAAGTCTTAAAAGGCTACATTGAAGTAGTTGTTCTTGGTTTAGTTGTTCTTAGTTCTCTCCATAGATGTAGCAATGTATATTTTCTACAGTCTTCACGGGCATAAAACTTAGTATCATAAGCAGGCAGTTGAATTCTTTCACCAACACTACATTAAAGTAGTTGCTCTTAGTTCTTTCCATAGATGTCACAACATATATTTTCTACATTCTTCGTGGGCATAAAAACTAGCTTGTATCACAAGCAGGTAGTTGAATTCTTTCTCCAACTCTAATTACAAATTTTCAATTTCTATCACAAGTCCTATAAGAGTAATAGAGTTTCTACCAGGCTAATGGTCCTTTTGGCTGCGAGGCTTCCTAACTCATTATATTTGTGTGGCATCATTATCCTCAGCTTCCATATTTATTGCCTACCTTTCTACATGTTGTACCCAAGATAATTTTTTTGCTTCAACAAGGCATTTTGCTTAAAATGATCTAAATCATGTAAAATTGTTGCCAAAAGTTTGTTTTAGGTCAAACAAAACATAGGCTTTTTGTGGGTTTATGTCAAGGAAGATACTTGCAAATTTCTGAAAATTTGAAAATTAGGGTTTCAAACCCCTATTTTTAATAAAACCCCTGAAAATAAGACATTTCCAGAATTAGTCGAAATTAATTTTGATAGGATAAATTGACTTCACAATCACACTGGTCAAGTCAGAATCACCAAAAAGCTTGTTATACTCTAGTGGGTCTATTTTCATTTTTCAAGAAGAAAGATAGGACCTCCACATCCATTAATGGCAGAATGGGCAGTACCAAGTGGTGAAATCTAAGCCTCAAAAGCTTCAACGAAGAATCCATGGCGAAAATGCTCAAAAAGATGCTTTGCGACGGAGGGGATTTTCAAAAGTGAAAATGCTGAAAATTGACCAAGTCTGGAAAATGCACACCTTGCTACCAGAAGGAGGTTGTGCAATCAAATGCCTTAGTCATTTTTCCAACAACCGTACACATAGCATGGTGAAGGTGATTGTCAAGATACACATGTTCGCATCATCAACAACAATGCTCAAATCAGTCACGCTACATGGTGAATGTGAAGCGCGAAGAGATGGAGATTTTCAAAGAAAATGATAAAACCACAACTAAAAGCGCCCCTACTGGCAAGGGGCGCCCATGAAGTTAAAAGGTCAAAGGCAATCATCAAATTTTACCAAGGCAATCATCTCCTTCGTGTTTTTGTTGGCTTTCTAGCACATCGTCAAGCAAGGTCGTCTAAATCATCGATCACCGGCAAACGTAAGCGGAGACAGGAGATGTTAAGAGCAAATATCATCAAAGATGGCAATCAAGTAAGACAAAGGTGCCCCTGCAGGCCAGGGGTGCCCATCATTTTGAACCACCTACTGAGGTTTTCAACAACTGCTTTCTCCTAAGCATCTACTCAGCATCCTCTCAGCTACACGATCAATCCAACTGCACATTCACAGGACCTATCAAGCATTCTCAAACAAAGATCAAGCAATAAACACCAAAGGTGAAGGCGAGATGAAGAACACGAAAAAATTAGCTGTGTTAAGGAAATTGAACTTTCCTAGAAATAGGCGCCCAGCTTTTTGGGCAATTAGATGCAGTCTACAGGCTCAGTGACCTCCAAGATGACCTCCATTTTGATCAATCTCAACAATGACACCGTCAGCAAAGACAACAGACAAATCAAACATTTGACGATAGAGATCAAACTGGGGTAGTTTGTGGCTAAGTCACCGCATTCGAATTCGAATTCGAGTTCAGCAGCTTTGAAATTCGACAAAGAAAAAATTTGAAAAGTATAAAATTCGGATTAAATTCACCTAATGTAATTTTTTTAATTTTTTTTTATAATTGTAAGTAATGTATCCACAAAATTGTCTAAATATTTAAAACATTCACTAAATTTTATTTCAAAAGACATTAAAACATAATAAACAATCAATCAATTTTATTTTAAAAAGCATTTAAATAAACATATTTTTTTATTTGTAACTCTAATTTCTAAACATTAAAAGTAAAATACTAAATTTTATTTTAAAAAACATTGAAATATACATATTTTTATTTGCAACTCTAATTTCTAAAAAATTAGAAACATAGAAATAAAACTTTAAAGATAAAACACAAAATCTAGATTTAAATTAAAAACATAAAAATAAAACAAAAAATCGAATCATTTTAAAAGCTACTACCTATAAACTTATAAACTAAAAATGCTTTCATTTTAGGTCAAGCCGAGTATATGGTATGTGCGCAAGAGCTGGGGATAAATGTTCAAGTCGGCGACGGCATGGACTGGTATGTGCACGGGAGCTGGGGATAAATGTTCAGGTCGGCGACGGCATGGACTGGTATGGGCGTCTACGGTTAAAGGCAACGCTTCTACTATCAGGCACGCCCTCTGGTGAAGACGCGATTGGTCAACAATCTCATTCACATTCTTATCGGCTATCAGGCATAAAACAATTTACAGAACCAGCCGCTCCTACAGTTAACCCTTCGCATTCAATTTACAAAACTTCAAAAATTTCATTCGCATTCAATAGTTGAAATGAAAACTCGTTTTTTTTTGCTCTTAAAGTTAACCGTAAACTCTCATATTTTCCCTATACTTAACGTAGGTAGAGACACTCGTTTCAAAGCTTTATCCTTTCGCACCGCTTCCGTACAAATTTCTAGCGAATTTCAACGAATTTTATAATCTTTTTTCATATTCGACGAATTTCGAATCTGAAGCCAAAAATTCGGCTAATGCGGTGACTTAGGTTTGTGGAAGGTTGCAAAGTAAAAATTATATCACAAAAGGTCAAAGGCACCCTTGCAGGCCAGGGGCGCCCATGCTTTTGAGGCACTTAAACCAACTTTCACAACTTGTGAAGCCATTCATCCTTTCTGAGACTAAACTAGTTATCCATCCCATGTTTCAGCAAAATCACCAAAATCATCAGTCATCGGTGATCTCAGATCAAAGCACAGAGGGTCAAACTGGAGGAATTGAAGAACACTCAAGAAATTGACTAAGTCTGGTGAAAAATGCACCTTCTTGGGAAAAGGCGCCCAAGAATCAGAGGCATCAGACTCACGTTTTGAGCTTTGCAGCTCCCAAGCACACTTCATCAAAGTTGTTTCATCTCAACAATGGATCTATCAGCAAGACTTCAAGATCAATCGAGCAACCAGAACTAGGGATCGAACGAAGGCATTTCATCACAGAAAAATAATAAAAAAGTGTTCAACTATTCAAAGGGACGCCTAAAGTCAAAGTAAGACTTAGTTGACTGAAGTTGCCTATTTAGAAAGCCTTTCCATGTCTAAAACGTCCCCAAATTGGTGGAAATCAATGCTTTGAACTCCAAATCGAGCAGATGAACTCCTCAATCATGTGTTGGCGCCCAAACTTGATTGCTTCAACATCAAATGATATTTATCAAGCCTAGGCGTCATTATTCATCATTTGTCTTTGCAGGGTGAAGCCAAGAACGGTTATTTTCTCTCCAAAACGTCTTTTAAAGATCTGACAAAGGGTTTTGCAGTGTTCTTCATGTTTTCAAGAATAAAGTTGCACAGAGGGATAATTCATCAAGGTCTACATTTTCAGGAGTGATTTTCCTAAAGATTTAGGGAGGCAATTGATAACTTCCAAAATTCTTCTTGTCTTTTTCCTCTATTTTTGTCTTAGGTCTTCTTACATGTCCAAGAAAACAACAGATATTCACAAATCCGACCTTTTGGATATGATCAACATAGCTTTTTCAACAAAACCCATGTGTTAGATTTTTCTAGAAAAAGTAGCCCTGCTACCCCTATTTTTTAGGGTTTCCGAAAAGTCACAATTTTGAAAAACAGACAAACTAGGTTTGTTCAACTTTGAAGCACAAACAAAATCCATGTGTTCGATTTTTTCGGGAAAAAAATAATTTGCTGGTGCCTCGCTGCCTCTACCACCAAAGGGCTCTTGCATGCCATAGAAAATTTCATTTTTTCGAATTTCTGACAATCTGGGTTTGTTTAAAAAATTAATCTCAACAAAACCCACATCTCAAAAAATTTCGTAAAAAGTTGCCTCAGCAAAGCTATTTTTAGCAATTCCAAAAAAAGTTGTCCGAACAGTATCGTGTGCACAGACAATCTTCAAGGTTTTCAGAATGTAGTCCTCTCAAGTTGAATACAAGACCAAAACGGTCTTACTCCATGACTTCTTGAAAACAGTTGACACTGATTTGTATCGGGCACTCCCAGAGGTCGATTTGGACAGATTGACAAGCATAGACACTGAAGTTCAAATGTTCCATATGGTTTCACCTCGTATATTTGATAGCCTTCCAAGGCTAGTTTAGAGGATTGATACCATTGGAATTCTGTGTGTAGCAAGTTCGTGTGCATTTCTCACAGCTAGAGTGTTCGAGTCAAAACTTAGCGGTTTCATCATACAACACTCTTTCATTGAGAAGAATCAAGAAAAGCGTCAGAAGCGCAAAGCGACGGGAGAAACAGAGGTCATCACTCCAATTATGGAGCCACCAAAGTTACCAATCATTCCTTGCCAATATCAAACGTGAAGATGGTGACTACATGAGTCTCGGTGACCTACAAACACAGTTGCAGGATCTCATCCGTAGTAGTTTCTACGGTGACCCTACTAGTTGCGAGTTGAGTAAGATTGCAGTCATGTCAACAAGGCTGGATGACACAGCTGCAAAGAATATTGAATATCAGCAGCAGATTGCGAGTGGCTAAGAGATGCAGCAATGACACGTCATCATCCTGTGAAGCATTAATTGTCCAAAAGCAGAAGAAGTCAACGACTGATTAGAGGAGTTGATAACTACAATTGATGACGTGTAGAATCTCAAATAAGAACGTCCTACCCCTCCAAGATAGCATTCATGACAAACAGTTAACTCGATGCCTCTTTCCAAGTTAACTCACTATCCCAGTGCTCATGCATGTCTAATCCCACTAATTGTGGATCTCTATTTTGGAGGCACTTTGTATATTGGAGTTCACTTTTAGTTTACAGTCAATTAACTGAAGTAGACTTTCCAGTTAATTGCTAGGTCACCTACTTTTAAACATAGGAATAAATCTTGCAGATTGGCAAGAACTCATTGTTAACTCAAGGACATTTTAGGGTTGCCTACTCCTTTGAGCTTCTATAAATAAGAGTCTTTGCTCATTGTTTTGTAACTTTTATTACTACATAAAACTGTTGTGTCGTTGTGCCATCAAGCTTGCAAGTCAATATCTGTTCACTCTTGGATGAGAGTTGTTTGGTTTGATCACAATTGTGTATGATTGCGTACCTTCGCTGTCCCAAATCTTTGTAAATCGTTGAGCAAGTTTGAAGAAATAAAAAAAAAGGCGAATGTACAATTTGATCCAAAGTTTCAAGTTCTATCAACGTTTGTTCTTATAATCTATTGTTTCAATCTACACCTTGGACAGGCGCCAACGCCTCCTTGGAAATTTGGAAATTAATGGTTATCGTTTGATGTTGTTTTATGATCTAGATTCCGGCCTACACCTTGGACAAGTGTCATCACCTCCACAGGAATCTTGTTATCAAGTTCATCGTTATTTGTTGTTTCTAGTAATCTAAGTCTCAGCCTACACCTCGAACAGGTGTCGTCACCTCCTCGGGAATCCTAAGATTCAGCTTACCGTAAGAGTGTTTGCTTGCATAAGACCTTATTCTAGCATAGATCTGAAAGTTCAAAGCCTTCAGAAGCATTCTGAGAGACGATTGGCCCAAGTGATCCAACCATTCCATTCCCGCTCCTATATTCTCCTGCTCTATTTATCTTGAGGAAATAGGATAGATTTAAAGTTAGCTTAGTTGTAGTTAAGATCTGCAAAAATCATAGAAAACATTAGCTGCAACGCATTGTGTTTATGCGCCCTTGTGCCCTGCCGCTGAGTAAAAAAAGATAGGAACATTAGTCCATTTTACTTTTAAGCAAACATCAGCAGAAAGAGGGAGCTTCCCCTCCATAATTTGAAGAGTAGTCATTACACACTGTGCATAGCTGTCCATTTCCAATGAACACTCCAGAGGTGCTAATTGAAACACCAACACTACATATACATTACAGTAGAAGACACAATCAGTTTGCATTAATAAAATATCACATCACCCTCCCTATCAGCTGATTGATTGATGGAGCCTAGGAGCCTTCCAAAATAATTACAATGATTTCATTTTTACATAATGTTTTTATAGCCTGTAAATCGCATGTATTTTGTTGGGTAAGTATGACTGCAATTCAATTTGTAAATCAAAGGAAAGCAGCATCTTAATAAAAAAATCATTTATAAACAACGAAGATTAAAACTTACAATATCAGATTTCTAATTGCAGAAATTATCCTACAAACCTGAAATATTTTATTTGAATGTATTCCACAGTACGTTTGCAGCAAATATGCCAGTGACCTCTGTGGCTTCCCAAGAACATCACAAGCCTGAAAAGAAGCAAGCTCCCTTTTCAACAAAATTTTTAAGAGAGCAAAGAAAGAATAATGCCATTGCAACATTTAACAAAATGAGGCCAGAAGAAAGTTTGATTGAACATAACAAAATACGTTGAGCAAAATGATTGCCAGTCTTCTAACGTACAAGGTAATTATCATCTGAGAACTACAAAAGAAAAGATATTTTTGTACAATACATAAGAATGTAAGAAGCTGGGAAAGATTTAGATTATCAATCTCTCTATTACTGTAAAAGAATACTAGTTAAATTTCAATTGAGTAGTCATCTATTTCATGTACAGAGTTTAATGTCAAGAAACATAATGAATGCCATGACAACACAATTATTTCATGATGATTCCTTAGAAAGTAAAAGGAACTTACCATGTCAAAGCTTATGCACTTTTTGTTTCAAACTTTCAAGTAGTTTTATAAATGAAGATTGACACCATTGCTAACAAATGTAACCTTATGACACCAAATACTGATCATAACTCTTAAGTCAAAATAATGTGTCTTAACAACCAATCCAGTTAATGAACATTTTGGAATCTTCTGATGCAGAAGCTAAAATGTAAGGAGCATCATGAGTCCTCTGCCAAAGAAGGATGTTACTGTTGATTTGAAGGAGAAAGTTAAGCATGAGATTTCAATAATGCTTCTAAGAAATTATGCACAGGTGCACACTTTTTGACTAAACCTCAGTCTAGAGGAAGAGTCAAAGTTATTACAACCTATGTTGTCAGTTCGGGTTTGGCAATTAGCAAAAACAAAAAAATCTCAAGTTTAGTACAACTAAGTGTGGCCATACAATAATATATAAAATATTATAAATATATTAAAAGCAATATATTATATACAAATAAAATAATTGGGGAGGTCCAATGTCTCCTGCTGCTCACAAAACCCTATCACTTGGCTACATAAGCTCCATGATTACTTCTATGGATCTTCTTTCTTCTCACCATGGCTTTGAATGTAGAGTGGACACTGCTTGTCCTCCATAAGACCTCCCTATGTGGCCATCTAGCTCTCTTCCCATTCATGCACCTCTTCCAATTGTTTCTATGGCTACAGATAGTGATAGATGTTGTGGTTGTGCTCAGATTCCCTCTATGGCTGCTCAGGTCAACACTTCTCAACTTGCTTCCACTGCATATCGTAATTCTTCTGGTTTTTCCCACCTTGGGTTCTGAATGAGGTTCAAAAAAATATTTCATTCCTACACTGGAGTAAGTATCCAATGTTTTTGAGGAAATGGAGTACTACATGGATCTTGTTTGCCAGTTTCACAATTTCTGACCCAACCTTGCAGATCTTAATTCATGGATTTTGAAATGCTAGAAGCCCTTTCTCTCTTCAAATTTAGTCATTTATCTCTATACATAGGGCTTCTTCCTTATTGTATCATAGTTGAAAAACTCACCAAGCCCAAAAAACTCAACTCGGCAAAAACTCGGCAACTTAAAAAATTGCTTAAATTTCATTAAAAACGCATTTTTTTTGCAAAATTCAATGATAAGATGCACCCAATGAGTACATAAAAGAAACAAGCTGATCCTAGTTGCATTTGATTGATTTGAAAGCAAATTGGGTACAACATGGCATCCTCGTGTGGAACACGCTAATACTGATAGTCTAAAACAAAATGAAAATAGCAAATTGTTTTTACAAAACTGAAAGTAAACACTATATTAATATATTTTACAAATTTACATCTTCCTCTTCCCATGTCTAGTGAAAACTAAGGGAGACGTAGAACTAGACAATATTATAGATGAAGACTTGTAGGCAAACTTGGAAACTTGGACTTGGAGAGTACCTAGAAAATCAAATGAATTCAATGCGAGTTTGAGGGCAATGCCCCCAATGGGGTCAAGGGGCAGCACCCCTCGTGGGGGTCTGGGGAAAACGCCCCCAACAAGGTTGAGGGGCAACACCCCTAACAAGGTTGAGGGGCAACACCCCTCGTGGAGGTTTGGGGGCAATGCCCCCAACAGACTCGAGGGGTAGCGCCCCTCGTGGGGGTCTATGGGCAGAGCCCCTCATGGGGGTCTAGGGGCAACGCCCCCAACGGGATTCGGGGGCAACACCCCTCGTGCTCCCTGTCGTGATATAGGGCGGGGTCAAGGGGCGAAGCCCCCACCACCAAGCCTAAATTAAGACCTCCAAAACCACACAAACCTTCATGGTGTACATCATTTTGCATTAACAATAAAACCCAAATTAAGACTATCAAAGCCACACAAACCTTCATGGAACACATCATTTTAGCGGTCATGGGAGACAGCAAGCGAGGGTTTTGCATTTGTTCGGCGAGTTCTAACGGCAAGTAAATGGCTGAAAAACTCGGAAAGCTGAAAAACTCACGAGTTTTTTGTTGATGTTAGTACAGCGTCGGTCTTCACTTCCCAAAAGACATATATTAAATGAATATCATGGGCCGACCCTATTTTGAGTTATATCTTTTAGTTGTTGACTGGCCGACCTAAATAGCATTTATCATTATTTGTATTAAGGCCGACTTAAATGAAGAGGCGCCAAGAAGATATAAATACAAGGTAACTTTTGGTTATTGATCCAATTCGCATCACACAAGGAAAGTTCGCCATTATATTCAAGAGCAGAAATTCGCATGAAGAGGAAGAACAGAAATCAAGATTCGCATTCCTAGAAGAAGTTCATACTTGAACAGCAGATCATCATTAATATGCAGCAGACAGAGTTCAAGGAAGAGCAGATTTACTTGTATCTAAACATTAAGGAAAAGTGTGAATTCCTCAGCCATTGTTGGGCTGTGTTGTAAGCAGAATTCTGTCACTTATTATCATATATATAAGAGAATCATTTGTTGGGTTTTTCTCCCTCAAGAGGAGGGTTTTCCCAGGGTATCTTGCTGTGTTCATTGTCTTATGTGTTACATTTCTATTGAATAATTTTGTTATCTAATCTGATCTAAGAAACACTAACATGGTATCAGAGCCAGGTTTGAAAAGATCGTGATCAGATTCAGATCTGCTATTTGCAATCTTCATTATCTCTTCTTTTCAGTCTATCTTCTAAATTTCTCAAGATGGTGAATGGTCTAAAAATCGATAGACTTGAAGGGATCTCGAACTACACATCACGGAGGTTCAGGTTCATGCTGACCTTGGAAGAAAATGATTTGGCTGAGTTTGTGAAAACAAAAGTTCCCGAACCTGAAGGGGAAGAAGAGAAGCTGCAATGGAGGAAGAAAGACACTAGGGCAAAGAAAGCATTGGTTGATTCCGTCAAGGATCACATTGTACCAATTATCTTCAAGTTGGATACAGCAAGAGAGATGTTTACAACCTTGGAAGAAATGTACGAAATCAACAACACCAGTCAAGCCCTTGCTCTGAAGCAACAACTTCATCATGTGAAAATGGCGAAAGAAGAATCTGTTATTACATACTTCATGAGGATTTCAGAGATAAAAGATCAGCTCTCCACTATCGGTCACATGATTGATGATAAAGACCTGACTATGCTTGCTCTCAATGGTCTTCCGCTTTCATGGGAGGCATTCATCCAAGGAATCAGTGCAAGATCCGAACTTCCCAAGTTTGATCGATTGAGGATTGATTGCATTCAGGAAGAGTCAAGACTAACAGCAAGGGGGATTGGTCAAAGCTCAAAGAATGAAGAATTACAAGTTCTTACCTCTCATTCATCAAACAAAGGAAAAGGCTTTAAGAGAGGTTTCTTCAAAAGGAATCGAGAAGATGGAAATGATGATGCTCCTACCTTCAAAAGGAAACGAGACATGTCCAAGATTCAATGTTTTCGTTGCGATAAGTATGGTCACTTTGCGAGGGTTTGCCCTCAACGACCTAAGCTTCAAGTTGCCACTGCAGATGTTGAAGAAATTGCTCCACAAAAGGACTCCAATGATTATCTATTTTATTCAGCCTTGTCAAGCAAAGTTTCTACTGACTCTAACACTTGGTTGATTGACAGTGGTGCTTCTAGGCACATCACCGGATTCAAGAGTCACCTCTCAGACTTAATGGAAAGCAACTCCAGTGATCAAGTTGTTATTAGAGATGATGCTAGATATTCTGTAAAAGGGATTGGCAACTCCACTCTTCACTTGGATTATGGAATCTCTTTGGAGTTGAATGATGTACTATTCGTACCAGGGATAAAGAGGAACCTTGTTTCAATTTCAGTTTTAGAAGACAAGGGTTATCAAGTTGCCTTCTCTAAAGGAAAAGTTCTTATATGGGCAAAGAACTCCAGCTTCAAAACTGCTCAAATAATTGGAGTTAGACATGAATGTCTCTACAGGCTATGCACTCGTCCTCTTCAAGCACTTGTGCATAACAGTACCAACATGTGTGATCTTTGGCATCGAAGATTGGCTCACATTCACTTTCGTGCTCTACCTATCATGGAGAAGATGGTCACCGGTCTTCCGAAATTCGATCAAGAACATGAAGGTACATGCAAGGGATGTGCCCTAGGCAAGAACACAAAAGGTACGTTTCATTCCAGTGAAAGTAGATCTAAATGTATTCTTGATCTCATTCATTCTGATTTGTGTGGTCCAATGTCTAGTGCATCATCTAGTGGTTTCTTGTATTATATTATTTTCATTGATGATTACTCTAGAAAGACTTGGATTTATTTCTTGAGATCTAAAGAATCAGAAGAAGTATTAGAAAGATTCAGAGAACTCAAAGCACAAATTGAAAATCTGTCTGGGAAGAAGATCAAGGTATTGAGATCTGATAATGGTGGAGAATACACTTCTGGGTCATTTCGAGATTTTTGTATTGAAGCAGGGATTAAGAGGGAGTTCAGTGTTCCCTATAATCCTCAACAAAATGGTATTGCTGAAAGGAAGAATAGGTCTATCGTGGAAGCAGTGAAAGCCATGATTCATGATCAAGACTTGCAAATCTCTCTTTGGGCTGAAGCATCAAGAACAGCTGTCTATGTTCAAAACAGGAGTCCCCACAGGATCTTAGAGAATAAAACTCCTAAAGAAGCATTCTCAGGCGTAAAGCCTGGAGTTAGTCATTTGAGGATCTTTGGCTGTCCAGTCTATGTTCATATTCCAAAGGAAAAGAGAACAAAGCTAGAACCTTCTGGGAAGAAAGGAATTCTTGTAGGCTACAGTGAGACATCAAAAGCTTACAGGATTTACATTCCAAGACAGAAGTCTATTGAAATTAGTAGAGATGTCACATTTGAGGAAGATGTTGCTTACAGAAGGTCCAAAGGCACTCCTATGGAGATTGATGAAGAAGAACCTCCTCAAGATATGGAAGTTGACCATATTCCAGAGGAGAATACAGAACCTACAGAAGATATTGATCCAGCTGAGCCTTTGGATCCTACTGATGGGCCTCTAGACATGGTGATTGGAAAGAAAAGACCTCTTTGGGCTCGCAAGACAATGCAGGAAGCAGAGAGGTTTGCAGCTCCAAGAGGAGCTTTCAGAGAAAGCAAGAGACCTCACAAGTTCTCTAGTTATGTTGCCTTGATGAGTCAGATTATTGAGTCAGAGCCTTCAAATGTTGAAGAAGCTTCTAGTCAACAAGTATGGAAGGATGCCATGATTGAGGAGTATCAATCTATACTCAAGAACGATGTTTGGGATATAATTCCTAGACCCAAAGACAAATCTGTGGTATCTTCTAAGTGGCTCTTTAAGATCAAGCATGCAGTTGATGGGAGCATTGAGAAACACAAGGCTAGATTTGTGGCTAGAGGGTTCTCACAAAAAGAGGGAGTTGACTATGAAGAAACTTTTGCTCCTGTGGCTCGTTACACGTCTGTTAGAACCATCATTGCTATTGCTGCATCTAGAGGATGGAAGATTCACCAAATGGATGTAAAGACAGCTTTTCTGAATGGCATAATAAAAGAAGAGGTTTACATTGAGCAACCAAAAGGATTTGAGGTGCATGGGAAAGAGTCTCATGTCTGCAAGCTGAAGAAGGCCTTGTATGGTCTTAAACAAGCTCCTCGTGCATGGTATGAAAGAATTGATCAGTATCTTTCAAGTCTGGGTTTCTCAAAGAATGATGCAGATTCCAACCTCTACTTCAAGGTAGTAAATGGTGAAGCATTGATTTTGGTTTTATATGTTGATGACTTGATCATTACTGGTGAAGAACATCTAATACTAAAATGCAAGAAGGAATTAGCTTCAGAGTTTGAGATGAAGAATCTAGGTCTTATGCATTACTTTCTTGGCTTAGAAGTTTGGCAAAAGCCAGATGAGATGATTCTAAGTCAAGGCAAGTATACTGTTGACATTCTCAAAAGGTTTGGTATGATTGACTGCAAACCTATGTCTACACCCATGGAGACTAATTTAGATAAGTTGAAAGAAGCTGCAGCTAGTTCAGAACCAGTGGATTCTACGATGTATAGACAGTTGATTGGTTCATTGATGTATCTAGTTAACACTAGACCTGATATCTGCTATGCAGTGAGTGCACTTAGCCAGTTTATGTGTGAACCAAAGCAAATACATCTTGTAGCAGCTAAACATATCCTGAGATACTTATGTGGCACAATTGGATATGGGTTGAGATATTCTTCAAATGTGGATTTGGAGCTGCATGGTTTTACTGATTCTGATTGGGCAGGATGTGTCTCAGATCGGAAGAGTACTTCTGGTTGTTGCTTCAGTTTGGGGACTGCTATGATCTCCTGGTGTAGCAGGAAACAGTCTTCAGTGGCCTTGAGTACAACTGAAGCAGAGTATATTGCAGCTTGTGTGGCAGCTCGTGAGGCAGTGTGGCTTCGTAAGCTCCTTGCAGGATTGTTTGGACAATCAATGGAGCCTACTATTATACACTGTGATAATCAAAGCTGTGTGAAGCTTTCTGTCAATCCTGTGTTTCATGACAGAACAAAACATGTTGAGATCAAGTACCACTATATTAGAGATATGGTACAAAGGAAAGCTATACAGTTGAGGTATATCAGCACTGAAGAGCAAACGGCAGACATTCTCACCAAGCCTCTCGCCAGGATTAAGTTTGTATACTTCCGAGAGAAACTTGGTATGGTGGAGAATGCAGCCGTGACTGAGAAAGAGTCTCAGTAATCAGTGATCCTTGTTGAGAATGCAACTCTCTGCTGAGAGAGAGTTGAGGTGCAAGCCCTTGTTAACACAATTCTCTGCTGAGAGAGAGTTGAGGTGTAAGTCCTTGATAATGCAATTCTTTGATGAGAGAGAGTTGAGGTGTAAGCCCTTGATAATGCAATTCTCTGATGAGAGAGAGTTGAGGTGAAAGCCCTTGTTTCCACCCTCTGGGAAAAGCTATGGTGGATGTCATGTGTGTGACTCCATGACAACATCACGTGAGAGAATCCGTGATGAGTTTATACCATCTATGGGAGTAGCCATAATGGTTAATATCACGTTGAGGTGATATTCTATTTTTCATTCTAACATAATGTGTCTTGTGCAGATGGAAGTTCATCCCTAGCTGAGAGGGAGTGTTGATGTTAGTACAGCGTCAGTCTTCACTTCCCAAAAGACATATATTAAATGAATATCATGGGCCGACCCTATTTTGAGTTATATCTTTTAGTTGTTGACTGGCCGACCTAAATAGCATTTATCATTATTTGTATTAAGGCCGACTTAAATGAAGAGGCGCCAAGAAGATATAAATACAAGGTAACTTTTGGTTATTGATCCAATTCGCATCACACAAGGAAAGTTCGCCATTATATTCAAGAGCAGAAATTCGCATGAAGAGGAAGAACAGAAATCAAGAGTCGCATTCCTAGAAGAAGTTCATACTTGAACAGCAGATCATCATTAATATAGCAGCAGACAGAGTTCAAGGAAGAGCAAATTTACTTGTATCTAAACATTAAGGAAAAGTGCGAATTCCTCAGCCATTGTTGGGCTGTGTTGTAAGCAGAATTCTGTCACTTATTATCATATATATAAGAGAATCATTTGCTGGGTTTTTCTCCCTCAAGAGGAGGGTTTTCCCAGGGTATCTTGCTGTGTTCATTGTCTTATGTGTTACATTTCTATTGAATAATTTTGTTATCTAATCTGATCTAAGAAACACTAACATTTTTTGCTACTCGCTGAGTTTTATGCGAGTTTTTCAACTATGGTTTGTATTGATGAGGCAGATCAAGATATTATCCTTGAGAATCATACTTAGGTTTGGGGTGCTGCACTCCTTTGTTTGAAACATTGTTTTCCTGTTTTTAATCCTTCTTTTGATTCTTTTTCAGTGTAAAATTGTGTGTGGCTTCCTGTCTCCCCCTTTAATTTTGGCTTCCCCCTAACCTAAAGGCTATTGGAAATACTATGGATAGGGTTATTCTTGTTCATTGAGAAACTTTATTGCACCCTCAATCTACCTTTTCTCAAATGTTTGTTGATCTCAATTTGTCAAATGGTTTGATGGAGAGAATTTGGCTTACGGTTAGGGATCAGATTTGGCATTAGCAACTAGATTATGAACAGACTACCTTTAGGTGCATGCAGATCATGCTTTACTTATTAGGCTTCTTGGAGGAAAGGTGTTCGTTCTCAACATCAATTGGTTTTGATTACATAGTCTCCCCCTATTCCTTATCAAGCTTCTTCCCTTCAAGTTTCAAAGGCTCTTGGGCAGGATCCTTTAGAGGTTTTGCCTTTTAATGTCTTGGATGCCTCCATAAATCATGCTTCTCTCTTGGTTGATCATGATTCTACAATGATTTTGCCTTCTCCTATGTCTAATGTTTCAAGTGGTCATGGATCTATTTTAGCACTTCAAACACCTCTTTCTTGAAGGTTGATTCATGAGTCTCCCAAGCCTCCAATGGTGGCTAAGTCAATCCCAATTTCCTTGGGGGTACTATCCTCTCTCTTCCCAGTGTTTTTCCCTCCAAATGCTCATTAGCTTCAGATTCCTTCTCCCTCTTGTGAGTTTGTTGTTTTGCACAGTTTAGATGGTTGGACACCGGTTTTGGATAGGAAGCCTTTAGCTTGGGAGAAAGCATAATATCAAAAGGTTCTCAAATCTCACAAGAATGTTCCTTGATGTAATTTGTTTTACCTTGTTTGTTCTTGCCCCTTCATGATCTAGAAACCCTTTAAGTGGTTTGTTGTTGGCAATTCTTGATCTAATTTGAATTTGTATGGACTTTTTGCCATTTTTGTTTGTCTTTTGTATCTATTTTGTCTCCCTTAGATATAGGTTCTTATATATGCCTTCACTAATCTATTGAAAAGAACATTATATAAAAATAGTAAATTATTATTAAAGGCATAGTGTGATGGTTAAGGTGTGGTGTTGTTCCAACACCCACTATAATGTCCGCATTTTTTAGCTATTCTGATTTGCAAGCTTTTGTCCATCTCCTATTTTGACTGAAACAGCTAGGTGATTGATGAGGGGAACTCTGAGGTTCTTGGAGCATGCAAGTTGTGTTCTACAAGGATGTTTGTTATTGGCAATGACCTCAATTGGTCATGAAGACTCTTATGACACTTTCCAAAGTGAATTTTCTCTTCTGGAGTGTTCTCCAAGATTTTTGGACAAAGTGTCTATTTATAGAAAGTCACACAGCCAATCTCAATTATTATTCATCATCAGTATCATTCCAGTATAGTCAAATTTCGATTCCAATGGTATTCGGCGGTTCCCACAACTCGTGTGAATTATTAAGATTTAATTTAATTATTTCACTATGGTTGCTTAATTTTATAAAATAATTTTAAAAGCAACTTAGTGTAATAACTCGTTGGAAAGGGAATTAAAAGTTTTAAAGCATGGACACTTGAAAAATGGGGCCTTGCATATCAAATATAAATATTATTTCATAAAAGGGTCTTTTGGAGCAAAAAAAAAGAGGTTATTTTATTAAAGGTGAATTTAATAATATATCTTCTGGGAAGTTCAGCGGGAAAAAGGTATAAAAGGAGATTTAGAGAGCTCATTTGGATATGCAAATTATTTTATTTCCTCTTGTGAAACCCTTGTAGTTTTGTAGCATTGAACATGGTTCATCTCAACCTTCTTGAGGACAAAAATCCTCTTGGAGAAGATTAGCCATGATGGTGAAAAATCCTCGTTGGTTAATATTGTGTGATTCATTTAGAGTCACAGCTTGTGCAGGAAAGGTTGTTGGTAGATTTACTTCAAAATCTACACTTGTGTTGAATGCTCAAGGTTTGGAGCAATTTCATACAAATATTTGCATGTGCTAAATGTTGTCGGTTAGAGGGTTTGATGGTATGAAGTTGGTGGTATAAGAGACTCATGTGGGGGTCAAGAGCAGATTGGGATTGCAACGTTGAGATTGTTGAGGTTAAAAAGGTGGAATGTAGCTATAAGGGTGTCTTTTGGGTGGAATGCAACACTATAGATGCCAAGCACTTAATATTGCAAAAAGAGTTGAAATCACAGCACTAAGCTTCGCTATTAGGGGCAGATTTCTGAGTATAATCAGCTACAAGATAAATTTTGGCATGTTCAGTTGAGTGTTTTGTATGACAAAAATCACCATTATAGAAATTACATCATTTTGAAGCAATATTTTGATACATAGTTGTACATCCCATAGTTTACATACTCGGACTCGGAGAGTACTTGGCAAGCCCAAAAATTTTGACTCGGCAAAAACTTGGCAAATACTCGGCAACTTAAAAAGTAGTAAAATTTCTTATAAAAACATTTTATTTTTTGCAAAAATCAGTTACAACATACCTATACACATTGCATTGTGCACACATGCATATCTATACACAAACACAGGATGCCAAGTTTGCATGCATATACGCAAACAGACATATCTATACACATACAATCACACAATTTATTGTTTCACTTATCAATGTATCATGATATCATATTATCATCGATCATGTATGCATATCGATATTAAGTTTAACTGTTTAACTATTAAGTATGCATATCAGTAATAAGGTAATACCATTAAAATTTGTTTATAACTATATACAAACTTAATGTTGAATCACGATTAAACTCTTCTTTTCTTATGTGTCGATCCTCACAGGTAAAACATCTATTGATTTCCATGTTTCCCAAATGAGGAAAGAGTGGATATAAGTATCAATGTGGGAGACACGTCCCATGAGCGGATGTGTCTCCACAAAATTTGTAATAACTATATACAAACTTAATGTTGAATCACGATTAAACTCTTCTTTTCTTATGTGTCGATCCTCACAGGTAATATATCTATTGATTTCCATGTTTCCCAAATGAGGAAAGAGTGGATATAAGTATCAATGTGGGAGACACGTCCCATGAACGGATGTGTCTCCACAAAGTGGAGACACGTCAGCTCAAGGGACGTGTCCCTTTATTTAACATTCTATCACTCAATAAACAGCGATCAATCATCCTTTATCTGACCGATGCTATCTATTTTCAACACTTAAACTATTCATTATGATAATGTTCATTAAACTGTTTAATGTTTAAAAATTTAACATTATCAATATACACAAACCTGTTGATTGTGTATGATAATATGTAATATCAGTCGATAGGTTTGTTTATATGCACAAAGACATATCTATACACATACAATCACACAATTTCTTATTTCACTTATCAGTGTATCATGATATCATATTATCATCTATCATGTATGCATATCAATATTAAGTTTAACTGTTTAACTATTAAGTATGCATATCGGTAATACGGTAATACCATTAAAATCTGTGTATAACTATATACAAACTTAAACTATTCATTATGATAATGTTCATTAAACTGTTTAATGTTTAAAAATTTACACATTATCAATATAAACAAACCTATCGATTGTGTATGATAATGTGTAATATCAGTCGATAGGTTTGTGTATATTGATAAAGTGTTACCAGTAACACTGCAGCATAAACAGTAAAACTAGCGCCAACAAACAAGTCCAAATCACGTCAAAGGATGTAGTGTCTATAAGGCCCACTAAACGGGGGTTTTATAAGCACCAAGTTGTGTCATACACACATCCAAAATGCGCCAAAAACGCGTCGAAATCATGCAAAAACAAGCGCATGAAAAACGTGTTTCATCTGTTCCAACGTTTTCCACAAGTACTCTAAAGGCTTTGCACGAGTTTTTTGAAAAAAATGGCAAATTTTTTTTGCATCCTGAGCCGAGAGTAAAAGCAAAGAGTACTCGCCCAAGCAAAAAATGGGAGCGTACTCAACCACTCGACGATTAATCGCATAGTATGTAATCTATGGTACATCCAATGAAGACTTCTAGGTTAGATTGTTACACTCTCTATATTATAACCTCATTCTTATGACAGCTGAGTGTATTGTTGCTGAATATTAATGCATGCAAAGTGTTTGTTGAAATGTCTATGATATCTCTATGCATTGTGGATTTACTTGTTAAATCAATATTGTCACAAATTGCACTTCAAAATGATCCCATATCAAAACACGTTGAACTTCAATTAAATTAAAAGTGTTTGACGAAATGCTTGCAGATAGAAGGCAGAAAACTTTGTGGGATTGGGAAAAATTGGTTTCAATTTGGCGGTGGTCATTACAATGTTATCGAAACTGATTTTTCCTGCTAGCTTGTTGGGAGACTAACTCATTGTTGTAAGATTTACAGTTGCATAACCAATTTTCAGAAATTGTTTATCAATATTCAATGATAAAATCATGGGAGATAGAGATACAATGAACTCATTACTTGAATCTTCCAGACAAAACCAAGCTAAATTTGAAAGAGGTTGAAAATCATGGAGTCACTCAGTGAAAAGGATGTTGTGTTGATGTTATAGCAGCTATGGTCTGCACTTCATTGCGTGAATTCCAAGAAGAAAGAGCAAATTAAATGTATAGCCATTCGGCTATTTTATTTATATCAAACAATAAACATTAAAGAATAAAGGGCCGACCCTATTGGTTCGCATTTATCTATTATTGTTTGGGCCGACCTCATTTGTATTTTATCTTTTATTATGTTTCTCTAAAGAGGCCGACCTAAGTGAAGAGGCGCCTTGTGTTGTATAAGTACAAGGTCATTTTGTCATTGTAAGATATTCGATTTCAAGCAAGTTCGCATCATTCTTCAAGAGCAGAATTCGCACTTCTTAGCAGCAGTCCGATTTCAAAGAAGAATATATTCATTTGTATCTTGTGCATCTAGGAGAGGTGCGAACTCATTATATTCATTGTTGGCCATTGCTGGGCCTGAGTTGTAAGCAGATTTCTGCCATTGTTCTATATTATAGAAGAGATTCATTTGCTGGGTTTTTCTCCCTCAAGTGGAGGGTTTTCCCAGGGTATCTTTGTGTGTTCATTGTCTTATGTGTTCCAATTCTATTAAGTGCTTTCATTATTCAATCTACTCTAAGAAACACTAACATGGTATCAGAGCGGGTGTGAAAAAGATCATGATCAGATTTAGTGTGCAACACTCCTTTATTCTTTTTTAGTCTATCTCTTATTTCTCAAATTCAAAATGGTGAATGGTCTGAAAATCAAGGATAGACTCGAAGGGATTTTGAACTACACATCATGGAGGTTCAGGATCATACTCACATTGGAAGAGAATGATTTGGCTGAGTTTGTGAAATCAAAAGTTCCTGAACCTGAGAAGGAAGAAGAGAAATTGCAGTGGAGGAAGAAATACACTAGGGCAAAGAAAGTGTTGGTTGATTCTGTCAAGGATCATGTTGTACCGATTGTCTTCAAGTTGGATACAGCAAGAGAGATGTTTGCAACCTTGGAAGAGATGTACGAAATCAACAACACTAGTCGAGCCCTTGCACTGAAGCAACAACTTCATCATGTGAAAATGACGAAAGGAGAATCTGTTATTACATACTTCATGAGGATTTTAGAGATAAGAGATCAGCTCTCCACAATTGGTCACATGATTGACGACAAGGACCTAACTATGCTTGCTCTCAATGGTCTTCCATTTTCATGGGAGGCGTTCATTCAAGGAATCAGTGCAAGATCTAAACTTCCCAAGTTTGATCGATTGAGGATTGACTGCATTCAAGAAGAGTCGAGACTAACGGCAAGGGGAATTGGTCAAAGTTCAAAGAATGAATAAATACAAGTTCTTGCCTCTCATTCATCGAACAAAGGAAAAGGCTTTAAGAAAGGGTTCTTCAAGAGGAATCGAGAAAATGGAAATGATGGTGCTCCTGCCTTCAAAAGGAAACGAGACATGTCCAAGAATCAATGTTTTCGTAGTGATAAGTATGGTCACTTTGCAAAGGATTGTCCTCAAAGACCTAAGCATCAAGTTGCCACTACAAATGTTGAAGAAGTCGCTCCACAGAAGGACTCCAGTGATTATCTGTTCTATTCAGCCTTGTCAAGCAATGTTTCTACCGACACCAACACTTGGCTGATTGATAGTGGTGCTTCTAGGCACATCACCGGTTTCAGGGGTCACCTTTCAAATTTAGTGGAGAGCAACTCTAGTGATCAAGTCGTTATTGGAGACGATGCTAGATATTCTATAAAAGGAATTGGAAACTCCGCTCTTCACTTGGATTTCGGGATTTCATTAGAATTGAATGATGTACTGTTCGTTCCAGGGATAAAGAGGAACCTTATCTCAGTTTCAGCATTGGAAGACAAGGGTTATCAAGTTGCCTTCTCTAAAGGCAAAGTTCTTATATGGGCAAAGAACTCCAGCTTTAAAACTGCTCAAGTGATTGGAGTTAGACATGAATGTCTTTATAGGCTATGCACTCGTCCTCTTCAAGCGCTTGTGCATGACAGCTCCAGCATGTGCGATCTATGGCATCGAAGGTTGGCTCACATTCACTTTCGTGCTCTAACTATCATGGAGAGGATAGTCACCAGTCTTCCAAAATTCAACTAGGAACATGAAGGTACATGCAAAGGATGCGCTCTAGGCAAGAATACAAAAGGTACGTTTCATACTAGTGAAAGTAGATCTAAATGTATTCTTGATCTCATTCATTCTGATTTGTGTGGTCCAATGTCTATTGCATCATCTAGTGGTTTCTTGTATTATATTGTTTTTATTGATGATTACTCTAGAAAGATTTGGATTTATTTCTTGAGATCTAAAGAATCTGAAGAAGTATTAGAAAGATTCAGAGAATTCAAGGCACAAGTTGAAAACCTGTCTGGGAAAAGGATCAAGGTATTGAGATCCGATAATGGTGGAAAATACACTTCTAGCACCTTTTGAGATTTTTGTATTGAAGCAGGGATTAAGAGGGAGTTCAGTGTTCCCTATAATCCACAACAAAATGGTATTGCTGAAAGAAAAATAGGTCTATTGTGGAAGCAGTGAAAGCTATAATCAAAGATCAAGACCTGCAAATCTCTCTTTGGGCGGAAGCATCAAGGACAGCCGTCTATGTTCAAAACAGGAGTCCCCACAGGATCTTAGAGAATAAAACTCCTGAAGAAGCATTCTCAGGTGTGAAACCTGAAGTTAGTCATTTAAGGATCTTTGGCTGTCCAGTCTATATTCATATTCCAAAGGAAAAGAGAACTAAGCTAGAACCTTCTGGGAAGAAAGGAATTCTTGTAGGTTACAGTGAGACATCAAAAGCTTACAGGATATACATACCAGGACAAAAGTCTATTGAGATTAGTAGAGATGTCACATTTGAGGAAGATGTTGCTTTCAGAAGGTCCAAGGGCACTCCTATGGAGATTGATGAAGAAGAACCTCCTCAAGATATGGAAGTTGACCATATTCCAGAGAACCTGAAGGAGGCTCCAAAACCTAAAGAAGATGTTGATCCAGTTGAACCCTTGGATCCTACTGATGGGCCTCTAGATATTGTGATTGGAAAGAAAAGACCTCTTTGGGCTCGTAGGACAATGCAGGAAGCAGAAAGTTTTGTAGCTCCAAGAGGAGCTTTCAGAGAAAGCAAGAGACCTCACAAGTTCTCTAGTTATGTCGCCTTGATGAGTCAGATTATTGAGTCAGAGCCTTCAAGTGTTGATGAAGCTTCTAGTCAACAAGTATGGAAAGATGCCATGTCTGAGGAATATCAGTCCATACTTAAGAACGATGTTTGGGATATAGTTCCTAGACCCAATGGCAAATCTGTGGTGTCTTCTAAGTGGCTCTTCAAGATCAAGCATGCAGCTGATGGGAGCATTGAGAAGCATAAGGCAAGATTTGTGGCTAGAGTGTTCTCACAGAAAGAGGGAGTTGACTATGAAGAAACCTTTGCTCCTGTGGCTCGATATACATCTATCAGAACCATCATTGCTATTGTTGCATCTAGAGGATGGAAGATTCACCAAATGGATGTAAAGACAGCTTTTCTAAATGGTGTAATAGAAGAAGAGGTTTACATTGAGCAACCTGAAGGATTTGAGGTACATGGAAAGGAGTCTCATGTTTGTAAGCTGAAGAAGGCCTTGTATGGTCTTAAGCAAGCTCCTCATGCCTGGTACGAAAGGATTGATTAGTATCTATCAAGCCTGGGCTTCTCAAAGAATGATGCGGATTCTAACCTCTACTTTAAGGTAGTAAAGGGTGAGGCTTTGATTCTGGTTTTATATGTTGATGATCTGATTATCACTGGTGAAGAACATCTAATTCTAAAATGCAAGAACGAATTAGCTTTAGAGTTTGAGATAAAGAATCTAGGTCTTATGCATTACTTTCTTGGCTTAGAAGTTTAGAAAAAGTCAGATGAGATGATTCTAAGTCAAGGCAAGTATACTGCTGACATTCTCAAAAGGTTTGTTATGATTGACTGCAAACCTATGTCTACACCCATGGAGACTAATCTAGATAAGTTGAAAGAGGTTGCAGCTAGTTCAGAACCAGTGGATTCTACGATGTATAGACAGTTGATTGGTTCATTGATGTATCTAGTTAACACTAGACCTGACATCTACTATGCAGTGAGTGCACTTAGCCAGTTTATGTGTGAACCAAGACAAATACATCTTGTCGCAGCTAAACATATCTTGAGATATTTATGTGGCACAATTGGATATGGGTTGAGATATTCTTCAGGTGTGGATTTAGAGCTGCATGGTTTTACTGATTCTGATTGGGCAAGATGTGTCTCAGATCGGAAGAGTACCTCTGGTTGTTGCTTCAGTTTGGGGACTGCTATGATTTCTTGGTGTAGCAAGAAACAGTCTTGAATGGCCTTGAGTACAACTGAGGCAGAATATATAGCAACTTGTGTGGCAACTCATGAGGCAGTGTGGCTTCGTAAGCTCCTTGCAGGATTGTTTGGACAATCAATGGAGCCTACTATTATACACTGTGATAATCAAAGCTGTGTAAAGCTTTCTGTCAATCCCGTGTTTCATGACAGAACAAAACATGTTGAGATCAAGTACCACTATATTAGAGATATGGTACAGAGGAAAGCTATACAGTTGAGGTATATCATCACTGAAGAGCAAACAGCAGACATTCTCACCAAGCCTCTCGCCAGGATTAAGTTTGTGTACTTCCAAGAGAAACTTGGTATGGTGGAGAATGCAGCCTTAACTGAGAAAGAGTCTCAGTATCAGTGATCCTTATTTGATAATGCAATTCTCTATTGAGAGAGAGTTGAAGTGAAAGCCCTTGATAATGCAATTCTCTATTGAGAGAGATTTGAGGTGAAAGCCCTTGTTTCCACCCTCTGGGAGAGCCATGGTGGATGTCGTGTGTGTGACTCCATGACAGCATCACGTGAGGGAATCCGTGATGATTTTATTTGTGCTTGTGTATCACCCTTTGGGAGAGCCATGGTTAAAGTCACATTGAGGTGACAACATCACATTAAGTGATGAGCACTTGTTCTTACCATCTATGGAGGTAGCCACAATGGTTGATATCACGATGAGGTGATATTCTTTGATTTTCATTCTGATATGATGTGTCTTGTGCAGGTGGAAGTTCATCCCTAGCTGAGAGGGAGTGTTGATGTTATAGCAGCTATGGTCTACACTTCATTGCACGAATTCCAAGAAGAAAGAGCAAATTAAATGTATAGCCATTCGACTATTTAATTTATATCAAACAATAAACATAAAATAATAAAGGGCCGACCCTATTGATTCGCATTTATCTATTATTGTTTGGGCCGACCTCATTTGTATTTTATCTTTTATTATGTTTCTCTAAAGAGGCCGACCTAAGTGAAGAGGCGCCTTGTGTTGTATAAGTACAAGGTCATTTTGTCATTGTAAGATATTCGATTTCAAGCAAGTTCGCATCATTCTTCAAGAGCAGAATTCGCACTTCTTAGCAGCAGTCCGATTTCAAGGAAGAATATATTCATTTGTATCTTGTGCATCTAGGAGAGGTGTGACCTCATTACATTCATTGTTGGCCATTGCTGGGCCTGAGTTGTAAGCAGATTTCTGCCATTGTTCTATATTATAGAAGAGATTCATTTGCTGGGTTTTTCTCCCTCAAGTGGAGGGTTTTCCCAGGGTATCTTTGTGTGTTCATTGTCTTATGTGTTGCAATTCTATTAAGTGCTTTCATTATTCAATCTGATCTAAGAAACACTAACATGTTGCAGATAGGCTTTATGCAGATAGGCTTTATACAGCAGGTAGGGTTCAGTTTCTACATCAATCAAACGATTTTTTACTCAATATGTTGAACGTAGTAGAGAGTAGTTTGTCTATGATAGATCAAATCATATTCAAAGAAATTGCTTTGGGCAATGAAGCCATCAATGACTTCTTTGATTAAGCCAATGCTTATGAGACATCCTGATAAAGAGGTAAGACTTCTTGTCATTTATTACCTTAGTGAAATTACAAGAATTTCAGCTCTTGAATAACCCTACAATGATGACATAATGAGGGAGATATTACAGCTGATTATTGAAAGCTTTCATGATTTAGATGATATTAGAAGCCCATCTTATGGTAAGAAGGTTAAGATTTTAGAATTGATGGCAAAAGTCAGATCATGTGTTCTTTTGATTGATTTAGATTGTGATGATTTTATTCTTGAAATGTTTCATCATTTCATAGCTTCTAACAGTGAGGATCATGAAATTATTTTTTGATTGTATGAGAACCATTATGTCTTTGGTTCTAAATAAGAGTGATGCTATCTCCCAACCACTCTTATCATTTATATCAGTTGTTTTGAGAAAGGAACAAAAAAATTATTCAGCTGCACATGAATTGGTAACAATGTTTCCAAACAATGTGAGAAAAAATTGATGCCATATGTATTAGTTGACAAGATAGAAGATGGAGAATCACATGATGTTTCTACAAGTAGACATGAAGATGGGAAAATTTCTGAAGTTGTTAGAAGGGCTGAAGAACTCTCCTACAAAGAAGAAAATGACTTACTTTGTAATATGCAGCCCTGTTGTTCTTTTTAGATTAAAAATACTATGTTTTTTTTCTTTTGTGTTCTTTCAGACTAGACAGAAGATGTAGAAGGGGTTTGTGTTTTGATTGAAATGATTCAAATATAACAGCAGATTACAATAATTATTTGCAACAGATATTAATTCTGAAAATATTGAAATTTCATAAAATACAATAGCATAGAAATTCCAGATTTGAACGCTGATCAGAATATTTATTTTTCCTTCAAAATAACAGCAACCCAGTACATAAAATATCACCATTTATCTAAATCAACACATGAAATAGCATGCAAGCTATTGCAAGTACATGCAACTCAAATGCATAAATATTCTTGCATAAATATTTTAGAAATAGCACCAAAGTGACAAAAGAGTGTTTGCATGCCCTAGGCACCACCATGCAGCTGGAAATAAGTCTAAAAGCTCAACGCCACCTCCAAAAATGAACCAATTCAGCATGCACAGCCAGCCACAAGAGGTAAGGCCAACAAATGGAAAGGGTACAACCAGCAAAGAGATGGGTTCTACAACCAAAACTCAATATTCTCCTTTAGATCTGCCCAAATAGCTTTAAAATGTGCATTAACCCTGAAAACTTGAATTATAAACTCCACAATTATCCCAGCTGTGATCTCTGTATGAAATCACCAAGAATATCCCAGATTGTTTCTTTCAACAGCGTAGAAGATGTCGCCTGTAAGGGGTTTCATCTTCACAAACTAGAGAGAAACAATCTCCTCCAAAGCCAAAGCAATATCCAAACATAACATAACATAACATACCAAATGAGCTCTCAATTCCCCTTTTTATAAGCCTTTTTAAGGAACTTTCAAGAAACTCCATTTTTAAAATCACTTTACTAATTTATTAAACTTTTTAACTCCAAAAAGTGATTTATTTTATTTTAGAACATTTCCCAACACCGGAAGCCACTTTTCAACATCCCAATGTTTAAAACTTTTCATCCCGATTCCAACGAGCTATAATACTAAGGTGCTCCCTTAAATATTTTAATTAAAATAACAACCTTAGGGAATTTAATTAAATATAACTCATTAATACATCCAAATTACAAAAACAATCGAAATGCATCGGAATCGAAAATCAACTGCGTAGGTGATTCCAATGATGAAAGATGATGAACGGACTTGACCAAGTGACTTACCATAAATAGATGCTCCCTCCAGGAATCTTGGAGCCCAAACCGGAAGTCAAAAATAACATCCGAAAGCATCATAAAACTCCTCTAAACCATCTGGGCTCATTGGTAACATCAAATTACCCCTTTGATCGGGTTGACATAAACCTAGGACATCTCTAATTGCAGAGCAAGAGAACCCGAAAAAATGGGGACATTAGATACTTCATGAGACATGCATGACAGAGTACCGGAATGACTTCATAGAAGTACATGCAACTACAAATGATGGGATCAAGCTTGAAGGAAATTTCGGAAAAGCAACCTTGGTTACAAATTCAAATCAATCTAGTGAAGATTATGAGATCTATGGTTCTCATGATGACACCATTGGAAGGTATGTAAATGATAAGAATTTTGAAGTCACTAATGATGAAATTGGGCTGGCTGAAAATTCCAAATTAGCAGGTAACTTTGAACACTCAAATAATTCTAATGAAGTTTATTCAGAGATTGAAAAATTTAGCAAGGCTAGCAATGGAGAGGAAGCTGATTTTGAAACTCGTGCCAATAAAGACAAATCAGAAAATTTGAGGTTTGTTGAGCAAAGTTTCTTTGCTGATTTTGATCAAGGGCCTAAAGAGCTGCAAGTTTTGAAGGATAAATTAATGGTTCCAAAAGAGAAGATTGCGAAAGATTATCAAGATTTGATAGCACACAAATTTTAATTGAAAAACTTTACTGGAAAGCTCAGATTGAGGAGAGAGAGAAGAGAGTTATGGATGGAGTCGCTCTTTCTAATCTGCAAACTATCAAAGAAGCACTAGAATCAATGAAGATAGATTATTTTCATTTCTCTCAGATAGGGATCATGCCATCAAGTTTGTAGAAGAGACCTTGGATGCATACCAAGAGAAGGAGAATGAGATTGATAGGCTTTTCCTTGACCTTAGCCTAGCTCAATACTCTCTCTACTAAGCTGAATTATTGCATGGTGATTGTAGCATACCACTTGTTGAAGAATTGGATATATTGGTAACCTTCCAAAAAGACCACCTGATAAGGAATGTGTAAATTAGGTGGAAGATGAGGATTTCACATGGAATGTGATGATTCATGGAGGCAACAAAATTTCTAACTTTGAAAGGTTTTCCAAAAGAGATTTTGAGCTTACTGGAATTTTCAAACAGCAGCAGAAAAAGCAAATTCGGAACTTATCTTGCATGAAGATTTGGTAAGACAAGGGTCTATAATGAGCACACAGTTATACTGAGGGGGGGGGAGGTGAATCAATATAACAATGATCTTTAATTTTTCAAACTTAATACCGTATTTAAAACTTGATCAATAACAATAGCATTATTTACTCAATATCAACAATCATGCACTCGAAAAGAACACAATAACACACAATATTTACGTGGAAACCCTTATGGGAGAAAACCACGACAAAATATTGCTTATGTAAACTCTTCTGTACAAAATTTGTAGGCACCAACCTGCAGGAGACACCAATCTCCTCTTTTCGTAGGCACCAACCCCCACAATTTGTAGGCACCAACCTACTAGAGGCACCAACCCCTCATTCAATTTGTGAGCACCAAATACCTCCTTTGAATTTGTAGCCACCAACCTCTCAGTTCGTAGGCACCAACCCCCACAACTAAGCATCAACTTGGCTAGAGACACCAATCTCTCCTTTAGGAAGCCCCGACTTCCACAACAAAACAAGATTCCACCCTTAATCTGTTGCTTCCTCAACAGATGATGGACATTATGGTTCCTTCACCAAATCTTCATAAATGCTTCACAAATCTGCATAAACTCCTCTTCATTAATGCTTCAGAAATTTGCATTATATCTGCTCATAATTCTTTTCATAGATCTGCACATAAGCTCTCATAAGTCTTCTTATCATTCTGCCATTAATTCTTCATATAAATCTGCCTTTTAACTTTTCACAAATCCATCTTAAATTCTGAGTGTATTCTTCTTAAAAATCTACTCTTGGATCTGCTGGTGTATTTATGATATCCTTATATGTCTTTTTCATCACACACCAAAAACATTTATTCAAAAACTCCCTGTATATCTCCTTATGCCTTTTGATGAAGGGAGAAATCCATTTGAATGAAGACAACCTTTTGAAAAGATATGTCATTTGCTAACAAACCTTCCTTAAAACATACTTCAATTGCTGCCGTTTAACTAATTCAAATCCTTTTAACTGGTGTATTAATCTTTGCCTTTCTAATATAATTACTACCCTTTAATTGTAACCGCTGCCTTCTAATACCAAGCGCTGCACCTTACAAAGTAATTTCTTGTTGCTCATAACATAATCGCTGCATCATTGACATAACATAATTGCTGCACTTTCTAATATATTCGCTGCTCTAATGAATCGCTGCACCTCTTCAATTATAATCCCTCTTTTCTGATTTTTGTCTTTTTTGATTTTTGGCTTTATGTGACTTTTCATCTTTTCTTAAATATATGAATCGCTGCTTATTAACACTCTTCAATCTCTTCCGCTGACTTTTTATTTGTCCTATTTTGTCTTATATGATTTTTGTTTTATTCTTATTTTGTCCTATTTGTTGCCTTGAAACTTTTTTTTTCTCTTTAATTTATTTCTGCTAGTCTGCCTTTAATCATTACAAATAGAGTCGGCCTGTATCAGGAATAAATAGTTTCTGATTTAATCTTAACGATAATTGCTGCTTCATTTAATTGCTGTGTAATCTCATTACTGCATTACACTCTATTAACTTGGGAGATTAATTGTTTACTCACTCTCTTTGATTATATGTCTTTCATGCCTCTTTTATTTATCCTCAAATAAAATCACTATCTTCATAAACATAAGTGTTGTAGCAACTTGAACGCCCACTTACTTTAAAAGTCCTCAAGCGGCACTATCACATGTGGCCAATGTGTGAAGACTGCCTCCACAAATTCATCAATAACTGACACAAACTATTTTTCCATCAAGCGTATGGATCCCTAGATATAAAGGATCTTTAAGGATCTGTTCATTATTTGTACCATAGTTGACTATCATAGGGAGCATCCTTGCAACATATAAGTCCAGCTTTCCAATTGCAATCCCAATGCCCTGTACTCCCAAACCTCCAAGTTCTAGTTTTCTACTTCCATCTATAATCACAATCATGTCAAACTAACTAATTATAGACCATTGACATCAATGATAATGATGGCAGCTATTACGTCTATTAATCTTTGCTCTATGAATTCTTTGACATCAATGACAACATTTCTAACAGTCTAAACATGATTCCTTCTCACTGGACAATCCACCTCTTAAATTGGATGCTAATTTGACTTATGGTAGTGTCAAAACTCCTAGTGCTTTGAAGGTTCAATGAATTGATAGCACTTGCATTCATTGCATGTCAGGGATTCATTTTGGAAAAGATGTTTTTGAAAGCATTAGAAAATCTCCTGGCATACATGAATAGCAGAGTTGCACAACACAATTATAGTGGACTTATTTCTTCACTATGAATGCATGATAGAGGTCACCATCAGAATTTGTTGGAAGGCTATGGTGACCAGAGAAATGTTACATGGCATGAAATAGTTCAAATCTTCAGATTTGACTCTGCTGTTTGGTTGCAAATCAGCCACCATATGATTCCAATTCCATACTTACAAGTGGATTGGAGGGAAATTTCAGTTAAGGAGTGGAGAAACTTCCAGTTGGAGGTTGTTAAGGAGTTTTTTCTAGCCTCTTCCAAGTTGATTTTGAGAATAGCAATGCTCACCATTCATGATTATACAGGGAGATTTCAAATTTGTAGCTGTTGTTCCACCACCAAGTTGCTGATTTTGATTAAATCAGATCATTATTTATTATTTTCAGATTTGAACAGCAGTAAGATGGATCATTCTACATAACTTGTCTTGTGTGTCTTCAATCTTTCACACATTCGCAAAGGCATTTGACTCAAAGTCAAGGGTGTTTCACACTTCCATCCACTTATAACAAATCCCCAAGATGCTTGTTCATACCAGATTTGTCCTAGATGTGGGTAGAGATGAGGGCAAGCTAGTTTCAGAGATCCATGAGGGCACAAGACAGAACTGTGTGCATAGGATGCAATCGGGTGAGCTACACTAAATCATAGACCCAATTTCATTCCTAACATAAGAAATCCAAGAATGAGTCTATCTTTGTGATCTGCACAGTATTTAGCATCAAATCTGAAAACAGACACTTTTGTCACAGCCCGTCAGTCAATCAAGGACACAAAATCATCTAGCCATATTGAAATAGCTAAGTATATCCTTTCCCATTTATTTCCAGTAAAGGTTTCAGTACTCAACTATTTAGTATCTAATTGTTATTGATTGATTTAGCATTTCATTTGACATCTGAATTATCTATAGGGGGTTCTTTTTATCCCTACAACTACCACATTATCCCCTGAAATTGACCATCTTTACACTCCCAATTTGGTTGGTGGTTCCTATAAGGTAACCATATTGACAACTTTTCTTAAAGTAAACAATTATACACAATTTTTCCCGAAGCTTTTACTTTCAATCGAAAGATTGTGAAAATATCACATATATTTTAGTTGATATCACTTTCCAGCAGGGGTTTCTTATCAGGGCAACTATTACCTATATATTCCATGCTAGAATACACATAATTGCGTAGACTTGAGTTTTATATTCCCAGATTCTTGTCCTTGCCAATATTAATGTTATTGGGAGTCCAGGTTTGTATGGCTTTTGTTCCAGTCTTCACTGATTTTTGTGAGCTAGATTTGTGGCATTATGTCTTTATTTGCAGTTCTTTTGCTCCTTTTGGTGTTCTTTTGCTCTTGCTGGTTGTCTTTTGTTGTTTGGTTGTCTTGAAAGGGATCTGATTGCAAGGGTCCTGGGGATAAGTCTATTGGGATTTTATATTACATCTATAGTATAGTTCATGGATTAATATTATTGGGCGTAGTAGTTTTGGTTAGTTGTGTGAGAATTTCCCAAAAGGTACTTGTAGGGTGGTTGATGGGAAAAGGCTTTTGTAAAGCCAATATAACCAATGTAATAATAAACTCATAAAATGAATACAATTGACTATTTGTGTTCATGTGTGCGATGCTGTAATATGAAAGTTTCAGTTTTGTATGCTCTCACATTTTCAACAGTCTTATAACTTTCTGGAGCTGGTTTTGCTTGTTAACATGTTTTGTCTACCTGGAAGTATTACCTTTGATCTATGTCTTCCATCATGTCCAAAGCAGAAAAGGGATTTGCTGGTGGGATCTGATTAGTCGAAGTGTTTCACTCTTTTCGTTTTCTGATTTATGCTATTGAATTTATATTCTGATGTCCATTGTTGAATATGTTACTATTTGTAGGTCCGGGAGTTTATGAATCCTTATCCAAGCTTGGATCTTGTGTTTGATTCAGTCTTGATGGGTCTAAGTCCTCTTGACTCTCTTGTAGTGGGCACACTCTTGCCAAATGGCCATGCCCATGGCATGTTCTATAGCAAAAGGAGCATTTTAATGTGTTCCCATTGTATTCTACCCAGATCTGGAATTTGCCTATCAGGGAAAGGTTTATTGAGTTCTTGATTGACACATATATGCACATAATTGAGAATTCTTGAATTTTCTGATCATCTCAAAGGCTATAATGTATTCCCCTATGGTTCCTACTATCTTTTCCAAGGCTTCCTCCTATCAATATTCTCTCAAGAAGTGGCACGCAAACCAAAAGAGGGGCCATGCTTCAAGTTTCTTTGGTTGGGTTGAAGCCAAGGGTCCACTATTACATGAAAAGTTTTGATCTGTTGAAGAACGATATGCTTCCTTGGAAAATTCTGTCATTTTCTTGCTTCAAGGAGAAGACAACCATCAAGGTAGCCTTTAGGCATCATCAGAGTCGCCAACATACCTATAGGTTTCCACTTGTCTTGATTCAGGCCTTTTGTGTTGTATGTCCAGTAAAGGCCCTCTTAAAATGACGGAGAAAAGCTCTTTTCCTTCAACATCCATAATCTTTGTTCCATTTCATCAAGAGTGAAAATGATTTTGGGGGTATAATCATTCTTTAGGTAGCATCTGTTCTTCTTCTTGGCTAGGAAAGTGGGTCTGTCAATTGTCCTTTTTGAATGATATTGCATGAATATTTTTCATTGTTGGTATGTTTGAGTGGATCTAGTGCTATTGCATTCTTAAAAGATTGGTGGCAGTTGGAGGCCTGGTCCACAAAGGAAACCATGGTTTAGGGTAAGGGTGCCAAATTGTGCTTGTTTTGATGGCTGTTAAGAGTGTGATGATTTTGATGCTCACATCAAGAAGCTTTTGATGTATAGACTACCAACATTCAGATTGTCTTGATTCTGAGAAAAAATACTGTCATGCCTCCGAATTTGTAAATGCCAATAAATTAATAAATAAAATAAATAACAATATAAATATTAAAAATATTAAATGTTAACAACTTAATATTATTATAATATAATAATATAAAATATACATATAAAATTAACACAAAAAAATATATATATATATGTTAATATAAACATAAATGATATATATATTAGGAAATACAATTACAAAATAAGCAACGATAAGCAATAGCAGCGATTCATTACCAAAGGCAGCAGCGATTGGGAGAGATTAAAGGCAACGCTGGAGGATAAGACAAAGGAGCGCTTAGTCTTAAACAAAAAGTCATGCCCTTTTGATGCAGCATTCCACGTAGACATGGGAATATATGAGAGAATAGATTCTGAGTTGCAGTGGGGATTCAGGGTGTAATAATAAATAAATCTGCATTCAGATGGCAGCAGCAGTAGAGTATGGATAGAATGGCAGATCCAAAAAGAAGAAGTTTGGAATATATAATTCTGAGTATTGGATCACGTATTCTTGCCCAGAGTATATTTGAGGAGTAAGTAAGTATAATTTTATACACACACACACACACATAGGTTCATCTGAAGTATAGAAATTAATCAGAAATTATTATATATATATGTACATTGTATATATATGGCAAAAATGATGCTTGCAGCAATTATTGAGCCTTAGAAGTAATTATGATTCTTTAATATGGATAGGGATAATAGATTCTTATTCATTGATTTACACCAACAATATCTTCTGAGTGTTAAGAACAGATTGATTGGCATTGAAGACTTATCTGCAGGCTGATATCTACAACAAAGTGCCTAGAATAATTATCTGCACAAATTATTATCTGCATTCTGTAACTATAGCAGTAATCTAGTTCACAGATATTGGTATGCTATTTAATATATATATCTTAATATATTAATTCCATGTATTTCCATGCATTTAGATATTTGAATATATACTTGATAGGAGTTGTAATTCATATTGCATTATCAATATAAATTATTAATGCCTCTATAATTCATTCATGGGAAGAAGAGTTGGAAGTACATGACGGGGGGGAGAGATTCCTTGCCAAGTAGACAAGGTGGTTTACTATCCACTCTTGGGCTTAGAAGTAGGAAAGACTCCTAGCACCTGGATCGAGGTTCCCTCTCTAATCTTCTCCAATGATTGATCGCTGAGGGGATAATAATTCAGAATCACCATTGTGAAATACTCATCTAGATCAGTACATATATATGTTAAATAATGTAGTGGATGTAACAATACTAATAATCAATTAATTATATTATATTATGAATCATTGGCTAACATTATTGCAGGGTTAAACTAGAGTCTATCAGAAGTTGTAATTTACTAAAATATCTCTTACTTGGAAATTGTGATTTTAGGGCAGAATTCTAAGTACACCAAACAGGGGACATTACAAAATCATTAAATATTTAGGATGTAACTTTTGGAGAAAAATAGAGTAAATTACCCTTGCAGTGTCGAACAAATTTACAACATAGATATGGAAGTCCCGTTGAAGCCAAAGGATGTCACTGTCTGCTCCATGAAAAACCTGCATGTTAATGACATAAGCAAGCAATTTAGTCTATAGTTTGCATAGTAGCATCCCAAATTGGTAAATAGCTTCTTAAATTTATATGTCATTCACAAATATGCAAATAACACTTCCTCAAGATTTCTTGGGAAAAGTTACAGTTCATCACCCCAGAATAAGGTGATACACAGAAAATCATTTCGGGGTTAAGTGAATTATTATCATTATCAACACATGCATGAACATCACTACTGAGGCATAAGAACATTTGTCTCAAAGAAAGAGAATAAGGTCAGCAACATAAGATAATATATTAAGCAAGGATCAGGTCAGTTGAAATTTTCATTTAGTTGTAGGATAATTTCCAAAGAAAACAAAGTTTCTAATATAGTACTTCACTTTAGAGGATCGATACTTAAATAGTTTAGTAGTCTCTAAACCAAAGTAAAAACCAACAAGGAACCCATTCATATTGGGGAACAAAATAATGTAATTGAAAATGAGGACAATCTTATAAACCTCTAGAGAATGTAATAACTAGAATAACCAGCCTCCTTGAGAAATATCAAACATTTAGCTCCATCAGAATAATACATCAGAGAATCAGAAATCCCAAATAATTCCAAGACTTTCGTGAAATCCATATCATTAACCTAACCCTAAAGCAGAAAAATTCAAAACAAGTCTTCACATCACACTTGAACCACCACAGAGAAAGAAAGCAATCAACATAAAAATTAAATAACCGATTGTTTACCCAAAATAAATTTTTTGGCATTCTGCTTAAATTGAGCTAAATCATATTAAAATGCCATCAAAAGTCTGTTTTAGGTCAAACCAAACATAAGGTTTTTGTGGGTTTTTGTCAAGGAACATATGTGTAAAATTCTGAAAAATGGAATATTAGGGTTTCGTGCCCCTATTTTTAGGGAAACCCTTGAAAATAGGACCTTCCCGGAAATGATTGAAAATGATTTTGATAGGATTAATCGACTTCACAATCACACTGATCAAGTCAAAATCATCAAAAAACATGTTTTACTCTGGTGGGTCTATTCTTCTTTTACAGGAACAAAGTTAGGAGCTCTGCTGCCATTAATGAGGAAGCCATGGTGGAAAAGGTTAAAAAAGATGTTGTTTGATGAAGGAGATACTCAAAATTGAAAAGCCAAATTAGGAGATACTCAAAATTGAAAAGGCCAAAATTTGGCTAACTCTGGAAGAAAGACGCCTTGCTACTACCAAGAGGAAATGCAATCAAGGGTCAAAAGGCGCCCTCTTGAAGAAAGGCGCCCTTTGATCTCAAAGAGCAAATGCAGTCATCAGATCCATCTTAAGCAGTCATCTTCTTCATGTTCATGCTGGCTAATCAACGCATCGTCAAGCGAGATCCTTTGATTCAGAGATCACTGGCAAACATCAACAAAGTATGGAGATGCTGTAAGCAAGAACATAAGGTAAATCAGTGAACTGCACAGCAAAGGCGCCCCTGCTGGCCAGAGGCGCCCTTCATTTCAAGGCACCTGATAAAGTTATCAACAGCTGCTTTATACAAGGCATTTGTTTAGCTCTCTCCCAGCTTTGTGATCAATCCGGCAACACGTTCACAGGACATGTCAAACAGTCAGATACTGAGATCAAGCAGAAAACACCAAAGGTGAAGACTGAAAGAACATAAAAATTGGCTAAGTGTCAGTCAAAAGAGCCCCTGCTGAAGAAAGGTGCCCACCTTTTTGAGCAGTCAGATGCAGTCTATTTGCTCAGTGACCTCCAGGATGATCTTCTCCACTTTGATCGATCTCAACAACGAAATCATCAACGAAGACATCAAACAACTCAATCATCTACCGACGGATATCAAACTAAGGCAGTTTATAGCATGAACATAATCAGTCAACAAGTCAAAAGCGCCCCTGCTAGCTAGGGGCACTCTTAGATTTGAAGGACCTAAACAGATCTTCAGGAGCTGAGAAACCAGCTATCCTTTCCAAGACTGAGCTAGTTACCCAACGCACAGTCAAGCAAAGCCATCTGACTCCTCAGTCAGCGGTGACGTCAGATCGAAGCACGGAGGGTCTAAATGGTGAAAATGAAGAACAGTCATGAAAAATTGACTAAGTCAAAGCTAAAAGCGCCCCTACTGGAGAAAGGCGCCTTTGAATCTAGAGCCCCAAACTCAGGTTCCTGACTTGATGACTCCCAGGCATACTTCTTCAGGATGGTTTAATCTCAACAACAGATCCGTTAGCAGCTGCTAAAGATCAACTGAACAACCGAGAGCAAAGATCGAACAGAGGCACTTCAACCTAGAAAATGATGAAAAATGCTCAAAACTCAAGGACGCCTAAAAGGTCAAAGATAAATTAGTTGACTTGAGTTAAGAAATTTTGGAGGCAAAAGGAGCCAAACACCCCACAATCAGTGGAAATCAGCTTTTTGAACTCTAGAACAGGCTAAATCAGGCTTCAATCATGAGTTGGCGCCCATACTTGATGCATTTCAACTTGAATCATTATATAATCAAGCTAGGCATCCCTTTTTCATTATTTCTTTTGCAAGTTGAAGATCAAAACAGCAATTTGCTCTCAAGGACGTCTTTTCAAGATCTGGCAAGGGTTTTGGACCGTTCTTCAATATTTTTTGAAGATCAGTGGCATAAGGAGATTTCTTCTCTGAGGTTGAATTCAAAGGCAGATTTTTACAAAGAGGCAGCTAATAACTTCCAATCCACCTCTTGTCTACTTCCTCTCTTCTGTCTTAAAATTCTTGCATGTCACAGAAAACAGCAGGCTATCAGAGATCTGGCCAACTGGGTATGATCAGCATAATTTTCCAGTAAAACCCATCTCTTTAAATTTACCAGAAATAGTAAACTTGCTGCCCCTATTTTTAGGGATTTTTCCGAAAAGTCTCAAAATCAAAAATCTAAATAACTCGGTTTGTTCAGCATTGAAGCACGAACAAAACCCATGTGCCAGATTTTTCCCGAAAAAATAATTCTCAGCAGGCACTATTTTTAAGGGTTTTCAAAAATTGTCAAAACGGGGTCGTCTGCACAACTGATATTTAAGTTTTTCAGGATGCAGTACTCTCAAGTACAATACAAGACCAAGATGGCCTTGTTCCATGATTTCCTAAAAACGACTGACACAAACCTACATCAAAAGAACCCAGAGGTCAATTTAGAGGATTTGGAGGGCATGAATCAAATCACACTGCAAAACATAGAAGAATTTGGATTGTTTCAAGCTGCGTCAACCCCTATCACATTATAGAGTGTGGAGCTTGTAATTGCTTGCATTAAGCATTACAATCTATAAATGTAATCAAATCTTTCTCAAAAAGGATCCTAAAAAAAACTAAGAATAACCTAAGGTCTGAAAATCTGAATAAGACAATTCTAAGTCAAAAATGTAATTTCCAAAATTCTTCACTAACTGCGATTTCTAGATTTGAACTTCTTATTAAATGTGCTGATTGCAGAACATTATCTGATTTCTATATTTGCAATCAATGTTTGGAACTCCTATTCATATGTGAAGAGGCCCACCTCCATTGGATGTGTCCCTTGAGAGGATGTGTCTCCACATGTGGAGACACATCCGCTCAAGGGACGTGTCCCTTTGGGCACGCGGGCTTTCTTTACAGCCGTTTACCATTAGTTTGGCAACTTAACACATATACTCTTTCCCACATGGCGAATAAATATTTATATAAGAATTCTGAATATCATTTATATAAAATTCGGTTTTATACATGCATTATAAAAAAATGATTTTACTTATTTTGAGAAATATTAATTATGAAGAGCAATCTGATCTAATATAAATGAAGATGATGCCTTAGGCAATCAACATTTATATCTGACCTAAGCTATAATTCATCAACACTCCCTCTTAGCTAGGGAAGATATTTCAAATCAAATAAGTGAAGATATCACCTTCACACGTGATATCGAAGACATGGTATGCTTTTCTCAATATTGTCAAGTCACATGACATTCTTTATACACATCTTCATTTTCAACACTCCCTCTTTAACTAAGGAGGATAACTTCAAAAGTGATATCACCTAACTTGTGATATCAGAAGATATGGTATGCTTCTGAAAGTGTCAAGTCACATGACATTCTCCATAACACATCTTTATTATGGTATGTGCACTGACATCAAGTCTCATGATGTCTACCATAATTCATGGCATATCCACGGATATAACTATCCACCATGATTATCTCTTAAGGATCACAATGATCTTCAGATATCAAGTCTCATGATATCCATCAAGGTGTCCAAGAGATACTATCATGACATGTCCACGGATATCAAGTCACATGATATCTATCATGATAGTTTATCATTGTAGAGTCGTCACTTTACAATGTCAAATACAAGTGTTCATTATCAGAAAGATCGTCACCTTTCGATAATGTACACAGGGGAGTAGGCCCATAAAGTCATGGAGTCACACACATGACAAAAGAGTTTACACATTAAACATCTTTATATATTAGTACGATTTATAAACAATTTGTATTTCAAACATAAATAACAAATTACATTTCAACCATACCAAGTTTCTTCCTGAAGTGCTCTACCTTGATCCGGGAGAGAGGCTTGGTGAGAATGTCTGCAATTTGATCATTTGTACTAATATACTCCAACTGAATAACTTTCCTTTCCACCATATCTCTTACATAATGATAGGAGATCTCAATGTGCTTAGATCTGTCATGAAAGACAGGATTCACAGAGAGTTTTATGCAACTCTGATTATCACAATGAATAATTGTAGGATTCAAGGGCTCACCAAAGAGTCTCACAAGCAATTTACGAAGCCACACTACTTCTCTTGCTCCCATTGAGGTTGCAATGTATTCAGCTTCCATTGAGCTCTGTGCAACTAAAGATTGTTTTCTGCAAATTCAGGAGATCATAGCCGATCCTAAACTGAAGCAACATCCTGATGTGCTTTTCCGATTGATAACACTTCCAGCCCAATCTGAATCAGAGTACCCATGTAGATCTAGTTGATCATTCTTGTAAAGAAGACCATATCCAATAGTGCCTTGAAGATATCTAAAAATATGTTTCACAGCCATTAAGTGAATTTCCTTTGGTTCACACATGAACTGGCTGAGAACATTTACAGCATAGCAAATATCCGGTCCGGTGTTAACCAGATACATCAAGGATCCAATCATCTGTCTGTAAAGGGTTGGATCTTCACATTTGGATTCTGCTGCTGCTTCTTTCAATTTGTGAAGGTTGGTTTCCATAGGTGTAGACATCGGTCTACAGGCCAACATTGCAAATCTTTTCAAAATGTCAATAGTATACTTCCCTTGATTTAGTATAATGCCTTCTGATTTCTGCCATACTTCCAAACCGAGGAAGTAGTGTAGAATACCCAAGTGTTTCATGTCAAATTCAGAAATTAAATCCTGTTTCCCTTGAGCACTGAGGTGATCTTCTCCTGTTATCAGCAAGTCATCAACATATAAAATAATTGTAAGCATATCACCTTTAATTACCTTGAAGTAGAGATTGGAGTCAGCATCATTTTTGGAAAATCCTAATCCCAAGAGATAACTATCAATTCTTTCATTTGAGACCCTGGGAGCCTGTTTAAGTCCATAGAGAGCTTTCTTCAACCTGCACACATGTGAGTTAGATTTATGTATCACAAAACATTCAGGTTGTTCCAGATAGACTTCCTCTTCAATGGTTCCATTCAGGAAGGCAGTTTTCACATCCATTTGATGGACCTTCCAACCTTTAGCTGCTGCAATGGCTAATACTGCTCTCACTGATGTGTAACGGGCAACAGGTGCAAATGTTTCTTCATAATCAATGCCTTCCTTTTGAGAAAAACCTCTAGCCACAAAACGTGCTTTATGTTTTTCTATACTGCCATCAACAGCATGTTTGATTTTGAAGAGCCATTTAGAAGAGACAACAGATTTCTCTTTTGGTCTAGGCACTATGTCCCATACATCATTCTTTAGGATGGATTGATATTCCTCCGTCATTGCATCCTTCCAAGCTTGATGTCTGAAGGCTTCTGTAACACTGGCAGGTTCAGAGTTTATGATGTTGTTCATTAAAGCAACATAGCTAGAGAACCTTTTGGGTCTTTTACTCTCCCTAAACGTTCCTTTAGGTGCTGCATGATCCTCTGCTTCTTTGATCATCTTCCTGGCCCAAAGTGGTCTCTTTCTGCTGATGTCATTTGTATCCTCATTTGAATTTGCAGGAAGTTCATGTGGTATTTCCTCAGGATGCTCCCTCTGAATCTCAAGAGCAGGTTCCATTTCAAGTACTCTAGGGGAATAGGTTTTTGTCTCACTAGAACTCTTTGCCCTCTTGAATGCAATGTCTTCTTCAAAGATGATATCTCGGCTCAACTCAATTTGTTTCTGCCCGGGTATGAATATTCTGTATGCTTTGGAGGTTTCACAATAACTCACAAATACTCCCTTCTTTCCAGAAGGTTCTAGTTTGGATCTCTTCTCTTTGGGTACATGAATATAGACAGGACAGCCAAAAATCCTAAGATGACTAATGTCAGGTTTCATGCCGGTGAAGGCTTCTTCAGGAGTTTTGTTATCAAGATGAGAATGAAGACATATGTTTTGGATATAGACAGCAATCCTAGAGGCTTCTGCCCAAAAAAATGTTTCAATGTTTTGGTCCAGCAACATTGCCTTAACAGCTTCTACAATGGTTCTATTTTTCCTCTCAGCAACCCCATTTTGTTGAGGATTGTAGGCAACTGTGAACTCCCTCTTAATTCCAGCACTCATGCAGAATTCTTTAAAAATCTCAGAGGTATATTCTTTCCCATTGTCTGTCCTTAAGGTTTTTATTTTCTTCCCGGAGAAGTTTTCAGTGAGGGCTTTAAACTCTTCGAACCTTTTGAGGATTTCTATTGACTCTTTACACTTAAGGAAATAGATCCAGGTTTTTTCCTAGAGAAGTCACCTACAAATATGACATAGTATAGAAATCCTGCTTTAGAAGGTACAGACATGGGTCCACAAAGATCAGAGTGAACCAGTTCTAACACATTAAGGGTTTTACTCAGGCTATTCTGAAAGGATCCCTTAGTATTATTTCCTAGGGCACAACCTTTACAAGTTCCCTCATGAGATGGTTTTAGCTTGGGTAAGCCTGTAACAAGATTTTCCATAGAAGGTAGGGCACGAAAATGAAGGTGTCCTAATCTTCTATGCCAAATTTCATTTGTATCAACAGTGTCAAGGGTAAGGGCTTGTTTAACCTCAGTGCAAAGTTTGTAAAGGTACCCTTGTCTTATGCCTATGGTATGGGCTTTCTTAATAGTTGAGTTCTTAGGCCATACTAGAACTTTACCATCCATAAATGTAACTCTGTAACCATTGTCTTCAAGGACAGAGATGGATATAAGATTTCTCTTTATTCCAGGTACAAATAAGACTGCAGTGAGTTGTAGAGAAATCCCAGATTTCAACTTGATGGAACACGTTCCAACCCCTTTTACAGGGTATGCAGAATCATCCCCGATGGTTACTTCTTCATCAGACTTTTCAGTCATGGAGTCCAAGTGTTCTCCGAACCCTATGATGTGTCTGGATGAACCACTATCAATTACCCAATTTTGATTGTTGTCAGATACATGACTAGAAAGGGCTGTATAGAACACAAGGTTCTCAATTTTCTTAGGTTCAATCTCTGGTTTCCTAATAGTTTCTCTCATAAGTGAGTCTAGATTATTCTGTTTTAGGATCATCATGTTTCTAAATTTCCATAATGAAGAGTTATCTGCTCTTGCAAAACGATCTTCAAATCTGATCACAATTGACATTATGAAGAATGTGATGTGAATTCGATTTTGAAAAATACGAGTTTTTTTTTCTCTAGAGCAAACTGGTTTTAGATTTGATTTGGATTCACACAACGTGGCTCTGATACCATGTAAATGTAATCAAATCTTTCTCAAAAAGGATCCTAAAAAAAAAATAAGAATAACATAAGGTCTGAAAATCTGAATAAGACAATTCTAAGTCAAAAATGTAATTTCCAAAATTCTTCATTAATTGCGATTTCCAGATTTGAACTTCTTATTAAATGTGCTGATTGCAGAACATTATCTGATTTCTATATTTGCAATCAATGTTTGGAACTCCTATTCATATGTGGAGAGGCCCACCTCCATGGGATGCATCCCTTTGGGCACACGGGCTTTCTCTACAGCCGTTTACCATTAGTTTGGCAACTTAACACATATACTCTTTCCCACATGGCGAATATATATTTATATAAGAATTCTGAATATCATTTATATAAAATTCGATTTTATACATGCATTATAAAAAGTCGATTTTACTTATTTTGAGAAATATTAATTATGAAGAGCAATCTGATCTAATATAAATGAAGATGATGCCTTAGGCAATCAACATTTATATCTGACCTGAGCTATCATTCATCAACACAATCCTACGACACGGGAAATCGGATTAATGGATGGAAGGGTGATCTACAGCTTGAAACCAAAAGACATTGAAAAATGTTTTGCTATTCCACCGTGCCTGACCAATAAAGTCATATCTGTGAAGGAATGCGAAAAGTCATTTGAAGCTTCAAAGGACAGGTGTTCGCAGAAATTGGCAGAACAATGGTTAAAGGTGAAAAAAGCCAGCTTGCCCAAATTAGTTGGATGAGGAGAATTCAGAGACGAGTATACATTGTTAATCACTCTACTCAGCAAGATCACTGGACAGGAAGAGGGCAACCAATTTCAGCCGTGGATGTATTACATCATTGCCAAGATTATCAGCAAAAGAGATCATTACGACTGGGCCACCCTGATCAATGACACTCCACCAACAGATTACCGAGTTTCTGGAGGCTCATAGGTTCCTCATGTGTTCCTACCTTGTATACCTAATTGTCTTCCAAGGCGAGTTCAAGACACTAAGCACTGTGGGGACCTTAGGTGTGCAGAAGGTCCATGAATAGTTTCTGCATCTTGAGTTAACTCTGGCGGAACGACACTTCAAACGGATGAATGACCTCTTCATCATACACACCATACGAGATCTCGACCATGAGATGGGCGTGCGTATATCACCAGCAGCCAAGGAGGCAATGGTGGATTGGGCGGATTGGTTTATCCAATTCCCCACCTTTACCTACATACGCGTGTATGGTTACAATGGTCACCCCACCATGATGCCACACTACCTTTCAAATAAGGTAGTGTTCATGGAATTCCTAAGGCAGTTGGCTGAAGTTCACACTTACCTACGCCTGAAGAAGAAGTCAGTTGCGAAGTTTCCCCTTAAGATGGGACTCTATAGATGCAAAACAACAACTGATGCCAAATTGATGAGCCAAGAAACGGTGAGACTCAATCTCAAGTACCTCGTTGAGAGAAGGTCATATGATCCAAGAGGCCTTTATGCAACGCATCTTGAGCAACGCTCATCACATGAATCTTCTATGGAAGATTACTGGGTCAATTGTGACAATGAGTTTGAGGTACGAAGAAGGAACTATAGCCGGCTTAAGCTCTTACAAATTGTTGACTTTATGTCAGAAGACATTGAGGGCCTATCTGATGATGAAGGGGAAGTCATTCTCCCCTCGTTCTTCGTGGATCAAGTGGACTCACAGCCACTCAGAAGAGTGGATTGGTATGCAAAAGAAAACACATCTATAGAGGAGACAACGAGTAGAGTTGTCAAAAACAGTCAACTCTACCTAGATAGCAAGAGGACAAGGAAGGTAGTACTTCCCCGAACAGAGCCGCCACTGGTTCAGTCTTCACTACCTTCCACGTCCAGGAAGAAGCCCAAACGAAAGCAGTGGAGCAATCCTCCCAAAGGGATGCGGATGTTAGGGCATACATGGGGAAGAACACAGATTGTTGATGTAAATCAGCAAGAAGTACAGGTGGAGACAGCCACCAACTTACCTGAGATAGTAGAGACTGCTACAGTCGAGCCGGTGATTGAGGCAATCACGGCCGTAACAAATCCCATACTAGAAGCAATTGCAGCAGATATAGTGCTTGTGTTTGAGACAGAGCCGCCTACTTCACCACCATCACAGCAGTCACAAGTCCCCATCGACTTGGACTCTCCACCGCGAGACATCACTACAGCACAATCTCATTCATCGGGCATTTAGGGGCCCAACATTCCTCCTTCCAGTGAGGCTAGTCGGAATTCCATCTGGCTTGAGGGTCTCCTAGGAAGGAAGAGGGATAGGCCATCCTACCAGCTTGACTTCACTGAGTTCGATCATGTCCTTGTAGACATGCCAGCAAAGAAATTGAAGAAGCAAGTACATGTAGGAAGGAATGCGGATAATGAGTTCAACATAGAGACTGCTGCCCCACCTAAGGATACAAGTATACACGAGGTAGGGGTTGAAGACTTCACATTGTCGAAGATCAACCTCGGAAAGACCACTCGTCAGGTGGAGGCAGACCTTCTCGGAATTGCCTCAGTGAGCGCCCAAGAGAGAATGGCTAAGGATGGCCAAGACAAAGCAGCCTTAAAGGCTGAAAACCGACAGTTGAGGATGTACATTTCCAGCTTAATGCACGGCACTCCCAACTTCTCTGCTTTGCCACAAGAGTTGCTAGATCTCCCCACGAAGCAAAACCATCGCCAACTGATTACATATGGCAAACACTTGAGAAATCAAGTGGAAGAATTTGTTGTCAGAGGACAGTGTGTACTAGCAGAACCACACCAGTTTAGAGACAGAGCACATGGACTCCACTCAAAGATCCAACATTCAGAACTGAAGACAGCAGAGAAGAGGCCAGGGGATGAAATGACAGTCGCAGATTTGCAACTGGTATACCAATCAGTTACCACCGCAAAGAACAAGCAACATCTCTTTGCTTGGAAAAAACAGCTGGCATACAAGGTGAAAGCCTATGATGCCAATTTTGTCGAGCTGAATGACTACAGACATATTGTCACAGGTATTATCAACTTCGCAAAAACATTAGTAATATCCTTCCCTCACATAGAATATCGGCACGAGGGAGGAGAGTAGATTGAGCTAGGAACAGTGCAGAATCAATTCTAAGATGTCATCCATAACACATTCCTCGATGATCCCAATGGTTGCAAGTTGACCAAAGTTGCAGCCATGTCTACCAAGTTGGATGGCGCAGTTGCCAAGTGCATAGACTATCAACAGCAACTTATGACAGGTGAAGAAATACTAAGACGCCACGCCATCATCTTGCGGAGCATTAATTGCCCAGAGGCTGAAGAGGTCAACGACTTGATAGAGGCACTATTGACCAATGGTGATGAGGTGTAAAGCACCCCAAGAAGGACGTCCTATCCTCCAAAGTAGCATTAATGGTGACATAAGTTAACTTGATGCCTCATTCCAAGTTAACTCCATGTCCCACTGATCTCGCATGTTAGATCCCACCAATTATGGATGTCTATTTCTAGATCTCCACTAATTGTGGATCTCTATTTTGGAGACACATTTGTAATTTAAGTTCACTTATAGTTAGGTTTCAGTCAACTGAGGTAGACTTCTAGTTTGACTTTTGTTTAGTTTCAGTTAACTGTAGTAGATTTCCAGTTAACTGCTTCCTCACCTAATTTTAGACTTAGGAATAAATCTTGTTGATTGGCAAGAATTGATTGTTAACTCAAGGAGATTTTAGGGTTGCCTACTCCTTTGAGTTTCTATAAATAAGAGCCTTGGGCTCATTATTTTTTAACCTTTATTTACTACGCAAAATTGCTGCGCCATTGTTGCCACAAGCTTGCATGTTTGTATTTGTTCACTTTTGGATGAGAGTTAATTGGTTGATCATAATTGTGCATGATTTCATGCCTTTGCTGTCCCAATCTTTGTAATTCGTTGGAAGAGCTTGAAGAAGAAAATCAGATGGCACATGCATGTTTGATCTAAGATTTGAGTTTGTTCAACGTCTTGTTTTAAATAGCTTATTGTTTCAATCTCCTCCTTGGACAGGGGTTCCTCCTCGGATATTTTGTCATCAATAGCTATCGTTTGATGTTGTTTAAAGATCCAAATTTCAGCCTATACTTCGGACAGGGGTTCCTCCTCCTTAGCAATCCTGATATCCATAGCTTTGTACTTTGTTGTTTCTAGTAAGTTGTTTCCCAGCCTATACCCCGGACAGGGGTTCCTCCTCCTTGGCAAGTCTTAGATCCAACCTACCGTAAAGAGTGTTTGCTTGTATAAAACCTTATCCCAACATATATCCGAGAGTTTAGAGCCTCGGCCATATTCTAAGGAGACAGCGAATTCAAGTGATCCAACCCATCCATTTCGCACCTATGCCATCATGCTCTGTTAATCTTGAGGAGATAGGATAGATTAGAAGCTAGTTTAGTCGTAGTTAAGATTTGCAGAAACCAGAGAAAAACTTAGCTACGGCGCATTGTGTTTATGCACCCTTGTGTCCTGTCGTTGAGTAAAAAAGATAGGAACCTTAGTACCCTTTTTTACGTAGAACATCAGCAAAGAGAGATCTTCCTCTCTATAATTTAAAGAGCAGTACTATAACACTTGCAATAGTTGTTTGTTTCCAATAAGCACTCCAGAGGTGCTAATTGAAACGCCAACACCGGTATAGCAAACCATGACCACACAGTGAGAAAACTAAAAACCATGGGAGAGAATGTTAGGGACAGAAAAGGGAAATGCCATTAGCAACAAGAACAAATGCAAGTTAATCATAGTACAAAGAGACAAGGATAACTAGTGTAATTTGTAAAGAAATAAGACCTAAATGAAACCAAATAAAAAAAAAGAAATCATAAAATGAGTAAAACTGCACTTGAAAGATTTTAACCAACCGAACTCTTCCCTATCAAAGGCAAAACTTAATTTCTACCCACATTTCATTCCTACAAGCTTTTCTCAAAAAGATAGCATGCTAACAATCCGATTTGATTATGCCGATGAAGTCAAATTAGCATACTCAGCAACCATTCAAAATGGGATACCTACAAAACCAACATCATTATACAAATGCAACAATATAGAAGATCATTTAGATTTCAATATAATGAAAATGGGAAGTAGTTATTTGATTCTTGTATATGAATGGATCTGAGATACCAGTTCACCCCAAGGAGACCCTGGGTCCTGGTCTGGTTCGACCCGGGTTTAGTGTCCGAGTTCGGTCCCAATGGGTCTGGACAAAGTCCGACCCACAGCCTATGGATCCAGCCCTACCGAACCTGGGCAAACCCAAGCCGAACTTCGATGAGTCACATAGTCGACTTATGTAATCGGCCGAGAGTGCACTTGGTCGATCATGGGTCTTAAGTAAATAAGACTTTAGTTAATATTAATAATTCATGTACTTGTGTTATGTACGTGTCATGTTAGTTAGTTGTCTCAGGAATTAAGTCCCTAACGAAGTAATTAGTTATAATGAAGGGACGCGACGATCGGTATCTCAACCACTACTAGTGTACTATATGTACTTGAGTCATGTATTCAGGGAGGGATGTTATATTCTAGAAATATTATGCTTGATGTAATTGCCGAATACTAAATAAAGAAATATATCTATGTTCTGTGCAATTGCCATGTGATGATCATATGCAGTCAATGTTATTTTATATTTTCGTTTACTCTGTACGTCATTGTACCCGTAGCGAGTAAACATTTGGTGTCGTTGCCTAAGCGAATCCGGCAAACATCCAAATAGGAGAATGGCATCGTGATGGTGCAACCAACCGAAGAGCCGGTACAACCAAACGAGGGAGGAGGAGGAACGGGACACCAACCAGAGACGTACGCCTGGTAACTAAGGCTCGTACGATTGGCAATTAATGCCTGTTCGCCTCAACAAAGACCAAAACCAAGTACCGAGGGGACAAGAAACTGCCAAAGAACAAGTACGGAGATCACTAAAACTTAAAGAGCAAGAAGGCCGACAACGAAGGCTGAAGCAAATCGACGAAGAAATCAATGAAGATATAAATGAAATAAACCGGTCGATTACAAGAGCACACTAGAAACTGGATGGAATAGACCGATCTATCATATGAGCACAGCAAAATCTTGTCGAAGGAAGGGATGAAGGACCCTTCACTACACCATACAGAGAAAGATACAGAATCTATGGGAATGAAGATGAAGTGACTGAAGAGCTTGAAAGCAGTATCCAATGCATTCGAGAGTTCTCTATATCGAACGACGACGAAGGGTTGAGGACTGGAAGATCTGGGCCCAAGACCCCAAGGCAGAGGGAGTATCGAAGTGAACCCCAGGAGACTCTAGGTGTCAAGGACACTGACGGAGGACATGGGAGAGACTAGTACGTGGCCGAGAGTGCAAGTGAAACACCGGAACGTAACAAGAAAACTGGTCCAGTCAGGTCCAATTACACAAGGAGGGTATCAGGGCAAGATGGTGACTCCGCCAGCCGAGCGACAAAAACTGTTGAAGTTTACGAGGAATGGGTCAAAAGATCCAGTACGCCACTGCAAAACATGCGAAAAAATTTGGATAGCCAACGGACAGGATGATCCGAATCACTGGCTGAAAGTATTTTCAGCAATCACGGAGATTACTCAGGAAGGCCTTTCAGGACGAATTCAAACTCTTGAGGGATGACAGTGAGATTATAGCAAAAATCTACAGTACGAAGCAAGGGAAGCACAAGAATGTGCACACATACAATCAGCTACTCAAAGACTTGTTGGGAAAATTAGAGGTTCAGCTGGCCGACGGGCTAAAGAAGCAATGGTTCATCAAAGGCTTGCTTCCGTCGCTGAGGAAGAAGATGAAAGTCGTGCCTCTGTCGTCGTACGTTGAAGCATATAATCGGGCGATGGATATAGAAAGCGAAAACAAAACATCCTCCCAAGGGAAAAAGAAGACGGACGATGAGGAGAGTACAGACAATAGTGACGGTGAATCCAAGACCGTACAAGCACTCAGGAAAGATATGGTGCAAATGATGAAAGAATTGAAGGCCGACAAAGAGAGTACGAGGGAAGCACGAGAATTGTGGTGTACGGAGTGCAATGGTGAAGGTCACACAAAAGCAAACTGTCCAAAGAAGATGTTTTGCGATATCTGCCAAGTTATGGGACATTCAATCAAGGAATGCCCATACAATTTGAGAGCAAGGGATACGCAAGTACTCTTCACTCAAGGAGAACCATCAACACCGCCAAACACACCACTGAAGCCCTAGTACAGTAGCAATGCATCCCCTGGAGGTTACCAGAGCAACAAAAGTCCGAGAAACAAGATATAGTATGATGGTAAAGGAAGGCCCATGATACAATGCCCGAAGTGCAACGAATGGGGCAAGTTCACCAGGGAATGCCAGAACGGCCAAGGTTCGAGGGGAAGACTATGCAAGTGGTGTGGACCAAGCGACCATGAAGACAATGAATGCCCTAAGCAGAAGGGTATCCATATGCTAGAAGTGGAAGAACAAGAGGTACTGGCAATCACCAGAGCGCAAACAAAGAAGGCCACCTACCCAGATCCACATACGGAAAAGCAAAGGATGAAAGAAGCAAAAGCAGAAGTGGAACTGGTGATGACGAAGGAAAACAAAAAACCTCTGGAGAAACCAGTAACCTTTCAGCGGTCGGAGGCGGAAAACATCATACAGCAGGTACTGCAGACCACCGTACTGATCAAAGTAACTGACCTTCTCCAAACCTTGCCGCAGTTGGGACTAACAATGACAAACGTCCTCGGGGATGGCAAGCAATCGCGAGTGAAGGACCGAACGCAAGAATTGGTACCAGAACCACGAGCGTACGGTGAACAAACCATTGATCCCGTACTACTGACAACAAATATCGGGAAGATGCCAATGGTTGTTCAAATGAATATCGAAGGGAATATTTTGACAAATACTATCATCGATAGAGGATCGGGAGTCAACGTACTACTCGAAGACACATGGAAGAGCCTCGAGAAGCCAACACTCTGGCCATCGACATTCCAACTCGTTGGTGTCGATCAACATGGTATCAAGCCGTTGGGAACGCTGATGGCGCAGAAGGTGACGATCGGGACACAACCATTTTTGTTAAACTTTGTCGTCATCCCATTATAGAGGAAAGCATACGATGCACTACTTGGGAGAGGATGGCTAATAGCTGCCAAGGCAAATCATAATTGGAAGAGGAACACACTCTCGATTGAGAACAACGGGCGGAAGTATATCATCGACTTGAAGAACCAAGCCGTCAGCAAAGAGTTGGCATCCTCCGAATCCGAATTTGATGGGAGAGCCAAACATGGACGAAGGAAGGAAGGCTATGGAGCCGAACAACGAAGGTGTACTTGAACTTGAGAGTTGCTCGGAGGACAAAACAAGTTCGCAGAATGGCCTATTTCATTGGCAAATGGAAGATTATGAGGTGTTCCACCGAGAGTGTAACATGCTACAGATCGGAGAAACCCAATAAGAAGAGGAGAAGGGCACGTCCAACCAGACATTTTCAGCTGAGTAGGACAAGTACAAAGAAGAGGAAGAGAAGGGGACGTCCAGCCAAACAATTTATGGCGAGTACGAAGAGTACAAAGAGAGAGTACCACAACTAGATGATACACTAGCCGAGAAGTTGGCACGTGACAAAGTACAAGGTAGTGAGAGAAAGTCAAAAGAAAGGAAGAGAAAGGAGAGAGAAAATGAAGAGAGAGAGTACAAAAGGCAAAAAATAGATAAGGAGGTGTTGAAAATTGGAAAAATGAAAATGGAAGAGTTGGAAAATATAAAAAAATGAAAAAATTGAAAAATTACAAAGCGGAAAAGTGAAAAAAATGAGAAATTCAAAAAGAAAAAAGAAAAATTTTAAAATGAAAAATTAGAGAAAATATGAGAAGAGAAAATAAGTGAAGAGAGAAAAAAAGTCAAAAAAAAAAAGTGAAGTATTAAAATAAAAAATATTAAAGTTTATATATCACTCAGGAAGGAGGTTGTACAGCCAAATCAGGTGAATAAGTCCAAAATATTATGTTGAGCCAAAACCAAATTAATGAAGCATAGAGTATCATTTAAAAGTCTATACGACTTGGTCGTACGATATTGAAGCGAGTGAAGGGAGTGTAAGAGAGAGGGACCAACCACGTCAAGGCTCTGGGTCATGGAGAGCCGAGAATGGAGGGCTGCCCTAACTTACCTCACTCTAAAGGGGTGTTTTGGATAAAAGTCGACAATGATGAGGACTATAAGGTTCTTCTATCACTCTTCAGACCCGAAATCCAAGTTTAGGCTAAGCGAGCTAGTTTTCGGAGTCAATACTGCACCTCAGACAACTCCCTGTTCGAGGACGACAGCGCGGCAAGTTGGTGTTCGTACGGCCAAAAAACAGGAAGTACAATATAGACTACCAAAAAGCAAACTAATAGCCTAGCCAATTGTTCTTAAATGAACAAAACAGAACAATAAAGTACAAAAAGTACAAATGAAGATGATAAAGTAGATAGATAAAGGCTAGAGTGACGAAGATGATCTTGCCAATGCGCCAGTTCGCCAGCTAGCTCCAAATGCATGTTCAACACACAAGAAAGAGGGGAAAATGTTGGGGCTATATAGGGGTTTGCCTCAATCAAACCCACGTTTTGGTGTTTCCACCTCCATGGACAGCCAGATAGCAACGAGATAGAAATATGTGATAAAGAAGTGAAGAAAGTAGAAGTTGCAATAAACACTACAAATTAGTATAATGCTACTCAACCAAATCACAAAGGAGAGGAGCGAAACGTTACCACCTCCACCCAAAAGTTCACTAGCCAATGGTGGAGAAAGCGGACTTGGCAAAGTCACCACAGCCTCAATTGTGATGAAGGGAGGTCTTGCAAGACTCCAAGCCCACACTGCTATGGCTTGCTTCACACTTGCTATGCGAAGTTGATGGAGTGCTGCTACTGCAATGGAGTGTTGAAATGCTGGAAAATGCTAAGAGATGGCTTGAGAATGTGTGTAGAACTTGAATGAATTGCTAAAAGACTGAAAAGAGGATGTGTTGAATGAAGAATGGATCCATTTGAAGGAAGAATGAGCAAGAACAAGGCATTTTCGGGTCGGTTGGTCGAAGAGGGACATTACAACTCGTCCCTAATCGGGAGTGTAACACCTCTGCCAACTTCAGACATAGGAGTTTGTCAGGGACGGTAGCATGTCGCGCGGATGTTTGCGCGCCACGTGCGCATCCCCGACAAATATTCTCCCACCGACACAACAGACAGACGCCAAGTGGAAGGAAGGCAGTTGGGTGATGTGGAATTTCGCCTTCAGATTTGATTTTCTAAGGTAAGGGTGTGCAAAAGGGGAATTTGCGTAAGGGGTGCAAATTCACTCCTATACAAGGAGACTTGTCCATACGACTTTAGGAGATTTTTGCTGCACAAATAAAAGAGAAGGAAATCGTACAATGGGATAAAGCGTCGACTGTACGAGGGGGTAGAGTATGGTCGTACAATGTGGCAAAGTGTTGGGTGTACGATGCCATAAAGGTCTAGGCATACAATGTCATAAGTCCATTGGTGTACGATGCACTCAGAAACATTCAGCCATACGACTTGAAGAGTGTTGGCTTGCACGGCATAAGGAGGACTTTGGCGTACGAAGAAGACAAGGGAGTTATATAAGGCAACGAATTTACTCCAGACTTGCTATCAAGCAAAGAACATAGGATAAAACTTGCACAGAACAAAGCGTCCGATCCCGGAGAGAGTCAACCAGAGGAGGTAGCATAGTACAACATAGAGAAAAGATTAAAGAACGGTAAGAGGAGCCAAATCATACCGTACGGCCTGAGATATGCATACGATAGCAAAAGATTACAAAAAATAAGACATTCGTACGAGATAAGCCAGTGATCTACAGAAGATTCCCTGTACGGCATGGCCTATATACCACAACTGTTGTAGTACTTTGTGGCACAAATATCAATCGTCGAAGCATACAACCATTCAACGTAAGGAATGGAGATGTTGGGAGAACGTACAATGTAATATGCAAAGAGCAGAACAGAGGTTGTATATGGCTAGGAAAAACCAATACCATACAGACTGTAAGGAAAAATAAAATAGTACGATTGAAAGAAGTTGTGCAAAGAAGGCATTGGATCATATGGTTAAAGACACGGAAATCTCTAATTTCAGGCTTGATCAGCAATATTTGGAACGTCTTGAAAATTCATGAAAATGATGTAGGCGATGCAGTTTCGTGTGGGTTTAGAAGTCTTAAATTGGTCTGGGGGCAACGAGGGGCACTGCTCCTCGACCCCGCGAGGGGTGCTGCCCCCAGACCCTCGCAAGGGGCACTACCCCCAAACCCCCGTGAGGGGCGTTGCCCCTTGACCCTGCTGGGGCGTTGCCCCTTGACCCCACTGGGGGTGTTGCCCCCAGACCCCCATCTGATTCAATCAAATTACCAAATCCCAATGCAGCCAAAGTCACCAGCCTCACACCCAAAGTCACTAGTATCACAGTCAATTCTTCCAGCCTCACAACCAGCACGTACACCACCCTCATAGCCAACACAGTCAGACGATGTTCAGAAGAGTCCAACAGAGTGTACATTGAGCTAGATGTCGATGACCTTCGTAGCACAGTCCAAAGGTACCAGAGTGAATTGCAAGAGATGACAAGAGTTATGTGCGATGTCGGTGCAATTGGACAATAGTTGGACATGGGACATGTTCACGCAATGGTACATGAGGCCGAAACTACTAGGAGAGAGTTGGCGGACTTCATCCAGATGTCACAGGAGCTACTGGTTCAAGTGACAACTGTCGAGCGGACAAGAGTTGGAGCTCTCGAGGAGAATTTGGCGAAGAAGGACCAAGTATTGGCAAAGGACATACAAATGGCCGATGCGCAGCGAATTTTCTTTGTACCCCCGTTTTTGTTTTCCGTCGTCTAGAAGACAACTACTTTTGGGGGGGGGGATGATGTAGTCAGCCGAGAGTGCACCTTGTCGGCTGAGAGTGCACTTGGTCAACCGTCAGTCAATGTAGTCGGCCGAGAGTGTACCTGGTCGGTCGTGGGTCTTAAGTAAATAAGACTTTAGTTAATATTAATAATTCTTGTACTTGTGTTATGTACGTGTCATGTTAGTTAGTTGTCTCGGGAGTTAAGTCCCTTACGAAGTAATTAGTTATAATGAAGGGACGCGACAGTCGATATCTCAACCACCGCCAGCGTACTATATGTACTTGAGTCATGTAGTCAAGGAGGGATGTTATATTCTGGAGATATTATGCTTGATGTAATTGCCGAATACTAAATAAAGAAACGGATCTATGTTTTGTGCAATTGCCATGTGATGATTATATGCAATCAATGTTATTTTATATTTCAGTTTACTCTATACGTCATTGTACCCATAGCGAGTAAACAACTTATTTTGGCATTTTTTAATTTTTACATTTTTTTACTTTTTTTTAACTCTTTTAAAACTCTAAAGAGCCCAATTTCCCCCCCTAACCCTAAAATGTGAGATATAAAACATCTAATAGGCAAAAGCAAATTCAATTTTCATATTGTTAATGAAAAACATTTGTTTTCCTCCATTGTTGAACTTATTTTCTTACTTGGCATTGCATGGATAGAGTTGAAGATTGATTGTTGAACGCTCCAAGCTAGTTGTTGCGCTATTCCTACGCATTTACAAATGTTTGTTTGTTGTCAAGAAGATCGTAGAGGAAGATTTCTTCAAAAGAGGTAGGTTCTTTTAAGTTTTTGGTTTTTCTTTTCTACATTTTTTGTACAAATGAACTCTCCTATTTCGGTTTGAAATTTTTGGTTTGTTTTCATTCTTCTAGGTATCTATAACACATGCTTAATTTTTCAAAATGAATTAACTATTAAGTTGTATTTATATATTAAAATAGTTTTGTTTTCAAAATTCATTTGTTTTGACTCTTCAAATGTGTTGCTTATTGAACTTGTTGTAATAGGTATTACAATGACAACTGTTTCTAGATCCGCAAGCCAATCCTGCTCCAAAATAGACCAAAACTCTCCCCTTTGGAAATATGTTGAAATGGTACAACTTCCAGGTTGTGGAGGTTATGTTTAGATTTGTGGTCATTGTAAAGTTAGATATTCGAGTGAAAGGCCATTTGTGCAAGATCCTTAGACTAGGCATCAAATTTTGTCCAGGTGAAGATGGTAAAGGCATTCCAGAAATACAAGTCTTGGCATATATTAAAGAGCAAGAAAAGAAAACCAAGCACTAGGTCGTAGATCAAATCATCCTTTGTTAAAGAAAGGATCTTGAGGGATAAAGCCCCCTACACCGCCTTCTCATTTTCAAACTTCAAAGAGCCATCCACTCATGTCCATACCTAAAGAGCAACTTGTGGCCTCTACACATAAGAGATCAAAGCGACCGTTGGAAATGGGCTAGAGAGATTGTTGATCAAGACATACTAAGATGTGTGAGATGTGTCTATGCGAATAGATTGCCATTCAACATTGTCTGCTCACCATATTGGCAAAAAGTGGTAAAGTCAATTAATGAGGCTCCAAAAGGGTATAAGGGCTCGAGTTTTGAGAAGGTGCGTAGCACCTTACTAGATAAAGAGGTGAAAATTTGTAGAGGACTCCTTGAAGCCCATAAGGGATTCGTGGGTTGAAATAGGGGTGTCCATTTTTTATGGATGGAAAGATCCAAAAAATCACCCATTGATCAATGTTATTGCAGTGTCCCCTAAAGGGGCAATGTTTTTGAGAGCATTAGATTGTGAAGGAGAGGTGAAGGATGGTGCATTTATTGCTAACATTCTTTGTCAAGCTATTGATGAAGTGGTCCCTCCAAATGTTGTGCAAGTTATAACAAACAATGCAAAAAATTGTAGAGCTGTTGGTTATTGGTTGAGGAGCGTTATTCACGCATTCTTTGGACACCTTTGTGCTGTCCACTCCGTCAACCTAATGCTACAAAAAATTGGCACTAAAATTGATTGGATCAAATAGGTGTACGTTGAGGCCGAAGACATCCAAATGTTCATCACCAACCACCATATGTCACAAGGCATATTTAGAGCATTCTTGAAATTGGAGCTGCAAAAGGTAAGTTAAAAAATAATAAACATGTTTCACTTTAGTAATCTTTTTAATTTTGCTTTAGTTTTAATTTTTGTAATTTTTTTTTTTTAATTTTGATTAATGATTTTCAAACAAGTTGTTGAGACCCGTTTTTCCTCCTACACAATTGTGTTGAGACAGGTTTGTGAGGCACTTTCTAACATGGTCATCAACCCAAATTGGTCCATATGGAGGCAATCTAGCACTACAAGGGCAACAAATGTTAAGCAAATGATCCTAGATGACATTTGGTGGGATCGTGTTGAGTATCTCCTCAGTTTCACTAAACCCATATTGAGCATGATCTGTTATACTGACGTGGATAGGCCTTGTTTGGGTGAGGTATATGATGGCATCAACTTAATGATTGAGAAGATGAAAGTCATCATTAATGCAAAAGAGCAAGATCTTGAAAAACACTTCTTCAAAGAACTACATAAAATCATTGTAGAGAGATGGAACAAAATGACCACTCCATTGCATCTTCTTGCCTTTGCATTGAGTCTCAATTACTATAGTGCTCAACTCCTTTCTGTGACAACAAGAGTTGCCCCATATAGAGATGCCGAAGTGGATCAAGGGTACAAGGCAGCACTTCGCAGACTCTTCACTGATCGTGACAGACATGATGCAGTGAGGGTTGACTTCATGGGTTTTTCATACTCCAATGATTGTGCTCTTGATGCTCTTCAAGACAAGTACATCGTCAATGTTCTTAGTTGCTAGTACTTCCATGGCTTAGCATACACGTACCTACAACCTCTTACAATCAAAATTTTATTCCAAGTTTTATAGTCAAAATCTTTTATCTTTTAAGTTTTATTTATATTTTAATTTTTTAATTTAGTTTTTTAAGTTTTGTAACACTTAGCTATCTAATTTGGTCTTAATAGGTTGCTAGTTCATCTTCATCTAAGAGGAATTGGAGCACATACTCCATCCACTCAATAAAGCGCAATAGAATACATTCAAAAAAGGCAGAGGACTTGGTGTATGTGCATTCAAACTTGCAGCTTCTTACACACAAACAAAGTGCCTACAAAGAAGGGGACACAAGGAAGTGGGATATCAAGCCAAAGCATATTGACTTGGATGCTTTCACTGCCCACTTTGCTGCATTTGATGTTGACGATGATTATAGTGCCAGTGCTAGTGCCACTATTTGTGGTTCTTCTAATTTACCACTACATATATTGTCTAATATGGATGGTGATGATGATATTTTCGATGACCCATATGATATTTGATCAATGATGGCTATGTTGACACTTGACATTATTACTTTTTAACTTTAACCTATATCATGACATTCGAGTTTGACTAATATTTGACTATTAATATGATGATGTTATTTAACTATTAATATGGTGGTGTATTTTGAACTTAATTATTGCTGAAAATATGTATATATTTCTGGTTTTTATATGTTTTTGTATCAATGAACCAAACCCCAAAACAAATTTTGACCAGACCCTTGAACTCAAACCTGAACACAAACCCGAACCGGTAACTTAGGAATGGATGTACAACAAGGACATCTAGCTAATGAAATTCAAAAATGTAGAAAAATCAAACTTTACAGAGATAAAGAAAGCTTAGTCATGCCCTTGGTACCCCACATCTGACTTAATAGATAGCTAGCAAACACTAGTTCTGTAATTTAGTTTTCATCAAGAAAATGCAGAGGAAGAAGAAAAAGCATAGGTATTCAGATTGAGTTCAGTGCCTTCTTTGACAAATACAAGGAGATCACCAAAGATAGATTGCCACAACTCCCATACCAAAAATACGTCATCCACAAGATATATCTTGAAAAATAAACCTCCTTTTAATGGTTATAATATAATTTACTAGGCCCTTGCTCTTGTGCATATTTTGTATTTAAATGTAAACAGGTGCTTAGACATGCTTGAAATGTAAAAATGGACCCTAGACTCAATTAGGTAAATGTTAAAAATACAGACAGAAATCTCAAAATTAAGATAAGGCACTCATTGTGGAAGGGGGAGAATTTAACCTCTTTTAATGGGCTATAAAAAGTAAACTCGTGCATAAATTGATGAATTCTGATTTTTCATTGTGAATGGGCAATGATTGATCATTGAAGTATACCATACTTTTAAAATGGTTCCACTCTGTTTCATTGTCATTGCACAGAAGACTCTAAAATTGCAGATATCATTTTTAAAACCTTTCCCTTCTAAGGTTGTTTCTTATTTATGTATAAGCCTTGAAGAATCCATCATGTTTGTTTAATGGAGAAGTATGGTTTTGAGTCATTATCTTAACAATTGATTTTTGTTTGCAACCTATAACCACTCTCATACTCACAAATAAGTCCATGAGACAAGGAATATGTGTTGCATTGGCCGTTGCTGCCTGCTGATCCTCGAGTTATTTAGCCAACTTGCCATCCTTGGCATACTATGCCTCTGTACTATGTTTCCAATTTATAAAAGCTGTAATTCTAGATAAGGTATCAACAGCCAGATTTTTATCAGCTTTGCGACACTGAATTTTAGAGTCTATGCTTCTAGTTTGTTCATCTACTTAGATTGCCACTCACTGAGATCATGTTGTGAAAGAAGTAATTCAAATTGTTATGTCAGTCCCAACAGTGAATTTTCCACAAACCAGACAATATTTGAACTTGGTAAATGAAAGCATTATTAATAGCCCCTTCTTATCATAAATGGATAACAACTTCTCCTTGTAGCAATCCTGCATCCGCAAGAGGCTCAACTACACAAAATATTTGTTGATGCATTCAGCATCTGGATGATTACTTCCAGCCACGACTTTGAGAAGATAAATTTAATATAGCCTTTGGCTATTTAATTTATCTTAAAATCGATATCAATGAAGAGAAGCAACTATCTTAAATAATAAAATAAATAATGTTTAATTATTGTTAATAATTAAATTGGGCCGACTTCTTTATGATGGCCGACTTTGTTTAATTATTATCATTTCTATATTGAAATATAGGAGCACTTGCACACAGAAGAATGCATTGCATCAGCAAATCCAAAACAGTTATGCAGAGGAATAATCCAAAATGTCTCCAAGGATTTTCTATTGATATTTGTATTAGATTTTGCATTGACTACCCCCTTAAATTATTTATAATGTGACTAAATACAATGAACATAATACCCAGTAAATCAGGGTGTTTCCCCTCCTGTCACCATATAGTGAATGAAAATCTAAATATACTGTTGTACCCATATTACGAAATATGAGCTTACAGTAAAACAGCTTATTCTGAATGGTCATGTTTTCCACTTTATTATATTGTAATAAATATGGACTTATGGACAAAATAAGCCACAAAATGTTGTTTTAGGCACAGAAATATCTTTCCCATCTAATGTGTGGCTCTCAAAGGCAATGGGCCTAACCTGTTACAATAAAATTTCTCCAATCTCTAACGTAGAAAGATTGCATCAAGACCATATAGAAAAGAAATTTTATCAATCACCAAGATGGGACAAGTACAGATCATCCCCTAGAGGGTTTCAAGTCTTGGAATGCTGAAACTGACCACTCAAATCCGTTTTTCTTGGTCAATTCTGTAATCCGAGAAAACAGAGAAAATCAAAAATTCATTGATGAAGGGCTGGTAATAACAAAAAAACGCAAATCAGCTTAGTTGAAAAGGTATGTTCTATGCTGGCCAATCCTTAATTGCTCAAATCTTGGAATCATCCACTTCAATGCCCTGACAACTGATAATATATCACAGATATAGTAATTCATTTACAACAAAACACAATTGCCTTCCTTAAAAAATAAATGGTTGGTCTTTGATATTTATCACAATCTGCAGGTGATCTAAGTTCTCTTACAAATTCTTACTATGAGATAAGATGTCACAAAAAACATCAAAACAAACTAATAATGACTGAAACATCTAATTTATAGTAGCCTTGAAAGTCATATGCGCATTTGTGACTCCAAAAGGTGTGATCAATAATTGATAGTGCCCCTTGTCTGGCCAGGAACTGGACTGCAAAATGAATTGGAAAATAGAAAGTGAAACTGGATTTTCATTCAATTGAAAATGTAATACAAAGCACATGTTTATCAACAATAAAATGACAGTTCAGTTCATCTTCAGTATGACTGCTCAGCTTCTAATGTATCTAGGTAATACAATATATAATATTACTATACTTTATTATCATTGCATCCCCCCCTTAATCTGCAAGGGTAGTTGTGAAATCAGTGTTTGTGTTGTTTGCATTGCCCATTTGGCAACTTTTTCTGTTTATTTGGTTTCTCGTTTTCTTGATATGAAGCTCTAGTCCTTTGCAAAAGGTTTTGCCTGAGGGATAGCTTCTTCCCTTCTGCAGTTTTAGAATTTTCCACAAGCAAGATATTGACTCAGTAAAATCTTGACTTTGCTTTTGGAAATTTCTCAAGTCGATCCAACTATCAATAATGTAATATTCCATTTTTACATAATAATGCATCCCTTTGCTCTGAAATTTTTATTTTATTTTGTTCAACCCCCATGCCTTATCCCCCTTCTTTTCCTAAAAAACAATTATTTGACCTCAATTCACCACCATTTTTGCTCTTAGTGATGAAATTTCAGAAGAAGAAGATTCAACTTCTGTCTCCAATTTTATTTTATTTTTCGAAACAAAAATAAAAAATATACAGCCAGGATATTTTGGTTGGGGACCCTTCTTTCAACACCAGCACAAACAGTTACTTCTTTGTAAAAATAAAGATCTGAATCCTTGTCTCCAATCTTTGAAATTGATCATTTTGGTGAAATGCAGAATCGAGAGTGTTGCCTGTTGTTCTGGCAGAAATGAAGTACATGTCAACTACCCTGTCATTGCTGTAGGTGGAGAGATTTGAACCACTGTCCTCTCACTTCATGCATGCCAGTCTTGATGATCTGCCCTATTTCCACAAGATCACTAAATAAACAATCAAAGCAGGGTACAGGTCACTACATTCAGCCCTCTTCACAGCTATTACATTGACAAGGCAATCGATCGTGTGTCCCAACTAGCAGCTTTTCTTGAAAATACTTAAAATATCAACATCACTATTCTCAAGAGCCTCAACTGTTCAAGGGATGCTATTTTTACCATAGAGAAATTACGGGGCTCACAACCACATTATTAAAGACAAATGGATCATAAAACTACAAAGGAAGTTGCAGTTTGTCTCGCCCCTCCATCAACAGATGGGAAGAAGACTGCACATTTTCCATTGTCACCACTCCAAAAATGTGGTCAATGCCTTCTTTCGCAAAGATTGCAGCTGCCAAAAACAGTGGTCCTAAAATCACTACAGAAAAGAATTATTTTTATAGTATATTATTGTATATGTGTGGAGTCTGAAGGCCCTGATGCCTAGTTATGCAGCACCACAAGGTATTTCTTTTTGTTGACCAAAAACTTTAGCAAGCCCTCATTTTTTGTGGCCTTTTTCATGATCATTTTAGCTGCATTGAGCACACTCAATATCATTTTAATCCAGGAATATCTAGTTTTGACCAGGAGCTGGCAGGGTATATATGAAACTACAAGGTCTACTTAAAACCAAGATTTCTAGATGACCATCCAGATCTAATTAAATGGGGATCAGAATAAAACTTGATTCTACTTGCAAATTGAAAAGAAAATTGCTTCAGATTATAATTGAAACATTGAGCTGTAATCTCAAGAAATCAAACCAAAACAGTAAATAATCATAGCAATCTAATCATTAACTATTCAAACCAGATCAGAAATAATAATTATACAAAAAGCACACCTAAACCAGTCATCAATTCTCTCAAGGGGGTCCTTTCACAATCAGAACGATGTGTAGAAACTAGAAACACAATCTCACTCCTCACACAGCAATAATTTAACTATTGATTAATGAATTATATAAAAATCAGCAGCAATTAAAGATTGCTGCTATATGTTTTCTAGACACAATATAATCACTAAGCAATTGAAAGGAAGACTAACCTGAATTCTAGACTAGCTACTTTCATCTTCTAGCTATTGCATTATATAGATACTAGTGATGGTGTATTATTGCAACAACAATCTAAAATAGAATGCCACTTATACTATGAAACAAGCTACTCCTAAACAACTTCATAACAACTTGTCAAAACAGATTTGTCCTTTGTTCAACTTCAGTAAAAGCATTTTTCCTTTTTGGCAGCTACCAAATAATCATCCTAACAACTGTTGGCATGTCATGCAACAAGAGTAACCTCTTTGGCATCTTGTTTTGGATGCAACATATGTTGGAATGTTGCTGTTATATACATCATGATTGTTCTTGCATATCAAGTCAGATACATTGCCTCTGAAGTCAGAATTAACTGTTTTCGCTCTGAAAGGCATATCTTTTGCCTCGGTTATCGGATTTTTGTGATTCAAGTGGCACTAGAAAGCTGATTCTGTCATCTACACAAATTTGAGGTCAATTTATCTTCAAGGAGGCAGAGTGAACATTGATTCGTGCATGCACTCTTTCTTGTTTTCATGCATTAGGTTTGCATTTTCTCTTTGATTTCTACATGTTTTGCATGTTGTCTTTTTACAATCATGGGTTATTGTAATAAATGAATTTCAATAAAGTTCCATCAGGGGGCTGCTTGCATAATAGTTTGATTGGAGTGTATTCACATGGCATGCACTTTGATCCCATCTTCATATTGATGACAACTCACATGAGTTGTATCTAGATTCTGTAGTTTCTTTTGGCCACAATCTTGCTCATGACTTGACACATTTTGGTTCGCGTCGGTTCACATCTCAAATTGAGAACCTATGGTTAATAATCCTAAATCGCATCAAATTCTCATCGAGTCACATCTTAGTTTGAGGGCTATTCATTTTATGGTTGATGTTCTAGAATCTTCATGGTACTTGCTCCTATGGATCTATTTTAGTCATAGTTCGACATCAGCATCGAGATACACATAGCTTCCAGATTCTTTCATCATATCATTCCCTCTTATGGGGGACATTTCTAATGTATCTATGTGATGGATGGTGTACTTGGGGGGTCATATGGAGTCCTCCATCTTTCATCACTTGGTTGCATTCTCTATTTCTTTTACATTGCAAATGTACATGGGTACCTAACATGGCCTTGTAATCAAAACCCATTCATGCTTTCATGCATCCATCCTTGCATTATTTGTTGTTAGAATTGTGAAAACCACGAGCCACGGGATCAAACAACGAACAAAGACACCTTCCACGCAAGAGATCTGCAAACAAAGAATTGCAATATTCCTCAAAAAGAAAAAGCTATAGAATGCAAGAAACTATCAAAAGGTATGAAAGCTCGAAAGAGCAGAAAAGTGATAATACAATGAGGGTTGAGTGCTATATAGGAGCAACCCTAAATAGTAAGGGATTAGATCAGGACAAGTGTCAACATCACATGCGATGAGACAAAACAATCTAATAATAGCTCACTTCAGTTAACATAGAAAAGCACTTAGTTAACTGAATAAAGAACTCCTAAGTTTAGTTTAAGTGCATGAGAATAAATTAGACTAATAATCAATTAAAGATTAATTAATTATTAGCTATGCATGATTACTCTAACACCCCCCCTTAAGATGAACTTAGGGAGTAGCTAAAAACCCTAAAAAGAGAATGCAAGATGGGTCCCGGCAAACAAGGCTTGGTGAGGTACCAATGTATAAACAAAAGATCTCTCAAAACTGAAGAAAAGGAGAAAACCATAGTGGAAGAAAACTCCTCTCCAAAAGAGAGAAAGGCAAATGGACTAAAAAAGCTCCAAATCAAGGTGAAGAACTAAGAAGCCTCCAACCGAAACAATGTCCCAAAAAATGAGTAACATGTAGAACATCGTTGAAGCACGAAGAAGTTGTAGATTGTTGTTGAAAGATGACTAATATGGTGCTGAAATGAAGAACCTCCTCTGAAACAAATGATGATCAGGATTGAGATAACAAGAATCTGCATGAATGTCCCTAACGACACTTCTCGAATCAGATGGCAAACAAAGGCAAACATCTGGTAATCAAAGATACAAATGTCAAGATCAAGAAGACAATAATCTACATGAGTGCCCCCAACGACACTACTCGCATCAGATGGCAAACAAAAGCAAACATTTGTAAGTCAAAGATAGACTCCAACGACACTACTCAACATGCAAGATGCAAGTCGAAAATATAGGTACCAATAAATTTGAAGAACATTGATCAAGAAGAGACAATAATCTACATGAGTGTCCCCAACCACACTACTCCAGTCAGATGGCAAACAAAGGCAAACATCTGGAACTCAAAGATACAAACAGCACATGAATTTGTATGAGTGACCAAAAATGACACTACTCAACATGCAAGATGCAAATTGAAAATACAAGTACCAATAGTCTCTAATCAAATGAAAATGAAAGGTCGCCTCTAGAAAATAGGAATGCAAGAGTGTCCATATGGTAAGTGCTCCATTTCACCGAAATGCATGTAACCAGCCACTGATGTACGCTGCATATGACAGTACAAAGGAACATGAACTAGATACATAGATCACTCAAACTCGAAACCAAGAAAGCATTAGCACCAACAGTAGAAACCCCCCCATAATGTTGAAAAGGGAGAGCCAAGACAGGTACACTGTCACTGTGTGAAACCAAGAAGTGCATGTAGGAGAAACAACCTACAAATAAAAGGAAGTGCAAACTAAGGCACACACACATGAGGCAAGAATCACTAGGAATCATTGCAATCGTGGAAGGAACACTCACTAGACAAAGGTGTGATGGCAAACTAAAGGAAAACATCAACCCCCCCATGGCACTTTATATTATAGTGCGAGTACAAAAGGCACAACAAGATATGCAAAATCCCAAAAAAAAATACACCAGAATGGCACTTTATCTCACTGCATCTACAAAAAAAAATGTGTACAATGGAAAACCATAATGTCAAAAAAAGACTACATGCTGAAAATACAATTCTCTGACAAAAAAAAAGAGGAAACTAATAGCACCATGTCAAAGTACACGAAAAAACATGCACTTTCAAAAAAAACGGCACCCAAAATAGAGTTTGGATGCAGAAGATATGGCTCGTCGAAGTCTCCAAAACAAGAACTAAACACCAACAGCACTGAGAAAACTGAATTCTGGAAAAAAAAACAGAAGCCAAAACTACAAACCACCTACACCACTGCGAAGAGCACGAAATTCCACCCCATTTCAAAAAAAAATGCACTGGAAAAGACCACCGTATGGCCGAGATATGACCTCTAGAATATTAGGTGCAAAACTGAAAAGCCCAACAGAGAGGGGCTAGGTAGGGCAAAAAAAAGACTCCTCCATGAAATTTGTCAGAAACACTTCCAAAAATAGAGGCCTGCCAAATTTAGAGCTTTGCTAAAAAACTTTGCCAAATACTATGATTTATTCGCAAAAAAAAAAAGAACTACTGTTTTTATTTTAAGTTTTAAAAAACAGTAAAATAAACTATTATATTTTTTTGTAAAAAATATATATAAAAAAACTATTGTTTTTATTTTAAGTTTAGAAAGACAGTAAAATAAACTATTATATCTTTTTGTAAAAAAAATATATAAAAAAACATTTTAAAAAAAAATTATAGGACCGCAGGGGGGGGGAGGGCGGAGCCCACCCCACGCCAACCCCATGGGTGGGACAGTGGGGGGCCAGAGGGGGCCAGAGGGGGCCGTCGCTTGCCATTGGCAAGGGGCGATACCCCCCATGAGTACCCTCCCCATGTGGGGCAGGGCACGGCAAGGAGGCAGGTACCCTCGAGTACCATCCCATGCAAAAAATTTAAGATGTTTTTAAAAAAACCCAAAAAACCTGTGACCCCAAAAAGGGGCTTTAAAAATATTTCTTTTCAATTTGATTGTTCAGAAATTTTTCGTAAGTAAAATTTTTAAAAAATTGAAAAATATTTACCTCAATCTACATGTTGGGGAGGCCATATGGCTTCCCCATCAAAAAAAATTTGCCACAGAAGCTCTTGACACCGAAATAGGTCGAATTATATATCAAAATTCCTAATCAACCTCTTGAATCCAACCGTGAGGCTCTTTTCGACCCAAAATACTCCAAAATTGCAGCTACCCTCCAAATTTGGAAAAAAACAACTGCTTCAAACCCTCATAGATTTGACCTCAGGAGTCCAAATCAGGCCAAACAAAAGCCAAATTTGGCTTTCTCAACAACTTTGAATCCAATGGTGAAGTCCTTTTTGCGCCAAAATGCACTTAAAAATCACCCACCTCCAAAATTTGCAAAAAAAGCAGGGGATTCCAAATCTAAGGCCTCTAACCCTTGTTGAAGAAAAAACCTCATAAATCAAGAAGGAGTTCTCCGAACCAAGGCTCTAATACCATGTTAGAATTGTGAAAAACACAAGCCATGGGATCAAACAACAAACAAAGACACTTTCCACGCAAGAGATCTGCAAACAAAGAATTGCAATATTCCTCAACAAGAAAAAACTACAGAAAGCAAGAGACTATCAAAAGGTATGAAGCTTGAGAAAATAGAAGAGTGATAATACAATGAGGGTTGAGTGCTATATAGGAGCAACTGTAAATGATAAAGGGATTAGATCAAGACAAGTGTCAACATCACATGCAATGAGACAGAATGATCTAATAATAGCTCACTTCAATTAACATAGAAAAACACTTAGTTAACTAAATAAAAAACTCCTAAGTTTAGCTTAAGTGCATGAGAATAAATTAGACTAATAATCAATTAAAGATTAATTAATTATTAGCTAATGCATGATTACTCTAACATGTGTTTTTATTAATATATCCTTACTTTCAACACACCACTTTCCTCACAAGTCATATTTCAAATATATACCTTGATGCCCCTTCATGGAGAGAAGTGACTTCATGGAAGGATACGTCTCTAGAATGGAGAGTCGGCCACATTAGAGGAGATTAGTTTTAATTTAATTTATCTTAACCTCTCCAAAATAAAGCGACTCCTTTTTAGGGGTTGGCCTTAAACAGATTTAATCTGATTTAATTTATTCATAATTCTTTTATGGGAGGCAACTATTCTCTAAGCAGTCGACCATAATATGATAACTTCAGCAACCTTTTAACATCAACTTCTTTTATTAAATTCTATAAACTCAGCTAACAAAAGCTTCTTTTATCAAACTCAAAGAATTCTATGGCGACTTTACAAATTCAGACTTCACTTTGTTTCCTCAAGCAAACTTTATATCATCATATCAAACATTATCTTCTTTTACTTTGATATACTTTTATTTGCTTCTCTTCATGCATAGTACTTTTATTTGCTTCTCTTCATGCATTGCTTCTCTTAATTTAAATTTGAAATTCATATTTCTTTGGCATATGGTCAGTCCATGACCACTTATTTCTCCAATGTTCAAATCTTTAATTTAATGTAATGTCCCCTTTTTGAAATAGGATCTAATAATAAATAATAATTATAAAATTAAAATATAAAAATAAGGTAAAAATAAAATATAATATAATTAAAATTTAATTAAGTTTAATGAATGGTCAAAAGGCATGAAATGAAGAATTGTGACTCCCTCAAACATGAGATATAAAAGGGAGAAGAGTTCATTTGAAAAAGGAAGAAAAAAGAAGGGAGCATATGAATCAAGGAGGGATTAATGGAAGAAGAAAGCAATAGGAAGAAAATAAGGAAGTGACTCTTTCAAAGGGCAAAAATCATGAAGGGTTGTTCTCTTTCAAAGGGTGGTAATTGTGAAAGGTTGTGACTCTTGCAAAGGGGAGACATGATGAAAAGGTGTGCCTTCTCTCTTACATTGGAAGATATAAAGGGGAGAAGGTTTCATTTGAGGACATACAAGAGAGATCAATTTGAAAAAATAATTTATTATTCTCAAAAAGGCAGCAATGAAGGGTGGTGACTCAATTCTTATGAAAAGTGGTGACTCTTTCACCAATAAAGCATAAAGGAGAAATCCAAGCATTCAAAGATCGCTTATCAATCATCACTCACCAATGCATCAAATCAGCATTCATTCAATCATCACCCATGAATCCATCAAATCAATCATCAATTATCGAATCAAGCAAACAATCAATCAGAAAATCATCATCATAAATTATCAATTCATTCAATCAAACATACAAATATCCATCATTCAAACATCAACTATTCAAGCATCAACCATTCTAGCCTCGAATCATTCAATTATCAATCACTAAGACATCAATCATCCAAGATACCAATAAACAATTGAAAGAATTCAAAAATCAAATTGAAGAATAATTTTAGAATATGAATTAAGAACAGCCACACACACACACACACACACACATATATATATTGTAGAAACTAAGTTACTGCAACCATGTTTGGAACCAATGTGAAATGTTTGATAGGGAGATGCAGCAGTATTGGTTCCCTCATCAAGTACGCCAACCCCAAGATGGATGTGCCAATACTTGGGGCCAAGGGGCCAAATGACTCAAAGACTCATTCTGTGCCCTTGGGCTTGATTGAGGAGGATAGGCTCCCAACGTCCTATCACGCTTTCCCACCAAATTCATAATATGGTTGGCTATTGGGAATAAGCTATGAAATAGATAGGAATGAATTTAGGATATTTTGATTTCAATAGAGATTATTAGTATATGATCATAGATCCTTGACATTAATGCTTTGATGTTAATTAATTAAGATTTTCTCTAAATTGTATTGCAATTATGCAATTTTATAGAATTCTATTTGTAAATAAATTGCATTTGTTGGAATTCTTATTTTTTGGGCAAAATCAGGTATATCCCCAAAAGGGGACATTACATTTAACATGCAGTCTTTAATGATAACCTGTAACGGATATACTCTAGTCTGCTTTGCTCTTCAACGGAAATGTATAACAGGCAACTATTATAACAGGCCATACTTTACCTGGACGTTAATGACTTTATTTGCAGCTCTGCTCCTTTGACATCAATGACAATACATTCCAACAGAGAGATAGCTGCAAACTAGAAGAAGGATTACAGCAGAGACTAAAGAACAAGCTTTATATTTTCAGAGTTATATTATAAGCTTTAAATCCAAAGTATATGATAATCAAATTATAAGTTAAGGTTAAATTAATATTTATAATTAATTATGCAAGTATTATTGTGAATTAGGGTTATTCATTTAAGGCAAAAATATGGAATTTTAGAATGGGACATTACAGTCCCCATGTAGGAAGATTCATAAAGATTTCTGCAGAGTTAGCCTCACTGTATAGGCCTAAGAGTCCTCATTAAATGGGCTGATTTTGATATCATGCTTAACTCACATAGGTTGGCATTTCTTATCTGGCTTCCAGATAACTTAGCTAATCCATATTCCTCCTGATTCCCATCTTTATGTGGTCAAGCCGGCAGTCTCACAGGTTAAGGTATCTTCTTATATTTATGATTTGTTTGCTGAAGAATTCAATTCTCTTCAATGACTTTGAATGCAGACATGGCCACTTTTATGATTAGTGTAGTGGGTCTGTTATGTTGGCCTATAACAGAAAACAATATCAAATTAAACATTCCATTTTAGACAAGATCAAATACTATATTATCAACGTTGAAGCCATATAACATAAGTGGAAGAACACAGTGTACAGGTAAATGGCCAACAAAGAATCATATGGAAGCAAACAGTACAACTATAAATAATATAGAGCAACTACAAAATCCTGAATTGAAATTTCTTTTAAAATTAAAACTAATATCCAAAAGCAGAAATACAAATAGCAGTGTTTCAATAAAGAAAAAAATGCCTAATAGAAAAGAGAAGCTAACCCGTAATGTAAACACTAATTACCAATAGCTTCAATGGTTATGCATAAACATAAAAGGCAACGAGTATAAACCACCTTACAAATCTGAGGATTAGCAAAGACCGGTTGTAATAATTGCATATCATCATGCAGTGCAATAGCATCCACGAGATAGTCTGCCTTCTGGGTTGATATCTGTGAAGTGTACATAATTTTGAAGAAATAAGAAAAAATAATTCCAAAATTGAATACTATTATACATCAGAATAGAACTATTAAAATAGAAAGATAAAAACCTGAATTAGAGCAGTAAAACCAAGAAATGATCGCAAACTGTGTTGTTCTGTATCTACTGCAAAGACATGCTCACATGATAATAGCTGGGAAAGAACTTCTAACTCGGATCTTTCTTGGATCCATGTATAAGGTTCATCCATGCTTAACGGATCACTCATTGAACTGAATTGCAAAGGATGTGGAGGATGCTCCAACAAAAAGCGAATTCTGTCCTCGTATGGATGAGAAACTTTAGCAGTATCTGGTCACATTTCCAAAGCCCATATACATAATGTAAAGGTTGCTACTAATTGGAATAACTTCAATTTGAAACTACAAGAAATTTATCAAGACTCGTCCTATTCTGGAGCTAGCTATTAAAAGGTGTATAAAACAATTTCATAACTATTTGTAACAACAAAGAAAATAAGCAAATTCATTGACCTAATAATGCACAAAAGAAGACTTTCCTATTCTGGACTCTACTCAACATAAGGAAGAAATATTACTATGATAGTCAATCAAGATGATAAAATGAAGCATTAAAAACATAGGAGTAAGAAGTGCACATGGTAACATATACATGATTTTTGGATATGCAACAGTAAAGAACATTGTTTAAAGGAAAAATAAACCTTATGTTGTGGAAAAGGAAAGAATATTCAAATTCCGTGAGAAGTAAGACTTTGATCCCTAGTGTCAATGCCGGATGTTATTTTTCTGGCCCCTCTGCCCATTACAGGTGATGCTTTTGGTGGTGGAGAAGCCTTGAAGGTAGAGATCATTGAATTGAAAAGAAGCTGAATAATTCTTAGAAGACACGAGAAACTTCCTGAGTAAAATAAAGCTAAGTGGGACCTTCATGAAGAAGAAAATAACGAAGCATCAAACTTGAATCAAGGATACCATGAAGAAGGAAGCAAAGAAGTTGTGATCCCATTCAAAGAATGTAATGTCCCCTTTTTGGGATTGCCTTAAATCTTGCCCTAGAATCAAAAATTTAATGTAGTTAGGGTTATAACTAACCAATTAGATGCTTGAAGCAATATAAAATTTGGCTTAGGTCCTGCAATCATGTTAGACAATATTGGAAATATAACTCATAAGATCAAAACTTATATAATGAATGTTTTATCTATTTAAACCATGCAAAAATACATAACTATTTCAAAACTATATAAACTACACAATATCCATAATGCATAGTGGAAGTTTAGTCATAATAGGACTTGGATGAGAAACATGATAAGTCCGCCTGAAGCTATCCATGATAAGCCAAGAGCAGATATACCATCCCTCTTGGCCCCAAGTGGCAGACACATAGTCATCCAATATGGAGTGGCGTACTTAGTGGATAAACTTGTACTTGCTTTCCCTATCCATGTTGCCTTATCCATCCTTTTTATGATTGAGACTCCTTGAATCCCTTCCCAACAACCAATCCATGTAGAGATTGGGGAAAAGCTACAATCAGAGGCCCATAGATTCCCCTTTCTAAGCCCAAGGGTGGACACCCCCTTGGCTCCAAGTGGCCATCTTGGAGTGGTGCACTTAGAAAGAAATCTAGTATCTGCTCACTCTACTGCTATTTCCCCCACTCCTCCTCATGTTTGCTAAATATATCTAGATTCATAGATATTATACAACAATAAATATATCATTATACACAATAATCATGATAGAGCATACCACAATACTTGCTAAAATATAATATTGCTATATTCTAAGATGCAAATATATAAACAAATGCTGACTTCTGCCCTTGTCTGCTGAGTACAGATAATTATGTTTGATCTGCTCCAATTGCCTTGCTGTTCAATCTGTTTCTAATAAAAACAATTAGATTAAATCAAATGAATAATTACTAATAATGATTAATAATTGCTGCAACCATCATTATCGCATGATCGTATATAATATATATATGTACATATACTCTCTCTCTCTCTCTGTATATATATATATATATATATTTCTAATTACTTTCAATCTTACAATAATCACTTCATATGAACAAATATATATATATAACTTACTGTCCAAATATATTCTTGCAGTAATACTTAATCCAATAGATCTATTTTATTTCTTCTTCCCAATCTGCTATTTTATCAATTCATTTCCTTCATTGATTCACATCTACTTCCCCTTCTACAAATGGATCGACCCCCTTTTTATAACTCACAAGGTGGAGGGGTCATATCTTTTAGTTTTGAAAGGATACATTATTTCACCCATCATTTCCCTTCATGACCACGTGGTTACATTTAACTACACATTACCAAGCAGCCACCGTTTGGAAACAATAATCATGATCACTGCTTTCCTTTCCTCAACATAATCGCTGGTCTTTGAATATTAATTACTGCATTATTAGTCATCGCTGCATTTAGAATTTTCTTTCTCCTTAATAATCGCTGCTCCTTCATTTGTCTAATATTAATCGCTGCTGCCCATGAAATGCCTCTTTGACTTGAGCGATTACCTTCAGAAAGGAGTCAGCCCATAAATAAAGTGTTTTAAGTATTATTTTAATTCAAAATTTGTTAATAAATAATTACATATTGCTACTGTGTTCTGATTGGTAAGGTATATTCCTTAGCAGGGACATATTAATTGTCTTTGAATATTAATTACTGCATTATTAGTCATCGCTGCATTTAGAATTTTCTTTCTCCTTAATAATCGCTGCTCCTTCATTTGTCTAATATTAATCGCTGCTGCCCATGAAATGCCTCTTTGACTTGAGCGATTACCTTCAGAAAGGAGTCAGCCCATAAATAAAGTGTTTTAAGTATTATTTTAATTCAAAATTTGTTAATAAATAATTACATATTGCTACTGTGTTCTGATTGGTAAGGTATATTCCTTAGCAGGGACATGACATAATTATTGTACTTAATATTAAGGAATAGAATACATCAGCACAAAGAATCTCATAATTGCAGGTAAAAGGAAGTAATCACAAGGAGACTGTTATTGTCTTTACAAATCCAAGTACCAAGTACAGCTTCATCAATGTGGATTTTTAACAAATTGGATATAGGTCCAACCATCCAAGCAAAGAATGTCAAAAAAACATAAGTATAAGGTGAGAAGACCCAAGTATTTGACGACTTAGAATTCACTATGGAAAAGTATATTTTGCATTCTGATTTTAATACCATCGATATGAATGGTTTGCATTTTGAGAATAATAGAGTACAAATCAATGGCTCAGATTCTCATGATGTGTAATATGCAGCCCTGTTTGTTTTTTTTTTTTCTTGTTTTGATGAATGTTTTGTGATATATTTGCAATGTTTGAATGAATGAATGAAGGAATTTTAATGACATCCATGAGACCAAGCAGTGTAAGGGACCATGGAACACAACATTAACACATTTTCAGGTTCCTTTCGATGTCGCCTCTTCTATTATGTATCTTGACCAAGAAACTTGTCGTTTTGTGGAGCCTCGCCCCCTCAAAAAGCCCATTCAAACTGCCCTCCTTCAAAATGTTTTCAAACTGAATAAGAATATCCTCATATGTCGCACAATCAAAAATGAAGTGTTGTTCCATTTCAACCACCCCTTTGTTGCAGAAAATGCAAATTCTTTCATCTCATTCCTCTTTGGGGACCATCCATCTACTCGTCTCACATCGAAGATGATGAGAGCTGGTCCTCAATTGTGCAATTAAATTTTCAGCTTTACCTTTAACCATAGCCTTCAAATAAGCTTTTTCATCATGTTCCTTCATGGGGTTGAACTCTTTGACATAGTGCGTTTTTTTACGACCACTTTGCTTTGTCCACATGGCAGTCCTGAATTTTTCTAACACAAACTTTTTAATCTCTTCATTAGTGTTAGGACAATCCTGCAGATTAATGTCCCACTTGCTCATCCATTTGATGTTTTGTTTCATCGAAGTCTTTTTCCTACACTCTAATTCTTCCTCCACAACCATCTTGGGCCAACAATGCTTATCCACGCTATCCACCTTTTTTAAATAACTTAACAAACAAATTATTGCAAATGCCTCCATTGGGAACATACCCGCTTCAGACAAAAGGATCTCATAGGGGATTGTTGATTTGACCTTGAGACAACAATATAATGCAGCAAAATAGAAGATATTGCAATAATATTTTCAACTCAAAAACTAAAAATTACATAGGGAATACACAGCTAAAAATTCCAGATTTTTATATCAGCTTAGATACTCAATATTTTCACAAAATATCGACAACACAATTCATAAAATATCCCCTATCATCTAAAACAACAATACCCAGAAAATCTGGGAGTTACAATTCATAAACTCACAAGTAAGATATGCCTTGAAACCCTCTAAAAATGGATGCCAGCTGCAAGTAACACCTCCAATGGAGGAAATGATGCCAACACAATGCTCTCACGCCTGTCAATATATGCCTTTCAAACTTCAGCCAGACCTCTAAAAACACCCACGATATTCAGCAATATATATACTATTTGTCCAACTACCCAAGTAGTGACAATCTTCCTTTAAATCCCACAACCTAAATATGTTGTATCAATCAGCAATGCAAACCTTTGAATATGTAGTAAGATGGCGACCAGCTATAGGAAACCCTACAATCCCAATATTTGCAATATTAAAAATCTCCAAATTCCACGTCCAAATCACCAAGAATTGACTTATACATCAACAAGTAAATCCTCCCAATTCAATCAATATCTTCCAATTTTCTGTTGATTCCTTCGAACCTTGAATATTAAATCTCTCATGTAAATCGGTGAAGCACAAGCACAACCTCTAAATGAAGTTGTCTGCAAGCCAGCTTGGGAGATCTTTCACTCTTGCATTGAGCTATTCTTCCTAAGGGATTTCGTCCTCAAAAAGCTAAGTGTTTCCGAACTCTCCAGTCTCCCGCAAAAACCCTTATCAAAATAATCTTCTCAATAATGAATGAATGTGCAAATGAGCTCCAAATGGCTTTTTATAACTCCCACGCCCTAATTTGCATTTGAGTTATATTTCATTTAATTTACTTTTTTCCCACCTTATAACTCCCTTTTTAATTTGCACTTAACTTTATATTATAAAGTGCACTTTAAAAACATTTATATCCCACTTTTAATAAAATCCTTTAATATTTTATAATAATGTATAAAGTTAATTAATTTAAAATAACTTTATAATTAACATTATTAAAATTAAATACATGGAACCGTTGAATACCAAAATTTCTCCAGGATATAAATATGCCATCACGCCCAAAATAGTAACTCTGCCAACTGACCATACCAATGATTTACTACAAATAGTAAGTATAGACGAAATGTCTATGTGACGTGACTTACTAAAAATAGTAAATCTGGTTAAAATGATTGAATAGCTTCTGCGAACTCCCTGGTAAACACTAGGCTGGGAAAAACACTGACTGAGCTCAAAAAGGTCGGACTGAACAAATCTGCAATGCCCTCAAAGGACCCCCTAACCACCCTATTAGTCCACGAGGACCAAGTGATGGACTAACCACTGCCTAGGAAAAAGGGGACATTACATGATGCTCATCCAATAAGCACAATGTTACAAGCTTGTAGAAATGGGCCAAAAGGTAATAAGAGAGAAACAAGCAAGACATGGAAATGTATAAGGCTAAACACACACAACTTGTCATTATAGGGAAACGCCATGAAATAAGGAGGAGCATGTGGAAACTTGGAGCTCTACTCAAGATGAAGCACAAAAAAAAGTCCTCCATTCAAAATCTATAAATTTCCCCTCAGCTTGCACACTCTCTTCTGTGGTTAGTCATCTTAGTTTCCTTTATTCTCTTGCTTCTTTTGTTTGGTGTTTTGTATATATGGTCTTTATCTCGTACTTGCCTGACTTTTGAAGTGCATGTTGCTCTGCATATTGCAGGAAGGTCTTCCTTTTCCCCTATCTACAAAAATAAAATCTCTCTTGGATTGTGTGCTTTGGTTTCAGTTCCCTTGGTTTGTATCTGAGAAGCAGATTCTCATGAAGCAAAGATAAACCTTACATTATATGATATTCAAAGAGCATTGATTTCCTTTTTTAAAACAATTTATTTCAGATGTTTTTGTATTTAGGGCTTGCTTGTCTCACAAGCAATTTATTTTCAGCATAAACTCCACTTGAAATATTTTTGTATTTATTTTTAATAAATTGCATTATGATGTAAAATATGCAAACTGATTGTTTGCATAAGCATGCAAATCTTTTTTAAAACTTGTAAGTGCTTTAGGTACTGAAATTTTCTAATAGTAAATTTATGTCAATTTGTTGCTGAAATTATTGTTCAAGCTACTTGTGTGATCTGTTCTGAATGTTCCAATGAATTGAGTAACATTTAGTGATGATTACAAGCTTTGTATTGTGGTACTCATTGATTTGAGTAGTTCTCGCTTTGTATGCAACTATCAAATATTCAATTTACAGGATCTTGTCTTAAATTTCAAATTCAGTCATTGTGTACACTGACCTTCTGGTGTCTGCTTTTTAGCCAGAAAGTATGTGTGTGATTGAGCTGTTATAAATAGTATGTTAGTCATGGTCATAAAATATAAAATCCTCTTATCTGTGTAGAGAAGAACTGTTGTAGCCTTGTGCTTATTTCCAAGAACCAAAAGATAGAGTAATTTTACTTTGAATGCATTGCATGCCAAAAGCCCAGAGAATATATTGTGGGTACTGTGAGAAGCTGTAAATCATATCCGCAGTTTAGTATTCTTAGGTTTTTGTTTAATTCTCTGTTACAAGGGAGCTTCCCTTCCAATTTTATGAAAGATTCTTCATTAAATACTGTTCTGTTTGTGTTGACCTGAAATGGACAACTTAAAACTCTAAAAAGGATTAAAATGGGATTATCCTGGTGCTTAATCAAGCGATGAAAGCAATTTTCTCCCCTTAACTAGAGTTAAAGCTGTGGCACGGAAAGCAGAAAACTGTATAGTTCGATCACATGCTTATAGATTATCTGGATTTGTGCATTGGAAATTCAAAATTATGATGTACTGATATATGTTACTTTAGCAACGTGCATTCTTTATTTTTAATTAATTAATAAATACGGTCAAATGGCTGTTTTGAGGGCTGCATAGACAATTCGTTGGTGTAATGCCCTCAAACAATATCGTATGTAAAACGAAAAGAGCCAACTCTGCTGCCAATGTCACATGGAGGTCCTCAGTATCGTACAAGACCACTTTTCCCATGTTTGGTCTCTCTTCATCCCAAATGAAGTTTTTATATGCTGATCATAGTCACAATACCCTTGCCAAGTAGCCAAGTACTTCTCGGTTCCCCCTACCGATATTCTCAGTGGACGTAAGCAGAGTCAAATCCCTACAAACTTTATGAGTGCCTATGAAGTTGACATCAATATCTAAAAGTTTCTACTCTCTAAACTCGGAGGATTGAGCGCGCATTTACTAAACTGTTTGTTGGGTTTTTAGCCGAGTTGATTTTGAGTGCTGAGACAACTCTAACTACTCTTTGAGCTTGCTGAGCCAGTGCTGAATGGGGAATTATGCAACTATGTCGGTTTCGATCCCAGCTGCATGTTTTACTTCTTTTAATTTTTATTTTGCAGCCACATTTTCAACTTTGAAAACAATCCTGGTCATGAGAACTGATATGAAGCCGAAATCAAACCAGAGATATCAGATGATAAATGCAAAAATGATGACAACCGACTGTAACATAGCACTAATGAAACTAAAATCTAAACAAAAGACCCAGAGGCACTACATGGCATAAAGTTCCATTCTTGCTACTGGCTGAAGGAGGAAGCAACTAGTGATGCCTTCAACTTGATCCTGTACTGGTGCTTCAGTCTCGCACGTAAATGACAGAAGGCCCTTCTACTATAAGCTGGTTTAGACCTTGTTTTGGGCAAAAATTAAAACGAGAGATGAGCTTACAACATATAGGCAATTTCCGTTGCTTGGAACTAAAATGCAATGATAGGCAGAGAAATCCATCAAAGTGAGAACAAGTTAGAAACGCAAAAAATGAAAAAGGGTTACCTCTCTCTCCATGTTGATGGAGGTGTAGAAAAGGCGAGTAAGAATTGTCTGCGAGAATGCGTTTGAACTCGTTCTGAGGCTTCTCATCTCTACATCCATCATTTTTCGCTGCCTTTGTTTTTCTCCTTTTGTGGTGATGAATGCCAATGGCAAGCGCACATACTGCTAACGACGCAGCTGCCGCACAGCAAAGCGTGAAAACTAGTCGGCTACCCATTCCAGTTGAGGCGGCAGCAATGACTCGCCTGTTAGAATATTTGAAAAGAATAGAGAACCTGAAAGACAAAATACTTGAGGATGAAAAATTAATTGGACGAAAGAGTAAAAGAATGAATAAATGGAGAATTAATATTGTAAGGTGTTCAAATAGTATTTGTATCGAGATGTAATGGTTAGGTCAATTGTGATTTATATAGAATGTTTTGTAAATTTGATATGAGATTTGAATTTTATCAATAATTAATATAATATCAAAGTGTGTATTGATTATTAATAATATTTTCAATTTTTGATATAACATTAGGTGATGTGACTTAACAAATATTATTTACAAGATTTGATACAACACTAGATGGTGAATCTTTGCATGTACCATTGTAGCAATCTTTGATATCATTTTCATGGATATTTTGAACATCAATTTTTGTTGAGTATAGAATTGGGAAGTATACTAATCTAATGGCTTGTTACTTGCTACACACATTTGTGGCGTGCTAAGCACCTTGTAAACCCAAGAACATAAATATGGCAATCATTGAATAGGTCACTTGTTGCCTTATCATTATCAATAATTTAGGCCTGGTATTCAAAATGTTATTTTTTAACTTGAATTTGAAGATCTATGTGAAAGTTTGTGGAACACAATATTATGATTTCCAAGGTCATAAAGCAAAAACCAAGATGAACTTCCACAATTACATGCACACAAAGTAATCCAAATAATATTATCAAGAGATAAGTAAAATGTACAATGTAGCCTTGCATATATAGGCAAGGTGGTGAAGGTTAGCAAGTCAAAAACAATGACTAACTACCCCACAAAAGATGGAACACTTGTTAGCTCACTTGACAAGTGTTCTAGTGAGTGGCAAATGTGCATGCAATAAGTGTTCCACAAAGTGAACATGTGTCTCAACCACATGAGGTGAGATGAACCTTTAAATAACCTCTAAGTAAACTTAAGTAAATGTGAATAGGTCACCCTAGTAAGTGATATTAATTAACTAATAATGTAATGACCTTATTTACACTAACACCTCCCCTTAAGTGCAACTTAGGGAGTAATGTATGAAAAATGATGATGGGCCCTAGCTACTAGCCATTATTGGCCTTGTCATTGCACCAAAAGGTTGACCTATCAATGCTTGATACAAGTGTCAGATAAGATCCACAGGAGGTGGTTAGACCATGTTGTGAATCACGTGGTCAGCGTTGATCGAGGGGTGGAAGTGTTGAGCTTCCAACTATCCCCCCCAACACAACCACAAGATTTGAACCTGCAACCCGACTCTAATACCAATTTTTAGCCTTGCCATTACACCAAAAGGTCAACCTGTCAATGCCTGATACAAGTGTCAGATAAGATCCACAGGAGGTGGTTAGACCATATCACAAATCACACAGTCAGCATTGACCGAGGGGTGGAAGCATCGAGCTTCCAACAGCCATGTTAAGTACCCATGTACAATAATCTTCCATAAAGTGGAGAAAGGTAGAAAACCTTGTGGGAAAAAAATACCCTCCAAAAAAGGAGATGATAACAAGAAAGTAAACTAGACATGATACAAAGCATGATACATCAAAGGTGACTACATATATCCTCAACAGAGTCATTGTTATACTACTATGGAGAATCTTTAGAAGTCATTTGTGAAGTGTCTTTGAACTTTGTAGCAACAAGTGATTTCTCTTCATTATCCTTTTATTTCTCAACTTTTTTTTGAACCTGTGATTTCCACCCTCTATAATAAGGGCTTGGGGCTTGTAGTAATTTATGGTGCCCATTTGAATTAATTTGTCTTGCTCCTTGGTGAGATCTATAATGAAATCATCAAGTGAAGGGTATGTTGGAGTATGGTGTTTCGAAAAAGAAAATAATTTGGGAGTAAACAAAAAGGGGGTGTAATAAGTGATTTTAAATGAGCGAAAATTTTGATTTCACGAAATTATTTTTCACTTAGGGAGAATGGGTGGTTATTCTACCATATAAATATTATGAAGATAGATAAATTGGTGAAATATGAATTTGTTGAAGGGGGATAGTCAAAATATTTTCAGAGGGAGAAGAAAAGGCTAACTTTTTGGGAAATAAATATAAGTGTGGAATATACTAGTATACATATATTAATTAATAATATATATAAAAAACGTTGAAAGTTATCATTATCTAGGTGTCTATTGATTTGAGGAAAAATGCTTACATCTTCATTAACATTAATTTCAAAAGTCATATATGATTGCAGCAAAATTATTTCACATTTTACAAATTGGTTCCAAAATTTGTCATCGGAAGATGTCTTTATAGAAAAAACAAATTCATTTTTACATGACTTCCACCTGCCTGTCATTTTCAATGAAGCTTCAAAAAGTTTACAGAATATTCTTCGTTGCTTTCACTGTATAACGCTTTCAGCGTAATAATTTTAAAAAGTGAATTTTGTCAAATATTTTCACAGCGAAGTTAAGGAGTGGGTCAAAATAATGAAATAAAAATGGCGGAAAGGCTTAGAGTATTTTATAAATATTAAAAATAAAATGCACAAATATAGTAAAATATTTCCACCGAAGTATTTTGCAAATGGGGTCCAAAGGAGGATAATTGTTTTATCCATGAAAAGCGTGAATGATAAAATTTATAAAATATTTATTTTGGGGGTGGAATATTTTTGCCAATGGGATTGAAAGGATGGGTAATTATTTTACTCGAAGATATAATTTATTTGATTTGGTGAAATTTTTCAACCAAGTAAGATATAAATTTGAAAATATTTTTACCAGAGGAGCTATAAGGCGGGTAATTATTTTTATTTTTGGGTGAAAAGGTGAAAATTGCCAGCAAAGGAAAGATTTGATAATCATTAAGATTATTTTCACGAAGTTTGAAGATCGAAGAGACTAAAATTAAAATATTTTAATCAGTTGAAGACAATTAATTAAATGAAGAGTTGTAGCGAATAAACGTGCAAAGGGTCATAACCCTAAGAAGAGCAATGTATATATGTGAAATAAAATTGTATCAAAAACGGATTAGGTAGATTAGAAGATAGATAGAGCATAGGTTGATAGAATAGAAAATTTCCAGAATGTTTACATTTCAAAAGACCATGATACATATATGAAACTTTGGAGGAATCAATGAAAGAACTCTGATTTTGTGGCATCTTTCTGGTATCAGTTGTTTGTTGAATTAATTAAAAATATTATCAAGTTGTCTCCAAGGCTGATATTTTTTTGTTATTTAAATTGATATATCAAGTATATACTCAATTTATCGATGTACATTTGTTGTACTCATGTGGTATGATTAATTGGTTCTTTCAAGTAAAGATTAAATCCTTCTAGTCATTCACAGTAATTTGGAGGTATCATTTGGATCATTAAGAAGAACTTGGTAACTACATTCCAATAGACTTTCATTTGACTATGTTTTACCCAACAAGGCACTGATCCCACCCATTTTATTTAGTTTTATTATTTAAACTTCACACCCGTTAACTCAATGTATTAAATTTTACCTTGATATTGCTTATACAATTCATACCAAATTAGGATTTCATCTCTCCACTCTCAATTGCCATTGTGGATAGATTGCTAAAATAGGAAACACATCACTTAAGTCTGCTGCACTTGCATAGGTATACCCACCTAGGTCTGGCAGAGCCTAAAGAGAAGAAGGTTCAAATTCATCATTTGGCCTTGTACGTTAGCCAAAAATATGTCAAGAGCTTGGCAACCTCTTGTGGTTCAAACCTGCATTTTTGAGACCTAACAGAAAGTGTGACAAAGTTCTTAAGGTTCACTGGTGCACAAAAGTGTAAAAGTTTGACATAGAGAGAAGACACGTAACATAAGAAGAAAAGTGTGAAAGAATGAAGGAGAAGACAAATAAATTCACAAAGTTCATCATATCTCAAAGTTTATGAACTTATCAAAAGCATGACATTTAGGTCCCAAACTATAGGTCCACAATCTTAAAACATTTCTTACCTTCGAGGCCAAAGATTTATTATCAAGAAATAAAAACCAAGGTTCGTCAATACATTGAGGAAGGTTTGAGGCCAACTAGAAAGAGTGGCTAGACTCTCCTACACTCTAAGCTTGGCCAAACTTAGGAGGGTATTCTTAGAGGTATTCTTAATAGGTTTTTATACTAATCAGAATGCAACATGTCTATAAAAATTAGTAGCTATACCCAAATATACACTTAACCCCTATATTTATGAGTAGGTCAAGATTGATTGGTTGCATAAGACATCTTATATAAATAATTTAACACATTTAACCACCTATAGATAACAATATTTTTATCATCCTTGTAGATGATTTCATTCATTATTTCATACATAGTGGCAAGGTGCAAACATATTAGTCATGACTCTTTGATTATTTATCTTTTTAGGTTTACTTAAGATTGGTCCCTAGTTTATAAAATTAAATCATGAATAGCATATATATTATAATTCACTCCTAATCTACTTCTAACTAATAACAAGGATGGATGGTATTTAAATTATGGAATGGTTAATCTCTCACCTATGTGGATTGGTGCCTATTCTAGTGGGTGAAAAAGTCCTGAATAACAAAGAGAAAACAAATACCATTAGGTAAATTATCAATGGAACTATATTTCATTTATATACAAATCAAATATTATATTCCATGTGATGAACATACATAATAATCCATCTCAAAACTATAATAACCTATATGCAATAGAGGGAAGACCATTACAAAGCTTTTATAATGTATTAGAAGCTATCACTCTTCTTTTAACCCTTATTACAATTGTACCAATAAATGTGGTGACAAAAAATGTACAACTATGGCTATGCATCCACTGAATCATTGCAATCTACTACGGGCACATACCATTACATGAAGATGTGTATTATAAACCATTCCTACTCTTTACAAGATGTATTTGTTCATTAATAGTCTAGATATATACAACATTTAATATGCTAGAATATACTATAGACCTTTCTAGACCAAAAAATTGGATCAATGACCAACCATTTGAACTAATAACAAATTAGTATGTGTAGATATTTATTTTAGGATGATGTAATCATGGATGATGTAAGGAAATCCATCCCTATTAGATCACAACCACTCTTTCCCCATGATTTTTTCCTATAATTATATGAAAACTACTTACAAATGCATCTAGATGACTACAAGAGGTATTAGGAACATTCCATAGACTTGCAAATTATTTTTTCATTTATGGCACATATAGATCTAGTGTATAGGCCAAGAAAAAGCTTGCAAAACCCACTAAAATGATGACCAAACTTCAATCACTATATTAAATACATTATGGTATTCTTCCTCCTTTTATGTTGTCAAAAATGTGTGTGAATTCACACCTTCATGGACAATTATTTCTATGCAATAAAACTTTATCAAGTAGTTGTGGGGTATAACCAAGCCATTGATAGAGCCCTAGGTCATGTAGGGAGGTAGGTGGGTTTTTTTAGAGAAAGGCATGTGATTTTTAAAGCTCTAAGGGTCAATAGATGGGGATGAATCATAACTCATACATATTATCAGGGGTTAGGGATCAATTGTATGGCATATAAGATAACCAAATAGGAGTATATCCTAACATATAATCCAAAAGGGATAACATAGTGAAAAGGTGTTGGGATTGAGGTTAAGGGATACCTCATAATAGGTACCTTGGTAAGGGGAATATTATATCACCTACAAGGATAAGAAAAAGAGCAAGGAATGAGCAAAAGGGATGTTGAGAAGAGGAAGAGTAGGGGTCAAGATAGCAAATAAAAAGAGGGGCCGAGAACCAAGCATAATGCATAATGAGTACCAAGGTAGAATTAAGGTTGCAACTCAAAATTTGGTAAGGTAACTTCATTAAAATATTCAGTCAAGAGTTAGGATTTATGAAGAAGGTGTATTGGGTACCCAAGGAAAATGATGGCATAAAGTTTGGTGGCAAAGGAAAAGAATAGGGAAATAAGATTATAGAGATGATAAGGAATGGGTAGCTAGGGAGAGGGATGGTCAAAGATCCAATCCAATAGGAAAAGGAACAGGATTTCAAGGATCAAGAGGGCCAAGTAAATGGTACTCAAAGAAGCAATGGTCTTAAACTCTAACATAGAAAGGACTTAGGTACATGGTCAAGGTTTCGAGGATGTGGGTAGAAAGGAAATGGAAACTCCAAAACTCTAACATAGAAGAGGACTTAGTGAAAGTTTTAAGGGGTCATGAATCAACAAGGATAAGTAGACAAGGCAAACCTCAACATCCCAAAAGTACAACAAAAATGGATATATAACCCAAAAACATCCCATGCTTACAAATTATTAGACTTTTGTAATTATTAACTCGTTGATAGGCTCATGGGGGATCGAGGAGACAAAACCTATGCAAAATTTGACGAAGGGATATCTATTAAGAAACATATAAGATTGATTATCTACGATGGAGATAAAAATACCAAAGGGGAAATAAAGCGGGAAGGAATTAGTTACTTTTATAAATTTGGGGCTTGCTAGACACTATTACCCAAATTTTGTTCAAATTTCCTATTTGCCCAAGAAAGGAGTATAAAATGTTCAAGTGTTTGAAAGTTCAAAAAAATTCCCAAGTGTTGAAATATTTTTATAAAAATTTTAAGTTCACAAACTTCACAATTTTGTGTTAATTTATTTATTTTCACAAAGTTAATGATTTAATTAACTTTGTGAAAATGTCATAAAAATTTCTTTGTTCATTATTCCAATTCTACAATTTTTTTGAGTTTTGGAGTTCACAAATTTTACACCATTGTAAAGTTTGTGACTTTAGCTAACTTTACGAAAAATTCAAAATAATCCTTCATAAGTTTGTGAATTCACAAATAAAAAAAAAATGTTAAGTTTGTGAAGTTACTAAGTTCTTGATATTACGAAGTTTGTGATTTGTTAACTTTGTGATATTTTTTCCATCAAAGAATGATAAGTTCCCTAGTGGCAAGGCAGTGAGATGGAGAAATATATGATAAAGTTTAAAGTTTTTCTTTTCATAAAGTTTGTGATATCACAAATTTGTTAGCTTAATGAACTTTATGAAAGGCTGATTTAAAGTTTTGAGAACTTATTTAATACATAATTCCTAATTTTTCCCCCTATTTTCATGAATATATATTAACTTGGCAAGTGCATTTGCCTATACTATTCAAAGATTGCCATAAATTGCTACTATAACTCATGTTATTTGATATCCATCCTAACACTTGATGAACAAGCTTGAACCATAAATAATTATACTCACTCCTAAATAATGCCCTCCTTTGCTCTATTTTTTTACATTTCCTTGAAATTCTAGCTCATTGTCTATGGTTGGTTTCTAAATTCCACAAAATAAAATATAAATACTTGGGCATAGAACATTCTTCCATTAATTTAAGTTATTTTATTGAGGTTGATGATAGATTATTCTTATTAGATTGCAGGAATCGGGTAGCACAACCCCCTATAAACTGCAGTGCACCTGGTAAAATTTTTAACATGACCGGCAGCGCTGGCACGACACACCCTCCGATACCATGGGAGTGGGGGAGACTAGACCTCATGACCAACCTCCTGCAATAGGAAATATTTAGCCAACCGAGCTAGGGCCCCAACCCCAGGTTGATGATAGATTATTATGTCTCACACACACAATTTTTTTAATTAGAATGAATGAAAACCCTGGAACATCAATGTATGAATCTATTTTTTTCTAATGGGTTAGCTCACACTTAAGGTTTTCCAATGTCACTATAACATGTTAATTTGGTTCTCACTTGTGTTAATCATTATAATCTAGACATCCAAGAGCTTAAAACTGTGAATGATAAAATCATGGCTTTCCTAGATAGCCAAATTATTAGTTTATGGCGCAAATTACCTCCAAGAGAATATTTCATTGTGGTAAATATTGAAATAGGAAGCCATTACAAGAAAATAAAGTGAATTAAATTAATAATACTATAAAACATTGACTAAAAGTACCAAAAAAAGGTAAGTCTCAACTTCCCAAAGATCTAAAAGGGGAGTTTTTGTTGAAGGGATAGTAGATATAATAGCCCTATTTATAGGATTTGGTATGGAGATAGCCTCTAAAAATCTAGAGGCCTAATAGGAAGCACAAAATATTCAAAAGGTCAATATGACAAGAATAAATTGTATTCCTATCAAAGAATGCAAATAGAATGTATGGGAAACCCTTGGTTAGATAGGCCAAGGTGAGACATAGGACAACATAAGATTATGAAACTTGTGCCTTAATCTTATGATATGAGACATAAAGTGATAAGGATGAAAAGCTTTCTCTAAAAGCTACCTAAGTGAGTCTAAAGTAAAGTGATAAGATGTGAAAGGGACCTAATAGTGGAACTAGTTAGGTAAAACCCCTATTCACACCAACACCCCCCTTAAGTGCAACTTAGGGGGAACAAGAATCATACAAACATGAAAAGATGGGTCTCAACTACAAGGCCTAATGAGGTACCCATGTACAAATTTAATCTCTCAAAAATGAAGAAAAGGAGAAAACTCAGTGGGACAAAACTCCTTCCCAAAAGAGAGGAAAAACAAGAAAATTATCTCAAGAAGATGAGATGGACAAGACCTCATGTGAGGAAAAAGTCCCCTCATAAGAGACAAGATCAAGTGACCCCCCTTGAAGAGATTTCTCGCACCCCCAAGAGAGCTCGCAAATGATGATACTTACTCTCAATGAAGGGTTCAATGAAGATATTTGCAACCTACTTTGTTATAGGACAATATTGCAAATCAATGATTTTCTCTTATATCAACTCCCTGATATACTGCATATGGATCTCAATATGTTTGGTTTGTTGATGTTGAATTGGGTTCTTTGATATCTAGATGACACTCTGATTATCACAAAATAAAACAGTTGGTTGTGGAATGGTGAAGCTAAACTCAATTAGAATATTTTGAAGCCAAATAGCCTCAGTGGTTGCATTAACAACTCCTCAATACTTTCATTCAAATAAATATCAATAAAATGTTGCTTCTTAATCTTCCAACAAATGGGGCTTGATCCAAGATGAAATTTGTAGCTAGATATGGACTTACGATCCTCAAGATCACTAGCCCAACCAGAACATGTATATCCAACCGAGTTGAGTCATCTACCTATTACATAGTGAATCCCATAATTATAAGTACCCTGAATGTGATGCAAAATCCATTTAGGAGCTTTCCAATGGATCTCATGTGGTTCTTGCATAAAGTATGAAACCATGCTAACATCAAAATAAATGTTTGGGTGAGTGTGAGTCAAATATACGAGCCTCCCAATAAGTTGACAATACAAAGATCATCAACTAGTGGAGTAGAACACTTGGCCTCAAACTTGAATCTAGATAGGAAGGGAGTTCATGTAGGATTGCAATCATCCATTTTGGAACTGAGCTAGTACATCAAGAGAATAGTTGGGATTGGCAAGAGTAATCCCTAAATAAAAATATGTGATATCAATCTTGAGAAAGTGGTGCAAAAGGCCCAAGTCAATCATAGAAAATATGTCATGCAAAGAAGATTTGACTCTAAAAATGATAGATTATGAACTCACTATAATGATTAATTCATCAACATAGATAATAATAATCAAGTGAGAGTCATCCTATTAAAAAATGTAGACATTTAAATCTAAGTGGCATCTAGAAAATCTTCTTGAGAGAAGAAAGGAGTCTATCTTGGCATACCAAGCCCTAGGGGCCTGCTTGAGGCCATAAATAAACTTCCTCAACTTGAAAACCAAAGAATAATCATAAACAAATCGCTATGGTTGCTCCATGTAAATATCCTCCTAAATATCCCCATGAGGAAATACATTCTTCACACCCATCCCATGTATTCCATCCATGAGTTGTAACAATGGCAAGAGTTGAGAGAAGGGAGTTCATCTTAGAAATGAGGGTACATGTCTCCATGTAATCAACACCAAAAACTTGTGAGAAACGTTTTACCACAAGACATTCTTTGAACTTGTCTACTATTCCATCCACTACATATTTGGTCTGATAGATCCACTTACAGCAAACCATTTTTCTTCCCTTAGGAAGAGGGACTAAGTCCCATGTGTGGTTCCTCATCAAGGAACTATACTATCCTCCATTGTTGGATCCCATCGATAATTATTGATGCTTACTTAAATGATTACAGATCAAAAGAAAATGAAATGTAGACATGTGGAAGATGTTGATGTAGTGACCTAGTCCTACAAGTGTTTGAATGATTCCAACAAAAGTGTTTGCTGACTATAAAGTCTATTGATTCCGTTGAGGCATCAAAGAATATGGGGATGAAGGATTCAAATCCTTAGCCTCAAAATGTGAACCTTGCAGAGGTGATATCCTATGAGTTAGAGGTGAGGTAGAATCATTTGAGTGACTATTATGCGAATCCATTGTGGAGGAAGGATGAGGAGGATTAGAGTCCAAACTAGGAGATATTTATTCAAAGTGAATACTCCTCTCAATGAAGATCTCATGTGTCTCTAGATCAAAAGAGATGATACTCCTTAACACCATCTAGATATCCAAAAAAGATCCAAGGCTTGCTTCGAGGTTCCAAAGCCTTGCATTTATTAGTAGGAATGTGTGCCCAAGTAGGAGAGCCAAAAAATAAAAAAATGCTTCACAACTAGTTTCCTACCACACCAAACTTCAAAAGGAATCATACCTTTCAATTCCTATGGGGTATCTATTCTAAATGTGTGTAGCACATTTAATGGCTTCAACCCAATATTTTGGACCAAGAGAATGATAATGAATCATGTAGCTAGCCATCTCCTAGAAGGTACTCCTATTTTTTCTTTTAGAAACACCATTCCATTGTGGTGTGTATGCAATTGCATGTTGAAGATCTATCCCTTCCAAAGTACATAACTTCATAAGATCATTGTTCATATATTCTTGACCATTGTCAATTTATAGAATCCTGACATACTTTCCAAATTTCTTCTCATCCAATCCTTGAATTTTTGAAACTTTTCAAAGACTTCACTCTTCTAGCGAAGAAAGTAGACCTAGGTATATCTGGAGTAGTCATCAATGAAGGTGAACACATAGTGAGCCTTATTGAAATAAAAAGTTGGAAATGGACCCACTAGATCATTATGAACCAACTAAAGGAGATCTGAAACCCTCCAATATTTCCCTTTATCAAATTTCTCTTTTGTATGTTTACCCATAACACAACCTAGACACAAACCATCTAAAAAACCAATTTGATCGATTCCTATGACCATATCCTATGAGTTGACAGGCTGAAGATAGCAATAGTTAAGATAGCCAAATCACTCATGCCATAACTTGTCGAATTTGAATGAGCAAGTAATGCTATAGAAGGATATTTTGGCACAAAGTGGGAGAATTCATATAGCCAAAATGCATGATCGACCTTTCCCACTACAACAAAAGCATCAACCTCAAGATATTTGATCACAACTATATCAGGAGAAAACTCATCTTTCTTGCCATTCCCAAGATGATTGATTTGTTAGACTAAATGAAGGTTGGCATACAAGTCAAGAACACAAAAAACATTCTTAAATTTTCCATCATCCATGTCAACTAAATGTTTTCCTACAACTTCCACTTGAGTATCATCACTTGTAAGAATGTGTGGCACTGTACAAGGCTATAACAAAGAAAATTATTCTTTATTAGAACCCATGTGATGTGTAGTACTTGAGTCAAATATCTATTCCTGTGAAGATTTTGTGGTTGCAACAAGTGCATGTCCTTTCCTTTTCCTTGTTTTTGAAGAAGTGAAAGGAGATACTTCTTATTTGTAGGAAGATGAAAAATTGATTTGATTTTTCTTAATGTGGAAATGATGCTCATCATGACCAACTTTCTTGCAGTATGAACAAGTTGGTTTCTCCTTATATAAATTTCCATTATTATAAGAGGATGAAGAGTCTCCTTTTTTAGGAGAATAAGTTTGTGCTCTATCTTTGCATGGCTTGTTCTTTGATTGCTTATGTTTCTTACTAGGTCTTGTCCCATGAATTGCAACCAAATATCTTGTGACTTGGATGACTTGAGAATACCCATGGTAATCAACTTCATTTTTCAAGCATCAAAATCTTTGCAAATGAATCAAATGATGGTATAGTATATGTACTTCCCATAGTCAACCAACGAGTCTAGAAACTGGAAACAAAAGTTGCATATTTTGAAGGAAGCTTGTCCAACAAATATAAGACAACCTATGAATCCTTCTTATCAATACCACAATATTTGAGTTGTGCTCTTAATTCATTAGCCTTAGTTACATAAACTTGGATAGTTTCGTTATTATTTATCTAGATCAAAGAGATCATTATCAAGTTTTTATCCCCTAATCTCATTAGTTTTGTCATACAATTTTGAAAGTTTATCCCAAACCTTCTTACTTGTTTTACACTTTTCAATATGAAAGATGAGATCAGAAGAGTATGTAGTTTTCCAAGAGCCATAGTACTTTTAATGATCCAATCCCCTTTTACAATAGGATTTGTTTGTTCTGTAATCGATCCATCAATATAGCAACTAAATATTCTTCCCATTAGTTTACTCCAAGCATTTATTTTCCATGTTGCATAGTTATGTGGAGTTAAAACAAAAAACTTAGGATGACCCATGGCTAAAATTTGAGAGCATAAGAGAGAACCCAAAGCACAATCACACAACACAATCACCCCAAATTACTCAAACAAAGAACCCCCAAGCAAATAGGATTTGACACTTTATACTTAGTGTGGTTACAATTGTATCTTGCAAGAAAAAGCTAAGTTATCTTTAATATCAATGCATTACAACTGCCAAAATAATATTAGATCAAACTTGTGTGAGGGGGAGAACGTTAGACCAAAAGAGGGATCAAACATGCTAATCTAAGAATCTAAACTAAGATTAAACATATTAATCTAAGATCTAAACCTACACATACGAAATGAAACTAAGCTATTTTAACATACATAAATGAATCTACGATTACAAAATTGAATGTACAAAATAACGCAGTGTTACCATCCCGTAGTGGAGTGTATTTGCCTGATGTTGGGTTGTTCTTATCACCACGAAGCCTCCAAAGTTCATGTGCAAAAGCTTGATGAATGATTGTTTTAGTTGGTTGATTGAAGAAATGGTGAAGCTCTATCAATGGTGTTCTTGACAACACTTCACTGCACAATGTATGTTGATTCTTCGATCCTTATTCGTGAGGAAAGGGGTTTGTTATATAGAAGATGTGATTTGAAATGGATGATCAAGATTGTGTTGAAGAATATCTAGATCAACGGTCAGAGTGTGTTGAGAGGATTTAGACATGAGAAGATTGTGCAAAGTTGATTACAAAATAACGTAGTGTTACCATCCCGTAGTGGAGTGTATTCGCCTGATGTTGGGTTGTTTTTATCACCACGAAGCCTCCAAAGTTCATGTGCAAAATCTTGATGAATGACTGCTTTAGTTGGTTGATCGAAGAAATGGTGAAGCTCTATCAATGGTGTTCTTGACAACACTTCATTGCACAATGTATGTTGATTCTTCGATTCTTATTCGTGAGGAAAGGGGTTTGTTATATAGAAGATGTGATTTGAAATGGATGATCAAGATTGTGTTGAAGAATATCTAGATCAACGGTCGGAGTGTGTTGAGAGGATTTAGACATGAGAAGATTGTGCAAAGTTGATTGCACAATTTGGGTGATTGAGAAATAGATTGGCTAGTCAGGGATTTAGATTGATCAGTCAGGATTTAAATGGCTTAGTTAGGAAATTCATGGCTTAGTTAGGAATTTGATTGATTAGTCAACAACTTAGATTGATCAGATAGCAATTTAGATTGATTAGTTAACAAATTAGATTGCTCAGTCAACAATCATAATTTTCTCAATCAAAAAGTGGGCGAGGAATATGAATTAATTGATCTAATTAATTAATTCCTTTTTGGAGTTGAACATGCAAATCGAGTTTGACTTTTTACAAACAAAGTTGCATTAGTTTGATTTGATTTTTGATAATTGATTTGAATAGTTTGATTTAATTATTCGAATTTTGGAGGGAAAGTGTTGTAATTAAATTATTATGATTTAATAATTTAATCCACTTAGGGGAATAAGGTGATTTAGCGACGTAATTAAATAATTGGTGTTATTTAATCAATCAGGACGAAATAAAGTGAGATTAGGACTTTGGTAAATAAATGTGATTTATTTAATTGATCAAAATGATGAAACGTGAATTAATCAAATAATGTTGTTTTATTTAATCAATAGCAGAATTAGGGTTTTTAGGACTTTATTAAATAAATAAAATTTATTTAATTTGTCTGAAATGATGAAAAAGTGAATTAATTAAATAGTGTTGTATTATTCAATTAATAGAGGAATTAGGGTTTTTGATGTCATTTTGATGTGGTGTGATGTGGAGATGTTGTGGGATGATTCTGAGTCATTCCAAGATATTATGGGATAATTATGAGCTGTTTCGGGATGATTCTGAGATGTTTCGAGACATAATAGGATGATTTTGAGATGTTTCGAGATGGCTCTAATATGTTTTGAGTCATTTCAGGATGGTTTCGAGATGATTCGAGACATTACAGGATGATTTTGAGTTGTTTCAGGGTGATTTCGAGATGTTTCGAGTCATTCCAAGATGATTTCAAGATGTTACAGGATGTTTCGAGATGATTCCAAGTTATTTTGAGATGTTACAAGATGTTTTGAGACAATTCTGAGTCATTATGGGATGTTACAAGATGTTTTAAGAGAATTTCGAGTCATTTCGAGATGTTATGAGATGTTTCGAGATGATTTTGAGATGTTACGAGATATTTTGAGATGATTTTGTGTCATTCTGAGATGTTACGAGATGTTCCAAGACAATTCTAAGTCATTCTGAGATGTTACAGGATGTTTTGGGACAATTCTGAGTCATTCTAAGATGTTACGGGATGTTTTGGGACAATTTCGAGTCATTTTGAGATATTACAGGATGTTCCAGGATGATGTTTAATGTTTTTCAAGGTCGTTCGATGTTGTTTGATGATATTCGATGTTGTTCAAAGTGTGTGATAGGTGTTAAGTCAATTTTACATGTCTACGTTTTGCCCCTCTTTGATATAAAGTACTGATTGCTTTGTTTCAAAGATTTTGTTTTTAAGATCAAGTTTTTGAAAAAAATTATGCCCCACCGTGCCTCGACATTCAGTGGAATGATGGTCAGACTCTATGTTTCCCCCTCAAGAGTTTGACCAAAAATTTCAAGCTTTGAGGTTAGGCCCTTAACACTTATTGTATTGTCGTTCAATATTTTCGGATGAAATATTATATCCATAGGTTCTTCGTTTCTCATTCCAATGCTTTTTAGAGCTTCTAATTTGAAAGTAGGAAGGTTCCCTAAGTGAAATTAGGCTTTCCTTGAGGTGTTATATAGGCAATTTATCTTCAAATTGGCTCATTTGTGCTTTGATCCTCTTGCTAATTCTTGTCTTTGGATTTCACATTCTGTCAGTTGTTGAGGAACAATGTCGAGATTTGAGGTTGCCACACATCCTTCCGAGCTTGTTCAGGAGTTTGGATGGCTTTCAGGCATTGGTGGCCCAGTATGTACCTTCTCACTTGTTATTTTCGTCATGTTTTGTTCTCGTTATGCGTGTACAAAGTTCTTATAGTCAATAGCACAATTTTTCAGATTCTTACATAGTTGCATCATTTTTTACGCTTTTGCCTTGTCAAAACTACACACTTGTCTTAAAATTGTGTAGTTGCCTAAAATTTGTTCTTTTGTTTTATGTATTTGATTGAAAACTACATAATTGTTTGAAAACTATGCTCTTGACCAAGAACTGCACCCTTGACCTAAAACCGTGCTCCTATTTCTGCGCCCTTGACCTAAAACTGTGCAATTGCCTGAAACAATGTCCCTATTTTATGCACTTGACCTAAACCTATGCACTTGCTTAAAAATAGTGCCCTTGTCTGGTATTTGCTGAGCATTTTCTCAAGAACCTAGCAATTGACTTCTCCTTCTGTTGTTTTCTTTTAGCATTTGTTGTAAACCCTAGCATGTGTCTGTTTGTCATCCTAAATGTTGTTTGTCATCATTCTCATGTTGTTTTGTGTTTCTTTACATGTTTAGTGTGAAACCCTAACATCCTGGTTTATAACGATTGTAGATGAGTCTCAGAGCACTTATGACGAGAGAGAGAGATATCCTCACCACTTGTTCGATCTGATTGCCCATTTCAATGTGTTAGAGCGGGACTTCCTTGATGTCGTGGGATTACATTATATTTGTTACATGCCTCTGATTAGGACTCATACATCGATGATGATTGCACTTGTGGAGAGGTGGCACTTTGAGACGTCCTCCTTTCATTTGCCTACAAGGGAGGCTACTATTACTCTTGAGGATGTTTGGAGGATACTTCATATTCCTATTCACGGTGAGCTCGTTATGTATCATGTTTGATGAGGTGCCCACGCTATGCAAAATTTGTTAGGTGTTGCACACTTGGATGTACGTGATTCAAAGGTTGATCTATCTAGGTTTTTTGACATCACAAATCATATTGTACTTGTCCTTTGTGGTCTGGTATCAGGATTAGTTGTTCCTAATAGGCGAGGTCGATAGTTTTCTATGGTTTGGGCTACATGTATCGAGTGTATGCTAGAGCATGGGATGAGATATGCCTGGGGTGCTTATTTTCTTACTCATCTTTACCGAGATATGCACAAGGTTGTGTATCGAGGCAAGAAGTCTATGTCTACAGGTGTTTCAATTTTTCATGTTTGGGCATGGGAGCATATTGCAGTGACTCATCCGAATGGGATATAGGATCGTTCTCTGAATGATTCGTACTCTTATCGTTATGGGGACTTTATGCATTACACCTTGCCTGGGGACCTTCCTTATTGGCATCATGTGTTTGATGAGATGCTTGGTTTCATGTGGAGACCTTATATGAGCTATGAGATTTGGCCAAAGGATGTTGACCATCTTGTTTACTATTGACACACCTATTGGTTGATTGGCCATTCACCTTCTGTGATATAGCGTTATCTACCAGACCGAGTCTGTTGCCAGTTCGGAGAGAGACAGGGGTAGGTTCCTGATGTGTATGAGGCTCAATTTGGTCAGACTACTCAGGAGGTCCATGTATAGGGTCTCCAAGATGATATAGATACTGTTGTTGTCAAGTTCAGAGCACTTGCCCCAGTTGGTTGGGGTTGGTCGGTTGGTGTGGAAAATCCAGGTACTACTTGCAATTATGATGAGTGGTGGGCATGACGTAGGCCTTTGAGGTTTACTGATCCTAGGGGTGATCCCATTGTGGGAAGAGCAGGTATTATAGGTCCACGCGGGTTCTCACAGAGGAGTTGGATCGAGCTCGACATGATGAGGCATATGGTATTCAAGATGAGCGGGTGCCTCCTATGCAGGGTCAGGGACAAGTTTTAGGTCCTCCTCCACCAGCTAGGGATGTTCATATATTGCTAGCTCATATGACCTCTTCCAGAGATGCAAAGATTGCACGACGACAAGCTGCAGAGGCTCAAGTACTATTACTGATAGCAAGGAGAGATACTCTTAGAGTAGAGTGTGATAGTATGCGAGCTAACTAAGATCTATTTCTAAAAACATCCACCTATTATCAGACTTTATATGATGCTACTGTTCCTAGGGCAGCTCGACATCCACGGTTTGGGGAGTCGAGTGCTACGAGCGATGGTGGTGGTGCAGGTGTAGGTGCAGGTGTAGGTGATCAGTCTGTGAGACAACCAAATCTTTTTGGTGGTCAGTAGGGTTCCATCTTTCCTATCGGGGTCAAAGGAATTTTGTAGACATGTGTTATATACTCATTGATCTAGTCTAGACCTCATATATATGTTATGATTTTGTTTTATCCTATCACACTTGTGTCACTACAGATGATGTACTTATGACATGTTCCATTTTTGATGATGATATATATGAGATATACCTTCTTTGATTCAACCTCATTTTATGCTTATTTGATGGTGATATATGATGATGTATGTTTATACGTGTTTTTGTGCTTTTCCGATGTATGAATTTGATGTGGATGAATGAATCATACTTTATCCCATTATGATATGGTTTATTTTGATAAATGAATGCCCCATACATGATACATGATTTTTATATTGGTTTATTATCATCATGATATGTATTGATAACATTTGTGGATGCAGTATAGATATGGTACTGATGATGTTTTATGCAGGATGAATTAATCAGAAGAAATATTGATGATAGATAGAGATATGATGTTAATGAGAGGAAATATGATAGAATTGTGATGATGTTAGTTGTTGATGTGTTGCTTTTGCTTTGCTTTAGAGACTTTGTGGCTTGAAAATAACCTTGTTTGATGTAGCAAACAAATACGATGCGCCAAGGTATGAATTACCAAGGTGACTTTGTATCCATTGCATGGACTTTGACTCTACAAACAAAGAGTATCTTTATTCATACCAGACATACAAAAACTTTGTTTAAAGTATAGGGGGGTTGCATGAAAAACATTTCAGACCAGTCACACAAAGAGGTATAGAATACCTAACATGTAACTGCTTCACAAACTATTTTAATACAAATTCCATACTCAATAAAGCAAGTATTCGTCATGGTAATATTACATATATATCTTACAAACAAAAAATCAAAATGACACTCAATTTCCCCCATTCCTTCTTATCTAAATCCTTATGGACATCCCTGAGAGATCCTGAGAACGAGTCAATAAAATAAATCACAAAAAGATAAAAACAAAGTAGTAGTATCACTTGCCATATCTGTTTGGGGTGGAGCTATTATTCGATGTTGATCATGTCTATCATAGGAACGGATCTGTTATGGCATATCTCAGGATGTTTTTGGGACTTGTCAAAAAGATAGGTAGTTGATACTTTGGCATTGTTTTCGTCTGCTTATAGTTAGCTCTTATGCGATTTTTTTTCTTGAAAGTTCTAGCTTTTGATGTTTGCTTTGTTTTTTCAAAGGATGGTTGTGACAATTCGTTTATTATGGGTGAAATATTTATCATGGATTTTTTATGACACGATGTGTCTTTTTGATTTTCTAATTTTTATGATGTTGTTTTTGTTGTTTTCAGGGGACTAAACTAGGTCCTCGAGGGCTCATCAAAGATAAGTGTTGCTTATGTTGTACACGTAGAGGCTCGTTGTTCACTTGGTTTGACCTTTTTTGTTTTGTGAATGTTTTTGGATTTTGTATATTGTATATTTTTTTGGGATTTTTGGTATTTTTTGACTAAGTTGAAATAAAGCATGATGAGAGCCTAAGGGGATTGACCTAGGGTCTTGAGGGATAAAAATATTTGCCTATGTTGTACATGTAGAGACCACATAGTTCGACCATTTGACTCAAAGCGTGAATTATTTTTGGGTAAACAACATCGATAGCTTGGATTGATATCTCATTTCCATGTCTAGAGGATATGTTGTGGGAAATATACTTGAACTAGCTGTGAGGTTCAAGCAAATGTTGATATCTTAGACTGTTGAGTGAAGGAATAATCCAACGATGTTATTTTTTTTTCGGTGTTTTTCGCATGTTTTTTATTTTTGTTGTTTTCTAGTGTTTTTTTTATTTGTTTTATGACCATGATTGGATGTTTGCAAGATCTAATCCACGACAAGCTTTGGGAAGTTTCCCCCAATAAAATGACTTACCTTTATCAGTGGCAAGCCATGGTTGGATACATGATTTATGAAATGGATGGGTGGATGTTGTGAAAAAGTGCCAATAGATAATGATGGAAGTTTTATTCACACATAGCGCATGTTTGCTAGGTTTTCACTATGGTACCTGTTCTAGGAGCACCACAAAGTGGTTTTCACTCAAAGAAAATTTTATTTCTTTTTACCATTTTTCTTTCTTTTTGATTTTTTTGGATTTTTACCCTTTTGCCCGAGGCATAAGATGTTGAAAACTTGGATTGATACTTCACCTTGTTTTTCTAGAGGATATGTTGCGAAAAAGCTTACTTGAAGTAGCTGTGGGGTTCAAGCAACTATTGATATCTTAGAATTTTTGAGCGAAGGAATAATCCATGTTGTCATCATCTTTGAAGGTTACCTTGGTAGTGTGTTGGTGGTACACCTTGTTGTTGGGATGAACTATTTTGAAGGCTACCCTGATAATGCATTGGTGGCATACCTTGTTGATGGGATGAATTGTTTCAAAGGTTACCCTAATAGTGCGTTAGTGGTACACCTTATTGTTGGGATAAATGCCTAGATCACAATGTGAGCTAGAAGACATAGATCAAGACTTATTCTGAAGCAAGGTGTAAGCATTTGCCCCCTGTGTCTAGCAATGATCTAGTCCAAGATATATTGACATCATCCAACCTCATGATAATACATATTGATGATCAAGAGACTGTTGATCCAACACTTATACCAAACTAATCAATCTAAAATCCTGATTGATCAATCTAAATCCCTTACTAGCCATTCTATTTCTCAATCACCCAAAATATGCAATCAAATTTGCACAATATTCTCATGTCTAAATCCTCTCAACACACTTTGACTATTGATCTCAATATTCTTCAACACAATCTTGATCGCCCATTTCAAATCACATCTTCTATATAACAAAATCCTTTCCCTAAAATGTGTGACGGGGAGAATGTTAGACCAAAAGAGGGATCAAACATGCTAATCTAAGAATCTAAACTAAGATTAAACATATTAATCTAAGATCTAAACCTACACATACGAAATGAAACTAATATATTTTAACATACATAAATGAATCTACAATTACAGAATTGAATGTACAAAATAACGTAGTGTTACCATCTTGTAGTGGAGTGTATTCACCTGATGTTGGGTTGTTCTTATCACTGCGAAGCCTCCAAAATTCATATGCAAAAGCTTGATGAATGATTGTTTTGGTTGGTTGATCGAAGAAATGGTGAAGCTCTATCAATGGTGTTCTTGAAAACACTTCGTTGCACAATGTATGTTGATTCTTCAATCCTTATTTGTGAGGAAAGGGGTTTGTTATATAGAATATGTGATTTGAAATGGACGATCAAGATTGTGTTGAAGAATATCCAAATCAACGGTCGGAGTGTGTCGAGAGGATTTAGACATGAGAAGATTATGCAAAGTTGATTGCACAATTTGGGTGATTGAGAAATAGATTGGATAGTCAGGGATTTAGATTGATCAGTCGGGATTTAAATGGATTAGTTAGGAATTTGATTGATTAGTTAACAACTTAGATTGCTCAATTAGGAATTTAGATTGATTAGTTAACAAATTAGATTGCTCAATCAACAATCATAATTTTCTCAATCAGAAAGTGGGTGAGGAATATTAATTAATTAATTTCTTTTTGTAGTTGAACGTGCAAATCAAGTTTGACTTTTTGTAAACAAAGTTGCATTAGTTTGATTTGATTTTTGATAATTGATTTGAATAGTTTGATTTAATTATTCAAATTTTGGAGGGAAAGTGTCGTAATTAAATTATTATGATTTAATAATTTAATCCACTTAGGGGAGTAAGGTGATTTAGCGACGTAATTAAATAATTGGCGTTATTTAATCAATCAAGATGAAATAAAGTGAGATTAGGACTTTATTAAATAAATGTAATTTATTTAATTGGTCGAAATGATGAAATGTGAATTAATCAAATAATGTTGTTTTATTTAATCAATAACAAAATTAAGGTTTTTAGGACTTTATTAAATAAATGAAATTTATTTAATTTGTCTGAAATGATGAAAAAGTGAATTAATTAAATAATGTTGTATTATTCAATTAATAGAGGAATTAGGGTTTTTGATGTCGTTTTGATGTGGTGTGATGTGGGGACGTTGCGAGATGATTCTGAGTCATTTCGAGATATTACGTGATGATTCTGAGCTATTTCAGGATGATTTCAAGATGTTTTGAGACATTACGAGATGATTCTGAGATGTTCTAGGATGATTATGATATGTTCTGAGTCATTCTGGGATGGTTTCAAGATGATTCGAGATATTACAAGATTATTCCAAGCTATTCCGGAGTGATTCCAAGATGGTCTAAGTCATTCTGGGATGGTTTCAAGATGTTACATGATGTTTCAAGATGATTCTGAGTAATTCTGAGATATTACGGGATGTTTTGGGACAATTTCGAGTCATTTCGGGATGTTTCGAGATAATTTCAAGTCATTCTGAGATGTTTCAAGATAATTTCGAGTCATTCTGAGATGTTACGGGATGTTTCGAGATGATTCTGAGTCATTTTGAGATGTTATAAGATGCCTTGAGACAATTCCGAGATGTTATGGGATGTTCCAGGACAATTTCAAGTCATTCCAAAATGTTACGTGATGTTTTGGGATAATTCCAAGTCATTTTGAGATGTTACGGGATGTTTTGGGATGATGTTTAATGTTGTTCAAGGCCATTCGATGTTGTTTGATGTTGTTTGATGATGTTTGATGTTGTTCGATGTTGTTTGATGTTGTTCGATGTTGTTTGATGTTGTTCAGGTTGTGTGATAGGTGTTAAGTCAATTTTACATGTCTACAAAACTGTGAACAATATGCAATAGATTGAACTATGATCAATGGAATACTCAATACATTGCCAAAATAAGAATAAAGTACATTTTTTGCTCACAATGACTATAAAATATTAGCACCATTGTGAAGTGCACAAAAAAATACACTTGAACAGGAGTTTGTATGAGCCTGAACGAAGCCCCAAAATTTCCCAAAACAAGAATAATTCAGCAACATTTGTGACAAATTGTAATTTATAGAAAATATATGCATCAAAATTAGAAACTTCCTACACTAGTGCATCAAGCATAAAATAATAGCCCAAATAAAACAATTGCTAAAAAAGAGAGGTTGTAAGCATAAGATATCAACTTCTGAAGTTGAATTGCAAAATGAAAACTTGCAACGGAGAGGGGGTGGGAATTCAAAATCCTTCTATTTAAATCGTCATGATATCACCACTAAATTTGGTGAATCTACCGTCAACTTTGGAGATGCCACCAAATGTGAAAGCTCACCAGCTAAATCTAGAACTTTGTCAGATCTAGATCCTCTGCTAAACTTGGAACATAGGCTAAATATTGAACCTTTACTATATTTAACAAACCTGCCAAATATTCCACCAAATATGGAAAATCTGTAAAAGTTGGGGTTTTTGTTAGAAAAGCCACCAAATTTGGGGAACCTATACAATCAACAAGTTTTTTTTATTTTTTTGAAATTTTAATTTTTTATTTAAAAAATTAATAAATAACTACGTGTGTGTGGGTGGGGGCCTAAGCCACACCTAACCCACACATAGGGGTCTATAGCCTTTATGAGGCCTATGAACCAAAGGTATCAATGGTATCCTTTGTGGTACTCACAAATACTCCCACAGGGGCCTATATAATGCATAAGTCTTTTTTAATTTTAATTGAATTTTAAAAAAATGTTACAGATAAAAAATGTGAATATATATATATACATATTATTTTACAAATAAAATTCACAAAAAATATTTTAAAAAATTCATACCGCATTATACAAGGGGTAGGTCATATGACTTGACCAGTAATTTTTTTGCCTTAGATGGAAACATTCTCCAAAATTGACAATTTGACAATTGATATATAGGTTCTTGGGCCTTTTTAGTGTGATGGCAGGGTCAAATTTGACCCAAACTACTTCAAAAATAAGGCTACCTTCTGGATTTGACAACCAACACCCAACTTCAAACCCTTGCATATCTGGCCTTTGATGTCCAACTTAGACAAAACAAAAGGAAAATATAACTTTCTCAACTACTCTGAACTCAACGGTGAGCCTATAATTTCTCCAAGAAGCTTCAAAGCTACTTGAAATTAAAAAATAAAAATAGAAACCCCCCAAAATCGAGTATTTCTATAACACCTTTTTGATTCTCAAATCATCCAAGGATTCAAGAGAAGAGCATACCCAATGCTTCAAGATCTACTAATATCTACACTCAAAATATCCTAAAATACTAACCAAAAACACACAACTTTCTTTTGTACCATGTAATATTTGGCTATGGAGATAGCCACCCAAGAGGCAGGGGCTTGATGGAAAACACACAATACTCAAAATATCAATATGAAAAGAATAAATTATATTCCTATCAAAGAATGCAAAAAAAATGTATGAGAGACCCTTGGTTAGATAGGCCAAGGTGAGACATAGGACAACATAAGATTATGGCAAGTGTCTTAATCTTATGATATGAGACATAAAGTGATAAGGAATGAAAGATTTCTCTAAAATCTATCTAAGTGAGTCCTAAGTAAACTTAAGTGATACAATGAGAAACCTGGACCTAATAGTAGAACTAGCTAGGTAAAACCCCTATTCACATCAACATTAAAAAAATTGTAGGAAATAAAGACGTCAAAGTGTTCTACTTTTGGATGTGTTAGTTTATCCTAACCATTGATTATGAATCATAGTACATAGATTGGGGACATATTATAAGTGATCATTTTCATGATTGGATGATCAATTTTTAGAAAAAAAGAAGAAGATACTTGTATATGTCTTCTTACTTATTCTATGCAATTGCTTCTATCAAGAATTGGCCTGCCCTACAAATACAAGGAGTGTATGATAACACTATATATATTTATGATTATTACCCTCAACTCCAATAAGAGGTGAAAAATAAAGACTATAGGAGAGTAAAAAATGGATTCAGTATGTTGATTGTAAGAGAAATAGAATGGAATCTAAAACTTAGGATTTCACACAAGGCATCTTAGCTGATAAATCAATTTTAAAGTTTATTCATTCATTCTCCTCAATTTACATACCTAAGGATTGAATGATTTGAAGGATCACCATTCAAACTACTAAGGTATGTAAATTATTTATTTGTCATAGTTGAGATATGCAAATACATGGTCGTAATCATGTTGATGGTGAAAATGACACAAACAACGTTAAATAAAATATTTCTACTCTATTTCTCCTGAAAAAAAAGACAACATATAGTAGCCTAACTCCCAAGGTCCTGGTAGTTGGTTCTCAACTATCTGGTGTCACTCAATTAGTCCATGCAACTGTAATGTTCAAGGGTCCTTTGCTGGTAATAAGGAATGCAAGCAACAACGGATTCATCAATCTATACTTAATGAAAAGGGGGTTTAAATAAACAGAAAAAGATAGATCACGGCATAAATCAGTGAAACGTGAATAAAATTATCTAATATCCAGACATATACTTTCAACAACGAATGTTCCTTCAATAGATCAAGAAAAACCATAACATGATGAAATTTAGAAAACAATCCATACTATTGCATGCATCTACGGTGCTTAATTTAACCATCACAATCACACATCACAATACTTTTTAAAATTTAAAATAAAAAGAACAAACTCTCATTCATTGCTAAAATCATAGATCAACAGACTTTCAACAATTCCATCCATAGATAATTTAATGAAATAATCTTTGAAATCTAGTTCCTTTTATTGATTCTCATCAAATAAGAAACACTTATGCTTCAACAAGCTCACTGGCATACAGACAGATTATGATCCATTAACCTCATCCAGTAAACTCAATTCCAACATGATACTGTATAAAAAGTGTATTTAAATTCGACTGTAACTAAAACAACAAAGTATCCTTTCAAAAGATATGAAATTACTATCTCCTACTATCGAGTGGCTAATTCTATTCTCATTAGCCGACCCTTACAATATGGTACTCCAAAAGTATATATAGGCGTACAAAGCATAAAATCCTCTCAATCAAAATTGAGATCCAAAATTTCAGGAACTGAAACTTTCTTGGAAACTCAGACCAGTTGATCTCCAGTTCCAACGTTGATCATCTTATAAAACAAGAGAGAATAAAAGAAAAGGGGAAAAGTCATGCGCCCAAAAGACTGCCACTCATCCTTGCGTAGTTTTCTCCAAAGTATATTCATCATAACTGGAGAAAACTTGTTGAAGAATATCTATATCCGGCCCATCAATCCAACTATCCTTGAATTTGATTATCTTTAACTTTGCAGCAACAAACTCTTTCATGTCCCTCAATTTTGTCAATTCCCTTCTTGCAGCCTTTACTTCTTCCCTGATATCCATCAATCTATCTAATAGTAGATCTTCTCCATCATCTTTCTTTTGCATAACCTCTTGAAATCTACTATCCCATTTCTCTTTTAACTGACTTAGAGGCAGACCCTCCTTAACCGGTATATCAACCTTAACTAGAATAGCTACAACAACTTCTAGTTCATCAAGTTGTCCATTCAAATCCTTACTAGCATCCTGGACTTCATTTCTATGCTTATATAAAATAAGATCTGAGCCGGATTATACTAGAGGATTTTTCCAAGAAATCTACATTGTCTTCCTCAAGGATTGACTGTTCAAGAAGAGTGGACCTTGGCAATTTATTGATATATTTTATCTTCTGGACATATCCCCTATATTCTTCCTCCTTTTGTTCCAATGTTTCAGTATGGTGCTTCATTTCCTCTATTAACTCTAATGCTTCCTCATGGATTCCAAAACTGCTTCCTAGCACCTCACCTACCTCCTGGTTAAGCTTATCTGTTCATCTGTCCATCATCCCAACCTTATTCTTTACTTGCATCAGATCATCCACCTCTCTTTTGCTGAGAAAAAATGGTGTTTCTAAGGCAACAATTTGTTGTGATCTAGGAGCATAAACATCCTTCAAAAAGGAGCGCAGCTAATCCAATTGAACTTTGAGCTCATCCTTTCTTTGGTTGTCCTTTATCATCCTTGACTTGGTGGATGATGCTACAACATCAATCAGGTTCATCTGCTGATTTCTTGTAGGCCTTCCCAAATTGACAATGTCTAATTGGTAATCAATGACCTACATATCTCCCATATCTTTATCCACTACTGGTATTGCACATTCTACAATAATTTCCCCTACCTCAGTTAGCCTTGTGGAATGAAGAATCCTAGCCTTCTTCTTGGGTCTCTCCTTTTCAATTTCTTTCATCATGTCATCCCAATTAAGAGGCTGTGGGGGAACTATTAGTTTCTTTTGAAGATCAAGCTTCAACCAGGTAGGAGCACTCAAAGTAGTAGCCATTACAATAGAAGAGGAGGCAACAGTTGTAGAGGATAATGGATGTAGTACATTAACCCTAGGTTGAGAATCAACCTCTTGTACATTTTGTTGTTCTTCCTCTACATTCTCTTTCTCAAGTTTTTCAGCTTCTTCCTTATCTTTTTGCTCTTGTATCCTCTTATCCTCTTGTTCCCTTTTCAATCTATCTTCCTCCAACCTCTTCTCCTCAAGTAGTTTATTTATTTCTTCTTCAAAAACCTTAAGTCTATCTAAAGCTTCTTTCTCTTTTTGTTGCTGCTTAGCTAGCTCCTCGACATCTTTTTCCTTTTGTAGGTGCTCTGCTTCCTCCCTTTTCTTGTAGGCCTCTTCAATTATTTTGAATTTGGCCTCAAGGGCCTCTCTTTCTCTTCTTTTCTTTGCCTTTTCTTCTTCTAGCTCATGTATTTGTTGTACCATCTCTAGCTTGTCATTTTCTTCCTTTGTCTTGAGCTCATGTTCCCTTTGTTGTTGCTACTTGATTATTTCATCAACTCTTTTCTTGGCATCCAACTGTTGTTGTTGAAGTATTGCATTAGCTTGTGCCTTATCATCTATTTCTTTTTTCTTTTCTATAGCTTCAACATGTGCCTTCGCATTTGAGGCTTTCTTTACTTCTTCAAAAAATGCCCACTGGTCTTCCTCTGTTAACACATGCTCAGTTTCCTCCAGAGGCATCTCTTCTTGTGTACCCTTTTCTGATAAAGTCTCATCAGAATCTATTTCAATATCATGAACGTCCATTTCTACTTCCTTTCCCTTCAAGGTTTCAACTATATCATGGAGAGTCCCCTTAGGCATCTCTCCACCTTGTTGCTCTGTAGGAGGGACTTGAGCAGATGATTCACCCATCACTGATGCTAAAGCCACAGGTCCTGTTGGGACATCCTCCTCATGTGTCCTGAGCAAATCTTGGGCCGGAGCTTCAAGTTCAAATTCCTCAACATCAGAAGGGAAGAATTCCAAGGGTTCCTTGGGAGGCATTTTCCTCTTGGTTCTCTTATACCCTTTCCCCTTTTTAGAAGTTGGACCCCCAGGAGCTTTGGCTCTGAGCACAACCCATTGGATACTCCTATCCAAGACTGGTCTCTTTATTTGTTTGATGTCAATTGTCTCCTCAGCATCCCAATCCACCGGGTCCAAACTCTTAGTACCTATGTTCAGTGCCTCATATGAAGGATCCAACACTACCCCATCATCTGTTAGTGTATCAGGAACATCAACTTTCACCCCAAATTCCACCATAAATGGGACAGACAACCTTTCATAATTTCTCTTCCTAAGGTCATATTCATCTTGGAGATCACTCTAGAAGTCCTCCAATAGGTTGAAATGTCTATCAAAGACTGAACCAAGCAAAACATTCATATTTTTCTTCGGATCAATGTGCTTCGGGTAGTATATAAGCTTGATTTCAAATGTATCAGCTCACTACAAACCACCTTAGCTTCCACAAGGTGTGGGCAGTTGTACTCACCCAATTGCATGGGGAACTTGTGACAACCTAGTTTATGTTTTTATTCCAAACCTGGCATTGACCCCCAAAGCTTGGTAAACAAACTCCAATTAAAACTATTTTGTAGCTGCAGCACCTGGGGAGCAAGTGAGGATGACCCTCAAACCCAACCAACTTGAAATAAGTAAATTTTGGGGTACTAGATATACCAACACCCCCATTCTGTAATGAATGCCATGGCCTCCTGGCTTAGTCTATGCCCTGCATATCCATTAAGTTGGTTAATAACCACATACAGAAATGCATCATTAACTCTTCTAAAATGTAGCTCATAAATCTGCAGGAACAGCAGGTCATAATGGTTCCAAACTTTCGTTTGCCCATTAGCTTCTCCCAATACTCCTACTCTATTTAATCCTGGAAAGATGCCTCCCCTTGCTATTGCATAGACAACATAAGAGGTCATAAAGAAGCTCTTAATTCCCTTACTCTGATCAATTGATCATGTATGCTATCTGAGACAATCATAGGCCAATCAAAATGTTGCCTACCATCTAAGATTGTCTAAATGAATGGAAACATCCATTCCTTAAAATGAAAGGCATCCCTCTTTCCAAAGACTCTAGACAACATCATTATAATATCTGCTACCTCTTTATAGAATTCTGCCCTTTTTGGCTGATTTGAAAACTTTGCTAGGGACTTCTTCTTTGTTCTTAACCATTTTTTGTTTAAGTGAGCCTTATTGGTCTCCTTGTGATTGTTGTATATTTCTAAAGCTTTTGCCTCATTAAGTTGTACAAGATTCTTTGGATTAGGGACACTGAACATAAATTGAAACATTTGAGGAGTCAAGTCTATGATCACATTATCTTGTGAATCTACACATTTTCTGGTGGTCGGATTGTAAGCTCCAACTACTGTCATTATCAATTTAGGGCATTGAATTGATAGAGGAAACACAGTGATGTGAGCCAAACTAGACTCAACTATCCTTTCAGTTCTCCCTATCACCTCCTCAGCAAATGTCTCTGAGTACAACTCCTCATAATTGAATGGACCTAGATTTGTGTCAGTTATATCGGCCCAATTAGATTCCACCTTGCTAACAGTGACAACAGGACCCCTATGGTTATACCTCAGGGTATAAGGGAGTTGTTCCGGTTTAACCTTCTTAGGCTTAGTTGCTGCCTTCGAAGTTTCTGCAGGCTGACTCCTCTAAGAAGCCTCTCCTGATGCTCCTGACATCTGTTAGCTTCCTGCACTAAAACCTTAAATTAGATCTATAAAAAGTATAAAAAAAACATGACTAGAGATCCTACCCTTCCATACATACCGAAGGCAAAACCAGGCAGAAAACATCCTAAAACGTCTCTCTTAAAAACACTGTTGGGATCGGGACCGAAATAGGCATTGAGCTTGTAATAATAATATGGCGGGACCGAAGTCGGAGTTGGGATGGTAACCAGAATCGAAATCAGAATGAGAACTGATTTGGTTCCATGAAGAATTTTCAATTTTATGTTTGGTTCCGGTTCCGGTTCCACCTGAGTTATCAATATTTTGAAAGCCTATTTCTTACAGCAAGCAGAGTCAGAGCCAGAATGAAAATAGTAATCAATACTTATTTCAAAACAAGGTTCAAGATCAAAATCGATTCCAGTCCCGATTCTACTCAAAATAATAATGACGTCACAAGTAATTTTAACAGGATGACGAATAACATCATAATCTAAAGACAAGGTCATATCAAAATGAAGGGGCTTAAAAATAATCTATATGAGATCATCCCCATATGACCGAGAGAAACTGTAATAATTAGGGCATCATGTTCAATTTAAATAAAAACGTGCCAAAAACCCTAATTTACAAACCCTCGACTTCAAAAAAATAGGGCACAAATTTAACCCTGTTCAAACTAATTAGATTGACTCGTAACAGAACTCCTAAGTAAAACCATAAGTCAGAAAACCCTACAAACGTAAAGCAACAACTAAAATGTCCTCCAAATCCCAGGGCATCACAGTACGACAACGATTGAAACGTGAAAACTACAGTGACAAAACAAATGAACGAGAAACCAAAACACAAGAAAGGCAAAAAGAAAATGAGAAAACAGAGCAAAAGAGAAGAAAAATGAACAACATGAACTCACAAGAAAATCGAGAGTCATGAATTCATGAGAAACCCACGACCGAACGAAAAGGACACGCGAAACAAACGAAAGAGAAGAACAAAAACCCTACCTCCAAACACAAATAAATAGGTTAGCCCTCTGATGTGATTCCAGACGTAATTATCTCCCTTTTGATCGAATCACATGCCCAAATGCTCCACTGCAACTTTGGTTCGCCCTTAATCTTTTAAACAATGTTGATAACATCAATTAATCCTTAATTAAGGTTAAAACTGCAACTTCATATGTGAATGTCACCTGTAATCAATGCCATAAATGCGGAAGATTGGAGTCAGAACTACAGAGGGAGCTGGCACATTACTGTTGTACGACTTTCATAAAGTCAAACAACAAAACAATAGGAGAGGAATCGAAGTGGGAATTGATTTAGAAACCCTGTCTAATTTTTGAATCTGAATCTGCCAACAAAGAAGAAAGCGAAACAATAGACAAAATAAAAACACAAAGACTGAAACGAGAAAACCCAATACAAAATCCTAAGTCTAAACGAACAGACCAAAAGGCGGAAGCAAAGGTGAAATGAACCTTTATTTCGAAACCCTGAATAACTTCAGACTTAACTTCCACTCCATATCTTGCTTCGACAAAGACAAACCAAAAGACTACAAAAAAAGACCGTCGGAACGAGGATCGAAATAAAATCTTTGAAACAAGTTTCAAAACCCAATTTAGTTTCGGTTCCGGTTTCGACAAAACAAACAAAAGAAAAAACAAAGCGTTGGAAAAGATTAACTCCAAACTTTGTTTGAAAAACAACCAAGGACAAAAACAAAAAAGGGGACCCATTTTGACTAAGGCAAAAGATGGGGTGGTTATGCAAGGCATAACAAGTCAAAAAGATGATATCATTTTCCTTTATCCTTGAGTCATTATACTTATGAATCAGATACTGTGAAGTGGGGTTAGTGAAATGGAAATGAAACATGAATTATCAATAAAAGGGTTAGAATTCATAATACCCAAAGAAGAAATGATCAAATTCCACTTACAAATTAAATTGAATGCATACACGGTTAGAAATCAACATATAGTAATGATAAATCAAATCAAAACATGAAAACAAACCATGTGTAAACCTTGCATTCCATTTTAATGGTTGATGGTATGTTGGATTGCCCAATCAAGAAGCTCCCATGATTGCAAAAGCATGAAATGATGGCCTAGATGATGATAATTACTCAAAAATGCTCAATTATATGAATGTTCTCAAGAATTCAAAGTTTCTAGGTGTTTGATAATGAGGAATGAAGGATATTTTATAGATTTCCAAGATTATGATCAACGGTTGAGATTAAACCTTAAGACCCATGAAGGAGAGTGAATCAAGGAAGATGAGGGATCAAGATCAATTTTAACTCAAAATATCTCTACAATTTAAGGAAATTGGTTTAAGATATTTTGAAACGAATGGTGAAGATTAGATCAAGAAGTGAAGGGACGAGAATGAATGAGATATTTTAAGATATTTTGAAAAAGAATATTCTATGGGAATATGCTTTTGAGAGGGCAATTAGGACAATTAAATAATTCAATATTATTTAATTATGGAGGATTAGGATATTCTTTATTAAAAAAGAATATTCCATGCAAGTGGGATGGGAATTTAGATAATTAAATAATCTAAATTTATTTAATCATGAGACATTAGAGGAAAATTAGATTTATGGCCAATTAAATAATTCAATTAGGGGAGATAAGTGGAAAATTAGTGAAATATGATGAATTAATTAAATAATTCAATATTACTTAATTAATAGAGGAAATAAGGTGAATATGATAGAAAATGATGTTAAAAGGGGAATATTAATGCAAATGATGAAAATGATGAAAATACACTGATAATGATGAATATGATGAAAATGCAATATTAATGATGTGTGATATGAATTAGGCAATTTTTCATGTCTACATTTTCCCCCTATTTGACACAATGTACTTGTTACGTTGTTTTAAAGATAATCGTTGTTCAATCAAAATTTTTAAAAAATTGATGCCCCAATGGATGGTGGAAGGACGATGGGATGCTAGGTTGCCCCTCGGGATGTTGGCCATAAAAAAATTGGTTCAATCTCATGACAAGAGTTTAGTACTAGTTCAGATGAGAAGAGGGCAAAAAACTAGGCCCTAGGTGTCCCAAAATTATTCAGGATAAAAATAAGGCTCGAAAAATGATCTAGTAGGGTAGTAAAAAAAAAAACCCTAGGGTTTGGGGGTATAGATAAGAAATTAGGCTCAAATAATCCCCATTTTCACTCTCAACATTTAGAGAATTATATCTCCTCAGAGCTCTCAGCTTTTAGAGTCTTTAGACGCACATTCACGATGGCATTCGTACCTCGAGCACCACATCGAGCAGACTTGGTTCGTCAGCACCAGAGGCTAGTTGGAGCAGGACCTACAATACATATAACTTTAATTTTTGATTACATGTATATTTAGTTATTTAAATTCATAGCTAAAGGTAAGGTAGCAAACACTTTGATCTAAAGATCAATGCAATTGCACACGATAAGGCTGCATCTGCATATCCACTAAAGTTCATGTTTACAAAGGAAGGACACATGTGCAAAACTATACCACATATGCCAAAAACCAGGGCATATGCAACGACACGTTTGAGAAAAATGGTCATGTTTAATTTTTCACAGTAACGATTAGGGATGCAGTATGTTTGCAGAAAAGCACATGTTTGACTATTATATAGCGCGCGTTTGTAAGAAAGCTCGTGTTTGATTTTTTCCATTAAAACTATTATAATTTTTATTTGATTTTTTGTAATTTTGACATTGAGTTGGCATTATGCTTGTAGGAAATGCTTCATCCTTTCTACAGAGAGTGGAGACCTAGAATTTTAGATATATTGGCTCATATTAGAGACTTCAAGATCCAATTCCTAGCTATTATAGGACTACACGATCTCGTCTATATGCTTGAGATTTGAGCTCATCAAGCTATGATGACAGTGTTGGTGGAGCGGTGGAGGTAAAATACAACTACCTTTCACTTACCTGCTAGAGAGTGCACAATTACCCTAGAGGAAGTATGGTGCATCCTTAGGATTCCTATTCATGATGCTTTAGTAGAGTATGATGTAGCCCGGGGAGCAGTAGCTATGGCGAGGCTCTTAGGAGAGGATCAACTATTTTTTATCGATGGACATATTGATATAAAACCATATATTGGAGAGGTACATTATATTACTGTTATTCTTGTTGGACTAATCATGGGGCCTTTGATGCTTGATAGGCGATCTCACCAGTTTCCTATTGGATGGGGCATGATGCTACAAGGGACTACATATGAATGGGGGCCATGTGTTATAACACACTTATATCATGATATGCATTAGGCATGCTACAAAGGCGCTACTAGTATATCAGTAGGTGTGATCTTGCTACATGTTTGGGCATGGGAGAGGATTGTGATTTCTTGTCCAGAAGGGATTAGAGATAGGGAGGATGAAGATCCCTATTCATACAAATATTATGATTTCTTGACATATAGGTGGCCATAGTAGCTACACTACTAGAGGGCATAGTTCAATGACATGACATAGTTCATATGGTTCCTGTGGATTGAATGTGAGGTATGAAGAGATGATCACCTCCATATGACATATTATAGATAGACCCGATGGTTGATCGGGAGGATAGAGCATATACTTGAGAGGTATCTTCCAAACATGGTCTAAAGATATTTCAAAGAGAGGCATATTTTATTTGATGCTCATTATCATGCTTGTTATGCTCACACCACCAGGGAGGTTCTTGTCTGGGTTCATACACATCTTCACAGACAAATTTTTGATTAGATGGCTCCCCTGACATGGGATGGGCGGGTTGTCTAAATGACCTCAAGATAACACAAGAGTATGATGCATGATGGGATCCACGACATCCACTGAGATTCACATTAGTTGTAGGAGCTAGTCCACTAGAAACCATTGGGGCTCATAAGAGGAGATACAAAAGTGGGTGTCCGAGAGGTCAGACAAAGACGAACGATTATTGAGCATCAAAAACTTGCATAGGTAGATCAATAGGATCAACAAAGACAAGATCAATAGGAACCTCCTTGACAGGATGATCAGGAACCTCCACAACAAGATCAGTAGCAGGGAGATGGGGATGCTAGACTAGCTACAGTGACTGTAGAGAGAGATCAGGCTTGACAGGAGCATGATGCGCTAAGGGTAGAGGAAGACTAGGCTCTCATAGATAGAGACACTCGAGCCTCAAAGAGAGATGCAAAGATAGCTCGCCTATAGGCAACAAAGGGGTAGGTCACACAAGTTAGACCGAGAGGGATCAAGCTCGGTCATAGAGAGATGTGATTATAGAGAGAGATACTGAGCGCAGTAGGTGCATACAATTGGAGGTAGAATATGCATCCATAATGACCATGGACCAATACATGAGAGAGCTCTTGATTTAGGAGGTTACATATTATCAAATTCTCTATAAGGCATCTGTCCAAAGGGAGAGGAGGATGTCAAGATTTGCATCTCACAGTGGTATCGCAGGGGGAGAGCCTAGCATATTTTGGGGTGGTTCAGTTAGTCATCCATCATAGCGAATTCCAAGACACATTCTACAACCCCATAGATCACTGACACATAGTGAGCACACACAAAGATCTCTCATGCATGATCAACCTCCTCTTGATAGAGAGGAGCATAGGAATGGATACATTTGATGTACATTGATCTTTTGATATTAATGTATAGTCTTGATGTACTTTTATACGTTGAATTTAAATTCATCGACCTTTTGAGCCTTGTATATATGTATATTTATGATATACTGATTATATAACACATGTGATAGCTTATGATGTACCATGATATATCCATTTTTTTATGATATGAGATGAGATGATTTTGATGTGTCCAATGATGTGCATGATGTTGATTTATGTTATGCATGATGTTGATGATTATGATGTGGATGCATTGATGATTATGAGATGCGATGCCTGATTTATGATCAAATACGTGATGTTATGATATGGATGATATGTATATATGACTATTTTTATATTTTTTGATATTTTGATGATATGTATGATGTATGGATGTTATATGATATGATGATATATGATAGATGGATGTATAGCTAATGATTTTGTTGATGCAGGATGCACGTGGTACTAATGATGTTATGATGTAGGATGGGGATGTTAGTTAGAAGAATGGATAGAGAGATTAGATGATAGAAGGATTGATGATATTGATCCAATTGTTGAAAATCCATTGTTATGGATGTGGATGATATTGGTGAGTGATAATGATTTGATATTTTATGGTATATGAAAAAATGTGATGAGTATGATTTTTCTTTTTGGGGAGAAACTAATGATTAACAATCCTTATTAATGTAGCAAATAGACACAATGCATCGAGGTATGAAGAACCAAGGCATATTTGTATCTATTGTGTGGACTTTGACTTTGCAAATAGACATACAAAAACTTGTTCATACCTGACATACAAAAACCTCGTTATGAAATGTGAGAGAATAAAGTCATCAAAGTAAGGAGACCTATACACAAAATATATGAAGAACTTGATATGCAACTGCCATTGTATTACTTGAGACTATCCCTGCACAAACAAGGAAAATATTTTCCATGGTCGTATTACAAGAATATCCAACAAACATGACATACAAAATCAATAATCAAAAGAAAAAAAATCAAAACAAATGAACAAAGCTACCATATCACTTGCCAAGGATGTTTATAGTTTAAGGATGCTATCCATTGATGATACCCATTGTAGGAACGATATATCCATTAAGGCTCATGCTAGGATGTTGATGGTGATGATGATGATGATTGGCAAGGAAATTGATATTTGGACATTGTTTTATCTGCTAGTGATCAAGTTTTAATGATTATTTCTTGAATGATTTAGATTTCGACAGCTACTATTTTTTGTTTTGATCGCTTTTTCAAAGGATGAGGGTGATGATAAGCTTATTATGGATGGATAGTTTATTACAGATAGGCGATGATGGAGATGAGATTTTTGATATTTTTGAATGTTTTGTGCTTTTGATATTGTTTGAGGCTATTTTTTGTGTTTTAAAGATTATTTTGATTTTTTTGGTATTTTGAAGATATTTAAACATAGAGAGGGGGACCTAAGGGGACTGATGTAATGCATTAGTGGCTCATTGATGATGGCCTTGCCTACGTGACACTCACAAAGGCTATGTAGTTTGATTATTAGATTGGGCTATTAGCTCATACTTGGATGGCTAATAATGTTTTTAATGTTTTTGACCTTTTATGAATGTTTTTAGATTTTCGAGAGTTTTTTAGATGTTTTGGGTTTTTCAAGATTATCTAGATCTTTTTTTTATTTTGAAGGATGGTGCAGGAGCACCTAGGCTAACCTCCATGTTTTGTCATTTTTGGCTTGTATCTAAACTTAGCCAAGTTAGAGTATTTGAGTATTTGCTTTAGAACTTAGATGGTCTTGGTTTTGTTTGGGCTAGGTGACCTTAGTCCTTAGGACTAAGGTCACACTATTTGCCATTGTTAGTAAGTTTATGATTTCTTAATGTTTGTTGTCTAGGGGAGATTAGGAGTCTTTAAGTTGTTCTAAATACTTAATGAGGTTGTAAAGATGCCTTAAGGCCATTCAATGAGTTGGTTCCTCGAATTCTTGAGGGAATGGTGGTCCTAAGAAATAGGCTCAAGGCATGAAGGAAGATGCCAAATGTTATAAGGCAGTTTGCATAGTTTGTTGCATGCAATCCGGTTACCTTTGGATTCCCTTGGGAATAGGAAGTGGAGGAGTTCGACCAACTAGCCTAGAATCATAGAGTGGGCATCTATTATGACCCAAGACTTGTATCTTTGAGGTGGGAGTATTTTTTGAAAGGAGTTAGTCATTTTTGTAATCAAGCTTGTGTGAATGAAAGGAGGAATTCTGCAATTTCTGTGTTTTCTTGTTGATACCGAGTGTTATTGAGTGGATGTGATTGTAGATAGATCGAATGCATTGAACCAGTGTTAGTAGTGTGTTGATAGAATAGTTGTAAGCCTTTTGCATTTGATAAACAAGCTGGTTTAGAGTAGACAGTAGTGTTAGCTTAGTGATTTTGTTTTAGAGCTCCTACTGGTCCTGCCCTGACCAGTCGGTGCTTTCATGGCTCCCCCATGAAGTCTTTTCTTAGGAAACACCTAAGGATGGGTGGAATGGTAGGGGAGTCAGTAGTGTACATAGTTGTTAGTGTTAGGAAGCATGACAGAAAGGGAGAAGCTTCTCTTAGCAACTGATCTCTAGGTGAGCAGGTGGAGCCCGGTTAGAGAGCTAGAGGAGAAGCATTAAAGGTTTCTTGCAGGGAAATGGAGTACAATACGGCCAAGTACAATTCCAGGTGGGTTAGGGATAGGTCTTGATGTGACAGGAGATTTGGGATCTTACAAAGTCATTAGAGTAAGGTTTGAAGAGGAACACCAGTGTATTCCTAGAAACTAGGCTTACAAACCCTACATACCCTAGGTTATAGGAATCCTCTGTACGGACACTGTCAGACAAGGAGACCAATTGAGCGATTTAAAACTTCCAAAAGGGTACTAGAATATTCTTTTAGAATTCTAGGTTCTTTGGAATAATTTTGCAAGAAATAGCAAACAAGGACTGGTAAGAACTACAAGCATTAGGCCTGATTGAGGTCTTCTAAAGGTGGAATCTTGAATCTGATCAGAGTAAGGCTAAAGAACCTTATGAAAGGGATCAAATTGGCAAAGGTATGATGGTACTCAACAGGATAGACACTCCTGCAATGAAGAGTGATGGATAATGAATATTTTGGAGAAGAAGACACTTAGAGTTCTCTAAGTGAGGAAGGAAATTGAGAAGGAAATTGAAATTATCACATGGTGTTTGTCCTCCAAGGTGAAGCACAAAGGGAGAGCTCTTAGAACAGAGCTAAGATTGGACTTAGTTAATCATCTAAGCCAATCAGGACCTAAAGGAGACTAGGTTCCTAGAAGAGACAAGCTAGGTCTCTTAGCAAGGTGCAAGTAAACCGAGGAGCTCATACATCAAAAGACTATTTGGATGTTTTTGGTTTTTTAGGATTATCTGGATGTTTTTTATTTTGAAGGATTTATCTGGATGTTTTTTATTTTGAAGGATTTATGCACGAATTGAGTTATGAGCAAGGATCCAATCCATCTACCAAGTTCAAGAAGATTCCCATAGTCAGGCATAGGATTATATTTATTAGGGATAAATGGGAAGATGTGGATAAAGGATGGTGATAGTGCAGCAAGGTTAGACACTTAACAAGTGATCAAGCCATGGTTGGATGCACGATTATTATGGTGACATGGATGAAAGAAATGGATGAAAGCATGATCATGATAATGGATGGATGGGATGGATGTGAGCCTTGATAGATGATGAGGTGGATGTTATTCAAATGTGGCACCTATTTTCCAGGTTTTCACCATAGTACCTATCCTGGAAGCACCATAAAAAGTGATTTTCACTAAAAGGATGATTTATTTCTCTTTACTATTTTTGATATATATATTTTTTATTTTTCTGTTAGGATATTCCAATGGGCTAGGTGTAGAACTTTTTAAGATGGATATTATTAAGAGGTTCCACCAAAGGTTCTCCTTTAGGGGTTGCCAGCTAGTATGTGCTAGATCCATAATTTGCAGTGATTACAAAGGTTCCCAACCAATTGTTTTCAAATTTTCCTTTGTCTTCTTGGTTTAGCTGAATCTTTTGATTTTATTTTAGGACTAAGTCACCCACCTAGAATCTTTTGTTCTTGATTCTCTTATTGTAACTACGCTTGAGATGGTTCTAATAGGCTTGGAGATGGTTTAGAGCATTCAAACGTCTCATACAACAACTCAAGCTCATGGAGTCTAGATACTTGGTACTCTTAATTGTCAACTAGGTTCTACAAGGATACCCTCAGGGAAGGGATCTCAACCTCAATAAGTAAGATAATTTTTTATTTTTATACAAGGGAAAAAGGCGTAGCAACAATAGGTGTGTGGATGCTCATTCAATAGGCCCACACAATAGGATTTAGCTGTAGGTGCCAATCCCGATCGGTGTCATTAATAGTCTTCTTGAGGATTTTAAGGATATTTTTGTTTGAGACTTTTTCCTGACTGTTTCCTTGGGGGTAATATGGGGTAGAAAAGAGGTGTTGGATATGGAATTTAGAGCAAAGGTCCCATAAATATTTATTCTTAAACTGAGTTCCATTGTTAGTAACAACGGTCTTAGGTATGTTGTAGCGATAAACTCAATAGTTCAAAATGAACTTAGCTATTTGCTTGCTTGCAATATAGATTAGGGGTATGGATTCTATCCACTTTGTAAAATACTTCATGGAGGTTATAATAAAATTATGTCCATTGGATGAGGTAGGTGATATCTTGCCTATAAGGTCAATTCCCTACTATGAAAAGGGCCATGGTGTAGTGACTGGATGTATTTCATGTGTCGGTGCATGAATAAGATCACCATGTTGCTAGTATTGAAGAAACTTCTTTGTAAATTGATTACCTTCTTGTTCCATCGAGGGCCAATGGTATTTCATTCTTTAAAACTTATTAACTAGATTAGGTCCGCTAGAATGTGACCCACAAACACCTTCATGTACCTTTTGTAAGGCGATCAATGCCTCTTCAGGGTTAAGACATCGAAGTAATGTTCCATTGAGATTATGTCGATATAATGTATCATCAAGGATAGTAAAGTGTGTGGTTTGGAAGATGAAGGTTTTCTTTTGATTATTATTAAGGTTAACAGGTATGATTCCATGTTGGATATAGGTGTTAATTTATTGATACCAGGGTGAGTTGGGACCAACAATATCACACATAGGTTTGGAATCTGGGACATCGAATGCGGGTATAAGTAATTCATCCATAAGAAAATCACATTTAGCACTATTCTACGACATGTCAAGAAGAGAACCAATAGTAGACATAGTGTCGATAGCTCTGTTATTTATCCTTGGGATTTTCTCAAAGAGAATAAGTAAGAATTATTGCTTGAAATTTTCTACCATCCTATTATAAGGAAGCATTTTATCATCCTTATTTTTGTATTCATCATTCACTTGTCTAATCACTAGCTCTGAGTCTCCATAGACTTGTAGTTGTAGTTCCTTGATATACCATTCAACTACCATTCTTAACCCAATTATTAATGCTTCATATTCTTCTATGTTATTCGTACAAGGAAAATTGATCTTGTATGCTTTGGGTATGCTATCTCCTTGTGGTGTAACAAAGATAATGTCAGCTCTTGATCCATGTTGTGTGTGATATCCATCAAAATATAGTTTCCACCAACTTACTTGAGTTGTCACAAGGATCCCTTCATCAGGGAATTTTGATATCAATGGTCGGTGATCCTCAAGAGGTGCTTCAACCAATTGATTTGCTATCACTTGTCCCTTAATTTATTTTCTATCAACATATTCCATGTGAAATTCACTAAGGTTCATAACCCACTTCGCCGTTTGGCCAGTTAGAGCTGCCTTAACCAAGAGATATTTCAATGAGTCTACCTTAGAGATGAGTTTGATATGTCAATTAGGCATGTAATGCTTGAGCTTCTATGATGTAAATACAACAACTAAACAAGCTTGCTCCATAGGTGTGTTGATAAATGGGAGGTGGTTGTTGTGATTAGTTAGGTGGATTAATTTGTTGTGGTTGAACATGGTAGGACTTTGAAATTTTTTATTAGTTTGAGGCTTGCGTTTCAAAATTTTGGTCCTCCTATGCATAGGGTTTTGTTTTTATGCTACTAAGGTTTAGTCTTAGGGTTAAAACCCCCTTTAAACCCTTAAATTGTAATAAGCCCTAGCATTCTTTTTATTTTGTCATTAACCTTGTTTCACTTTTTAATAATCATTTAAGTCATGACTTATGCCATTAACCAATGTTGATCAAGGGATCCCCTCTTTCATAGTGCAATATGTGGTCATGTGTAGTTTAAATAATATCAAACCCAAGGTCCTAAGTCCTGGCGGGTCAAACTATTCATGCCTTTATACTTTAGCTTAAGGTCGAAATATTTCTTCAAATGCCTAAGTCTTATGTCTCTCGTCAACCTAGGAAATGTCCCTTTTAAGTTATCACTTACCGCATGTGCTCATTAAAAATCCCTTATTCATGGTCGGGAGGCCCCACATCTCACACTTCATTGGCTCCCTGCTAGCCCACATGATTAAAATATTGCATTAAAAAGTGATGCAGGGGAGTGGGCGTGCGTCGTGTGGTACAATCTAGCAGTGGGTACTACATGTTTTGAGGATAGCGATGCTTAAGATTTTGAAGATCTAACGGCTCTAGTGCAGCATGTGGATCAAATCCTATCCATTCCTGTAAGCCCGTGGGGGGCCCATAGGGGGGTCTAGATTCCTCATAAGGGCAACGGGTGACTGCCATGTGACAGGATCTATAGCATCCAAAAAATTATTGCAAAGAAGAAAATATTTCATCAAATATTTCAACAAGACTTTAGAAGGCTTAAGACTTGAGTAACTAAAGTAATTTACAATGCTTGTGGTTAATTAAGGAGCAAGATGTTTTATTCTCAATCATCTGTCATTTAAAGTGATTGAGCACATGGATGAATGACTTGGTGGCTTAAAGAGTATGCACATTGTAGTATATAGACTCAATCTGGACCATTCCCCACCATCCCGTAGCTATTGATCCAGACCTTGTGATCTCATGTGGGCTAGCGGGTTGTTGACATGTGGATGTCATCAAAACTTGACAAGAATGGTGGAGCCTGCTAGATGGCAAGGAGGGTTACCACATGACATGACTCTATTGGTTTGATGTGGAGGTCAACATAATTCAACATTTCAAGTGTGTGAGACTCCATTTGATTCGTTCATCACTCCATCTTGATGAGAGATCAACAGTCGACATTTAAAAATTAATCATGGGGTAGATGGAGTTGTTTTGGTTCGCGCGAGCTAGCAATAATGGCGAATATGATGCAGTAAGGCCAATTGAGTGGGTTTTTTTCCATAAAAGTAGGAATTCAAGAAATATGAAAATCATTAAAGCACTTCAAATAATTTGGTGACCTCTTGCAACATATTTTCAAACCAATAAGTTAAAGTTAGCTTCCTTGCACTAAATTTCTTTACTAATTCTATGCAATTGTTGGTTCAATGAATTAAGTCTTTAATTAGGGAATATTTTAAGGTTTGACATTCGTCAAACTGTTGTCAATTGCTATTGAACTACCTAGCTTCCTTGCATCAATTTTAAGCCCCAGCTAGAACTTGTAAACCCTAGGTTGTGTCAATTTTCAATCCAATGGAGCCCCCAAAAGCCAAATCTTTTGACACATACCCGACATATAAAATAAGACCATTGCATTAGGATATACTTGACCTATTGCCTACATATACCACTGATAAACACATAGTTCAACCTATGTTTCAAGGCCCTGGAATTGGATATGGCATTGTCGATAGACAATACACCATTAAAGATGCTACATTACCGATAACTGGATGGAATCTTTTCATCTATACGTTTGGGAAAAGGAAATCCAAGGTCCCCATCAGTAATCCATGGAGACTTCACATGGGAAAGCTAGTTGTTCCCAATGTGTACCATGAAATTGACCTGCTAAAGGCCATAGCAACCAATTATGACCTTGTTGTCCAAGTTGTAAGGACACATTCATGTACGAAGATGGTCAACCTTACCAGGGCAGGTTTCATTGAGGTTTTGAAGCTAAATTATGAGGCCAAGGAGTTAATTGACCTTAAGGCCTTCGACTAAATATGAGAAGATCAAATTGACCTTCAATGTGATACACCTAACAAATTTCATGGGAAGAGGGAAGAATAGGGTTAAGATAAAATTGAATCCCTTAGACAAAGAGCCCTTCCCAATGGAGAAATTTGAATTCTATTTCCAAAAGACCTTCTTTGCATTATATCAGATTCTAGGGATGGATCCTCCTACAAGGATGCTAGTGGCCTTTATGTATATGGTGGCCAACATTCAACACCCCATGGTCAAGCGATTGTATGATTTTGCAACCTACTTGTCTAATGAAATCCACAAGGGATTGACAACTCTTAAGAAGGGAGAGACTGGTGTTCAATTCTAGTGGTATTCACTGCTGCTTCACATGTTCTTGTATAAGGGAGTTGTACATCTTGGTGAGGATATAAAATTAGAAAATCAGGATGAGAATGGTGAAGATCTCTCGGTCGAATCATGCACCCATATTTTTGACATGAATGATTGGAACTCTAGTTTTGTGGTCTTTTCTAATATTTTCAGTTGAAGCTCAAGAATTTTTTTGGTGCTAAATCCACCTAGGATTCCCAAGGAATTGCATGAATTTCTCAAGCCCAAGGAAAGGAGACCTAAGAAAGGTATTCAAAACAACAAGGGAGATATTATCCCTTATTTTGATTGCACAATTCGCAGGGTCTATGGCACCAATGCGACACCCCATGTCTTCCCAAGGGATGTGCCACTAAGAATTGGTTTTCTAGAGGTTATGTGGCAATTAAGGAAGGTAGAAGACACCCACCTAGTTAGGATGAAAAAGGGGACTCTATTCCTTGCTTATACTATTTTTTCATGATTAAAGATGACTAGAAGAATATAGTTGATAAAATTAAGCCTCTTAGGATGAAGTGTTGTAGAGCTAGAAACCATGATCCTGAAAGTTATATGATCTAGTTAAAGGATAGGATGAGGATCAGAGGTGGACAACATTGGCACAATTTTTATTTTCTAGAGGATGTGATTAGAAGCAGTTTTTACTATTAGCTGCAAGAGGAAAGAAAAATGAAATGGCTAGCCTTTGTCAAATTGCACAAGGCAAAGAAGAGGTCCCAGTTTCGAAGGGACATGCATACATTGATCAGTGTGTGGTGAGAATGGAAACAATACTACAAAAAATTTATAAAGTGATTGGAAAGCTTAATGAAGAAAGAGAGGTACAAGACAAATGAAAGCACCCATGGTAGAGGAAGAGCCAACACAACAACCACCCACAAAACATTTTTTTCTTTCAAGAAGAAAAGATGTAACAAAGGAGAAAATTGCTCCCACTCCCATTCATTATGAGGAATCTAGAGCTTCTTCTCCTCAACCTATGAGCCCAAATTTTCCATAGGTTATTGATCTTGACTTGCCTCCAAGGGATTCATCTCCAAAGAGGAGGAGAGTTGAACCATCTAGCAGTGTTGCATCACCTAGACTGGTCAATTACCCCATTGACTTAGATGATGAAGTCATTATCACTACAGAGGAAATGAGGCAGGGTATGCCTTTACCCCCAACGGAGGTGAGTCTACAAATTCAAAGGCTCAGATTGAGCAAGGCTAATCTTATTGGGACTAATAATGCAGATGATGTTAGAGAGAAAGCATGCAATGATTTCATGGACAAAGATACTTTTGCTAAAATAGATGCTTTCCAAGAATTTGTGTGGAGATCCAAAAGAGAAGAATATGATGAAGTGGTAGAACTTGGGATGGTTAATAGCCTAGAGCTGCTAAGGGAAGTTATTGAATGCAGGGTTTTTGCCTAGATAAAAGAAAAATATTAAGAAATAACACTTTTTGAGGGTAGGGATGTAGTAATAAAGGTTGGAGTACTCCTCTTATTGGGATGGGATATGGCATCTACCATTGCTTTTGATACGGTAAGGAGACACAAAAATCCTATGTTTGCAACTGAAGAGGAAGCCACTATAGGTTTCCATGGATAAAATTTCAGCCCATAGTGGGATACATTGGCCATTTGGTCCCTAGCTCCAAACACTAGCAAACTAGAGGTTGCAGAGCCATTATTTGATCTTAGGGGAGGCCTGATAATAAAGATAGTGTTTGAAACTCTAATAGTGGAAGTAGCCACATTGGCTATGAATGTGGCACAATTCACCAAGGCTAATATGGAGTCATTACAAGAAGAATGTGACAAAAAGAATAAGGAATACAATGACCTGGTGATTTCCTATAATAAGGGTGAGAAAAAGATTGCAAAATTATAATTGGAATTTGCATTGATAAAGGAGAAATTACAATCACAACAACCCATTGCTCCACCACAACTCAATGTTCCAATTTATCCTCCTGGTCCACATGCTCAACCACCATCTCCTACCCATCCTCCTCCTTCCACTTCAAGGGAATTAGTTATATATAACCCTGATGATGTTCCCATTGCATATCTTCATCCAAGTATATCAACTACAACTCAACCAAGGAAAAGGGCCAGTAGATGGGATTTGATTGAACAACTCAATGTTTATGATGAATTCCTTGAGCATGTGGATAGGACACTATATATAAATAATATGAAGATTATAACTGTGGTGTTGGAGCACCTGAATAAGAAGATTGAAAGGAAGATTCTTAGTGTTCATTCAAATTATTATGCAATGTTTGATGCAGTAAATAAATTTGACAGGGACAAGGAACTTGCCATACCATTGATGTAAAAATGGATCCCTAGATTGGAAACACTTAATCATAGGGTTATTGGATCAACCCATGATGCAAATAAACCATCCAACATTGCCCCAAATCATAAAGTTGTAAAAGGGGTTGTGGAATGTCAAGGGTTGATGGATCCAATGGAGAAGAAGCTTAGGGAGCTAGTGCAGAAGTTTGATGAAGCTAACTTTGGTCTGTTACCTGATATTTTGAATGATATTGGTGATGTTAAACCCCTCCAATAATGGAGAGACCATATGAACAATTCAGTTGCAACTCAGGAAACATTAATTTGTGAGAGTGTGGATATTGACATGTTGAAAGATAGTATGGATAAAATATCTTTCACGAGTGCTTTCCATTAGATTTTTGATAAAGAATCAACTTAGGCAGTAATCAAGAATGGCCTGTACAAAAACCAAATTGGATAAATTTATTTCATACATACGGCCATCTGATGAGGTATTTGAGCTCTGGAAGAGGAAGTATGTTGATATTCTTGACCCTTAAGTTGCTATTGGGATAGGGTGGTGGTGATTTTTTATTTTTGTACACTCAGCAAATCAAAGTCTTCAACAAGAGTGGAGATAGGGGTTTTGCACTTTGCATATGTGGAATTTTGTCTTCACGTGCCAGTTCAGTTCCCGTGGGAAGCCTTCAAAGGTAGATGAAGAGAGGAGTGGTAAAGTATACCAAAGGGACACAGGATTGAAAATGTAAATATAATGGTTTTGTCCTTGAAATATTCCCATGTTTTGAAATATAATTATAATTGTCAAATGAAAATGTGACAAGTGTACATTGGATCGAAGATTGTTTTGCTCCCTTGTTTTATAAAAGGGAATTCAAGGCCAATTACAAATTTTGTTGATTGATCTCATGAGAAATTTTGAAATAAACAAATACAAAGAATAGAGTTTGAGTCAATATCTAGGATTTTGAGTCTTCATTTTATGCAAGTTTAATTTTGTATGACAGTGCTAGCATTTAAATATAAGAATGGCATAATTCTTGAGCCAATTCTCTCCTCATGTACTTGTTATATGAGTTATTAATGAAATTGATTGAGAATATTTTCAGATATTTTCATTGTGTTTCAATGAATGTGTGGTTTTGTCTCTATTCTAATTCAAGGAATTAGTTAGAACACTCTGATAGAACCAAAAATTTGTGTAATTTGAATGTGAGGATTGGTAACGAGTTCTGGTTTTGGATATTTGAGTGTGATGTTGTAATGCAAAGTTATATTAGCTCTATGATGCTAAAAATTTAAGATTTTTTTATCCATTATGGCTTGTGTCTAATGGGACTCCATACCCTAGGTTAAGGTGTTGGTCTAAGTTTTGTATTTACATTGCAGATTCATGATCTTTCACAAAAAATACATTCAAATCATTAAATATTTAAATTATTTTTGAAATGTATCTCAATTGAAGTCTACAATGCTCCACTATTTTTGAAACAATTAATGTGTGAAGGATTTTCCAGATCTTTGCATTCATTAAATTGTTAAGCGATTTCATGTTGAGCTAATATGTTATTCATAATGTACAAGGTTAATTGGCATAGAGGATCTTAAATAAATTGTGTGGGATCACCCTCCCCGGTTTTGTAGAGCCCAAAGTGTAGGAGGAAATCTCTTTGCAACTTTCACTCATTCGTTAGCCGATCCCTCTAATTAGCTAACCATTGGAAGATGGCAATTCCATAGGCTATTTGTGAGATTCATTTGGTATTTAAAAAACACCAACAAAATAGGTGGATTTTTTAGATTAGGGACAATATAAATGGGTGAAGTCATGTTTTGTTATTGTGGTGGCATGTTAGAATGCAATGGTGGATTTGGTGGTGTAGGAGGAAGATTCGACATGTTTTTCATGTTAGAGTTTTGACCTTGTTGAGGTGCATTTTTTTCCCAAGAGTTTGCATATAAGTTCCTTGATTTGTTTGGTCTCCATGTACTAGTTGAAGCATTATGAGTTACGAGTGGAGTTGTAAAAGGATTTTTTGATTGTTATGGAAGGTTTTATGTTCCCAAGACATTAGGATTGAGTTAATTTTTTGGCTTGCAATTGCTTGTTCCATTTGAGAGGATTATCTATACAATGGGTTTTCTGCTTATCTTGATTGAGAAGGATCACTTGTTTATGCAAAGAAGCTTGGAAAATTTGGTTGTATAAAAGGTTAAAAGACTTTTCTAACCACTTTATCTTCATCTCTACAAATAAGGGTTGGATCCTTAAGTTTTTTAACGATATAATCAATGGGTAGCTTAGCACCATGTTGTATAAGTATATAGAAGTATGTGTTTGGATCAAAACTAAGAAATTTGTCCATGACCTTTAACATTTTGGGGTTTTTTATTCATTTCTAATATATTTTCTTTGATTAGTTATTCATTGAAATCCTCTTCTATGTATCCATCTTGCCCTCTAGTGGGTTGATTTCGATGTTGAGAGAGGTAGTCTTGATGTATACGATGGAGATCTTGTTGTGGATGATTAAAATTTAGTTTGGGTGGAGGATTAACATTTTTTGGTTCTGGAGTAGAGTACCCCATGGCATTTCAATTGGATTTTCAATGTTTGTGGTGTGAACATTTATTGTGTAAACTTTTGTGGTGTTTGGAGAATTAGAACCACTATTAGTATGGGCTCTCATTTTCTTCCTATGTTGTGATATTGTTGTTGTCATAAAAGTCCCAATAGACCTAAAGAATGGAAAAATATATATGTATGATGTTGTTTGGATTTTGGATGTTTCAATTTCAAACTTGGATTTCAAAGGATGTGTTGATAATTCTTTTGGAAAAAAGGATGATGTTCAAGCTGATATTGGATTGAATGATGTTCAAGTTAATTTTGGATTGGGTGGTGTTCAAGTTGATTTTTGATTGGATGGTTAAGCTTTGGACAAAAGGATAATAAAGTTGATTGGATTTTGATGTTCAAGGATGATGGTGTTTGATGGTCAATCCTTTAGACAAAAATAATGACAAAGTTAATTGGATTGTGCTAGATCTCATGATGTTGATGGGAGATTTGGGTTGAAATATTTGTTTGGAATAGACTCATGAGTACATGCAAAGAGATGATGGTGATGATTTGAAAATCTACGAGGGAGATAGTTCCACTAAGTTAAAAATTTCACAAGATATGGAAAGATGAGATCAAAAGATACTAGCAAGTTGATAGGTTTGATGTGTTGATGTAGAAGGATGTTTTGATGTTTATCCAAAAGGATGTTGAGGATGGTCTCATAAGGCTAATGTTTATTAAGGTTGTTGATATTTGAAGATGTTTGATGTTTATCCAAATACTATGTTGTTGTTTCCTTAGAAAAATAAGTTGAAAGAATAGTTGTGATGTTTGAGTATGAAAGGATTGTTCACAATTGTTATGACAGATGTTTTTCAGTTCCAAGATAGCAAGTTATGACAACTTTAGGTTCTGATAATTTGTAGGTTTGAGATGAAAAAATGTTACAAAAATATAGTAGTTTAGGAAAACATGTCATGCTACCCCTAAGAAAACACAAAAGTAGGAAAGAGTGACAATATGCATAGAGCAGACATGATAGAATGTGCAATAGCGATAATCTAATAACAAGAAAAAACAACAGTTTGAGAAAAAGAAACACTATATAGAAAGGGGTTCTAACATAATACAATAAAAGTAGACATGACAGAGTAAGCAATAGTGATAACATGCAGAAGTCAGAGGTGATAGTTTATACAAATGTAGTAATGTACAATAATAGATGTGACAATCTATGCTAACGTGGCAAACTATGATAGTCAAACACGAGTTTTTGTTGTTGTTTCTATGTTTCTTGAAAGTTTTGGTAAATTTTTATGTGTCAAAGTCTTAGTGCATATTTTGAAAGCAAGTGATATGAACAAAAAACATAAACAATCAGGCCTGACTCCAATTGTAAGAGATTCCATAAGCTTTCTTCTACAAAGCTCACTAGGAATAGATCAATAGAACTAAACAAGCACAAGTTGTCTAACTATAGTAGGCTTACCAAACTTGCGATTAATATGAATCTAGGGAGTGGAAGAGTAGGGTATTTTGAGGTCATGTACCACCTTGAAACCCCTCGCATTGAAAGAGCTTAGGCCCTAGCAAGACTCCTTATCTCCTCAACCAAGGATCGGACATGGCAAGTAACTTCTTGTGATGATGCTATCATGATGCACCACTATAGAGAGATGTTCAATAGGTCTTAGGATTCTAGTAAAAAATGGTTATTAGTAGGTGGAACATTCATGAACATCATCGGCTACGTAAGTGCAAGATCGAAGTCTCTAATCTTGCATCCAGTATCACCTGGACCCTCTAAGGAACGCCTAGCAATTACATACATAGATAAAACTATAGATTTCACTCTCATCCAATTTCAATAGCACATCAAAAAATGTCACTTGAGGTCGAACCCTTGGGTGATGAAGTCCCAAGGTAGGCCTCCTAACAATAAGGGAAGCTTGTGCATTGCTATTTATCATCACCCAAGAATCACATGTAGCGCAAGGGGAGAGGATACGTAGACAACACGACTTTGGTTAAAAGAAAAGAAAAGTGCAAGTTAGAGGTATTTCTCTTCACCCAAGATCACACAAGGCACAAGGGGAGAGGATATGTACACTCTAACCTACAATACATATAAAATAAATTGATTTTAAGGTACCAAATCATAAATGTGATTTCAATCTACCAATCAATAAAGCATACAAGTTCAAATGATAAAATCTTGAGAAGGAACCTACAAGAAATATGTTTTAGTAGTTTGAAATAAAATTTTCTCAAACCAATCGAAACCTACAACAAAAATGCATTAAAAGTTTTGAAAATAATTTATCGTCCCTCGAACGAATGTTGCACAAATATGTTAGATAAAAGGGCATACAACAATACACAACAAAAGGTTAGCATTAGATAAAAACCCAAAATAAAAAAGTTACTGTCAAAAAATGAAGACCAAAAACAACAATCAAACACAACAATACCTATAGAGGTAGCTCTGTTTATCTCTATATACACGAAAAAATTCCACAAAAGTGACAGTTTGTGATTGACAGGCAAGACAAGATTTTCAAACATGGCTTTGTTACTCTGACAAATACGGAAAATATTGCACAGGCATAAAAATATGATAAAAAACCTTGCATAGTAAGAAAATTAGACACGACTAGATTATCAAACGTAACTAGATTAGTAGAGGCAACCATTCATGGTCATTCGTGGGTCTGTAAAACGTAATCATGCCAAAAACCTGAAAGCATAAAAACTCAAGATAATTTTGTCAAAATAGGGACGTGAGTCCCATTGGGTGTGCCAAAAGGTGAAGTGGGGTTAGGGGAAAATGGAAATGAAATATGGATTATCAATAAAAGGGTTAAAATTCACAATACCCAAACAAAAAATGATCAAATCCCACTTAAAAATGAAATTATATGCATACATGGTTAGAAATCAGAATATAACAATGACAAATCAAATCAAAACATGAAAACAAACCAAGTGCAAACCTTTCATTCCATTTTAATGGTTGATGGTATGTTGGATTTCTCAATCAAGAATCTCTCGTGATTGCAAAATCATGAAATGATGACCTAGATGATGATAATTGCTCAAAAATGCTTAATGATATGAATGTGCTCAAGAATTCAAAGTTTCTAGGTGTTTGATAATGAGTAATGAAGGATGTTTTATAGATTTCCAAGATTATGAGCAATGATTGAGATTAAAACTTAAGACCCATGAAGGAGAGTGAATCAAGGAAGATGAGGGATCAAGATCAATTTGAACTCAAAATATCTCCACAATTTAAAGAAACTGGTTTAAGATATTTTAAAATAAAGGGTGAAGATTAGATCAAGAAATGAAGGGATGAAGATGAATGAGAAGAATGAGAAGAATGAGCTATTTTAGGATATTTTGAAAAAGAATATTCCATGGGAATATTTTGAGAGGGAAATTAAGACAATTAAATAATTTAAGATTATTTAATTATGGAGGATTAGGATATTCTTTATTAAAAAAGAATATTCCATGCAAGTAGGATGGGAAGTTAGGTAATTAAATAATCCAGTTTTATTTAGTCATGAGACATTAGAGGAAAATTAGATTTATGACTAGTTAAATAATTCAATTAGGGGATATAAGAGGAAAATTAGTGAAATATGATGAATTTAATTAAGTAATTCAATATTACTTAATTAATAGAGGAAATGAGGTGAAAATGAAAGAAAATGATGTTTAAGAGGGGGATTAGTGATGCAAATGATGAAAATACACAGATAATGATGAATATAATGAAAATGTAATATTAATGATGTGTGATATGAATTAGACAATTTTGCATGTCTACATATACTATTGCTCAAAATATGAAAATGTTTTGTTAAGGTAAGCATGCATTTATACATTTAGAATAGCCTTCAATAGAAAAAAACATGTGAAGTATAATTTTTATCTCCCCTATGCTCATGTACCTCATATGGAAGATTTTTGGGAAAATTGAACTGATGATTGAAATTTAAGAGAAGAGATCATATGAGAATGACCATGTAGAAAGTAGAAATATACAATATGTAGCAGGAAGTAGGATATGTAGAAGATTATAATTCATATATGATTGATCTTATTTATATTTATTTCATTCAAATTCAATATTTCTTAATTATAAATTGGGTTGATAAAGAAGTAACTAATAATAGGGAAAGTTCTCATAAAATGTGTTTGTAAGAACCACAAGGTCGATGCAGTCGAAGATCATTGAAAATACTATTTTTAAATCTTCCCCTAAATAATGGGTAGTTAGGAAGCAAACTAAACATTCTTCCTCATTTAGTATAGTTATTACTCTCTTTACAAGATCTATATTTGCTACAACTAGTGGTGGTGATGATGACAACCCCAATAAAGGAAGTGATCTACTAGGAGTTTGGAAGACATAAAATCTATAACCAATAAATAAGTTGGATGTAAAGAGAGATCCTCCTCAAGGGTATTAAAAGAGTAATTAGAATATTATTGTAGAGGTAACAATATTTAATGTATATATCTTCTTCTCCTCTTCTTCCTCCTCTACAATAATCACTCTCACATAGCTCATCTCCACCTCATTCATCACCTCCACCACTTGTAAACATCAATACTGATGCCATTCCAAGAATTATTATTCTTCCTTTGATACTAAAAAAAAATGTAATGTCCTTCCCCTCCCAATGGATCAAGGATATAGTGGAAAATAAGAGAAAATAGATGTAAAAAGAAGATCCAAGATTTTATACTTTGGTAACTTTGCTACAAACAAAATCACAATATAAGAAGATCCATAAAACTTCTTGATTTATGTTTGATTCCTAAGGATACCTATTTGTTGAGATTACCAATCCTATGATTGATAAGAATGAAGAGGAATTTATTAATTTTGATTTTATATTATGAGAATAGAGTTGAGCCCATCCTCACATGAAAATTACATACATAATGCTCAAGTATCTTTCAATAAAGTGATTGGAAGAGTAGAAACAAGAAAAATAAGATAAAAATTTAGAATATCATATATTAGATCCACTAATTATTCTTTTACTCAACCATTAAACTCATTACCTCCCACTAATACTTCTCCAAATGACATTGATTAAGAAATAATAGAGAAAATCAACAAATAACAAGCTTATACAAGAGAAACCAAAGCTTGGGCAGGAAAGGCACTCTTAATGGTTTGATTTATATTGATAGATCAATGAAAATACATGAACAAATTACTAGAAAAAAAGAAGGAATTTGATGGTGAAAGTCAAGTTTCAAGAAAAGAATTTGGGTTTCATACTAATATTTTTATGGAGCTATGATAAATGTTTAAAATTAATACAAATTTTTTGATTACAAAATAAATATTTAGCAAAATAGAAGAAAATGATTCCCCAAAATGGGAAAAAAGTGTTGAGTGGAAAATAATGGTCATAAGAGGGTAAACACGTAATAATGAGTCCCAAACTTGGGATAGTGGATTTTTTAATTTGGATGGAGGCGAAAAGTAGGAAACATATTTGTTCATACGTGCATCAAAAATCTCATTCATTTGAAGGTTTTAAATATAAAAAAATCTTCAAACAAAGGTAATTTCCATAAATGAACATAAATTACCATAAAATGAATAAAAAGGGATCTTTGAATGAAGGTCCCTTTTTCCATTTATGGAAATTACCTTCATTCAAAGGTTTTTGAAAATTTTATTTCATGGAATAGACATAACTTTGTTCAAAGTTCCTTGAGTACCTTCTTTCAAATGAAGGTCCTAAAAGTGACCTTTCCACCTTAAGCCTTAAACTTTCCTCAATTTTTTTTAATTTCCAACCTTGGTTTGGACTAACAAGTGGAATGAATATGATAAGATTATTTGTAGGACCATAGTACTCAAAATAAGCTTTCTAATGAGTATACTTTTGAATATATTTAATTTAATTATTATATTTATTTTCTATTTTCTAGTGAACATAAGTTTTTCAACAATCATCAAAAGGAGGAGTTAAGTGGGGAAATGACGATGGTAGGAGCGAGGCAACTATGTTGGTGCACGACTAGCTGCAAGGTGCGGCCTGCATGTTAGCTTTTTGTCCTTACATGCATGTTATGTGGGCGGGGATTCTTTGGCAATAGGTTGGTGGTGTGCATGGGGGGTGTTTGAAGTGTGGGGGGGATTTTTTTGTGCTTGCAGGTGGGTGTCATCTCTAGCATGGGTTGTGGGCATTCATCTTTATTTTTTATTTTTTTGGGCAATGTTTTTATGGCATCTAGTATAGGTTTAGGAAATCATGCAGACTTGTCTTTTTCAAAGATGGTGATAGGGGTTGTCTCCTCTCCATCTGATAATTCTAATGCTATGAATTTCTTAAGTAAATCTCTAAACGATGGGGGGTCTTCTTGTAGTAGGCCTTCATGTGCACCAAAAGTTAATGGGTGTTTGGAGAGGAGTTCATTTCAACCTGCTTTGGTTATCTAATAGGACTTAGTTGTCGAGGAGGTTAATTTTTTTTATGAAAATTGCTACCAAAGAGGGTAGCACTCTTCATTAAAACTTCTAGAAAATTACATGATTATAGAGCTATAGTCATTTGTCTTGTTCTTGTACAATGTAATAAGGCTCGTAGCCAATTCAGTTAGTCTACCAACTTCTGCATCATGTTCACAACCATTTTAATTTTCTTGTTCCTCCTTATTTTATTTGCATCCAATATATCGCAAATGGTTCCTTTCTCTGGGTCTTTGTAATAGGTAGAGATGACAATGACATCATCATTAATAAATTTATCCTTCAAATAATGTTCCATCAACTTGCTTATCATTTTCTTGACTGCTATCCACATAGTTTTTGATAGGAAGATGACTATCAGTGCGTTGTCGTGGAGATGCCGAAAGTCTAGGTGCTGCTCTTCGATAACATTATTTATCACAACCTTTATCTTTGGCCTGCTTGCTTTGATGAGCCTTGTGATTTGGGTGTCACCATCCTTTTTCGGGTGGGAAACACCATCCTCCATCATGCACCTACAAATAATGTTAGGAAACTTCATTTCTCTATTTCAAATTTTAGAAAGAGGCATACCAATTTAAAGGTAACACTAGGTGCTTCTCGCTTTTGATAACCCATGAAAAAATCTTGCTTAACCCAAAGTGGGATTCAATCTTTGAGTCCATAAGATTTGGGGATATTTCTTTGGCCTTTACTAAGGTATGAAGGGTACATGGGGTAGTTCTCCACCACATATTGTGTGGTTCAAATCTTCCTTTTACCTCAATTTTATAGGGCATTGACTTTAAGAATTTTGTCTAGACCTACCCAAGCATTAGGATTGTTTGATGCATTCAAAGTTTCATGTTGATCAATGCCACAATTTGAAAGATAGTATGCGACATGATTTGCTTCCCTTTACACATGGGTAAGCTTATATTCATTTATATGTTGCAGTACACTACTTATTTTCTCGATCCACATGCGAAGCTTCCAGCTTGGGGAAAACTTCGTACTCACTGCTCTTATTACAATTTCATAATCACCTTCTATATCCACATTATGCCAGCCTTTTTCCACACAAGTCTTAACACCTTCTAGAAGTGTTGTGCATTTCGCTTTATTGTTTGTCCCTTGAGGCAGTTTTATCGATGCTACCCATATGAGATTTCCCTTGTCATCCCTTAACACAAAACCTGCACCTGAGGGCTCATGATTTCCCCTTGAGGCCTCATCAAAATTGACCTTCAATCTACCTTTTGGAGGAAGAAGCCACTTGGGGTTGCCACAAGATGACTTATTCTTTAGAAGATGTCCTTTGGGAGGATTTATGGTGGCCAATTTCTGAGCATCTTTTGTTCCCAAGTCGATATGAAATTATACTTCTATTTGTTAATTGTCCATTAAGATGTTCACTTATACCTAACTCAATTTTATGGAGAAGGCCACTTATATGCATCATTTTCTCTTTGAAAATTCTTGCATTTATTTCTTTCCATATCTACCATATAATCATGGCAAGGGTTTCATACCATAGTCCTTCCATTGCCAATCCTTTATATAAGCAAGGCCAAGATTTAAAAATTTCTTTCAAATTATTTAATAATGATCCTTTCCATTCATGTTTGGCACAAAAGAAAGAACAACAAACTTGGGCTACTTCACATTGCACAAGTATGTGGTTCACTATTTTATTGCTCTTGTGACACATGACACACCAATATGTACCTTGAATACCAATCCTATTTAATATTTCACCTTTGAGAATACATTCATGAAGGGTAGTCCAAGCGAAGGCTCCAGACTTTGGGAGGACCCTATTTCCCCAACAATGGCCATGATGACTCCAAATTTTCTTTTGCAATTATTTTGTAACCCATTCTTGCCGAATATGCTCTAGATTACCAAAATATGGTATCTTCTTCAAAAATTAGAACTTGCCTATTTTTCAATTCCTTCTCAATGATGGAATTCGTTGGCTTAGATAAGAAATCAAAATGATTCCAAGTGCATTTGCATCTACCATTCACCCAAATTATGTTTAGGTAGTTTCTAGCTTTCTCCCCAAAAATTGCATTTGATAGACGAATCAACCCTTCCATATTTGACAATCATTAAGGAAGGGATAGAAATTCCAAGATTCATACCAAAATGATGCTTTCCTCCCATATTTTATGCACCAAGATAAATGCTTAGTTATCACATCCTTGCAACTCAATAGAAAATTCTAAATTGTCAAACCCTTGGGGGATTCACCACAAGCAGTTGTTTTCCTAGTTCGTCAATATCTAGGTATTTTGATTTCAGCAACTTGCTCCATAGAGCATCAAGATTTTTGAACAGTCTCCATGAAATTTTGGTACCTAGCACCCTGTTTAAAAATCTTAAATCTTTAATTTTTGCACCCCTTGCTCTTTTGTACATTTCATTGAATCCCACAATAAACATGGGATTTTCTTCTTATTGTGAGTGCCATCCCAAAAAAGTTTATTTTGTACACCTAACTGACGCTTCACCACCTTGCAAGGGATTTCAATGCATGACAACATGTAAATGGGAATTGTGGCCAAAATAGATTTCACCATAATCACCCTTCCCCCTAGTGATAACCACCAGCCTTTCCAACAATCAATGCATCTACTACATTTGTTTACTATTTCTTCCCACAACTTGAAGTTAACCACTCCCCTAAACAACAATATGCCAAGATATTTGATAGGAAGTTGGCTAGTTTTGAAGCCCAAAAAGAAAATTAATTTTATGTTGGGTGGAATGATTTGTATTGAAGAAAAATATGTTTGATTTTAAAATGGTGGGAAAAGAGGATCCTAATCCCTTAATGCAAAGACCCTAAGATCTAATGTGCCTTTCCCCAAATTTTATTAGAATACCAACCACAAAGCCCAAAGATTGACTTTCAACCTCAATGGTGAGTCAATCAGACCTGGGTTGGTAATTCTTTAGGGTCTTAGGATGATTAGGAATGATTTGAAATAATGAAACTAATTGAACTATATGACCTAACATGTAAATTTATGCAAATTCCCAAAGATACACAAACTGTAACAACACTTTGCACACAAATCTAGGAGATATCAGAGAGCATGTACCTATCACAAAAATTTGGTTCTAGAATGTGCAGAGGGACTGGTTTGTCCCTAGGCAAATGGTTCTTTATGATCGTTTCCAAAAATTCAAAATCTGATGATGTAGTCCTTTGTCTACACTCTGTTCCTATACTTGCAAATCTTTGTCTTTGGATCTGAACTTGCAATAAATCTACAAAAGAAATTATTCATTTGTTTGTATGGGGGTTTGCCTTGGTCAAACCCTAGTTTTGCAATTAAACCTTGATTAAAACCATGATAAAAGATAGTGTGTAAGCCCGACTCTTATGTGTGTCTAAGGTTGTTATGAGCTAAGATGCAAAAAAACCCTACTCAAGTGCATGAGAGTATGATTCCTATATGATAATGATAAGATCCACTTAGGGAGAAGTCAAAACACCCTAAATAAATCTAAAAGACAATGATACCTTGTTGTAGGCTACTAGTAGAATGAAGCTTGAAGATGATAACACTAGGAAACAAGCCATTAGGTAGAGGGAAGTGGCCAAATGCATCTCTCAATCCTAGAATCCATCATGTTCTTCTATAGGGATCAACCTTTAATCATATGAAAAACTTTATCAAATATACTAATGGGCTTGAAGACCTACAATTTCAAGTAATGCTACTCTAAGACTGTGAATTTTGGCTTGCTTGAATCTTCTCCTTTTTCATATCTTTCTTGTATTTCTCCATATAGTTTGAAATGATGAAGAGACTAGGTTTTTATAGGCATTTGTCTAATTTCCCAAAAATTAGATCCCGATAGTCAACATTTGCAAGTTGAATTTTGAATGTTAAAATTCCACCAAGAAGTTATTAAAATTTGGGCCTTGGCTAATGAAGGCAACTCATTCACCCATGGGCTAATGGGTCTTGGCCCAAATTTCCAGCACAATTGTTTCAAGGTAATTTAATGATAGGTTTTATTTTTTCAATGCTTGTTTTAGTGTTGGAAAATAATAAAAATAGGCTTTGGGATGCATAATAAAGGGAATTAGGGCCTATTTAGAAAGGGTTAAAATGTATAAATGCAAGGTCACTAAAAATAGGTCCAAACTAAGTGTGAAATTATACTATCACCTACAAGGGAGTACACTTTTCGACACTACATTTAGTCCCCACTTTAGCAACCATATGATGCCACTTGTGTATGCAAGCTAAAGTACTGAAAGTAAGTCATGTTTCATAGAAGTATACTCACATATATTTCATTTGTGAAAGGGAAGAATGAATCCCCTAGTGTAGTTATCTGCAAAACCGATTCATTAGCTATTCAAAATCAACTTATTCTTTGAAATAGACATGTCAAAATTCTATGAAGAATCATATTCAAGGGTAGATGTATGCCCCCTTGATTCTTTTTTCTTTATGGAGGTGGAATTAGGGTAGCAATCTAACCTCATCAAATTACTAGGTTTTGTGATGGAAGTGCTTATGAGGTTATGAGATCATAACACCATATATCAATAAACATTGGATAATATCGAGGAAAAAAATATGAATCCAACATAATAGACGACATCTAAAACAAAGTTCTCTAGCCCCCATTATGGTGAATTAAGTGAAATGTACTACTAATAAATTTTCCTAGAATGGAGACCCTATCCTAAATTCTCTATGCCATTTTGGCGACAATGTCCAAGGGAAATTTTACTTTGCTTTTATACTATTTTGTTAACCAATTTTTCTTTCACTGATCACTTCCTTTACTTCTTTCATATTCCGCCACATACTCATCAACATTTAGGAGGATGATTATTTACCCTTCTCCATGAGTAGGTTACATGGATGACCGAGGAGGAGGAGACTCTTTGTGTTACTAGATTGTTTTGGATATACCTCATTGCCACCCATGAGGTTTCATGATGCTATGTTGATGGCGTTAGTTGAGTCGTGGGATATGGATACTTGCATATTTAATCTCCCAATAGGGGAGATGATAGTGACATTAGATGACATCCGCTGTATTCTTGGGATACCTATCTGGGGTGAGACTGTTCACCTTGAGGAGGATCGCACACCCTAACAGATGCGTGATATTCAGTATTGAACTAGTCATTGTAGAGATTCTATATTGTGCATCGAGCTCTAGTGGCTTTTGTATGCTCATGCTACTTTAATTCAATTGATTATGTGTGTGGATTTTTTACTAGCTCTTGTACCTAATGGATGAGGCATGTACCTTGAGGGAGGCCTCACAGATACTATACATGAGATGGAGTGGTATTGTACATTTTATGCATGGGGATGAAGCATGCTTTCTCACCTTTATTATGATATTAGTCAGTTTATTTATCAAGAGATTCACAACATAATACATTGTACACTTCTTTAGGTGTGGGCCTTTGAGCATATCACATGAACTAGGCTGATTGGATATCCCACTATAGCAACCAACATTTATCCATGAGCCTACAACTATACTCCAAGGTGAGCCTGGTAGTGTGTGAGATCTATTACACTACGGAGTCAAGATTTATTATCTTGAGGAGGATGGCATAGTATGGAGTCCATACAAGACTCTACCATAGTGGCTAGACCTTACACGATAGCTGACCAGGATGCAATAGGTTAGATTATTTGTTGGACGAAATGACTACATTATGATGCCATTCTATTAATCAGGTCATGCATCAATTTAGATAGATTCAGATAGCACCAAGGCCATGAACTACATTCTTGAGAGCTGCACGTATTGGTGCGAGGCCAAGAGACATTCATCATCCTTCCATCGATGACATCATTTATAGTGACTTAGATGATAAGGACCAGGATGCACCTCCAACATCTGACTTAGATGATGTAGGCACCATTATAGCCTATTAGTGATGGTGGGTGAGAGCATGAACTCCACATGTCTTCCCTAATGATCATCCCACATGCGATGACAAACCTCTACCGTATTAAGGAGATGAGAGAGAGTATGAGAATGTGGATGGAGATACCAGTGATGACAATGATATAATAAAGGATACACAGGAGGATGCAGACCAATAGCCTATAGGAGAGGATTCTAAAGAGCCAGTAGAGGCCATGGATGCCCTCGAGGAGAGACTGACATATCATCCTCATGTCATCCAAGCACATAATGACTACAATAGAAATCTCATCCCATGAGCGTGGAGAGTGCAACAATGCTACACCTACCACACTTCCTACCGGTGAGAGGAGTCTCGACAGGGAACCTATTGTATCTTATCGAGATCTCGATTGGCGAGATGGTGATCCATGTAATGATATGTTATTTATCTTTTTTATATTTTAGTTATGCATTACTTGTTATATCTTGTTTTGACTTATGTTATGTTTTCTTTCTTGTAGTTGAGACACGGGAGTGGATAGACTTCTTCAGTTGAGTCACCATGGATATGACACCTGCCATGCTCCCACAACAGATGACACGAGTGGAGCATAGGACACCACCTAGCATGGGGTGCCATGCTGACCTATTTGAGTCCTTATCTAGATGGAGGATAGCTTATGATGATGCCATGAATACCATCGACTTGTCTAGAGCCAAGATTGAGGAGGCTAGAGCTATGGAGGAGCAATCTAGAGTTGTACACAAGGAGCTTAGGATGACGTATGAGGAGCTCAAGACTACATATGAGGAGCTTCAAGCCTTTTGGATTCCTTTTGAGAGTGATTCATAGGCTTTCATGTGGTCAAAATTTAGCAGGTTGTAGGCGGAGCTCACTAGAGTGCAGCCAGATAGGGATCAAATATATCAGGAGTGTGTTGCATCACTCATACATGAGGGGATAGCTAGAGGTGAGGTACAAGGCCTTCAAGATTGGATGAGCTCTATGAGCCGCTCCTGCTCCACTGTATCTCAGCAAGCACTAGTACTAGGCCTCAAGGAATCTGGTAGCCATAGGCCTCCCTAGATGTACTATGTTAAATCACACCACATTTTGTTACCGTGGTGATCCTGTATATAAACTTTATGATCTTCTACATATATGTGAGCATGTTTTATTTTGTATGAGTTTTTATTTTGATTAGATGTCAATGTGATCTATTAAACAATCTTGGTAAGATTATTTAATAAATGTTTCCATGATCTAATTGTTATGTGACCTAATTAACATTGTTGTTTACTTAGATAAAACATTTTATTAAGTGTGATATATTAAACTAGAAGCCCTTATGGTCTAATTTGGAAATTAAATGCATGTAATGATCTAATTTAACATAACACACATATGATTGAATAGCATGTAAAAGAAAGTAATAATTAAAACCAATGAACAACTACTCAAAATAATTCAAGGCACACTACAATTTTTTTCAAGAACAAAGCAATACGAGATTAAATAGAAAATTGTCTACCTAATCTAACAACATGCTTTAACATACATACTATTCAAAAATATTGTTGTGTAATACCTACGCAGATGTGTATCATTGATAGGATCTTCGAGAGGTGTTCCATCCATTGTTTTCATTATATATGCTCCAGAGCCATAGTGTTCTTCAATGATATAAGGGCCTAACCAATTTGGGTTAAACTTTCCTTTTTCTTTTGGAGTGGTATTAACATTGCACTAATTTTCATATAACACCATATCCCCTTTGTTAATGAGCAAGGAATAACACTATTATTGTAACTATGATGCATTATTTTAGAATAATCTTGGAGATGTTCGAGAGCATTTATACGTTGTTCATCAAGCATTTCAAGTTTTTGTAACCATTTCTCTTTATATGTGTGATCATCAATAATGCCCCCGAGAGAGATTCTTAAAGAGGGAGTTTCTAATTCTAAAGGCATTATTGTATCAACACCATAAACAAGATTATAAGGTGTATTTATTGTGGATGTTTGGATACTCTGTGATAAGCCCACAACGCATAAGATAGCTAGGTATGCCAATCCTAGTTATGTTTATTTACCATTTTTTGTAAGATTTTCTTAAGTATTTTTTTTGTTGCTTCCACTTGACCATTGGATTGTGGGTAATAATGTGTTGAAAAGCGATGTTGAATGTGAAATGTCTCCAAAAATTTCTTCACTTCATTGTTCTTGAATGGTATGTCATTATCTGAAACTAATGTAGAAGGAAGACCAAATCGAACAATAATATTTTTCAAGATGAAATGATAGATTACATCGATGTCATGGAATGAAGAGGAATTACCTCTACCAATTTTGTGAAATAATCTGTGGCTGTAATTATAAACATTTGTCTAGAGGAGGAAGGAGGGGATTTTTTTAATGAGATCTAAACCCCATACCGAAAATGGCCAAATAGGGACTTTGGGTATGAAGTTCAGAAGTAGGAGCATGAATCAAGTTATTAACATGATCGAAACAATATTTTTCCATATTCTGTCAATAGTATCCTATGTGGATTAACTTTTGAATTAACGATCTTCCCTTGAAATTCCCCCCATAAGAACTTGCATGAGCATCTTCGAGGGCTATAGGAATTTCAATTTGTTTAAGGAATCTAAGCAAAACACCATCGAAGGATTGCCTATATAAGACATACGCTAGGAGTATATATCTAGTTGTATGTTTCCAAATACAAGTTCTAGTGTTCATAGTAGTTGGTTCAGGAGAGGTATCTTATTTTAAATAATTAAATATTAGTGCATACCATTCACTAAAGAATTCAATACTGGAAACTAACACTTCTTTCACCAGTTCATCTATTGATTGTTTTATGACCATGTGGACTATGAATGTAAAATCCATAGAAGGATCCTTGAGAGAAACAAGGGAATCAACACTTGCCATTGCATCTGCTATCAATTATCCTTCTGTGGAACATTTTTAATGGTGTATGATTCAAAACATTCGAGCAATGTCATTGTGAGAGTTTTATATTGGGATAATTTGTTATGTTTTTCATCTAAGAGCTTTTCAATTTCAGCCTTAACGAATAAAGCAATCTTAGGATTCATCTTGCATATCTTTTGTCTTACCAGTTTAGCATCTTTTTCAAGGACAATGTTGTGTGTAACTATCTTAGGATCAATACCTAGCATATTTGAATAAGTCCAAGCAAACATCTTAGGAAAGTCATGTAATAATGTTGCTTGATATTCTTGTTCATCATCATCAAGGCACTTTACTATTTGAATCACCTTCTCTTCATTAGATCTATCTATTGGTATTTTTATAATATCTCCCAAAAGTAATGCACTTTGTTTTGGAACCTCAAGGATTTGTTTATTTTCATCTTGTTCAGTATCAATTGATTTAATTTCTTCTCCAAAGTATCCTGTATTGAAACAATAGGTGAATCTTCTATTGTGATGGTGATTTGGTTAAACAACATAAGCTCCCCAAAAATCTGCCAAAGATTCATAATTTTGAAAATTATCCATTTACATGTCATTATATGTGGTATCTATTAATTTAGGATGCATCAATTTGAGAGTTGTATTTGAAGAATATTGCATGATAACATTAATATTAAGTGAAGGCCTTTTTGATGCTTTCATTATCTTTGAAGGGCAATATCGAATACCTCTTATTGTCTCTTGTATGTTGGGCTCTATGGAAACTCCAATGTCTTGCTCTTTCACTTCACATCCATTTCCATTATAGCCAAATTGTTTTAACAATTGATATCCTTTTCCATAAAGTTTGTCCATTTCTTTTGAGGAAGGTGGTTTCTCATGATATATCTTAGCATAGGTTGATGTGTAAGTTGTATCTTCTTCTTTACTATAAATTGTGGATTCAAATTCTTTTGATGACTTCGCTGTATCTTTTGTTGATATCACCATTGTTTCTTTTTCTTTTTCAGATGTCATTGTTGTGATTTTGTATTCGCCCATGAAGGGAGGTGTGAAATCTAATGAACCCAATCATCTTTTGACAATTTTGAAACCAATGAAAGACAATCATCTTTGTCCTCTTCTTGCAAAGGTTGCACTTTTGAAGATGGTATCAATGTCCTCAAAGGACTTCCTATTCCTTTGTCAGTTTGTAAATAGTTTTCGAATTTTGGATTAGCTTTTATTGTGTAAACATTGTTGTAGGTGTATTTTAGTAGACAATGTAATGTTGAGGGTATTGCATTTATTTCATGAATCCACAATCTACCCAAGAGAAGATTATATGAAAGGTCATTGGGCATGACATGGATGGCGGTTTGTAACATAACCTTGCCAACTTTTATAGGTAATGTTATCAAACCAAGCGATTTCTTTCCCACATTATCAAAACCACAAATAGATAAAGAATCTAGTTGAAATTTAGTTTTGTCCACTCCAATTTTTATCCAAAAGGTTAAAACTACAAGCATTGATCACCAAACCATTATTAATGAGAGTATGCCTAATCCCAAACTTGTTAATGATAGCTACTATCATCAAAGCATCATTTCATTTTCATTTTTCCAATGAGGGTATCTCACTTTGATGAAAGAAGATATCTATATTGACGAAATTCATAACTTGAATTAGGGTTGCCATATCATTTGGTTGTACACTAGGAGGAACCACAACCTTTTACAAATATTTTTGAAGCATGCCATGCTAATTGGATGATGTTTTAATGAGATACCATAAATAAATCTTAGCAGGAGTATTGCAGAGTTGTTCCATAAGATCATACTCCTTTCTAATATGCAAAGGTAAGCGAGGGACACTATGCAAGATTGGTTATGGAAGTGGTATTTATTTCTTATTATTCCTTGTGTTATAATAATTTTGTCTCGGTTGCTTATTATTCCTTGTGTTATATGTATGAGAAATGGTATTATAACTTGGTACGATACATGGTTGCTAGTGAGTTGTTTTATAAAACTTAAGATATGACCTTGAGGTTTTGGTTTGTTTTGAGGTGGTCCTAAGATAAGCATGGGTTTTTTTTGGGTTTGGGGTTGTTGTGAAGGTGGGTAAATTATGAGTTGAGGTGTAATTGCATTGACTATTCTTTGTTGTGTTGTGTTGTTACAAGCCTTAGTGGATGATTTTGGTGAGATGAATTCATCAAGGGCTTCATCTAACATATCAAAGTCACCACTACTAAAGGGCTTGAGAGATATATGAATTTATAAAAAGAGATCTGACATGATCAAATGACTATACTTTCTCCAAGGTTTATCATTAATTTGTAATATATGCATTAAGGTTTTTTTTAGGAAATGTGTTGGGATACCATAAGGTTTTGAATGTTTGTAAAATGAAAACCAATCTATCCAGACTATGCAATGATTCAAAAAATATAAACAATGCTTCTAAAAATCTAAAAAAAATCAATTATTGAAAAGTAAAATGTTCTCAATCTAAGAAAAATAACCACTTTCTTTATCATACAAAACACTGTCTCATAATTTCAAAACAAAGATTTACTGACAGAAATAGAGTTTAAATACAAAGACAAAAATGTGTGCAAAAGTTTTTTTGAACACTTGAACAAGGATAGGGTCGCCCAAGGGTGAATGAGTCTTTTTACAGGGCTTTGAAAAACTAAAAACTAAGTGTTCAAGTTACTATTTAAATGATTACTATTTCTAGTTGGAAAATGATTCTACAGTGACTATTTTTTCCAGAATTTTATGATGAGATGCAAGTGCAAATGTATGACAATGTATAAATAAAAGTGACAATTTTGAGAGTAATTTTAAAGGAAATTTTGATCTAAATGACTGAAACACAAACTAATGTAAACTATGATGCTATATTTATGCAATATTTTTAGATTTTTACGAGTTTGAATGATGCAAATATACAATATGTAACCCTAAATGAAGAATGCAAAACACAACGATGCAAAACCTAGATCTAGGGTTTGAAAGACTTCCAAATTAAAAATTTTATGATGTTTCATGTTGGGTTCACAAAAATGAAATGACGGGAAAAGGGGATCCTAGGCCCTTAATGAAAATAATCTAAGATCCAATGTGCCTTTCCCCAAATTTCATTAGAATACCAACCACAAAGCCAAGAGATTAACTTTCAACCTTAATGGCGAGTCAATCAAACTTGTGTTGGTAATTATTTAAGGTCTTAGGATGATTAGGAATGGTTTAAAATAATGAAAATAAATGAACTATATGACCTAACATGTAAAATGCAGATTCTTAAAGATACACAGATTGTAATAACACTTTGTAGGTAGATTTGGGAGATATTAGAGAGCATGTACCTATCACCAAAATTTGGTTATGGAATGTGGAAAGGGACCGGTTCTCCCCTAGGTGAATGGGTCAATATGATCCTTCCAAAAACTTCAAAATATGATGTTATAGTCCTCTAACTACACCCTATTCTTGTACTTGCAAATCTTCATCTTCGAATCTGAACCTACAATAAATCTATAAAAGAAATTGTTTGTTTGTTTGTATGGGGGTTTGCCTTGGTCAAACCCCAATTTGGTAATTAAAACTTGATAAAAATATAATAAAAGATAGTGTGTGAGCCCTAACCTTATGTGTGTCTAAGGTTGTTATCAGCTAAGATGCAAAGAAACCCTACTCAAGTGCATGAGAGCATGATTCCTATATGATAATGATAAGATCCACTTAGAGAGAAGTCAAAATTCCCTAAATAAATCTAAAACACAATGATACCTTGTTGTAGGCTTCTAGTATAATGAAGCTTGAAGATGAGAACACTAGGAAACAAGTCATTAGGTAGAGGGAAGTGGCCAAATGCATCTCTCAATCAAATTTCAATCATGTGACAAACTTGATGAGATTTGTAAATGGGCTTGAAGACCTGTAATTTCAAAGAATGCTGCTCCAAGACTTTGAATTTTGGCTTGCTTGAATATTCTCCTTTTTCATCTCTTTCTTGTCTTTCTCCATCTAGTTTGAAATGGTGAAAAGACTAGGATTTTATAGGCATTTCTCTAATTTCCCGAAAATTAGATCCTGATAGCCGACGTTTGCAAGTTGAATTTTGAATGTTAAAATGCCACTTAGAAGCTATTACAATTTGGGTCTTGACTAATGAAGGGGACCCATTCGCCCATGGGTGAATGGATCCTTTCCTAAATTTCTAGGACACACTAGTTTCAGGGAAATTTAATTATAGGTTGCATTTGTTCAATGCTTGTTTTAGTGTTATAAAATGATAAAAATAGGCCTTGGGATGTATAATAAAGGGAATTAGGGCCTATTTCGAAAGGGTTAAAATGTATAAATGCAAGGTCACTAAAAATAGGTCCAAACTAAGTGTGAAATTGTACTATCACCTACATGGGACTACAATTTTCTACACTACAAATTTATCTGAGTTAATTTTCTTCCCTACTTCGACATTGAATCTTTCAATTGCATTATTTATAGCTTCCACCTCTTGCATGGTTGAGCACCCTTATAGGATTGTATCATCAACAAAGAGTTGATGGGATATTGCTGGGAGCATCTGAGCAACTTGAATGCCTTTCCATCTTCCTCATTGTTTCAAATTTGACATGTGGTAATTGAACGCATCTGCCATTAAGACAAAAAGAAAGTGGGAAAGGAGATCTCCTTGGTGCAGACCTCTAGCACCACTGAAAAACCACAAGGAGAAAAAATTAAAATAATTGAACATCTTGGTGTTGAAATGCAGTAAAATACCCACTTCAACTAGCCTTCATCAAAACCCATTTTACTCATTGCTTTCATCAAGAAATGCCAACAAACCCTGTCATATGCATTACTCATATCAAGTTACACCACCATTCCTTTCTTGTTTGTTTTCTTCAAAGTATGTATGACCTCATGGTCAAATATTATACCATTTGTGATATTTCTCTCTGGGATGAAACCGCTCTGTTCTTGTGAGATGATGCAAAGGAGAATCTTCTTTAGTTGGTTATCCATTACTTTAGTAATGATTTTGTAAATTGAGTTGCATAATGAAATGGGTCTAAAGTATGAGAAAGAATCATTGTTCTCCTTCTTTGGGATCAAAACAATATTAGTATTGTTTAAATCCTTTAGCATTTTAGTTTTTTTTTTCGTGTTTCCTCCACCACTTCAAATATTTCTTGACCCATAAATTCCTAGTAGGTTTGATAAAATAGTGTGTTGAACTTGTCAGGCTTGGGAGCCTTATTGGGATGCATTTAAAAAGTGGCAGCTCAAACCTCCTCCTTTGTGACAATGATGTCTAACATCTTTCTATCATCCGTTGTTACTACCTTTTCCAGGTCTGCGAGGATTTCCCCTTGTATTATCTTTGAATCACCATCCTCACCATCCCCACCCAAAAGTGAATTGAAATATTGCACCCCTACTTTCTGTATATATTTCTCATCTGTTATGTAACTTCCATCTGGGGTTTTTATCTGGTTAATTCTATTCCATCTTCTTTTGAATTTTTTTGAGTTGTGAAAAAAAATAGTATTTTGATCACCTTCTTCCAACCAGGTATCTCTATATTTTTCTTTCCAGTAGCATTCTTCTCTTACAATAATTTCATTATATTTTTCCATCAAAAATTTCTCTTTCTTTCATTCAATTGAGGACATGCCTTTTTAAAAATAATATCTCCCAATGCTGTTAACTCAACTTCTAATCGTTCTTTCTCCTCAAAAATGTTTTTGAAAGAGGAATGATTCCATTCTTTCAATTTAACCTTTGTTCTCTGTATTTTTTTGAAAAATGAACATTTTGGTCCCATTGATTTGCAAAGGTTCCTACCACCATTCCTTTAATAAATCCTGAAGCTCTGAGGATCTTAACCACATCCTTTCAAACTTAAAGTGCCCCTTTATTGGTTTGGCTTCTTAGCATACTGTAAGTTCAATAGGGTAATGGTCCAAAGTAGGGATATACCATATTGAGGATTTTGAAAGGATGTCACATTGTAACTTGGCTTCGGTGATCAAGAATTTGTCTAGCCTTTCAGCTATATCAGTAAATCCTTTCCTCTATTGTTCCATGTAAAGATACCATTTGATGCTTTGATATCTATCAATTGATTTTCTTCGACAAATTTGATAAAATATTTTTGTGCTTGGGATATTCTGTGAATGCCCCCAGTCTTCTCACTTAAATCTAGAATTGTGTTGAAGTCCCGCTACTTTAGTTTTTACATCACCTATTTCTCTAGACACCATTTCCTAGACAATTTTTTTTCTTCTATTTTAATTGGCCCATATATATTAAACATTTCAAAAGAAAAATTAAAATTTAGTTTTTGTACCTTGACTTTTATCTGGTGCATATTTGATCCCCTTGATTCCAATCTGACTCTTCCCTAATGCCAAAGAACATTCAATCCACCCACAACACCAACTACATCAAGAAAGATGCTTGCCCATCCTTCATAGTATCTTGTGAAAGACTTTGTTTCGACTCCCTCTATTTTAGTTTTGTGTAGGAGAATAATATATGTGCTTTGCTTATCCAAATGGCATTTAATAGATCACCTCTTGTTAGGGGCATTGAGACCCCTAACATTCCATGTTAGGATCCTCATCTCCCTCCAAGGGATAGATTACCTCCCTTGGATCTCTGTTGAGAAATGGTGCCTCAATTACCAGCTTGGACCTCTGTCAAGAAAGGACTTGGTGAAAAATGACTTGCTTCTGCCCTTAACTGCTTTACCGCGGTAGTTTGGTTTTGCCTTAGTGGTACCGCAGTGGTGACCTGGTGGTTACCACTTCACCATGGGCGGTGATTCCACTCACCGCGATGGTCGCGGTGAGGCCGCCTGCATTTTGTCTGGCAATTACCGCCACACCATGGGCGATGAGTTTGCTCACCGCTGTGGCCGAGTGAGACCGCTAGCGGTCTGCCAGGCGATCACCGCCCTACCGCGGGGTGGCCTAGCGGCCCCCATGGTAGCACGGTGTGACCACCTACGGTTTGCCTAGCGGTTACCGTTGCACCACGGTAAGGATGGACGGGCTCAATGGCAGCACGAGGTAGATAGAGATAGAGCTCGAATGAGCTTACCGCCACACCGTGGGGTGACTTTGTGAGCTCAACAGTAACACAGGTAAAGTCAAGGAGAGCTCAGATGAGCTCATCGCTATACCATGACAGGTGGAAGTCAGCTCGGTGGTAGCGCGAGGAAGTTTGGATGAGCTCGGGTCAGTTCACCGCCATATCGTGACAGGTGAAGGTGAGCTCAGCGGTGACGCAGTAGGAGCTCGGATGGACTCGGAGCTCAGTTAACCAAGCTTGACCGAGCTGGATCGAATGTGAGAGTGATCAATGAATGTTAGAAGGACATGTGGCTCAGTGCCAGGATGTTGATTGGCTAAAAGCCAAAACAATTAAAGGCAATTATTGTAGGACGAGTTTCAGCTGGAGATAGGACCCGATTTAGGCAAGGAATTGAATGCCTGGGTGGTTTGATGCAACAAGATATGTCAGTTAAGATCAAATAGTGTGATTGGATGATCGGTGCATGAATCTGAAGTCTACGATTGGGTTGTGACATTGAATGAAAATGTAAGACTTGACAGTCGAGTACATTATACATATGTAACCCAAAAGGTGATGGTTATGCATGCAAGTAGTTGCTAAGCAAGTAAGAACTAGATTGTTGTTATGAGTTGATCAGAGAGTGAAGAATGAAGCTTGTATGTAATATTTTATTACTATAATACAAATTGGCTTTGCTTGGTGTGGTAGGTTTTTCACCTTAAAAGGTTTTCCCACGTAAATACTTGTGTCAATCTGTGAATGCTTATTTTCTGTTATCTGTTATTATTGCATGTATTCATCTCAGTAGTTTTAAGAAGCTATAGAACTCATTTTTTCTCTTCTCCCCTGTTGTATTAGTGTTAAGGGAAGGTATTCCGCACTGTTTTCTTTCCCTTCAAGTGGTATCTGAGCCTGGCCAATTGTGTTATCCTTGATTGAAAGGTCAGATTTTTGTGCTAATACTATTTCAGTGGGAGTGTTGCATTGTTAAAACTTGTTTATGTTTGAGATGGCGAGTACATCAGGTAGAGTAGAGATTGAAAAATTCAATGGCAGAAACTTTGAGTAATGGAAACTCAAAGTGGAAGACTTTCTGGTGGATAGAGACCTCTGGATAGCAGTGTTTGGAACTATGTCACAAAGTATGAAGTAAGAGGATTAGGACCTTGCTGATAGAAAAGCAAGAGGTCTAATAAGACTGAGTCTGGCCGATTCTGTACTCCTGAATGTCCATGAGGAGAAGTCTGCAGCTTCATTATGGAAGAAGCTTGGTGATATTTATCAGGGAAAGTCTTTGGTAAATAAGCTATTCTTGAGGAAGAAGTTGTACTCCTTGAAAATGGAAGAAGGTGCATCTGTTGCAGACCATCTGAACTCGTTTAACATGAGTGTTACTCAGCTGGCATCTGTATGTGTAAAGACTGAGGAGGAAGATCGTTGCATGCTCCTGTTGTGTTCGTTACCTGACAGTTGGGATCATCTTGTGATGGCTATTGGAAGTACTACCACTACTTTCAAGATGGAAGATGTTGTTGCCTCACTTTTGTCTGAAGAGATGCAGAGGAAGTCTTCAGAGATAGCCAAAGAGGCCCTTGCTATTCGAGGTAGACCGAAGGAGAAAGACAAGAAGAATGAAAAGAAGTCCAAATCTAAATCTACAGGGAGATCAAAGTCTCTTGGTAAAAAGTCCAAGGTGAGATGCTGGAGCTGTGGGAAACCTAGTCATATCCGTAAGGAATGTAAGGAGAAGAAGAAGAAGAATGCTTTAGATAATAACTCTTCTCAAAGTGATGCAGGTGCCTTCATTGCAGTAGCCTTGACAACTCAGACATCAAATGATGTCGAACTGGTTAACTCAGGTGCGCCCTTTCACATGACATCCCATAGAGAATGGTTCTCTAATTATGAGAAGTATGATGGTGGAAAGGTGTACCTAGAAAGTGATTTAAAGCTGGAGATTGTTGGCAGAGGAAGAGTCAAAATTCAGTTTCCTGATGGTAGAGTCAAAGGAATTGGTGGCGTACTGCACATACTAGGTCTGGCTCCCAATCTTCTTTATGTCAGTAAGTTAAATGATGCTAGTGTAGAAGTTTCTTTCTCATTTAAAGGATGTAAAATGGCTAGAGGTGCAATGGTGCTGGGTAAGGGTGTTCGTACTGGCACTCTGTACAAGCTGGATGCACGCCCTGTTCAAAGTAACAATGCCTCTGTAAGTCAAGAAAAACTATTCTTGTAGAGGAAGATGAAGACACTTCTCTGGCTACAAATGCTTTGAAGGTAAAAATCCCAGCAGAGAAAACTATGCTGTGGCATCATAGACTAGGTCACATAGGTGAGAAAGGTTTAAAAACCTTAAAGAATAAAAATCTTGTAGAAGGGCTTGATGATTGTAATCTTGAGTTTGATTTTTGCGAACATTGTATTTATGGAAAAAAACACCGTGTTTCATTTTACTTGAGTCCTCATAAATCTTCTGGTATACTGGATTATGTTCATTCTGATGTGTTTGGTCTAGTTAATGTTCCTTCGTTATCAAAGTCTAGATATTATGTTTCTTTTATTGATGACTGTTCGAGAAGGGCATTTGTATACTTTCTTAAAAGTAAATCAGAAGTGCTCAGTTGGTTTAAAGAATTTAAAACTTTGGTAGAGAATCAGACTGGAGGGAAAATTAAATGTTTGAGGACATACAATGGCAGTGAGTTTTGTTATGCAGATTTCGAAAGGTATTGCACAGATCATGGAATTAAAAAGCACAAAACAACACCTTATACTCCACAACAGAATGGAGTTGCTGAAAGGTTGAACACGATGCTGATGGAAAAGGTGAGGAGTATGCTGAGTGGTGCTGGTCTGGAGTAGAAGTTCTGGGCTGAGGCTGTGGCTACAACATGTTATCTGGTAAATCATTCTCCTTGCTCTGCTCTTGTTGATAAGACTCCTTTGGAAGCATGGTCTGGAAAGAATCCCTCTCTCAGACACGTTCGTGTCTTTGGCTGTGAGGCATATGCTTATGTGCCAAATGAGAAAATATCAAAGCTGGATAACAAGGATATTAAATGTATTCTCATCGGCTATGGAGTTGGTGTGAAGGGATACAAGCTTTGGAACCCTATTACTGAGAAGGTTTTGTATAGTAGAAGCATGATATTTCGTGAGCTGAAACCTTCAGTAAGTGATCAACATCTTGAGACAGATTAGAGAGACAAGAAGAATGATGCAATTAAGATTCTTCAAACTCTAGAAAAGGAAGAACTGCATGGTGTACCTGAGACTGAGGAGAGTTCAAGTAGCTATGAGAGTTTTGATGATGAAGAAAGACAACCTCAGCTAGTAAGAAGGTCTACATGAGAAAAATGACAACCTGAAAGGTATGGTTTCTCAATGTTAGATTCGAACTGTGCCTATGCCTTAATTACTAGCACTGATGAGCCTAGGACTGTAAAAGAAGCAATCAACATGACTGATTCAAGTTCTTGGCTAGAGGCCATGAATGAAGAAATGGACTCATTGAAGAAGAATGAAACCTGAGATTTGGTACCTTTGCCTAAAGGGAAAAATCCTATTGGATGTAAGTGGGTATTCAAAAAGAAGACTGGTCTTGATGGCAGTGTTGAGAAGTATAAGGCAAGATTGGTTGCAAAGGAATTCTCCCAGATTGAGGGAATTGACTATGGAGAGATTTTTTCCCCTATAGCAAAGCTGATATCCATCAGATTTTTGTTATTATTGGTAGCAGCGCATGACTTAGAGATTGAGCAGATGGATGTGAAGACAATGTTTATCCATGGTGAGCTGGAAGAAGAAATTTATATGTCCCAGCCTGAGCATTTTGTTGAAAAAGGTAAACAAAATCTGGTTTGTAAGTTAAAGAAATCTCTGTATGGTTTGAAGCAGTCTCCTAGAATGTGGTACCAGAAATTTGACACTTTTGTGTTGTCTATGGGATTTGTGAGATCAAAATCCGATCATTGTGTTTATTATAAATCTGAAAAATGATCGTGTGCTTGTTATTACCCTGTACGTGGATGAAATGTTATTCATAGGAAATAGCAATAGTATGATTTCTTATCTTAAATCTCAGTTGTCTACAAAGTTCGAAATGAAAGATCTTGGTGCAGCAAGGTGTATTCTGGGAATGGAGATAACCAGGGACAAACAAAGCAGAAAACTTTGGGTAAGTCAGAGTAAGTATGTTAATACTATTCTGGAGAGATTTGGTATGAATGACTGCAAGTAGTTAGTTGTTCCAATTATGCAGGGAACGAAACTATGTGTTGAAGACTATCCAAAGTCTGCTACTAAGATGGAGGACATGACTAGGGTGCCTTATGCAAGTGCTATTGGAAGTTTAATGTATGCGATGGTCTATACAAGACTAGACATTGCCCAAGCAGTGGGAGTTCTCAGCCGATTTATGGTAAATCTGGGATGATCACATTGGAATGTTGTGAAAAGAGTGTTCAGGTATTTGAAGGGCACTTCAAACTATGCTTTGTGTTACCATGGAAGTTTGGTTGCATCACAGAGAACACTCAACATTCAGGGATATGTTGATTCTGATTGGGCAGGGGACATTGATAGCAGGAGATCCACCAGTGGATACACATTCATGTTAAATGGTGGAGCAATCAGTTGGATGAGCAAGCAACAAGATGTAGTTGCTCTATCCACTACAGAGGCAAAGTACATGACATCAACTCATGCCTGCAAGGAAGTAGTTTGGCTGAGTAGATTGTGTTCAGATATTGGTTTTAATGTAGGGAAGATTACAGTCTACTGTGATAGTCAGAGTGCCATTTGTTTGGCAAAGAACCTGACTTTCCATGTCAAGACGAAGCACATTGATGTGCAGTATCACTTCGTGAGGGACATGGTTGAAGATGGAAAGGTCTGTCTTGAAAAGGTTGACACTTTGAAGAATGTTGCAGATGCATTAACGAAGCCAGTGAGCACAGACAAGTTCAGATGGTGCACAAAATCTATGGGCCTTGGGGCCTATGACCATCAGTAATTTTTTCGAAGTCAAGAGGAAGCTGGGAATCTTCGTCAAGTGGGAGCATGTTGAGAAATGGTGCCTTAATTACTAGCTTGGACATCTACCAGGAAAGGACTTAAAAATGACTTGCTTCTGCCCTTGACCGCTTTACCGTGGTGGTTTGGTTTTGCCTTGGTGGTACCGCAGTGGCGACCCGACGGTTACCGCTTCACCGTAGGCGGTGAGTCCGCTCACCGCGGTGGTCATGGTTACACTGCCTGCATTTTGTCTGGCGGTTACTGCCACACTACAGGCGGTGAGTTCGCTCACCACGGTGGCTGCGGTGAGACCGCTGGGGGTCCGCCAGGCGGTCATCGCCCTATCACGGGGTGGCCTAGTGGCCCCCACGGTAGCGCAGTGTGATTGCCTGTGGTCTGCCTAGCGGTTACTCTTGCACCGTAGTAAGGCTGGATGGGCTCGGCGGTGGCGTGGGGCGCACAGAGATAGAGCTCGAATGAGCTTACCGCCACACTGCGGGGTGACTTTGTGAGCTCAGCGGTAGCACGGGTAAGGTCAAGGAGAGCTCAGATGAGCTCACCGCTATATCGTGACAGGTGGAAGTCAGCTCGACGGTAGTGCGAGGAAGTCTAGATGAGCTCGGGCGAGTTCACCGCCATACCGCAACAGGTGAAGGCGAGCTCGACGGTGGCGTGGTAGGAGCTCAGATGGACTTGGAGCTCGGTCAACCAAGCTTGACTGAGATGGACCGAATGTCAGAGTGATCAACGAAAGTCAAAAGGACACGTGGATCAGTGCGAGGATGTTGATTGGCTAAAATCCAAAACAATTAAAGGCAGTTATTGCAGGATGAGTTTCAGCTAGAGACAGGACCCCATTTAGGCAAGGAATTGAATGCTTGGGCGGCCCGATGCAAGAAGATCTGTTAGTGAAGATCAGATAGCGTGATTGGATGATTGGTGCATGAACCTAAAGTATGAGATTGGGTTGTGACATTGAATGAAAATGTAAGATTTGACGGTTGAGTACATTATACATATGTAACCCAAAAGGTGACGGTTATGCATGTAAGTAGTTGCTAAGCAAGTAAGAACTAGACTGCTGCTGTGAGCTGATCAAAGAGTGAAGACTGAAGCTTGTGTGCAATATTTTATTACTGTAATACAAATTGGCTTTGCTTGGTGTGGTGGGTTTTTTACCTGAAAAGGTTTTCCCGCGTAAATACTTGGGTCAATCTGTGAATGCTTATTATCTGTTATCTCTTATTGTTGCATGTATTCATCTCAAGAGTTTTAAGAAGCTATAGAGCTCATTTTTGCTCTTTTCCCTTGTTGTATTAGTGTTAAGGGAAGGTATTCCAAACTGTTGTCTTTCTCTTCAATCTCAACATATAAGACCTTATTGATTTTTGTTCATTGTTGAGGGCCTCCTCCTCCCTCTTGTGTTTATTGGTTTTTCTTCCCAATTTTGAAACTAGGGCCGATTTTGCGGATTGAAGTATCCTCCTTGGTTATTGAACATCAAGGCAATCTCCAAATCCTGATTCATGGTTGTAGCCTTCTTTCCCTACATTTTCAATCCAACTAACCAGTTTTTGTGGGGAATTTACCTCCTTCGTGCATACAAATTCCCCTTTTTCTATATTTTTTGTGACTCCCTCAAGTTTTATTATTTGCAAAGGTTTTGTTATATTTATTTATTAGTTTTTCTCTTTATTGGGTGATTTATGACCATTTTTTCTGTCTTTGTGTTTCCTTCATTGCTTGGACCAACTTTCAATTCCTTCATGATTGGTTTCTCCCTCCAAATATCTTTGTAAGTTCGAAAGAATCTTTTAAAATCGTCTACATAAAGATTCCTTCTTTTATATTTCAGGCAAAAAAATATAGGAACTTCTATTTCTATTGATTGATGCTATTCTCTTCCCTATGACACAAGGAATATAGTATATGGAATTTATTTTATTGCTAGGATTTAGATTCTAGCATATAAAAGTGTTTCTCCATCTCTTAAATCTATATACCTTGTTTGGACCAAAGAATCTCCTATTTGTGTCAAGCATCCTTTAAACTAGTATTCATAAGGGAGATTGTATAGACATATCCAAGTTGGGTTGTCTCTCAGATTAAAGTTTCTTTCCCATTTCTGTAGATATAGAAAAGATTCCTCAAATTTCCAATCCTTTTGGCATGAAATTTATGACAGAGTCCACACTCCAATTGTCCATCACCCATTCGGTTATTTGATTCCTTGTGAATTTATTTCCTATGGAACGACCTATAACTACCTTGTGTTCAAGGTTCCTAGCATCCCACACCATAATATTTGATACATCAATCTTCAAAGCATCATCTTCTCCCTCTTGCAAGTTCGTACGACTTCCTTTCTTGTTTTCGCCTGTGTTTTGGTTATTTCTCCCTGTCACCTTGCCTCATTCTACAACTTCCATTTTTCCATCATCACCTTGTGCTGAGGAGGTTAATTATTTGAATAATCATGCCTTAATTTACAAGTTTATGGGGATTCAGGTATCTCTTCCTTTCTTGGATTCATGGGCCCTTGGGACTTGGAACCCATAAGGGGATATGGAGGTTATATAGGTAGCCAATAACTATTTCATAGTGGTGTTCTCTTTCCTGGCTGATCATAATAAGATGTTTGAAGGAGGACCTTACTTCTACAATCAGGTGGGGCTATTTATAAAACCTTGGCATGTTGGTTTTAATCTGACAGAGGATTTTCTGTCAAGGGTCCCAGTATGGGTGAGACTTCCATGGCTACCACTAAAGTTCTGGAGGAACAATATTCTGCACATGATCACACTACTACTTGGGAAACCTGTTGGTCCAGCTCAAAAGACTCTGGATAAGAAGGTAATATCTTATACCCGAGTTTGTATTGAAATTGATTTAAATCATGTTACCAAATTCAATGGAAATTTAAGTAGGACCCACTTCATGGATCCAACAAGTGGACTACAAAGCTCTTCCTTTTTTTGTTGGGTATGCCATGAGTATGGGAATTTATAGAAGAAGTGCCCCAAACTTAGTTCATCTAGAGTGTACGCTAGTAATGCCCATGCCAAATTACCTCTTCTTCCTCCTTTAAAGGATAAAGGTAAAGGCCCTATGTTAGATAAGGAAATTGATAAGGATGGTTTTACACCAGTTAAACTCATAACAAGGGGAGAGGCCCGTAGAGATCCTTCAAGGACAAACAAAATGAAAATAAATTTAATCATTTGAGGCTTTGGAAGAATTTGACCAGCTTATGGAAAATCTAGATAGGAAGCTCTCAGGTACACATATTTTGGGGATGGAAAAATTGACTCATGAGTAGATGTTGGTCTTAATGGGGCAAAAAATGATCGGATTGAGATACAGATGGTTATAGATCAAACTCAAGAGATCCCAAAGGTTTTGGAACCTCTTGAGAATAATGAATTGGGTGGAGGGTCAGTTTTGGCCTTACTAGAGTCAAGAACGAAAGTTGAGGTCTAGGAGTCTAACAAAGGTTGCAAGGTTGTATCGACCTTGGGAATGCATCAAAATAAATTCAAAAAGGGAGACTCAGATAAATACTCTACGTTAGGGAGGAAGAAAGATTAGGATAAAATTAAAATAATGGGGGAGAATTTGGTGGAGTCAAGCTCAGTGAAGAATATTAAATCCCACTTTTCTAACTCTCATAGATGATTGTTCTCTCTTGGAATGTGAGGGGTTTGAACAATATCCCTATAAAAAAGGTTGTTCAAGATTTAATTAAGGTACATTCTCCTCATGTTTTTTTTTAATTCAGGAATCTAAGTTGTTAGTAGAAAGTATATTCAACGTGGCTTCTAAGGTGTGGTGGAGAGGTCATTTTTAGTGTGTTGGGGCTCAAGGTAGTGTTGGTGGAATTAATTGTCTTTGGGATGTGTAGGATTTCTCCTCTTTGGTGAATATCTGGTAGGAACTCTTTAGCTATGGTTGTTTCTAGCTTTGAATCTAGTGAACTCTTCTTGTGCACCAATATTTATGCACCTACTGATTTACTTAGTAAGACTCATTTATGGGCTCATATTTGTTGGTATGTGAGATCCTTAACCCCCTTTACCCTGTGGATTCTAGCTTGGGACTTTAATGCTATTTCTAGTTTGGAGGAAATTAAAGGGGGAGTGGATAGGCTTGATCCTTCTTCTTTTCTCTTGAGAGATAATATTGCATCTATAAATTTGATAGATATAAAACCAAGTAATAGTAATTCAATTAGGAAAGGTTATATATTAAAGATATTGGATGGGTTCCTTGTCTCTATATTTTGGATTGGAAACAATTGAACTACCAGTTTAGAGATTTTGGAATGGAAAGGTTCAAATCACTGGCCCATCAAAATTTCTACAAGAGGGAGGGAAGCTTCTAGGAACTTGACATTCCAACTTATGTGACTGTGGGAGAAATCTCTTCATGATATTATGATAGAATGGTGGGCTAGAGGTACATTGAGAATGGGACAACTATGCATTCCTTTGTCAAGAGGCTCCAATTTGTGAAATTCTAACTCAAGAAGTGGAACATGCAACAGTTTGGGAATATTGTTTTGGCCAAGTCCGCTGCTCAAAATCAGTTGGACTCCATTACTAGGCATAATAAGGAGCATGAGCTTACCAAGAACTCCCTTAGAGAATAGGAAGCCACTGGAAAGGAGTTGGCGGAATGAGAGTTGCGGGAATAGATCTTTTAGAAATGAAAGTCCAGGGTTGATTGGATTCAAGAGGGGGATATGAATACAGCCTTATTCTTTTACTCAGTTAAAGCTAGAAGGAATGTTAATATAATTTATCACCTGTTGTCTTCTCAGGGTGAGAAGATTATTTCTCTTAGGAACATCTTGTAGGAAGCTGTTCATTAATTTTTTGATCTTTTTCAGAGGACTCTCTTATAGCGAATGAGTAAGAGAACTTGATTTTGGAATGTATTCCCTTGATGGTGTCTAATGAGGTGAACGAGATGCTTACTAGCCCCATCATTTTGGAAGAAGTTGAGGAGACAATGTTCAAAATGAAGAAAGGGAAATCCCCTGGACCTGATGGTTTTCCAATGGAATTATTTTAGGAATTTTTGGACACTATCAAATTTGACTTACTAGAAGTTGTTAGGGAATCTTAGGGCAGCGAGCAAATTTTAAGAGCAATGAATACTAACTCTCTGGTTCTTATTTCTAAGAGGGAAGGGGTTGATTCTCTAGATATTTTTAGGCCAATTACCCTATGCAATGTGGCTTACAAAATCCTCTCTAAATTAATTGTAGAGAGGCTTAAGAAGTGGCTCAACAAAATCATTTGAGAAGAATAGGGAGGTTTTGTGGCAGATAGGAAAATATTGGATGGGTAGTTATTGTTGTTGAGGCTATACATTCCATGGATATTCCTAAGGAGAAGGCTATGTTCTTCAAAATGGACGTGGAGAAAGCCTATGGTAGGGTGAAATAGTATTTTCTTTAGAAGGTGTTGCTTGCCTTTGGGTTTGGTGATGATTGGGTTAGTTGGATGATGAGTTGTATTAAGTCCACGCCTTATTTATTTTTATCAATGTCGAGCCTTTTGTTCTATTTGGTGCTTCTAGGAGGCTCAGGTGGGGGGACCCCCTATCACCTTATCTTTTTATTATTATGGTTGAGGGATTGGTAAGAATATTAAAAGATCACTTAAGGCAAGGAATTATTTGGGGTTGGAGTTGGGAAGATGGCTTGCCTCCTCAGACTCATTTATAGTTCATGGATGACATTGCTTTACTGGGCGTTGCTCGAATTAGAGAGGCAAATAACTTAAGGTGTGCTCTAGATATCTATCTTGTTGCTTTAGGGAAAAAAATCAATGAAGCAAATCCCTCCATCTTCTTTTTCAATACTCCTCCCTAGATCCAGTCTAGAATCGCCTGGATCCTTAAGTTCCATATTGGGTCTTATCCTTTTTCTTATTTGAGTTTTTCATTATCTACGAGTCCATTGCCAAGAGGCACTTGACAAGGTATGGTGGACAAGTTCTGTAAGCGTGTTAGCTATTGGAATTTCAGATGGATATCCTTTGTAGGGAGAGTTTTATTGTTAAAAATTATGGTTCAAGCCCTTCCAATTTATAAATACATGGTGAAATTAGCTTTGGTTAGTTTTATTAAAGAGTTGGATGCTTTGGATAGCCAATTTTTATGGGTAGGAAACTTAGCTTCCTCCAATTGGAGTTTGGTTAAGTGGGAGAATATTTGTAGGCCCAAACAAATGGGGGGCATGGGACTGTGGAAAGCTAGCCCTATAGTTCAATCTTTGTCCGCCAAGATTTATTGGAGGTGGTGATCTAATTAGGACCAAGATTGGACTAGAATACTTTATTTTAAGTACTTAAGAGGTGTTGCTAGGAATGATGTGCCTAGGATTATTCTATCAAGTAAAGGATCTATGATTTGAGACACTCTTAAAAGGGGAGCTAACTTGGTCAAGTAGGGTTTATTTTGGATCTATAATAGAGGTTCTAAGGCTCTCTTCTGGTTAGACTCTTGGGATGGTAACCCCTAGTCTTGACCAGTTTTCCTCACCTTCAGAACCTTAGTCAGAACTTCATAATTGCTAGATGGTCCCATGTGGAGGATTTTAAAGAGGCAAAGCATTTGGGGCAGGTGGAGGTTTTTAAGTGGAAAGACCTTTAGGCTTGGCCTTTAGGAAGTTTTGAGGAGGATTGGGTTATCTCAAATTTTGGCTAGCTGTGTGTGCAACTCTTTGAGGGGGGAAGATATTTTGGCTTAGAGCCTTGAGCCTTATGGGGTCTACTCTATGGCTAAGGGATATCAAGAGTTGGATAGGTAGAAATACGGGTGGAGGAATTCTATTGGTGGAAATATGTTTGGAACAAGTTTTGATAACCCAATTGCAACTTCTTCCTTTGGCTAGTTACTCATGACAAGTGACTCACATGGGAGGACCTTCAAAAGAGGGGTATTGAGGGGCCGTCCCTTTGCTATCTATATGGTAATAGTGAGGATTATCTCCTTATTTGTGGTTCCAGTGTATTTATTCTAAGTCTATCTGGAACCTTTGGTGTGAAATCTGGAGAGGAACATGTATTCATGCTTCATCTCTTGTTGAGTTTTTGAGGACTTTGGGGTTCCCTCCTGCAAAGACGTTCTTCCTCCAAGTGGCTTGGGATATAGGACCCTCTTGTATTCTTTGGAAGATTTGGTTGGAGAGGAACCAAATTATTTTCTAGGGTGGGAGATTGTTGGTGTGAATACATGTCTTTTACCTAGTTAATTCACTCACTAGGGACTTATGAGACATTCACATGTTAAGTTTACTTAGGTCTTAAGGTTCCTTCTAGAAGGATGAGTTGTCATTTCTAGATCTTATCTTATCCTAGGTTGTTATGACTTAGTTGTCTCATGTGATATGATTAATAAACTTATCATGATCTTGTCTAATCCTATCTCACACCTTGCTTATATAAGCAAAGCATCATATGTACATTTCTATATTCAATGGCTTCCATTTTGGCATTCTTGCATCCTTAATCATAGCATGATATTTCTTCTATTTCTCTCTTGTCGAAGTTATTTTGTCTTTTAGGTGATCCTGGTGTGTTGAGTAGTTCACCATAAACTCCTATAGAGATTTGTGGCTCGACAAGTTTGACAAAGGATTTTGGGGACGGTTCAAGAAACTATCCAAGCTAAGTGTGAGGTGGTGGCTCCTTCGAAACTTGGGGAGAGGGAGTTGATACTAAGGTTAGGGTTAGATGATAATGGTTCATGTAAGGTCAGCTCTCAAAAGAGGAGGCCTCTCTTCAAGAAATTCCTGAACATTAATATTGATTTCCCCTCTAAAGGTAATCCTAGTTTTGTTGGTGTTGGAGGTGTGGGTAGAAACATTTATAAGGAGGCTCTCTTTTTCTTCTCTTTCTTTGAAGGACGTGAGACTAATAAATTCATGGAGGACCTTGCTATCCTTATTGCACTGGAAAAAGGGTGTTCTCTAGGGTGGCACAAGGTCATATGTGAGTTAGACTCACAAATTCTGATATATATATTAAATAAGCAAAAATTGGATGGTGTGAGTTGGCAGTTGGATTCGGTGGTTCAACAGATTCATCGTTTGAGAAATTCTTTGGATTGGGTCTCCTTTGTCCATATCTTGTGAGAGTGGAATAAGGTTGTGGATTGTTTGGAAAAATAGGCCTCTATGTATAGGGGTAATTGGAGAGTTGAGGGTTGGGAGAATATCTCTATCGATTGTTCCCAAAAGTTGAGGTTGCTACTTCAGGAAGATATTCAGGAACATTGAGTGGCAGTGTTGAGGTTTGGTTAGGTGGTTTACAGGTGGTGGGGTTCTTTCTTCATAGGATGGGCTTGTGAGGCCCTTGCTGGTTTTACTCTATTTCTTGTACATGTATTGTTATTTTCTATGATTTAACAAAGTTTTAACCCCTTCTTATTTTTTTTTAAAATTCAACAATCATCAAGGTCTATGTTCCACACACATGGAAAAATAGTAAAATCAATAAAAAATAAGATATTTACACACTAGGTATTTATGTCCTTATTTCAACAAAAAAAAAAGTTAATTCAAATACATATAAAAATAAGTTATGTTGTATTGAAGTAACCTATGTGTAAATTTTAGTTAATCTCAAGTTACATAAAAGATCACAATTTCTTTCTTAAAATAAAATAAAAATATATTTATAATCTACACACAAAATCTCAAAAATCACTAGTTCACATCATCTTCAAATTCTTAACAGTTTAGTTGCTATAGGTATTAGAAAGTAGAAGTTTTATAAAAATACTAATTTCAATGTCCCACTTTGGTCAAAAAATGGAACACACTATTGTGGGATCACCCAAAATATTCTATTATAAAATTTTAAAAGATTAATTAAAGCATATGATTATATTTTGTTGGATATTAGAATCAATTTTTTAGCTATTGAATTGGATGTTTTGAGCAAAGATGAAACTATTGAAACTGAGGAAAAACAAAAAGTACAAGGCTCTAACACAATAAATCAATCATTCATATTCAACACTCATTATTACATTGCAATGTATTATAAAGCCTTCTAACTTCTAGCTACCCAACAACTAACTAAAAACTAACTAGTAACTAATAAATAACTAAAACTAACATATAATAATTAAAATTAATATAAAAGCATGAATTTTCCATAGTCCATGATGGTATTGTAATAAGATTCTTGGATTAAAAGTGTATGCCAATTTTTACATCAACGTTTTGGATCATACTCCGTGATCCATCATCAAGATGCAATGCAGATAGAGAGAAGAGTGGCACAAAGTTTCTCTCTAGCTGCATTGCATCCTGATGATGGATCATGGAGTATGATCTGAAATGTTGATGTAAAAATTGGCACACAATTTTAATCCAAAAATCTTATTACAATAAAATTAATATATTATGTTATTATTTATTATGTCATGCATTATAATTCCTAACAACCCCCTTTAGTACTAACATAGGGACTTTATTTTTGTGTTGCAATATTGATAATTGGCTTATCTTATATTTCCCCCTTCAATGATTTTTTCTTTGGATGCCATTTTCTATTGATAATGCATCCAATTCCAATATGCAATTACAAAATATATTACACACTTATGGCTCCAAAATATTTATACAAAATAAAAAAGGTAAATGAAATTAGTAGTAAACATTTAAATACCTTTGTCTTTCTCATCAAATTGTAAATTAAATATCGATAATATTCTCAAATTCTTTTTGGGTTTTATGCTCCTATTCAACAACTTTCTAAAATATTTTTAATTTTATTGACATGAGAAAGATATTATAGTCTTAGTGAGACCGTGTTAAACTACCATTAAAAATCAGAACAATGTACCAACAATAGAATGACACCTAATGAGAACATGATTCCTCATTTACAAAAAATAAGTATCCATCAAAGAGAAACATAATAAACCCATACCAATCTTGAAACAAATAAACCATCATAACTAAAAGATCAAAAACTTCTTCTCAACCACCTTAACCTTACACACTTTTCTGCAACACCTTAATATGAATATGGACAAAATGGAGTGAAAGGAATTAAAAGAGTGAATAATATGGATAGATGAGAGAAACCAAATGTAGATGGATGAACAAGAAACTAGTTTCTTGTTTGATTTATTTCCCTCCTTTGTTCTTTCTAATAATATTGAAGTCACAAATATTGTTTGCATGGGAATGATATAGATGCGACTACACTTAGTGATAAATCTATTGAGATAAAAGTTAGTGAAGTCAATAGTTTTGAGTGTGAAAACCTTAATTTTGATAAATTATAAAATATTGATCATGTGGATGCATATGAAAAGCTATTTATTCAGTGAAGGACTCATCTTCCTCATGTAGATTGTGGTTCAATTAGGTCATAAGAAAATGCTATTGCATTGAATAAGGAAATTCATGTGTGTCATTAGGTATGATTTTAGTAGTACATATGACACAACAAATTGCCAAAGTGAACATGAAATAAAGGTATAATTTAAAGAATTTAGTTCTTCACACAAGGTGTCTCATAATAGCGATTTTTGTGTTAATGGTGTGAATTACATATTGAATCATGTTGATGATTCAAATATTGAAGATTATATCATGTAAGAAATTGATGTATGTTGGTTATCTATTATTCTAGAGATCGAGTCTACTAATTGTGGGGCTTTACTTTGTAATGAAGGTGTAGCTTTTACTATTGTGGATAATGGTGTGCTTGAATTGGACTCCTTTGTGTGATTCAAACATACAAGTGATAATGGTCTTGAGAAAAAACACATATGTCAAGCTGAAGATCAAATTATGGTGAAACTTGATATTGTGCTTGATCTTGAGGCAATCTAATTCAAAATGCAAGATGAATTCCTTCCTTGTTCTAAGAAAGGTCACAATCAAGCATACTTGTATGATTTTGTTCCTTGTTCTAAGAAAGGTTACAATCAAGCATACTTTTCTTTGCCATGCGAATTAGAGGTAGTATCTTTTTTCCTTGATTCATGTGATGAGGTCAATAGATATAGTACAGTTGAAGAATTGTATGGTGGATGTTTGATTTCATCTAAATATAATGTTAATGACCTAATTTTTTTTTTCTACCCCTTGTTATTGTTAGCATGCATGATGCATTATGGAATATTTACTACACCTATTATTTATGGTTGCATTATAGTAGCAAGTTGATAGTGAGGTGGTTCTCCACTTTTGGGTAACATTTATATGTTAATTCATGTAGATAGAAGACTTGTTGTAGCTAAGTGGTGAGTACAACCATGGTTTGAGGGGGATGAAATCCTTTAGTAGGCTTGTCTTTGATAGAGGCAAGTGATAACAATAATTTATCCATGACCTTGTGCCATGTGGATCTTCAGTGTAGGGTCTGACCTATAATTATGTTGTAAGTTGTGTTTGTAGCCATATTTTTAATTCTATGTATATTTATGTCATTGGATATAATATTTTATTTTGTGTTGTGTCTTGTCTTATAAGGATCATATTATGTGTTTTTAACTGTCATGGACTTTTTTTTTCATGATGGTATGTGTTTGTATTGATCTTCTTTTATTCCCCTATTTTGGTATATTCCTAGAGATAGTTGGATCCTTATTGTGCTTGCAAGAGGCACACATCCCCAACCAAAGCTACTATTGGGACTTAATCTAATTGCAGCCAAATTTTTCTTGACTCCTAGCTCTTTTGTACACATAGGCTTTATTTTTCTCATCACATATAACATTTATGAGAAATCTTTATATGTATCTCTATTTGTCAATTTTACCTAAGTGTTGTCCTTTATCACTCCCATGTGCTTACCATGCATTGGAAGTTGCAAAGATCATAAAAATTATACATGTGGGATGTTTTATATTTAAATTTATAAGGGTTGTTCTTTTGTTAGAGTTTGAAAGTTTTCCTTCCTAGTATGCCTTTCTACCCAACTTTTCTTTGCTCCTTTGTCCTCATTGGGATATCAATTTTTTCCATCCTAGTATACCTTTCATATGTTCCCTACCTTCATCATTTTCCAAGTTAGAACTTCAAAATTTTCCTTCCTAACATCCTTTTCATCCATTCCCCATATTTTCCCTTACTTGTGTTGGTGTTTTAGGCTTCGTCTTATCAACATGCCTTTCATCTAAACCCCGAGTCTTCTATTCCTACACTAAGTTGATTTTTGGAGGTAGAGTTTCGGTCATCCCTTTGCCTAGGTACCTTTTCCTTGGTATCCTCAATCCTTGAATTTTAACATTTGCTTCTATATTTTTTATAGTTAGATGCATGAATACTTCTAATGTGATATAAGGCATGAAGTCTCCTCAATCTCTGATCCCTAACACTTTTGAATACAATACCTTATTGGTATCATGAGTTTGGATGTGGCCTTATTTGCACACCTTAAGGGATAAATTCCTTGTCATCCTTGACTCCTAGATTATGGTATGGGACCCTTCATCCTTGAAATTCCAACACTCCCTTTTTTTTGTTGTTTACTCCCACCTACCTCCCTACACAACTCTAAGCACCATTATTGACTTGATTTTATGCTACAACTACTCCAAAAGGGTTTTTCCCACCCATAAATAATTCTCCATATTAAGGACATGGATTCAAATGTACTTAAAACTATGTAAGATGAAGAATATCATGCCAATTTTAATGCAATGATTATGTTATGGCATGAATAATTTTTAAGCAAGCTCCAAGCTGCAATTTTGATGGATTTCATAGGATCTCATTTTTTAATGCATAACATTAATGATATGTGATATTGACTCAATTTATTATATAAAATCAAGACACGAAGAATCAAATGATATAAATACTAGTTTTTCATACATTTAAAGAGTTGGTCACTAAGCCAATATTTTGGTCTAAATTACCTCAAGATTGTTCTAAGGCATGAAATGTTACTATTTTGGATTGTAAATAATGAAATACAACTTGTGAAATGTAGGAAGGGCTTTGAATGCATATTTTTATTTATTTATTTATTTATAGCAGTTTGTAATGATTTAGGGAAATGTTTAATCATAGCTATGTATTCCTCTTACCACTTTTGTTAGTATGAGTGTAATAATGATTTGATGTATATGTGACAACATATAATTTATTAAAAATTCTTTGTGATGGTCATTTCTTTGTTGCATATGGGTTATTATATTTGTGAATTTTAGATTATTAAGTGTTTCCATTGCATATGATGTAATCTTTCTTTGATTTTTATGTAAATAAAATATAGTTATTGTTATGCCTTGCATAACCACCCCATCTTTTGCCTTGGTCAAAATGGGTCCCCCTTTATGTTTTTATCCTTGGTTGTTTTTCAAACAAAGTTGGGAGTCTTTCTTTTCCAACACTTTATTTTTCTTTGGTTTGTTCTGTCGGAACTGGAACTGGAACCGAATCGGGTTTTAAGAACTTCTTTCAAAACTCGTTCCGATTCCCATCCCGACAGTTTTTCTTTTGACTTTGTTGTTTTGTCTTTGTCAGAGCCAGAGCCGGGGCAGAAGTTAAGTCCATTTTTATTCGAAGTTTCAAACTCAATTCCCGTTCTGTCTCCGCCTCTGCTTTTTGGTCTTTCGTTTTAAACTAGGTTTTTTATATTAAGTTTTCTTGTTTCGATCTTTTGGTTTTATTTTGATGTTTTGTTTTGCTTTCTTCTTTGTTGGCGGAACAGGACCCGAAATAGGAACCAGGTTGGGAAATTACTCAAGTTTCCAAAACTGTTTTCATTCCGATTCTGCCTCCCGCCGTTTCTTGGTCGTTGAATTTACTGAAGTCACACAACAGTAATGTGCCAGTTCCTTTTGCAGTTCCGACTCTGCTCTATTGCATTAATGACAGGTGCCATGCATGCGTGAAACTCCAAGTTTTACCTTAATTAGGGATTAACGCATAGTTATTACCACTATTGTTAAGAGATTGAAGAGTGAACTAGAGTTGCAATGAAGCTTTTGTGCGAGTGAATCTATTGAAAGAGAGACTATTGCGGGCTGATTGCTTCAGGAAGTTAACCTATTTATTTGCGTTCGAGGTAGGGTTTTCTATTCTCGTTCTTCTTTTTATTTTTGCATTTTCCATTTCTGTTCATCTTGGATTGTTTGGTTTCATATGAATTCCTCTGTAAGTTCATGTGTTTTGGTTTGTTTCTCTTTTTGTTTAAGTTTTCTTGTTTTCATTTGACTTTTTTGGTTTTGTTTCTTGTCTGTTTGTTTTTAACATGGCCGTTTTCACGTTTTAGTCATGACCGCATCGTGTTGCCCTAGTTTTTAAATGCGTAGGTTAAATTACTATTCCACAGTGAGTAGGGTTTGGTAAATTGTCGTTTTTACTTAGGAATCTATTGCGCATTCAGTCTGGTTAATTTAGAAGGGTTAAATTTGTGCCCTAGTTATTTGAAATTGAGGGTTTTTAGTTTAGGGTTTTGACGCATTTCTGTGTTCGTGTTTTTAATTTAAAACTGATGCCCTAAAAAGTATAGTCGCCTTTCGGTCATATGGGGATGGTCTTATTAGGTTATGTTTAAGCCCCCTTTTGTTTTGATATGACCTAGTCCTTAAATCATGAAGTTATCTATCAAACTGTTAAAATCACTTATGACATCATGGTTATTTTAGGCGGAAGCGAGATCAGAATCAATCTAGACTTTGAACCATGTTTTCCAATTAGTATTGATTCCATTTCCATCCCATCTCCGACTCCGCTTATAGTGAGAAGCATTCTTTCAAAATAATGATAACCTAGTCGGAAGCGGAAGTGGAACTGAATATGAAATTAAAAAATCTGAAAGAAACCAAATCATTTTCCATTCCGGTTTCGGTTCCAATTACCATTCCAATTCCGACTCCGGTCCTGCTTGTTATTATTGTAAATGATGGTTTTGGCTCCGAGCCCGAGAATGTTTTAAAGGAGACTGTTTAGGATGTTTTTATGCTTGGTTTTGCCTCTGCCATATATATGGAGGGTAAGATTTTAAAGCATGCTTCATGAGGTTTATTCAAGGATCTAATTAGAGGTTTTGTTGCAGGAAAGCTAAAGAATGTCAGGAGTATCAAGAGAAGCTTCCCAAAGGAATCGGCCTGCAGACACATCAAAGGCAACAACTAAGCCTAAGAAGATTAAGCCAGAGCAACTACCTTATACTTTGAGGTATAACCATAGGGGTCCTGTTGTCACTGCAAGCAAAGTGGAATTGGATTGGTCTAATATAATTGACACCAATCTAGGCTCATACAATTTTGGGGAGTTGTATTCAAAAACATTTGCTGAGGATATAATAGGGAGAACTCAAAGAATAGTTGAGTCTGGCTTGGCTCACATCACCTTATTTCCTCTGTCTATACAGTGCCCAGAGTTGATTATGACAGCAATAGGAGCTTACAATTCGGCCACTAGGTAGTGTATGGATTCATAGGACAATGTTATCATTGATCTAACCCCTCAAATGTTTCAACACATGTTTAGTGTCCCGGATCCAAAGAGCCTTGTACAGTTAAAGGAGGCAGAAGCTTTAGAGATATATAGCAAACACAAGGAGGCCAACAAAGCTCACTTGAACAAGAAATGGTTGAGAACAGAGAAGAAGTCTCTGACCAAGCTTCATGATCAACCAAAGAGGACAAAATTCTACAAAGAAGTATCATACTTGATAATGGTGTTGTCTAGAGTCTTTTGGAAGAGGGATGCATTTCATTTTAAGGAATGGATGTTTCCCTTCATTCAGACCATCTTTAATGGCAAACAACAGTTTAATTGGCCAATGGTTGTCTCTGATGCTATTCATGACCAGTTAACTAGAATAAGGGAAACCAAGAGCTTCTTTATGACTTCTTATGTTGTCTATGCAACAACTAGAGGAGGCATCTTTCCAAATTTGAATAGAGTGGGAATATTGGGAGAAGCTGAGGGACAAAGGAAGGTATGGGATCATTATGATCAGCTATCTCTACAAGTGTCTGAAACACAATTTAGAAGGGTTAATGATGCCTTCTTATATGTAATCATTAACCAGCTTAATGGAGATGCGAGATATAGATTGAGCCAATAAGCTATCACCTTTATCACAGAATGGGGATGTTGGTATATCCAGTACCCCAAGTTCACTTATTTCAGACTGTCTGGATTTGAAGGTCATCCCCACTTACTTCCAAGATGTTATAGCAACAAGATGGTTCTAATGGAATTTGTATATCAAGCTTTGGGGGTCAATGCCCGATTTGGATTGAAGCACAAAACAGGGTGTCATAAGTTTCCCATGCAATTGGGTGAATATAGCTGCCAACATCTTGTGGGGGCTAAGGTAGTTTGCAATGAATTGATACATTTGAAGCTAGGTTTGTACACTACTCAAAAACACTTTGACCCAAAGAAGAAAATGAATGCTTTGTTGCCTTTGGTTTTTGACAAACATTTCAACCTGCTAGAAGACTTCTAGAGGGATCTTTAGGATGAGTATGACCTCAGGAAAAGGAATTATGAGAGGTTGCCTGTTGCACTCATGGTAGAATTTGGGATCAAAGATGACATCCCTAATACATTAGTAGATGGAGTGGTGTTAGATCCATCATATGAAGCATTAAATATTGGCACCAAAAGTTTGGATCCGGTGGACTAGGATGTTGAGGAGACTATTGATATTAAACAAATAGGGAGGCCAGTTTTGGATAGAAGTATCCACTGGGCTGTCCTAAGAACCAAAACTCCTCAGGAACTGGCTCCTAAGAAGGGGAAGGGATACAAAAGAATCAAGAGGAAATTTCCTTCCAAGGAGCCCTTGGAATTCTTCCCTTGTGACATTGAAGAGATTGAGCTTGAAGCATCGACTCAAGATGAACCAGAGGCACAGGAGAAGGAGGCCCAAACAGAACCCGTGGCTTCAACACCGACATTAGGTGAGTCATCTACTCAAGTCCCACTTACAAAGCAGGAAAGTGAAGAGATGCCTAAGCGGACTCTTCATGATATTGCTGAGTCATGAAAGGGGAAAGAAGTAGAGGTGGAGATCCATGATGTTGGAATGGACTCTGGTGAGACTTTGTCAGAGAAGGATGCACAAGAAAATATGCCTCTGGAGGAGGAAACTGAACATGTACTTACAGAGGAGGATCGGTGGACACTATTTGAGGAGGCAAAGAAGGCTTCAGACGATCAAGCACATGCAGAGGCAATAGAGAAGCAAAAGGCACTTGATGATAAGGCACGAGCTGATACCTTACTCCAGCAACAACAGGTAGAAGCTAAATGAAGAGCTGATGAAATGGAAAAGAAGCAAAGGCAAAAGGAGCAGGAGCTCAAGATCAAAGAAGAAAATGATAAGCTAGAGTTAATATAGAAAATTCATGATTTGGAGGAAGAAAAGGCAAAGCAACGAAGGGAAAGGGAAGTTCTTGTGGCCAAATTGAAGCTTGTTGAAGAGGCTTATAAAGAGAAAGAGGAAGTAGAACGAGTGAAAAAAGAAAAAGGATGCCGAGGAGCTGATTAAGCAATAAAAGGAAAAGGAAGATGCTGATAGATTGAGGGCATTGGAGGAAGAGAGAAACCGGGAATTGGAGAAGAAGAGATTAGAAGAAGAAAAGTTGAAAAATGAAGAAGAAGAGAAGAGGATACAAGAACAGAAAGACAGGGATGAAGCTGAAAAGCTTGCTCAGACAAACATGGAGCAAGAACAACAAGAGATACAAGGGGTTGATTCTCAACCTCAAGTAAATGTGCAACCACCCTCTACTACTACTATTGCTTCTTCTTCAACTATAATGACCACTACTCCAAGTGCTCCCACTTGGTTAAAATTGGATCTTCAAAAGAGATCAGTGAAACCTTCACAACCTCTCAATTAGGACGATATGATGAAGGAAATTGAGAAATAAAGGCCCAAGAAGAAGGTGAAAATCGTACATTCCACTAGACTCACGGACAAAGGAGAAATTGTTACTGAATGTGCCATACCAATGATAGACAAGGATGTGGGAGACATGCAATTGACTGATTACCAGTTGGGCATTGTTAACTTGGGGAGACCCACAAGAGATCAACAGACGAACTTATTAGATGTGGTAGCCTCATCCACTAAATCTAGAATGATGAAAGATAAGCAGAGAAAGGATGAGATTAAGGCTCAGTTGGATTAGTTGCATACTTTCTTGAAAAGTGTTTCTTCTCCCAGGTCACAACAAGTTGCCACCATTGAGACATCAATTTTGCTTAGTAAGAAAGAGGTGGATGATTTGGTACAGGTAAGGAGTAAGGAGAGATGTTGGATAGGTGGACTGATAAATTAAATCAAGAAATAAGTGAGGTGCTGGATAACAGTTTTGAGGTTCAAAAAATGACAGAGGAATTAATAGAAGAGATGAACCAGTATGTCAAGGTATTGGGAGAATAGGAAGAGGAGTACAGAGGATATAGCTAGAAGTTGAAAGAGATTAGAAAATTTCCTAAGTCCAATCTTCTAGAACAATCAATACTTGAAGAGGACAACAAAGATTTCTTGGAAAAGACTTCCAGCATACTCCGGTTTAGATCAGACTTTTTATACAAGCATAAAAATGAAGTTCAAGATTCTATCAAGGATCTGAATGAACAGTTTGAGGAGTTAGAAATAATTATTGTTGTTATAGTAAACTTTGATATACCAGTAAAGGAGGGCCTACCTTTGAGCCAAATAAAGGAGAAATGGGATGATAGGTTTAAAGAGGTCATGCAAAAAGGAGATGATGGTGAAGATCTGCTGTTAGATCGGTTAATGGATATTAAAGAAGAGATAAGGGCAGCTAAAAGGGAGTTAACAAAGCTAAAAGACATGAGAGGTTTTGCTGCTGCGGAATTAGAAAGGATCAAGTTTGAAGAAAGTTGGGTTGATGGGCCGGATTTGGAGGTGCTTCAACAAGTCTTCTCTAGTTATGACGAGTACAGTGCAGAGCAAAATTCACATGGATAATTGATAAATCTCATGCATGCATGGCTTTCTTCTCTTCTCCGCATGCAGGATTGGCAGTCTTAAAGGCGCATGGCTTTCTTTTCTCTTCTATCTTCTTCTCTTTAGTTTAACTGGGTGATCAAGGCAGGAACTAGAGATCAAATTGATCTGAGTTTCCAAGAAGACTTGAATTCCTAAAAAGGTGGATCGACATAAGATAGAAGGGACTTCAGTTTTTTTGTACATCTATAAATACCTTTGAGGTATCATATTGTAAGGGTCGGTTGATGAGAATAAGATTAGCCACCTGATAGTAGGAGATAGAATTTTTCGTAGTTTTTACAGAGATACTTTGGTATTTTGTTTATAGTTGAATATACTTACAGGTTTTTACACAATATGGTGTTGGAAGTGAGTTTTATTGGATAAGGTTGATGAATTATAGTCTATCTGTATGCCAGTGATTGTGCTAAAGCATAAGTGTTTCTTTTGTGATGAAAATCCTTAGAAGAAATCAAATTTAAAGATTATTTCATTAGATTATCTGTGAATTGAATTTATTGAAGTTTGTTGATTTATGGTCCTGGCAACGAATGAGAGTGTGTTCTTTTATCTTTGAAATATTTATGATGTGTGTTTGTGATGTTAAATTAAGCACCTTAGATGCATGCAATAGTATGGATTATTCTGTAAATTGTATCATGCTATGTTTTTTTTGATTTGCTGGAAGAACATTCATTGTTGAAGATATATGTCTGGATATTAGATAAGTTTTATTCATGTTTATTGATGTGCGCCCTGATCTATCTTTTTCTTTTGTTTAAAACCCCCTTTTCTTTATTGAGAATAGTTCAATGAATAAGTCATTGCTTGCATTCCTTATTACCAACACAGGCCCCTTGAATATTACAGTTGCATGGAACGATTGAGTGACACCAGACAGTTGAGAACCAACTACTAGGACCTTGGGAGTTAGGCTACTATATGTTGTCTTTCTTTTTCAGGAGAAATAGAGTAGAAATATTCTGTGTAACATTGTTTGTGTCATTTTCACCATCAACAGTTATGTTGATACTCTATTAGGTATATATCATTCCTCTTTATTGTTCATGATTTTTTTTACAAATAGAGTTGGTTTTTGTCAATGTTGGTGAAGGATAAAACATTCATCATTAAAACCAACCTTCATCCTTGTTAGGAGTAGATTATATTTAGTTTATTTTACATGGTATTTCATAATTTATTGTTATAAACTAGGGATTAATCTTAAGCAATTCCAATCAACTAAATCATTAGAGAATCATGAGATGTGTTTTTGCACCTTGGTCCTTGTGTATGAAATTCTAAATAAAATTATGTGTGAGGATTATAACATTGTTGTTATCTATAGGTGCATATGTAAGGTGTTATATCAACTTTAGAAGAAGTTTAATGTAGCTAGTTAATACATGACCTAGTGACGAATATAGGGGTCAAGTTTATATTGGGTATAAACTCTAATTATTACAATCATGTTGTATTTTAGTTGGTTTAAAACACTATTAAGGATACCTTTGGGACCACCCTCCCGGGCCTAGTTGAGCCCAAAGTGTAGGAGAGACTACCCACTCTTGTTAATTGGCCTTAAACCCTCCCAAGTCTATTGATTAACCATTGTTTTACCTTCTTGAGGATACATCCTTATTCCAAAAGGTAAGAAGAGTTCTAGAATTTTGGAGCAACAATTTCGAGACCCAACAAAGTCATCACATCCTAATCAAAATCCATCAACCTTAGAAAAATTAAAATCAAATATTTCAAACCAACTCATCACTTCATGCCTATTACAACAAGATCAAAAGAAAAGAAAAATATGGAGTCTCACAACCAAAATCCTCTTGCATCCATTTTTGGACTTGAATTACAAGTTGAACTTTCCTTGCCACAAGTTGGATCTTTATTTCCACATGATTCAAAATTGGGAACTTCATTACCACATGAATCACAAGTTGGATGTCATTCCCATATATTCCACAAGTTAGACATTAATCAACTATGAAACAAAATTTGGAATTCCTTTATCACATGAATCATAAATTGGACCTTCTTTAGCTCATGTGCACCCTAATTATGCAAGTGATGCTGAAAGTTTTGTAGATAAACCTGAATATCCACCCAACTTTATGGAATTAATGAAAGATGAGAGAACTCATGATTGGTATATTATCCAATTTTTCAAATACATCATAGAATAAGGGGCCAAACTCCCTCGCAAATTTAATAAAATAAATCTTGACCAAATTATTCATTTGGATTAACTACCCTTATAGTTGAAGATATTTAGTTATATAGACCTGAGCCGACACATAATTATTTTAATTATCACATTTAGAAATAAAAGGATGGCATTGCGCCACCATCACCTCCTCCTCATGATCATTCTTCATCCTCAAACCCACATCCATAAATCTAAATTCGTCAATCCATTGTTAAGAATAAATAGAATACACACGAGTAATCATAAGAACACATCTTCACTTTATATATTTTATCAAAATCAATATGTGTCACATCCCCCATAAATCACCATCTCATCTCAAATATCTCATCAACATGTCTCTACCTTATCAAATCCACCTCAATCCTCACTTCCACCTAGTTTAAATTTTATATACTCACCTCCACCTTTAACCATTTGTCACAATGTTTCAACCTATTTTATAGTTCCATAATACATATCTTATCATTTAAATTCATATCAACTGACATCATATTACCAATATACCTCTTATAAAAATAATATTATTCCATTCAATTCATATTAATCAAAATATAAATCCAATAAAACTATCACACTACCACTTGCATTACATAAATCTAGTTATCAACCCAATCAAAGGATAGTTCCACCCCTCACATCATATCAATACAATCATCAACTCAACCAAGGCACATTTCCACCACTAACATCATATAAATTAGGTTATTTATTAATTGGTCTATCTACAATATTGTCCACTCCATGCTCTAACAACCCATGTATTTTGGATCTATCATCTATATAACTCCTAATCTAGCTACTTCAACAACTTCCTTTGATTAGGAGTGGTAGGAGATAAAAAATGTTCTTAAGGGATTACAAAGTGCGACTATGACTCAATGAAATTAATAAAAGTTCAAATACCTTTGTCCTTATCCTTTCGAAAAATTATCACAAAAACACCTTTTCCTCTCGACTTTAAAGTTCTTGAATTCGGGGGCGAGGGGCCTAGATCGATTGGATAAAGCATCATATTGCACGCAAGAGGTCACAAGGACTAGTCTCCTCTCCATCCCCATGGTTTTGGAGGGTGTGTCATGCCAACTTCATCGACCGTGTGATTTTTTTTTACCAAACACACTACAATTTATAAGGGGCTACCCGATTCATGCAGTCTAAAAAAGTTCTTGAATTCGATAAGTATAAAGAAAAGGGAGACCATCACAATCATGTAAAATATTTTTCATGGCTTGTCAAGAGGTCTCTTATAGTGATATACATTTTTAAAGAATTATTTCTCATATATTATGAGGCCAAGCACTAAAGTGGTTTATGCATTTACCTCCAGGATCTATCAACACGTTTTTAAAATTATCTAAGAAGTTTCTTGTACACTTTTCTCATAATATTGACCATGATCTTATAATGCTAGAATTATGTAATACTAAATAATGAAACGGTGAAAGCTTTTCCTCCTATTTAAAATAATGAAGGAATCTTTCAAGTTTATTCTCTTGGCCCATACATGAAAAAAACTATCACTATCTTTGTTCAAAATATTAATCCAAAAATGGCATTTCATCTCTATGTTCACTGTGTCTCAATATTTCATAAGATTATTGAAAGAGGGGTCATTATTGAAAAGGCTCTTATCTATAAAGGCGTATTCAAAATTTACACTAAAGACAATAATTAATCTAATGACAAGCATAAATTTTGGGCTGACCAAAAATATTGTAAGTGATAGAGTCACTAATTTGAAACATATTCAAACAACCCAAACCTACCAAGAATTTAAAGTTTTCCAAATTGTTCAACAAAATAAGAACATCACTATTCTACAAGGAAAGCTAAAACAAACTTTACTCCAAGATATAAGTATAAATCCTTAGGGTAACATATGGAGGTTGTGCTTCAAAAGCTAGTGCAAGCAAACATGGTAATATTTCTTATCACTAGATATTTTGATGAAAATAAAACTAAACCTTCATGGTATAAATAAAATGAATATTGTGAATACCACCATGTTAAAGGTCACTCCATGAGTAAGTGTGTGAAGATTTAAAACTATATGTAGGATTTTATTGATCATGGAGATATTACAATTGGGTACACATTAAAACTCTTTTCCCAAGTATGATCAAGTATATTCCCATAATAATAAACCAACCAAAATAATTTCAACAAAGTTTCATCCTTTAATTCACATGATTATGTTATAAGACATTGAATAAATATACACATAAGTTGCTACCATTAATATCAAATCCTCTAATTGATTGTCACTACAAGATGTGGTTGTAACATAGAAAAATGTGAACTCTAAGTTTAATGTCTAAACCTAGGGTTGCTTTATGGTCCTTTTTCAAAGGTACATTGGAATGCAGATCAACAAGGTGAATAGATTGACTTTCAACCATAAAGGTGACACAATCAGGCCCAGATCTACACTCTTAGGGCCTTGAAAATAGATTGGAAATGATTTAGAAAGGCTAACCTAATTGAACTATATGGCCTAATAAGATAAATGCAATATTTCAAAAACACATAGATTGAAATAATGAATTGCAAGAAGCTTTTGAGAAGTATTGGAGATTGTGCACCTATCATCAAAGGTTGGATCTAGCATGCAGAGGAGGACTCAAACAAACGCCTAGGGGCGTATGGGTCCTTGATAGGGGGTCTTGAAACTGATTTTGCAATCCTCTAATGTTGGATCTGACCTTTTATTTTCCGATTATAGAGTTATCATAATATGGCTTCAAATGCAACAATGGACAATTTTCCTTCAATTCTCTTCAACTTGAGATCTACACATTCACAAAGAGATGAAATATTGGGCCATTTTAGGGGTTGCTTCAGTCAAACCTTGTGTTAGTGTTTTCACTTCCACAATGGCAATGTTAATGATAAAAATGATAATTGAAAGGAAGGAATGATGGAATCACAAAGTGCTGCAACTCACCACCCTTCAATGGCTTCCTTGAAGGATTGAAGTCATGCACATCACCTCAAGGATTTGGATATTGCTAGCTTGAATGCTTCAATGCTTTGGAGACCTACAAAAGAGTTAGCCTTCACAAAACAATAATAACATAAACACACATGAACTTTGACATGATGTTGGATCTTGAATTACTATAATAAAGCTCTAAAATGCTGCTCTTGACTTGCTTGATAGTGATCTTAATCATAAGTTTTCCAATAGTTTTCTAGATGGATTTTAAATGATGCAATAGTTCTAATTTCTTGAAAATCAGATTTCAAAAGCCGACACTTGAAATTTGAATTCTGAATGTTAAAATACCATCAACATGTTACAAATTGGTCTCCGACAAGATAAGAAGACCCATACCTTGTTTATTGAAATGCTGACTTTAATCCAGAACACTTTCCTTGAGCTACTTGGGGAATTCTGCATATAAAGAAAGAGAAAAAGGCTAACCTTGAAGTTTTGATTCCCATCTAAATGATTAGAAGACCAGGGTCTAGAGAGTCACTTGTGTATTCAAGTCTTACAAAATAGTTTCACATGCAACCTGTCTGAGATAAAGGAGAATGATGTGATTGTTTGGGAGCTTGTCCTGATCCATGTTAGTCTTTCGACTTCTCACACATCCAATTGAAGATTGTAAGGTGTGTATGTGTTAGGACTAAAGCCTATATGCATGTGTGTCTGCGAGTATGTGCAGGTGTACAGAAGGAACAAGGTAGCTGACGGGATCCACAGTGCCAAATGGAGAAGAACAAGAAACTTGTGAGTGTATAAATCAAAAAGCATAGAAATAATGGAGCTAATGCTGCTCAAAATGAAGGAAAATCATTAACAAAGGAGTATTGTCATTTAAGGATCAATGAAGGAAAATATATAGAATAGAAAGGAAAACAAAGTTAGAATCCCTCTGAAAAGGACAATAAAGCTAATCTCCGTCTGCAACGAATTAGCAAATGTTAGAGAGCAAGAAATAAATAAGAAGATAATGAAGCTAAACCATCCCTGCAACATCATCAGATTGGAAGGTCTGTATTGTTTTGTCATAAATTATTAAAATGACAACATTATTAATTAAGATTGCAAAAAGTTCAATGAATGCAATCCAAAAACGAGGCGCATATTCTGTGCTGATAATGGTGGCTATGAAAGGATTTCAAAACCCAAATTTGAACAACAACAAATTGCCTTAGAGATCTTTTGCTGTGGTGTTGTAAAGAAGAGAATAATGGTGATTTCCAGCATTGAAAAATCCTTGCAAAACTGCTGAGAAAGAGGTGTATCTGTTGTGTGCTTACAACCAAAAACCAATTACTGGTAATGGTGTTAGAAACTTAGAAGTGATGAAGAAGACTCTCCTCTTTTCTACAAGACAGAATCATTAGTTTTCAAATTGCATGCAAAATCAGCAATTGATATGCTAAAATTATTGTTAGAAAAATGAATATGATATTGTTGTGGCTGTCAAAAGAGGTATTATACTAGCACTTGTATTTTTAGGGGTGTAAGGATATGCCGTTTGAAAATTTAAGAGAATTTGTAAATTTTGTTGTTTATTTGTTAATGTAATAAAATATTTATTAATAATTAATAAAAAATATATGTAGTGAAATTGTGTTTTAAAATGATTTAATTAGAGATATTATTAAAATATAAAGCAATGAAAATGAAAAAGGAAAGTTGTCATCAAATTGAGAAAAAACATAGTGAATGAAAATAGAATGTTTCCATTAGTTTGCAAATCAGTATGTCAAATCAATATATATGTGGCTTTTATATGATTAGTGAGTTTTTTGCAGCTTTTACATGATATTTAGGAGGACTTTACTATTCAATGGCAGCTGATTTGATAACTGTAATTTGTTTTCTGCCAACTCATTTGATAACTGTAATTTGTTTTCTGCCAACTCAACAGTAGTTTAACGGTGAGTAAATCTTGTTTTCAGATATGAGACAGGTTTACCGATCAATTTATGAAAAGCAAATCCACATGAAAAGCCTATCGACTAATTATGGAAAGGAAGTGTTTTTTAAATGTTTTGATGATGTAAAAATGTATTGGAAATGGAGGATAGAGAGGAGAATAATTAGAATATGGATGAGGACATTTGAAAAAAAAATAAAAAAATAGAATGAGATGCCCACATAGAAGAAAAGGAGAATGTAGTTTTAAACTAAAAGAATGAATTTTTGTTTTAAAAGCTCCAGTCCTTTTCCTGATTTTTTTTTAACAATGCTGAATGCTGAAATAGAATGCTTTTGGGGACTTTCTATTTGTATCCTTTACAAAGGAGAAATAGAATAGAAACAAGTGTTTAGGAAGAATGATTGAGAATGTTTTTATTAATTAAATTTATATTTAATAAATTAAAACATTTTTAATTAAATTTATTGTTTTTTAAAAGAATTGTATTTTTATAAATTGATGACATAATAATGCAGTTGTATGAATGTTTATATGATTGTTTAATTATTGAATAGGCATGAAGATGACAAGATATTGGAAGTGATGAATACATGGAAATTTGTTAACAAGTTAATATAGAGAAGTCAATTTGGCACTAGGATCAAGAATAACAACTATAGGAAACTGTATAGAGACAAATGTCAAACTTTGTGTAAAAAATAATGTTGAAATTGTAAGGTATGCAATTTTCGACATTACTTTTTGCCCCCACTTTAACAGGTTGATATCACTAAGTGATGAGGCCTACCTAAATTGCAAAAAATGAAAGTGTAAAAAAATGTTTTGTAGGATATACAAAAGGATACATGATAGTCTTCAAGTGAGGAATTTGCATGCCCTCAAGCCAAGACTTATGAGACAAGCATGTCAAAAAGATGAAACCTACAACACAAAGAATGTTAGAAAGAAATAAACATGCAACATACATGCATCAGGAACACATAAATCTAAATCACAAATGCCATGAAGAAAGAAACTTGCAGCATAGATGCATCAAAAACACAAACATGTATTGCATATACATCAAAAACGAAAAAAACAATACATAAACAACACATACACAAAGGAAGAAAGCACATGTAGTAAATAAATAAAGAAATTTCTTAAGTCAACATGAAAGAGACCTAGATGTGAAAGTTATCTTGATATTTTGCATTGTCCCCAAAATGGAATGAAAAGAAAAGAGATGACATATAGAAGGAAAGTAGACAAAAAAATGAATTGTATAATTTTGTATCCCTTATGTATCTATGTACCTATAATGGCAACATGGTTCCTCTAGGAGGAATTAACATACACTTAGTAACCATACACAAGCATATAGAGGGTAAGAAAGATAGTTCATGTAGAACAAAATGCATGATTCAAGGTCTAGCTTGTTCTATCACTAGGAATCATGAGAAGCGAATACATGATTGAAGGTCTAGACTACTCCTTCACTAGGAATCATTAAAATCAACAGATTACTTGTACTAGCATGCTCTCTTGCTAGGTGATCCAAGATATATAGTGGTAGATTAAACACTCCTTATTGACTAGTCATTATGATCCTAATTTAATTTAGAAAGCATGTTGATGACATCTATTTGTGCATATAAAGGTAGACATGTGTGTTTGCACATGCAATTGCAACATATATGCCTCCTTAAAATAATTGCATCAAAGTGTATGCAATTGATTTTAAGGTAGTGTGTAGGGGGGAAGAAAGAAGGAAGGGATCCTTAGGAAGGATATGTGTCCCCATAATGAGTTGTATTTGCCCATTAGAATGTAGGTGATGATAATGCATATGGATATGGTTGTATTGTTACCGAATACAATGGGATTATGGTTGCACCAGAAGTTGTGCTGCCACCACATGACAACACACTAAGAGAAATCACAATAAGTACCACATAGTGGATAGCAACGCCATATATGTAGAGAAGCATGAATGCACATGAGAAGCATGAAGAAGTAGAAGGATATCAAGATAGAGGTAATCTCAATATCATGCATTAGTAATCCAAATGAAAGAGGTAGCCTCAATTCCATAATAGATATAGCCTCAATGTGATGATAGAGGTAAGCTTGATGTCATAACAAAAGGGTCTTAATACTATGATAGAGGTAAGATCAATGCCATAATAGAGGGGTCATAAGATCAATGACAAAGGTGGTCTAAAAGTCATAATACAAAGGTCTCAATATTATGAAAGAGGTAAGATCAATGTCATAATAGAGGGGTCTCAATATTATGATAGAGGTAATCTCAATGTAATAACAATGATGCTTTGAATGTTAGGTGTAGTTATTGAAATTATTGTGGAGGAGGGAGAGACAAGATCAAAATTGTTGGGCTAATAGACAAAGGTAACTATCAATATCTTGGAAAAATGTATCTAACCAAGAGAAGAAGGAAGAAGATGCTATGAAGATAATAATGTGCCTCCAATGAATGTAGAAGATAGAGAAGGAACATTAGCAATTGAATAAAATATTAACTCATTAGAAAAGGTGTTTCAATTAGTACATGATGATAAACATGGGAGTTTTATGAATAAAAATAATATCTACAAGGATGAGTGCAAGATCATGATGGGACAAACTATACCTTTAAGTGGCAATGAAAAAAAACATAGTTAAGCAACTTCACATAAAAATTTGAATAGGTTTTAGGAATATAATTTGTAGTAAATTAAATGTAGTTTCTAGGCAACTAGTTGTTTTGAAAAAAAATTTATTTGATGAAAATTTGAAATTTCAATGAAGCACTACTATATATATATATAAAAAAAAAAGCAGGTGTCATTTCGGCCAACCTAACTATGAGAATTTTTTTGGATCTTTAAATATAAATAAATGACACATGCCTGGATGTGACACATTTTTTTGAATTTTTTTGCAAGTAAATAATTAGTTATGATTTTTTTAATACTAGTTTTTAAAAATATTAAAAAATAAATTTATGGCCAACCTAACTTGGTCATAAAATATGAAATTCAAATTTTCTTTTATTTACTTTGTAACTAGTGATGCAGAGTGTGACTCATCTTTTGGATTTGAAAGAGGTGACACAGATTGAAAGTTATGGCTGCTTTTAATCAACATTTCAATCAAGACTTCAAAGTTTTATGAATAGAAATAAGATCTATTATAACTATAGAAGGGGTCCGAGCTATGGGAGAAGTACATGTGTCAAACGCATCATAGCTAATATCATATCCATCATGAGTGAGAAGAGTGTCATGACATTATGTAGATTCGTGTACATCAAATCAATGTCATTATTATGCAAAGAAGGAAAAGTTGCATCATAAGGAGAGGCAACAATGGCACTTGTATTACATTTTTTAGTGCTTGAAATTGATTAGTAGAATGACCAAACACTCTATGATGCACACAAAAAGGAAGTGTGGAATGGCTATTCTTAGAAATGTTCTAGCACATAGGAGGGATAGTGATCAAATGAGTCTCCAAGAGAGTGGATATAATACACTTAAGAGAATCAACAAGTTGTGTACAATACCATGTTTCATGTTTGGGTGAAATGGGGGAAGATTGAGTATTGGAATAGGCTTAGAAGAAATAGAGGGTGAAGGGTCTATGTTTAGTTTAGGTGGTTCAAGTAAAGGAGAATGAATGAGGGATAGAGATTCATTAGAAAAATTACCATTGTTTGTTGTTGAGGAAAGATCGACCAATGCTATGTTGAGAAATCGGTTAGTGATGTTATTGTGTTCTAAATTATTATTAGGAAGAGTAGACTTGTCCACTAAAGCAAGATAATTAAGTAACATAAGAGAAAAAGGACCATCATGAGATGGGGAACAAACAAATATATTATCAAACCCAGGTAGGCCACCACATTAGGTGTAGTAGAATTATCAATATGAATATTGTAGTCATGCATTGAAGGAACACGATCAACTTGAAGAGGATCACCATTGTAAGGAAGGGAAGAAGAGAGAGATTCGTCATCCCATGGGAGGTTAAAGGATTTTGAAGATGTGACAATAAAATAATTACTACTATCAATATAGGAGAAGTCTTCATCAAAGAGAGGGTTGTCATAAGTGAGAATTTAATCATTTATGACAAACATGATGAAAACACAATGATAGAAAAATACAAATAAATGAAGAAGCTAAATAAAACACACTATGGTTCTGTAGCAACAAAATAATGAGATCAGTTTTTAACTAGTAATATGATGATTCTACATGAGAAATATAAACTAGAAAATGAAAAGGAACCTAATTTTTGATGATTACGTTTTGGAAGCCAAAGACCAATACCAACCAAAAACAATTGTTGGATACTTTTAAATTAAGAACCAATGAAGGAAAAATATAGAATAAAAAGGAAAACAAATTTAGAGTCCTTCCAAAAAGGACAATAGATCCAATCTCTGTCTGCAACGAATCAACAAGTATTAGACGAGGAAATAAATAAAAAGATAATGAAGCTAAACCATCCCTATAAACAATATAAAATTAAAAATAATAAGACCAACATCACCATATTTGAAGGCGTGTATTGTTCTGTTTAGCAGTATTGAAGAATAATAAGCTTGATGGAGATCAAAATGAAAGCGTTATTAACTAAAATCCAAAAATGAGGCGCATATGCTGTATGATTACAACCAAAAAACACAGTGCTGATAATGGTGCCTATGAAAGGATTCCAAAACCCAAATTTGAGCAACAACAAACTGCTTAAGAGATCTTTCTTGTGGCATTGATAAGAAGAGAATAATGGTGATTTCCAACATTGAAAAATCCTTGAAAAACTACTAAGAAAGAGGTATTTTTTTTGTGTGTTCATAACCAAAAGCCAAGTGCTGGTAATGACATTAGAAATGATGAAGAATAATTTCCTTATATACAATCCCCCAAAAAATGCAACACTGGATCATCAGTTTTCTGTTTTAAAATGAAATGCCCCTCTCTTTGTATGCAAAATCAGCAATTGATATGCTGAAATTGGCATTAGAAAAAATATATGATGGGTATTATTTTATAGAAAGAAGTTTTTTTAAATTGCTTTGTGTTAGTAAAAATGGGTTGAAAATATTAAAGGGTTGTAGTTAATTAGTGGAGGCATAATTGATGAGGGTGGTGGTATATTATTTGATTACGTTATTCATCAAGGTTTAAATTTCCAAAAATATGATATAAGGGATGAGGTCAAGCTCATGCATTGGATGATTTTGGCGGAATAAATACTCCACAGTCTTTGACTCATATCCAAAAAGATATCAACATAGGTGTGTGCTTCCATATTGGATAACAAAACAAAATCGCGAATGATATAAAATCCTTCATAAAACAATATTGGAAATGGAGAATAATTGAAATACGGATGAGAATTTTTTTAAAATTACGAGTATGAGATGCCCACATAGAAGAGGAGGAGAAAGTAGTTTTAGACTAAAATACTGAATTTTTATTTTGAAAGCTCCACATTCCTATTTTTTTCTTTTTTACAATGGTAAAATAGAATGCTTTTGGGGAATGTGTAAATAAAAGAATAAGAAGATTTTTGGTTTCTTTAGAAATGTTTCTATCATAAAAGAAATCACAAACATATTTAATCAAAATAAAATTATACAATTCCATTACAATTACTCATTATGAGGAACCTCATGTCCTACATATCTTCCTTCTAGACAAGATTAGATGTGACTACTAAAGTATTTTGAGTAAATTCTACACAAAATGTGAGGCTGATTTGGATGTATGTTTTCATCCACTCCATGCCTTTTAGTTAGTCTATTTCCTCAAAAGTAAATTCTTGTAGTTTTTCAATCTACAACTTAATTACATCCTTGTGTCCATCAAAATCAAATTTCAACTAATTGACCATATTAGGTACTATTTCATTCAATGGCTTCAACTCCCTGATGTCCTTGTCTTCTGTTCATGCAAAAGCATTTATAACATTCTCTACAAGACATCTTGAATGAGTATGTGAAGCTTAGCTCATAGTGCAGCAAGTTGAAGGTTCACCTAATCTAACAAACCTATTGACGCCACAAACCATTTGCATATAAGTGTAAGGGAATGTGCATATAGTTTTACTAACTTTTTCACTTCTATAAGCTCTACCTTGACTTGACATCTATGCTCTTCAAATATTTTATGTTTCTACTCCTCCTTTAGAGTCTCTTCATCCTTATGATTATGCTCTTTGCATTCTCCTCCTTTCCCTTCTCTTATTTTACATTATGTTATGGCATCTTTAGACTATGTGTCAATCATTCTAGGAGCCATAAGTCAATCAACCAATACTTCAACAACATAAAGCTGGTCATTTGTTATTGCTAAGGCTCCTAAGTGTGCATTCCTTCCATAAGATATAGCTGAGATATCATAGTGTCAACAAATTTTTATATCCTTTCCTATGCACTTGATATGCATTGAGCCAACACATCATTTGATTTCTAAATTACATCAAATTTGGTAATTTGTTCTTCAACCTGTTTCTCTTTCTTTGCTAGCTAGTGCATCAAGTTCTTTGATACTTCTTACCCAATATTTATTTATTTTTACACCATAGTAAGCACTTCTCTCTTTTATTTTTAAATTATTCTCACTCTCTCTATTCTTATTCTAATTTTTTATACATCAATTGTGAGACAATATTTACTCTTTTTTAGGGCCATCAACCTATGCAACTATAATACTAAGATTTCCCCATCCTACATGTGCTTGTGGACCATGGAAATATTATTTATGTCACAAGACTCAATCTTCTCAAACAAACCTTCTCCATCCAATGTACAAATACAACTATCTACAACCTTAGGATCAAAATTTTGTTAAAAAAAGTAAACTAATACAAAGTTTATCCCTTCAAAGAGTGTAAGTTTAATTTTTATTGGTGCAATATTGGACTAACCATTAAGAGATTATATGGAAGCCAATAGAAATCAACAAAGAATGATAAATGAACACATAACATCAGATCCACATGGAGAAAACCCTTATGGGAAAGAATCTACCATCAAAGATAGGCACATGTATTAATCTTCAACACAAGATTATATATGAAATAAGATTTCCCTTCGATCTCATAGAATTTTGGAAATCCTTGTGTAAATGTGAAATCTATCAAAAAATAACTACTCTAACCCCTGATGCATGTGTGAATATTAGCATGCACATAAAAATGTAGACTTACAATACCATGGGTAGAAAAACCATGGGCCAATCTTGAAAATAATATGAAAAATGCCTTAAAAAGAAAAGAAGGGGCCAATTATCTTGGTGAAACCATAGGAAGGTTGCACTTTCTAGAGAATTTAGTTCCAACTAGAGGGGATGAGGAAGCCCTTCAAGCCTAAAAATATTTCACATAGGATTTTGACTAATATCACACAATCCAAAAAAAAAAATTAAAGTTCAAAGCATATCCTTTTGAGAGGTATGCATATTTGAAGTATCCTTTTCTAGTGGTAGTGCATTTGTCAATGTATGTGGTTGGTCCATGCTATCTTATCCTCCTTTTTCCTCAGGGCTAATTATAACTACCTCTTTTTTATTGTGCATGTTTGTTGTTATGGTGGTGGACCTAATGAAACATCCCATACATGTTATCTATGGAATCCATAATGGAGGCAATCGATTCCCAAAGTTTTATGTGCACATTGGGTAGCAACAAAGATTCCATGTGATTCCTTTATGGTCCTCCAATGGTGAATTTCTATTTTTCCCATTTCTTCTTCTCTATTAGCTACTTCCTTTGTTTTTACATATATCTCTAGTTCTACATTGGTTGTAGCTCCTATGTTTGCTCTATGATCTTTTGGTGCATGTTATAAGCCTTCATCGTCTTAGGGATAGATGCATCTAAGTGATTTAATGTTCAAAATGCATAGTATTGGGTTATAGACTCCAATAAGTGAATAGTTGCACTTACCTTCCATATCTTCCATTTTTATCACAAGGTAATTCATGTGGTTTAATTAATAGGTAATGTTCGTAAAGAGTACTTACATGAAATTCTTAAAAAGGTATAATTCCATTGTGTGATATGCATCCATTATCTCCTATGTTCATCACCATTTATTGGTATATTTCTCCTTCAAGGAAACAAATAATTCTTTCATGTGCTAGCATATTCTTACATCCACTAAAGTTCACAAGAGGTGCTTGAAGCACAATAATGACAATTTTTCTATTTTTCCCTCATCTTTGCAGAGGGTCATAATAGTGCAACACATGTAAATGAGTGGGGAACTAAAGACATATATTATCTTGGAATCCCATTGAATTCATGTATTTTTGTCCATCTCTTGCAAAATGAACATTTAATAATTAAATTTGATGCCACAATTGGCTAATCTATACCTTGCATATGCCACATTAATAGGTATGTGGCCACCCCTTGCAATGCATACTAATTTTAGTTGTATGCATATATTCTACTCTAATTTTATGATTGGTGATGCCCTTGACAAAAATTACTTCAAAGACTATGTGGCTCCTAACAAAAGGTTAATTTATTTTCCTATTATTGAGAACTTCTCTAGCTCTTCTTTTAAATCCACCAAGGGCTCTTTTCATTCCTCATTCATTACATTCCATAATAATCTAGCTAGCTCATATATCGACCTAGGGGTCACTTCAATCTAAATGTTCCTAGTTAAGTAACTGATTCCCTTATGTAATTCACAAACCAAAAATAATAGAGTTGAAATATGGTAGTGTGTAAATGTAATATTATAGTCATTGAAAATCTCTTTCTCCCACATTCCAACACTCAGGAACTATGGGAAACCATATTTGAACTATCTCAAAAACTCCTTTTATGGTTTTGTGTTCACTGAGAGAGGTTGTATGGGTATTCATGTGAATATTAAAACTATAAATGTAGTTGAATCCTATGATGCAACTACATATTGTTTCTAGAATCTTTATCAATTCCAACTTTTCCTATAAATTCTTAATGCTAGGTATAGCTATACCAACGTAAGCGTGTTCTAGGAAACTACTTGGTATTTCATTTACATGGGTTCCATGATTCTTTGGTGTCATTAATCTAGCTCTATATTATAGTCTTTAAGTTTCCTTTGTTCAAATTTTCCTTCACAATGTTCAATTATAGAGTGAGTTTTTCTCATTCTTTCAAAAAGGTGAAGTGTATGTAAAACTAAGGCACTTTACAAATATTTCAAGGCCCTATATTTAATAAATCATCATTACCACATTTATTCCATAACCTTTCAAAAAAATATCTTAGTCTTGTTGCACAATGCTTCTATCTACCTACATGCTTTTCAACATGTCATATGTTTGTTCATACTTTTACAACTATATTTCCTACTAAGAATTTGCTCTACCTATTACTTTTTCCAAACTCATGTAAGCCATATTTCTAGTTTCCTTTGTCAATCCAATTGAACACATTTTATATTTTTTCCATACTTGAATTAAATTGTTAAGTTGTCATGTAACACATGTCCCCGTTCATCCTACTAGCAAGTGCACTTCATCCTTATATTTGTCCTATATACTATTCATTTTTTTCTCTACATGTATTTTCTACACTTTTGGTGTTCCTTTATCTTATGTATATGTATATCTATATTCATCTTCCCATATTCTTCATCTAAATTAAATACATGGCCCCTTGTATATTTCATCACATGCTTGGGAAAAAAGTTAAATATAGATTTTGAGCAAGGATTTGTTTGTCATTGTTCCTAGGAATAGGATCGTAAAACAATATACAATAAAATAAACGCAGAAATAAGATATAAAATAACACAAAAGAACTTAGAGACAAAGATATATGTGGTTCACCCAATATGGGCTACATCCACAGAGAAACAATTCCTTCCTTTCTTCATCCAACAAAATGAAGGGATACAACCTACAACACATGCACTGTAACTTCCTCTTTTATATATCATATTTCCCTCGCATAATACAAAACAACACTTAGTTGTAATACAATTCCATAATAAAAGGGTTTTTCCTTCTAGGACAAGAAAAACCAACATAATCTCTATCATCAAATTTTTGACCTAATGATCAACGGTCTATATTTACAATGAATAAATATACATCAAATATGGATTGTGGAGAGAATTGTCCCTAAACCCCCATTAGGGAAAGCTACCCTTGAACCCTACAAGGGGGTAGCCCCTTTGCACCCCCCTCCCCCCATACTGAAATGATCTCAAGAACCAATAAGATCAATCTCCATAACCAACAATCTCCCATTTGGAGGATGGTCATAGCAACTCTAGGAAGATAATCAGGCACCACCAAAAATCTCCCACTTGGAGTGATTACAAAAACTCCACCGCTACTATTGCTAATAGACTAGGATCCAATAGTGGACTTGGAAAGTTTCTCATCTTCACGATCATTCTTGAAGGCCAACTAAAACTGAGCAGGAAATCAATTTCTCCAAGTTATCTCTTTCATTAATATATTGATAAAAATTCGGCTAGTGTGTATCTTTTCCAACTTGAACTATCCATCTTCCAAAATTAATCTTATGAAATGGTACTTGAGTTACATCTGTTTAGTCTTGAATACATGGTTGAGTTCTTTGCAAGATGAATGACACTTTGGCTATCACTATACAACCTACTATCCTCTCGCTTTTTTTCCCAACTCCTCCATAAACCTTTGTAACCAAATCATATCTTTACTATACTCTATATCAACAACATACCAAGGATAAATTTAAGAACCCCTCTTGGCTGTAAAATCCTGGCGAATCTTGTATACTTCCCGATAAAAATATTAATTTTATCGGCAAATTTTTTCATTTTTCGGGAAAAAAACTCAATTGGAAATTTTTTTCTAATCACTAGAAGTCTATGGAAAATCCTGGAGAATTGCAATTTTTTTTAATCCAATAAAATGTTTTCATTGGTGAATAAAAACCTTTTTTCAAACCAATAAAATTTATTTCTATTTGCAAATAAACCTGTTTTCAAAACAAAAAAAATATTTTTTTAGCGATTAAAACTTTTCTTCAAACCAAAAAAAAAAATTCATTGGTGAATTAAACCTATTTTCAAATGAATATAAAAAAATGGTGAATTAAACATAATCTCAAACTAATAAAAAATTCAGTGGCGAAATAAACTGGTATGCCAATAAAAAATCATAGTGTGGTTGGCGAAAATATCAAATTTCGGGACAAATTTTCTGCACATTCAAATTCTTTCATAAAGTGTCCAAAACGGGGACAAGTGTCAACATATTTATTATGTCTGAAGCCAGATGTTAGTGCAAAATAATATAACCAACAACATTCGATGAATTTTCAATGGACGGTTGTAGTTGCATTCCGAAGGCAAATCTCTGAAGCACTAGACTTACGAATTGAAACCTCCGAAATAACACTAGAACCGTTAGATTTCCAGAAATGAATGGTTGACATTTTATTACTTATTAAATCACTTAGTCGTGACAACCAAAATAATATTTTATCGTTGGCTAGCTACCAACAGTTGAAGGTCACTTAAGTTATGACTTAAGCCTTTGGAGTAATCATGTTGATCGACCGCTCGACCTAGACGAACAATGGGTTTGAGAAATGACAGTCGAGATAGGGTGACGTGGGTCAACCTTGACCACTCCTCGCCAGCCCGCGAGGGATGCACTTACATCCCCCATCCCTCAACGGGGAGGCGGGGAACTGCCACATGGAACGATCAGAACCATCGAAGGAACTATAGCAAGGTGTGAAATATTAAGGAACTAGTGTTAAAGCCTGTGCTACTAAAGAAGCCTTTTAAGCACATGTTTTTTTTTATAGTTAAATAGCTACTATATGGGGCAGCACTCTGTATTAATCAAAAAGAGTTTTTACATTCCTCGGATGGGATCAGACACTTGACCAAGCCACCAGAGACTCATCCTAGTAGTATTCACAATGAAGCCTTCATTTCCATAAAATATTACAGACCCAAATATTGAATGAATTGACATCAGACACTTATATAGATTACAAAAAAACCATCACAAACCAAAATGACCTTCCACAAATACTAGATTATGTATTGCTTTAGTTGGAATCGTTGGTCTTGTTGGTTTTTGATTGCATTTAGAATCACTAGACAATCACCACCATAAACACTATGGGCAAGATGGTTTTCTCGTTCCTCCCAAATCTTGGTGTCATTCACTACCCATTCTTCACCAGTGCCCAACTCCCAATCCTCCTCATCCAAAGACCACCTTTCCTTGTTGAGAGCTTCTGCCACCACAAACACCTTCACCCAACCCTTCGATCGGTCTTCAAGAATGTCAGTCGCACATAGAAGAAAGTCGATACACCTGCCAATCTCCCCCACCTATTTTTGAGAGCTGCATGTTTTAGTGAGTGCACCAGGGGAAACTTTGGTACCGACCATTCATTCCCATGAGCTTTGTAGTAGTGCAGCGGTAGAGGGTTCATGAAATTGCCATCAATGTTGTCTAGTGCAGCATCGATATTTCCCAACAAAGAGTGTTGAAAAATAATTTGGCATAGCTTCTTCCCCTGAGCTTTTGAGATACCCATGTACATGAGAATTTCTAGAAACATGGTAGGTATTTTTGAATTCGCCCTGAGCTTATGGGTAGCCAACGAAAATTCTAGGCCCAAAATATCCTTCATCGCCTGGAGCACCAGTGGGTGCTTGGGCACCATTATCCCTTTCAGTCGTTTCTTAGTGATTTCACCATGGAAAGTGTTCAGCTGCTTTGTGGAATTTGGAAATAGAGGAGTCTCCATTTCCCCTTAGTGTTTGTCGAGAACGCTAAGCCAATTTGAGAAAAATGGGCACAATAACCCCTATTTGTAGCAAAACCTCCCGCAATCTTATGGAGATCATACCAAGATTCAAGTGGTGAATTAAATGTTAATTGTCACATTAATGATAGTGGTGAATTAAATGTTAAGTGTGAGTATTTGATGTCACTGTCTTCATTCTAACTTCTATATATACTTCACCAACTTGATGTTCTTCATATCATTTATAATATATTTGGCTTTGATTTCTTTCTTCTCTATTCTCAATTTAACAATGATATTATGGAGTCTTCATGGTGTGTCATGCTACCCAAATGTTTTTGGAAGAAAAGAAGGGATGATGTATATGATAGATGAAAGTTGGGTATGGTTTTTACAATTCATTGTGTGTAGGATGAGCATGCTATAAGAATAATTGTGGGTAGGGAATGGCTTTAGAACAACCCTCATGCTCTATATTCTAAGGTAGCTTTGGATTTCTTGTCCAATTGCATGGACATTTTGCTCGATAAAGATTTGGTGAAGACACTGGTAATATGTTACTTGCAGCCTTTCATTTACTCTATTTCTTCATTGGAGTTGGCACTGGAGCATTACAATTTTGAAAGTGGGTTAGCGCTTGTTAGTGGAATCTTCTGGAAAGTAGAATTGCATGCCTCTACAATCTAGGCTCTTGCCTTGGTTAAATATGAGATGGGGTCTGTTATGTGATACAAAAAATGAATTATTAAAGAGTTGAGAGTTTTGGAGGAAGGTTTTCGGTGTTTCGCTCTTCTTCTCTGCTGTTACTTTGTTAAATTTGATTCACGTTCTACTCAAACACCCGGTTGATGGCCTCAGCTAATGTTACAAAAAAAAAATAGTAATGAATTGTGTGACATGTCATGTGTCTATATTTTATTGTACAATGTAACCATTCTTGTAATATGTATTTTGTGACTGGTTTTTTGTTACGGTTAGTTTCTTTTTGGCCAGGTTGGCTATGTACTATGTACTTCAATCTTTAGCAATAGCTACTTAAATTAAAATACTTTTTCATGGCTCCACTCTTGTAAATCCTTTTTACTTTGATCAATATAAAAATGTGTTTTTTAAAACTAATAGTAATTATCAACATATAGTTCTGATCATAAGTGAGAAAAATTTAGAGTCCTTCCAAAAAGGACAATAGATCCAATCTCTGTTTGCGACGAATCAACAAGTATTAGACCAGGAAATAAATAAAAAGATAATGAAGCTAAATCATCCCTGTAAACAATATAAAATTAAAAATAATAAGACCAACATCACCATATTTGAAGGCGTGTATTGTTCTGTTTAGCAGTATTGAAGAATAATAAGCTTGATGGAGATCAAAATGAAAGCGTTATTAACTAAAATCCTGTATTGTTCTGTTTAGCAGTGTTGAAGAATAATAAGCTTGATGGAGATCAAAATGAAAGCGTTATTAACTAAAATCCAAAAATGAGGCGCATATGCTATATGATTACAACCAAAAAACATAGTGCTGATAATGGTGCCTATGAAAGGATTCCAGAACCCAAATTTGAGCAACAACAAACTGCCTAAGAGATCTTTCCTGTGGCATTGATAAGAAGAGAATAATGGTGATTTCCAACATTGAAAAATCCTTGCAAAACTACTAAGAAAGAGGAATTTTTGTGTGTGTTCGTAACCAAAAGCCAAGTGCTGGTAATGACATTAAAAATGATGAAGAATAATTTCCTTATATACAATCCCCAAAAAAATTCAACACTGGATCATCAGTTTTCTGTTTCAAAATGAAATGCCCCTCTCTTTGTATGCAAAATCAGCAATTGATATGCTGAAATTGGCATTAGGAAAAATATATGATGGGTATTATTTTATAGAAAGGAGTTTTTTAAAATTGCTTTGTGTTAGTAAAAATGGGTTGAAAATATTAAAGGGTTGTAGTTAATTAGTGGAGCATAATTGATGAGGGTGGTGGTATATTATTTGATTACATTATTCACCAAGGTTCAAATTTCCAAAAATATGATATAAGGGATGAGGCCAAGCTCATGCATTGGATGATTTTGGTGGAATAAATACTCCACAGTCCTTGACTCATATCCAAAAAGATATCAACATAGGTGTGTGCTTCCATATTTGATAACAAAACAAAATCGTGAATGATATAAAATCCTTCATAAAAAAATATTGGAAATGGAGAATAATTGAAATATGGATGAGAATTTTTTAAAAATTACGAGTATGAGATGCCCACATAGAAGAGGAGGAGAAAGTAGTTTTAGACTAAAATACTGAATTTTTGTTTTAAAAGCTCCACATTCCTATTTTTTTTTTCTTTTTTACAATGATAAAATAGAATGCTTTTGGAGAATGTGTAAATAAAAGAATAAGAAGATTTTTGGTTTCTTTAGAAATGTTTCTATCATAAAAGAAATCACAAACATATTTAATCAAAATAAAATTATACAATTCCATTACAATTACTCATTATGAGGAACCTCATGTCCTACATATCTTCCTTCTAGACAAGATTAGATGTGACTACTAAAGTATTTTGAGTAAATTCTACACAAAATGTGAGGCTGATTTGGATGTATGTTTTCATCCACTCCATGCCTTTTAGTTAGTCTATTTCCTCAAAAGTAAATTCTTGTAGTTTTTCAATCTACAACTTAATTACATCCTTGTGTCCATCAAAATCAAATTTCAACTAACTGACCATATTAGGTACTATTTCATACAATGGCTTCAACTCCCCGATGTCCTTGTCTTCTGTTCATGCAATTTGTCATATCGACTCCTCTATACACTCATCAATTTCTCTTAAAGAAGCATTTATAACATTCTCTAAAAGACATCTTGAATGAGTATGTGAAGCTTAGATCATAGTGCAGCAAGTTGAAGGTTCACCTAATCTAACAAACCTATTGATGCCACAAACCATTTGCATATAAGTGTAAGGGAATATGCATATAGTTTTACTAACTTTTTCACTTTTATAAGCTCTACCTTGACCTGACATCTATGCTCTTCAAATATTTTATGTTTCTACTCCTCCTTTAGAGTCTTTTCATCCTTATTGTTATGCTCTTTTCATTCTCCTCCTTTCCCTTCTCTTATTTTACATTATGTTATGGCATCTTTAGACTATGTGTCAATCATTCTAGGAGCCATAAGTCAATCAACCAATACTTCAACAACATAAAGTTGGTCATCTATTATTGCTAAGGCTCCTAAGTGTGCATTCCTTCCATAAGATATAGCTGAGATATCATAGTGTCAACAAATTTTTATATCCTTTCCTATGCACTTGATATGCATTGAGCCAACACATCATTTGATTTCTAAATTACATCAAATTTGGTAATTTGTTCTTCAACCTGTTTCTCTTTCTTTGCTAGCTAGTGCATCAAGTACTTTGATACTTCTTACCCAATATTTATTTATTTTTACACCATAGTAATCACTTCTCTCTTTTCTTTTAAAATTATTCGCACTCTCTCTATTCTTAATTCTAAATTTCTATACATCAATTGTGAGACAATAATTACTCTTTTTTAGGGCCATCAACCTATACTACTATAATACTAAGATTTCCCCATCCTACATGTGCTTGTGGACCATGGAAATATTGTTAATGCCACAAGACTCAATCTTCTCAAACAAACCTTCTCCATCCAATGTACAAATACAACTATCTACAACCTTAGGATCAAAATTTTGTTAAAAAAAGTAAACTAATACAAAGGTTATCTCTTCAAAGAGTGTAAGTTTAATTTTTATTGGTGCAATATTGGACTAACCATTAAGAGATTATATGGAAGCCAAAAGAAATCAACAAAGAATGATAAATGAACACATAACATCAGATCCACATGGAGAGAACCCTTGTGGGAAAGACTCTACCATCAAAGATAGGCACATGTATTAATCTTCAACACAAGATTATATATGAAATAAGATTTCCCTTCGATCTCATAGAATTTTGGCAATCCTTGTGTAAATGTGAAATCTATCAAAAAATAACTACTCTAACCCCTCGTGCATGTGTGAATATTAGCATGCACATAAAAAATGTAGACTTACAATACCATAGGTAGAAAAACCATGGGCCAATCTTGAAAATAATATGAAAAATTCCTTAAAAAGACAAGAAGGGACCAATTATCTCGGGGAAACCATAGGAAGGTTGCACTTGCTAGAGAATTTTGCTCCAACTAGAGGGGATGAGGAAGCCCTTCAAGCCTAAAAATATTACACATAGGATTTTGACTAATATCACACAGTCCAAAAAAATAATTAAAGTTCAAAGCATATCCTTTTGAGAGGTATGCATATTTGAAGTATCCTTTTTTAGTGGTAGTGCATTTGTCAATGTATGTGGTTGGTCCATGGTATCTTATTTCATGTCTTCCTTAGCCTCCTTTTCCTCAGGGCTAATTATAACTACCTCTTTTTTATTGTGCATGTTTGTTGTTATGGTGGTGGACCTAATATAACATTCCATACATGTTATCTATGGAATCCATAATGGAGGAAATCGATTCCCAAATTTTTATGTGCACATTGGGCAGTGACAAAAATTCCATGTGATTCCTTTGTGGTCCTCCAATGGTGCATTTCTATTTTTCCCATTTCTTCTTCTCCATTAGCTACTTCCTTTGTTTTTACATATATCTCTAGTTCTACATTGGTTGTAGCTCCTATGTTTGCACTATGATCTTTTGGTGCATGTTATAAGCCTTCATCCTCTTAGGGATAGATGCATCTAAGTGAGTTAACATTTAAAATTCATAGTATTGGGTTATAGACTCCAATAAGTGAATAGTTGCACTTACCTTCCATATCTTCCATTTTTATCACAAGGATTAATAGGTAATATTCGTAAAGAGTACTTACATGAAATTCTTAAAAAAGTATAATTCCATTGTGTGATATGCATCCATTATCTACTATGTTCATCACCATTTATTGGTATATTTCTCCTTCAAGGAAACAAATCATTCTTTCATGTGCTAGCATATTCTTACATCCACTAAAGTTCACAAGAAGTGCTTGAAGCACAATAATGACAATTTTTCTATTTTTCCCTCATCTTTGCAGAGGGTCATAATAGTGCAAAACATGTAAATGAGTGGGGAACTAAAGACATTTATTATCTTGGAATCCCATTGAATTCGTGTATTTTTGTCCATCTCTTGCACAATGAACATTTAATAATTAAATTTGATGCCACAATTGGCTAATCTATACCTTGCATATGCCACATTAATAGGTATGTGGCCACCCCTTGCAATGCATACTAATTTTAGTTGTATGCATATATTCTACTCTAATTTTATGATTGGTGATTCCCTTGACAACAATTACTTCAAAGCCTATGTGGCTCCTAACAAAAGGTTAATTTATTTTCCTATTATTGAGAACTTCTCTAGCTCTTCTTTTAAATCCACAAAGGGCTCTTTTCGTTCCTCATTCATTACATTCCATAATAATCTAGCTAGCTCATATATCGACCTAGGGGTCACTTCAATCTAAATGTTCCTAGTTAAGTAACTGATTCCCTTATGTAATTCACAAACCAAAAATAATAGAGTTGAAATATGGTAGTGTGTAAATGTAATATTATAGTCACTGAAAATCTCTTTCTTCCACATTCCAACACTCAGGAACTATGGGAAACCATATTTGAACTATCTCAAAAAATCCTTTTATGGTTTTGTGTTCACTGAGAGAGGTTGTATGGGTATTCATGTGAATATTAAAACTATTAATGTAGTTGAATCCTTTGATGCAACTACATATTGTTTCTAGAATCTTTATCAATTCCAACTTTTCCTATAAATTCTTAATGCTAGGCATAGCTATCCCAACCTAAGCGTGTTCTAGGACACTAATTGGTCTTTCATTTAAATGGGTGCCATGATTATTTGGTGTTATTAATCTAGCTCTATATTATAGTCTTTAAGTTTCCTTTGTTCAAAATTTCCTTCACAATGCTCAATTATAGAGTTAGTTTTTCTCATGCTTTCAAATGGGTGAAGTGTATGTAAAACTAGGGCACTTTACAAATATTTCAAGGCCCTATGTTTAATAAATCATCATTACCACATTTATTCCATAACCTTTCAAAAAAAATATCTTAGTCTTGTTGCACAATGCTTCTATATACCTACATGCTTTTCAACATGTCATATGTTTGTTCATACTTTTACAACTATATTTCCTACTAAGCATTTGCTTTACCTATTACTTTTTCCAAACTCATGTAATCCATATTTCTAGTTTCCTTTGTCAATCCAATTGAACACATTTTATATGTTTTCCATACTTGAATTAAATTGTTAAGTTGTCATGTAATGCATGTCCTCGTTCATCCTACTAGCAAGTGTACTTCATCCTTATATTTGTCCTATATACTATTCATTTTTTTCTCTACACGTATTTTCTACACTTTTGGTGTTCCTTTATCTTATGTATATGTATATCTATATTCATCTTCCCATATTCTTCATCTAAATTAAATACATGGCCCCTTGTATACTTCATCACATGCTTGGGAAAAAGTTAAATATAGTTTTTGAGCAAGTATTTGTTTGTCATTGTTCCTAGGAATATGATTGTAAAAAAGTATACAATAAAATAAATGCAGAAATAAGATATAAAATAACACAAAAGAACTTAGAGACAAAGATATATGTGGTTCACCCAATATGGGCTACATCCATAGAGAAATGAGTCCTTCCTTTATTTCATCCAACAAAATGAAGGGATACAACCTACAACACATGCAATGAAACTTCCTCTTCTATATATCATAGTCCCCTCGCATAATACAAAACAACACTTAGTTGTAATAAAATTCCCTCATAAAAGGGTTTTTCCTTCTATGACAAGAAAAACCAACATAATCTCTATCATCAAATTTTTGACCTAATGATCAACGGTCTAGATTTACAATGAATAAATATACATCAAATATGGATTGTGGAGATCATTGTCCCTAAACCCCCATTAGGGAAAGCTACCCTTGAACCCTACAAGGGGGTATCCCCCTTGCACCCCCCTCCCCCCATACTGAAATGATCTCAAGAACCAATAAGATCAATCTCCATAACCAACAATCTCCCATTTGGAGAATGGTCATAGCAACTCTAGGAAGATAATTAGGCACCACCAAAAATCTCCCACTTGGAGTGATTACAACAACTCCACCGCTACTGTTTCCACTAGAATAGGATCAATAGTGGATTTGGAAAGTTTCTCATCTTCACGATCATCCTTGAAGGCCAACTAAAACTGAGTAGGAAATCAATTTCTCCAAGTTATCTTGTTCATTAATATATTGATAAAAACTCGGCTAGTGTGTATCTTTTCCAACTTCAACTATCCATCTTCCAAAATTAATCATATGAAATGGTATTTGAGTTACATCTATTTAGTCTTGAATGCATGGTTGAGTTCTTTGCAAGATGAATGACACTTTGGCTATCACTATACAACCTACTATCCTCTCGCTTTTTTCCCAACTCCTCCACAAACCTTTGTAACCAAATCATATCTTTACTATCCTCTATATCAACAACATACCAAGGATAACTTTAAGAACCTTGCCGCCCCCTTGGCGAAGGTGTAAAATCCTATAAAATATTGTATACTTCTCGATAAAAATATTAATTTTATTGGCAAAAATTTTCATTTTTTGAGAAAAAAATCTCAATTGGAAAATCTTTTCTAATCACTAGAAGTCTGTGGAAAATCCTGGAGAATTGCAAATTTTTTTTAATCCAATAAAATATTTTCATTGGTGATTAAAAACCCTTTTTCAAACCAATAAAATATTTCCATTTGCGAATAAACTTGTTTTCAAAATGAAAAAAATATTTTTGTTGGCGATTAAAACTTTTCTTCAAACAAAAAAAATAAATTCATTGGCGAATTAAACCTATTTTCAAATGAATAAAAAAAAATGGTGAATTAAACATAATCTCAAACTAATAAAAAATTCAGTGGCAAAATAAATTGGTATGCCAATAAAAAATCATAGTGTGGTTGGCGAAAATATCAAATTTTAGGATAAATTTTCCACACATTCAAATTCCTTCATAAAGTGTCCAGAATGGGGACAAGTGTCAACATATTTATTATGTCTAAAGCTAGATGTCAGTGCACATAATATAACCAATGACCATTCGATGAATTTTGAATGGACGGTTGTAGTTGCATTCCAGAAGCAAATCTCTAAAGCACTAGACTTGCGAATTGAAACCTCCGAAATAACACTAGAACTGTTAGATATCTAGAAATGAATGGTTGACATTTTATTACTTATTAAATCAGTTAGTCATGACAACCAAAATAATATTTTATCGCTGGCTGGCTATCGATAGTTGAAGGTCGCTTAAGTTACAACTTAAGCCTTTGGAGTCATCATGTTGACTGACCCCTCGACCTAGGCGAACAATGGGTTTGAGAAATGATGATCGAGATAGGGTAATGTGGGTCAACCTTGACTGCTCCTCACCAGCCTGCGGGGGACCTATTTACATCCCTTGTCCCTCAACAGGGAGACAGGGAACTGCCATGTGGAATTATCAGAACCGTCGAAGGAACTATAACAAAGTGTGAAATATTAAGGAACTAGTGTTAAAGCCTGTGCTACTAAAGAAGCCTTTTAAGCACATGTTTTTTTTATAGTTAAATAGCTAGTATATGGGGCAGCACTCTGTATTAATCAAAAATAGTTTTTACATTCCTCGGATGGGATCAGACACTTGACCAAGTCACCAGAGACTCATCCCAGTAGTATTGACAATGAAGCCTTCATTTCCATAAAACATTATAGACCCAATTATTGAATGAATTGACATCAGACACTTATATAGATTACAAACAAACCATCACAAACCAAAATGACCTTCCAAAAACACTAGATTATGTATTGTTGCGGTCGGCATCACTGGTCTTCTTGGCTTTGATTGCATTTAGAATCACTAGAAAATCACCACCATAGACACTATGGGCAAGATGGTTTTCTCGTTCCTCCCAACTCTTGGTGTCATTCACTACCCATTCTTCACCAGTTCCCAGCTCCCAATCCTCCTCGTGCAAAGACCACCTTTCCCCGTTGAGAGCTTCCGCCACTGCAAATACCTTCACCCAACCCTTTGACCGATCTTTGAGAATGTCAGCCGCACATAGAAGAAAGTTGATACACTTGCCAATCTCCCCCACCTATTTTTGAGAGTTGCATGGTTCAGTGAGTGCACCAGGGGAAACTTTGATACCGACCATTCATTCCCATGAGCTTTGTAGTAGTGCAACGGTAGAGGGTTCATGAAATTGCCATCAATGTTGTCTAGTGTAGCGTCACTATTTCCCAACAAAGAGTGTTGAAAAATCATTTGGCATAGCTTCTTCCCCCGAGCTTTCGAGATACCCATGTACACGAGCATTTCCAAAAACATGGCGGGTATTTCTGAATTCGCCTTGAGCTTATGGGTAGCCAACAAAAATTATAGGCCCAAAATATCCTTCATCGCCTGGAGCACCAGTGGGTGCTTGGGCACCATTATCCCTTTCAGTCGTTTCTTAGTGATTTCACCATGGAAAGTGTTTTGCTGCTTCATGAAATTTGGAAATAGAGGAGTCTCCATTTCCCCTTAGTGTTTGTTGAGAGCGCTAATCCAATTTGAGAAAAATGAGCACAACAACCCCTATTTGTAGCAAAACCTCTTGCAACCTTATGGAGACCGTACCAAGATTCAAGTGGTGAATTAAATGTTAATTGTCACATTAATGATAGTGGTGAATTAAATGTTAAGTGTGAGTATTTGATGTCATTGTCTTCATTCTAACTTCTATATATACTTCACCAACTTGATGTTCTGCATATCATTTATAATATATTTGGCCTTGATTTCTTTCTTCTCTATTCTCAATTTAACTGTGATATTATGGAGTCTTCATGTTGTGTCATGCTACCCAAATTTTTTTGGGAGAAAAGAAGGGATGATGCATACGACAGATGAAAGTTGGGTATGGTTTTTACAATTCATTGTGTGTAGGTTGAGGATGCTATAAGAATAATTGTGGGTAGGGAATGGCTTTAGAACAACCCTCGTGCTCTATAGTCCGAGGTAGCTTTGGATTTCTTGTCCAATTGCATGGAAATTTTTCTTGATAAAGATTTGGTGAAGACGCTGGCAATATCTTATTTGCAGCCTTTCATTTAGTCTATTTCTTCATTGGAGTTGACACTAGAGCATTACAATTTTGAAAGTGGGTTAGCGCTTGTTGGTGGAATCTTCTGGAAGGTAGAATTGCATGCTTCTACAATCTAGGCTCTTTCCTTGGTTAAATATGAGATGGGGTCTGCTATGTGATACAAAAAATGAATCATTAAAGAGTTGAGAGTTTTGGAGGAAGGTTTTGGGTGATTCGCTTTTCTTCTTTGCTGTTACTTTGTTAAATTTGATTCACGTTCTACTCAAACACCCGGTTGATGGCCTCAGCTAATGTTACAAAAAAAATTAGTAATGAATTGTGTGACATGTCACGTGTCTATATTTTATTGTATAGTGTAACCGTTCTTTTAATATGTATTTTGTGACTGGTTTTTTGTTACGGTTAGTTTCTTTTTGGCCAGGTTGGCTATGTACTATGTACTTCAATCTTTAGCAATATCTACTTAAATTAAAATACTTTTTCATGGCTCCACTCTTGTAAATACTTTTTGCTTTGATCAATATAAAATTGTGGCTTTTAAAACTAATAGTAATTATCAACATATAGTTCTGATCATAAGTGAGAAAAATTTATTGTGACTTATTAGTGGATATTGATAATGATTAAGGTAAAACAAGACATTTAATTCTCTCTTTTCAATGCATCAAATTACTCTACCTTTCATTTGTTCAATTGAAATTCTCAATCTTTTTGAAGAAAGTGTGGTTGTAGTATTGCGAGTGATGGCATGGATTAATGCCATATGAACATCCAAAGCGATTGATTGGATAGCTTTATATTGAAAATTGCACGATGGACTATAGAATCGTAGATGATGATGTCAATAATCCAGTGATCTAGTGAAACAAGATTTGTAATGATTTCATATCGTTTGAGTGGCACTGGCAATTTTGATAGCTTGTCAACTTGAGGTACAGTTGACATGTAGCCAGACGTCAATCAAATTAAAAAATTTAATTATAAATATAAGGATTAATTTACACAAATCGATTAAGTTGGTTTTTTGGTTTGCATGAATCACGATTATGATTATACCCAACCTCACACGTGACATGTGTGAGGTGTACACAGGGATCAGGCTGGTAGTGGCACTATTTTCCCATAAATAAGGATAGTAAGCACAACTAAAATCATTCATCGAAGGCTAAAGGCTTTACTATTGAGTGTAATGTTATTAATTGTCATAAGGGTTTTTATTTTGTAGGGTTAATAAGGATTTAGGAAGAAGATGATGTGGTATTATTGGGGATACTCTAAATTATCCTGCCTCTAGTTATGTAGTTATAGAGTAAAAGACCAATTTCCTTCAAGTTCAGAATGGATGGAATTGGAAAGAAGTTGATTTGGTTCACTTGACTTCTGAGGCAGGTTTTGAACCAGGATGAGGAGCTTTGATGGAGATAAGTGCTATTCTAGTGATGGAGGCTGTGTGCAATAGATGGGAGCAATTTTACTACCCCTCATCTTCTGCATGACTCTGGTTCTCAAAGGGGATAAGTACATTTTGTATCTTCATAGCTCCCCTTTCCACAACATGGTTCACCATGAAAGCCCCATGCATTTACTTTGAGAGTGCATGGTTTCCTAGGCAAGTCTCATGCATTTATTTTCAAAGTGTATGGTTGACCAGGCAAGTTCCATGCATTTATTTTCAAAGCGCATGGTTGACCCGACAAGTCCCATCACCATGCATTTATTTTCAGAAACGAAATTTGTATTACGTTGTCACCAGCGGTCCATTAGAAGCTTGTCACTTACATTTGTATTTTTATTATGTAAAGTAACATATGTTATTTATACAAAATAGGAGCTTGGAGCTTGCATGCTCCACTCATCTTTAAAAAGATATGTAATAATGTGACATTGTAATTCAATTGTAATAAAATAAATGGTTGTGTTATTCTTCATTATCATTTATAGTAAATAATTATTTTTTGAGTTCAATGTCTATGAATCTATTCAAATCTGTTTTTTTCCTTTAAGAAATTAAGTATTATCTATTTATGAAATAACTCCATGCAAATTTAAAACATAAAGCAATACAAATGAAAAAATAAAGTTGCCATCAAATTGACAAAAAACATTATAAACACTGAAAGTTGTCACTCTTGTTAGGGTTTACCAAAATGTTATTGATTTCTAATTTATCATTGACCTTCTCCCTCAATTCTTGATATCATTATTCATTTGATTAAGTCCTTTGCAATGTTGTTATCGACCCCTTGGCCTTGATGTCAATCATAGTGCACTAAAGTTTAAAACAACTTTAAAACACATATTTATTGTTTATATCATAATCAACCGTTTGATGAACATTTGATGTATGGTTGTAGTTGCATTGCAAAATGAAATGCACAGAGTGCTAGGCTTGCGAAAATAAACCTCTGGAATCACCCTATAACCATTAGATTTACAAAGATCAATGGTTTATAATTTATTGTCAATGCAGGACAACCATGTACTAATTGTGTAGTCTGGAAGCAACATGTTGACGTTTCAATGTTTCATTCACTTTAATTTTTCATTGATCTCCCCTGATTCTTGGTATCATTATTCATTTTATTAAGTCCTTTGCAATGTTAAGTTATTGACCCCTTTAAAACACATGTTTATTGTTTATATATCATAAATTACTCAATTTTTAACTGTTCGATGAACATTTGATGGATGGTTGTAGTTGCATTCTAGAATGAAATGCATATAATGCTAGGATTGCAAACTTAAACCTCCAAAATCACCCTATAACCATTAGATTTACAAAGATCAATGGTTTAGAATTTGTTGTCAATGCATGACTAAATGGCTTGTTTTAAATGTTGTCAGCCATGTACTAGTTGTGTATTTCTAAATGTTGTCATCCATGTACTAATTGTGTAGTACAGAAGCAACACGTTGATGTTTCATTTACTTTAATGTTAAAAAACAAAGCACTTTCTACTGCGAAGTGATTTTATTTTTAAGTGAGAGGGTCAACACACAAGGAGATTTTAGTCTTCAGATTGCTCATTGTAGTGCACCACCCTATTCTAGGTTCCACAGTTCCACTTCCAACAAAGCCATTCTAGTTTCCATGACTTTCATCATTAATATTTTCAAGAGTTAAAATCCAGGTAAGTGAAAGAATTCCTGCGGCTACGTTTCATTATTTGACATTTCTTAAAATCTTATTTTGTCAAACTTTGAAGTTTGGGTTTAGGGTTAAGAGACTTAAGAATTAAGAAAAATTAAGGAGGACTAATAGGGAATTCACAATTTCACATTGTATAAGCATGTCTATCACTAGTACCACTAGAGCAATGTCAGATAAAAAATACATTATGCAAAATTTCTTAAAACCCTAGGTTTCACTAATGAATACCATGATATTTATGATCCTAAAATCTATGGTAGGCATACCTCAGAACTTAGATTTTCATTTCAGAATAAGGTTGCAAAGAAAATGCAAGTTAATAGTATCAATGCACTATGAGTAACTAGATTAGGGCACATGATGTTACACGAGGTTTTCCCTTGCTCAAAATTTATCATGGTTTGTGCCCAAAATTATGATGATAACAAAAGAGAAATTGTTAATAAAGATGGCAAAGAAGAATTGTTATCCATTAATGCAGAAGAACTTGGAAAAGTGTTTGGGTTATAATTTGGAAACATCCACATTGACCTAGAAAATATTGCTACTGATTATGAAGCAGTGGATGAGAGGGAGAAAAATGCTTTCATACATAAACTAGTTTCGGATACCAAAGAAGTTAGAAACAAATTGAAAGGTGATCACAATCCTCCTTAGGATTTTGATATTTTTAAACCATGGGTTCAGGATACTATTTCCATGCTAGCATTTTACCTTGGACTGGATAGCAATTTGGAAGTGGGTGCAAGCCTCCTTGAAATGGTATATAATATCCATTATGGTGTTCATGTCAAATATAACTATATTGAGCACATTGAAGAATCCATGCATAAATTTTTTTTAATGATTAAAGGAGGTCCCAAAAAGACAAATAAATTTAGGTTCACAACCCACTTGTGCTATTTTTTTCTACTCAAATTTAGAGGAATGTTTCAGACCAACAAGCTTTAGATTCAACCCTATAGTAATGCTCAGGAAAAACAAATGGCTCCAGTATATGATTGGACCACTGAGATAAGGATGCATGATTCTCGAAGGAACTACAGTCATTTTGTAGACTAATTTTTGGCTCCATTGCATCAATCAATTACAAATACTCCAATGCTTAGATTGCCTATGTCATGTAGAAATTGCATTCAACTAGGAAAAGAAATACAATTGGTTGATTGGTACTTAATGGAAGAATATAATGTGCTAAGATTTTATGGATCGAGAGTAGATCCATACAAACTTCCAATATATGTGACATAAAGGGTTTTTGTATTGGAAAATGTAAGGCAGATGAAGAGTACTGATGAACTACACTTTGTTAATCAGGGGAAGAAGACCTTATTTCCTTGTTTACCTTTTCCATGTGGAGGGTTCATATTTGAGAGACAAGAATTTAGTGTGGCACATGATCTTTTGAAAATATTTAATTTTGATTTTATCTGTCATTTGCAGTATGATCCACGTGACACCATTAAAGAAATGATTGTGGCCAATAAGAATATTGCAAGTAGAATTCAACATCAAAGTAAACCCTTGCTTGAAAACTTGAGAAACAAGAATTCTTGGGATGAGGTCAAAATAGAAATGGAGAAAAGTGATGCTAAGAAAGGTATCTCTTTTGAACAATTGTTAGTAGAAATTATGGCATTGCATCGAAAGACAATAAGGAGGTACAACATTTTTTATGAAAAAAGTGATAAACCATGTAGTAGAGTAAAAATGCTAGATTCTCTAGATAAGGAAGTTACAGCTAAAAATTGGTCACGATAAAAAATTACTCCCTTTTGGTCTATGAGGAAGGAGCTAGGTGATCCAAGAGCTCTTGCAGAGTATGGAGATAATGAAGAAGATCGTGAGTTTAAAAATTGGTGGAATATAGAGCATCCCGATGAATTTGAAGATCAAGAAGCTGATGATGAATGCAATGATGATAGGGAAGAATAAAGCCATGTCAAATTTGATTTAAGTGGGCCACAAAAGAAGCATATACTTTAGGAGTAGCCATAGCTGAAAAAATGGGGTATGAAGTGTTAGTGTAGGTTTTTTATTCCTTATTATAAGGTTTTTCCTACACATTTATTTAAGCTTGCTTAGGTTAATAAAGCATGTTTAATTAGGTGAGAGGATTATGAGGTGTCACCTTCCTACATATTAGCATCCATTATCTATCTTGGGAAGATACTTTGTTATCTTTAGTCCGATAGATGGTTGCTCCTCATTGGTCGGTGTTGCCACCTCTTCCCTCTCTCTAGTCTATATAAGCATGCTACCTAGCTTGTATTTTCATTCGATATTGGAGATAGTTATCTGATGCTATTTTTCCATTCGAGCATTTCACATCAATCTCTTGGTATCGTTGTTATGCTGTTTCAATTGCTTTTGCATTTACAATATATGTTTCTAACTCTTTCAATTGATTCTGGGTTATAATCTGTTTTACGGATTTTAACATGGTATCAGAGCAAGTTTTGTAAGGTTAGATTCTTTGTAGAGATCTTGTAAAATCCTGTATTCTCTTCTCTTGCATTATTTTTGAAGATCTGGAGAATCATAAAGGATTTATGAAGATTCAAAAATCTTGTTTCTATCAATCGGCTTGCATATTTTGTGTTTCAATCAGTATTGCAGGTTGCAGCATACCTTTGCTTATCTTAGGTAGCTGATACATCCTTTGCATGCCATTTTTTGGTTGCTGGAGTCATTTTTTGTTGCTAAAGGTGACTGATTTATATTAGATCTACATCTTTTGTACCTAATCAGGAAAAATGCCTTCTGGGTTTTGTTCACCGCATCAAAAAACCATTTGGGTATCTTTTATTTTTTGCATGCAGCTTATATATTTTGCAGAATCTAACTTAGAAAGCTTCAGCCGTACCCCTCTCCGTTGGCAGTTTCAGATTTGAAGACAGTTTTCAAAAGCTCTGTTCTTGCTCGTACGGACTCCGTTTCTCACGAAATGTTTTTTGATCTTGGCTATTTTTTCGTGCTCTATGCAATAGTGCAGTCGTTTTTTGATTTGGATGTAGAGATTTTCCAAAAATTACAGATTCTCAGTCGCGACACTGCACAGTCCTCATTTTGGAAACTTTGAAAAGGCATAACTTTTGCATAAAACCTCAGATCGAGGTGATTCTTTTTTTGAAAGTGAATGTTTTTTTGTGTAGCTTGCAGTGGTGTTGTTTATTTTATTGGGTATTGTGCCCAAGTTGTATTTTCAGCATATGCTCCTTTTGAGGATCTGTAATAGTATTGAGATCAAGTCCACTCAGTATTTCTTGTTGATGGTAATTGTAAACGCACTATATATAAAGTGCCAAATCAAATTTTCTTGGGGGGTTCTTTGATTGAGTGAAAAAGGGGGGGTGTCTTGTGTGTTCGTGCATCTTTTCTTTCCTCACAAACAACAACAATCTAATTTTGCATTAAAATGGATCAATTAATAGTACCTATACTGACACCCTACAACTACTATGAGTGGAAGACCAAGATGACTATACAACTTAAGAAGTTAGGATTGTTTCGAGTAACTATGGGTATTGAAACTGAACCATCTTTAATTGCAGAAAAGCCTAAATGGTTTAACAAACTTGATGAAGCTTTTGGAACTCTATGTATGTCTGTATCTCCAGATTTACTTTTTCATATTGAGTCTTCTACAACACCAAATGATGTATGGACTACTTTAGAAAAACTCTTTGGTGCACAAGATGAACTAAGAGGACATTTATTGGAGAATGAGTTGATAGGGTTAAATCCATGTAATTTTGATACAATTCAGGATTTCTTCACAAAACTAAAGGCTTTAAGATTGCAGTTGAAACAGTGTGGGATAGAAAAGAAAGATAGTCAGTTGATTCTTAGCATTCTTTCCAAACTTGGTCCTAACTACTCTGTGTTTGTTTCTACATTCTATGCCACAAAAAGTGCCTTGGGAACCACATATAAGATGCCTTCTTTAGATGATTTTGCTAATGAACTCACTAAGGAGCAAGACAAATTGGTTCAAATGGGTACAATTAAGCCCTCTAAATCTCATGCCTTGACTGCAAATCAGGGCACTAAAGATCAGAAGGGGGTTGCTAAGAAAGAGAAGAAACAAAAGAACCAAGAAGAAAAGAAGCAAGAACAAACATCAATTGCTTCTAAAGCAATGAATAATGCCTCTTCTTCAATAGGCGACAAGCCTAAGAAGGAGAAAATTCAGTGTTCTTATTGCAAGAAACTTGGTCATGATGAACATAAGTGCTTGAAGAAATAGATTTATCACCTGTCACATCTTCTTGAGAAGAACAATATCCAGGTGCCTGATTCTGTCAAACAAGAAGAACAATATCCAGGTGCCTGATTCTGTCAAACAAGTCTCATCAGAAGGGTCTTCAAAGAACACAGTTTAGAGTAAGGGGAAAGGAAAGGGCAAGGCCTTAGTTGCAAGAGCTTCTCAACCAAATTCTTGGGTAATTGACTCAGGTGCTTCTCACCACATGGCCAATAGAAAGGAAAGCTTCTCATCCTTGGAGTCATGTTCTGTGCCTGATATTCTTATGGGTAATGATACACCAAAAGAAGTTCTTGGGAGAGGGTCTGTTGATGTTGGTGATGGGACATTCCATGATGTTCTTTGTGTGCCTTCTTTGTCAACTAATCTCCTATCTGTCTACCAGATTACCCATACAGGTTCTGGCAAGAGAGTTGAATTTACACCTGATTCTGTCATTATTAGTGATCTGCACAATGGGTCTACATTTGCTATAGGAAAAGTTGATAACCATTCTCGACTCTATCAATTTTCTCATTTTGTTCCTGATTCTCCTTCACTGGCATTGCTCACTCACTCAGATGAGGTGAGTCATTTATGGCATCAGCGGTTTGGGCACTTGAATTACCGCTACTTGCAGCAGCTTAGTCAGCATGACATGGTTACAGGGTTGCCTTCTATTCAATTCTCTGATGGAGTTTGTCAAGGTTGCATTTTTGGCAAGCATCCTGAAGAAAAATTTGACAAAGGCAAAGCATGGAGAGCCACACAGCTCTTGGAGTTAGTACATAGTGATTTGGCTGGTCCATTTCAGCATCCTTCATTCAGTAGAGCTAGATATGTATTGACCTTCATTGATGATCTTTCCCGATACACCTTTGTATATTTTCTCAAACAAAAGTCTGAAGTCTTTGAGTCCTTTCAAGAATTTAAAGATTTTGCAAAGAAACAATCTGGGAAGGTTGTCAAGGTTCTGCGCACCGATAATGGCGGGGAATATGTCAACCAAAGGTTTGAGCAGTTTTGTGCCTCAGAGGGTATTAATCTTCAGCACACAATTCCCTACAGTCCACAACAAAATGGAGTTGTAGAACGAAAGAATCGGTCATTGAAGGAAATGGCCAATTGCATGATCCACTCCAAATCATTGGCACCTCAGTATTGGGCAGAGGCCATCAACTGTGCATGTTATATCCAGAACCGGGTTCCTCACTGAGTTGTGAAGGGGGTAACTCCTTTTCAAGCTTGGACTGGTCGGAAACCCACAGTCAAGCACTTCCGAGTGTTTGGGTCTCCTGCATGGGCCCACATTCCAGCAGAGAAACGCAAGGCAATGGATCCGCAGAGTAGGCCTTGCATATTTGTTGGCTATCCAGATGGTGTCAAAGGCTACAGGCTACTCCACCCTACCACACATGAGCTCTTCATTGAGAGGAGTGTTCAGTTTGAGGAAGATACTTCTTCTACCACTTCTCCATCCTTCATTCCCATGGAGACACTGCGACTTCATGATGATAGTTCTTCTGAGGATCAAAATCCTCCTGAGGAGTCTTCTTCCTCCACTTTAGATGGTGATGATGAGGGTTCATCTTCCTCCTCTCTTAGTCATCATTCAGAGGATGATGATTCTCCTCCAAATTCTCCTGCCACTAGGCCTCTTTGGGCTCGTCAGACTTTGGAGTCAGCAGGTGATTGGATTGGTGATCCTTCAGATGCGAGACGAACAAGGTCACAGTTCGAGCAGGCTCCTCATCTCTTCTTTGCTTTAGCTTCTGATCCATAATTCTTTAGGGAAGCTTTTGGTGTCCCCGAGTGGGATGCTGCTATGCAGGAAGAGTTCAGTTCCTTGGAAAGGAACCATACTTGGGATTTAGTCCCACTTCCTAAGGGAAGAAAACTTGTTCGATGCAAGTGGGTCTATCGAACAAAATTTGCTGCAGATGGGTCAGTTGAAAAACATAAGGCTCGCTTGGTCGCAAAAGGATTCTCCCAAGTTCCTGGGATTGACTACTTTGAGACTTTTGCGCCGGTTGCCAAGATGGCTTCAATCCGGCTTGTCCTTGCCATTGCTGCAGCCCATCGCTAGGACGTTCATCAGATGGATGTGAAGAGTGCCTTTCTTCACGGTGACCTTCAGGAGGAGATATATATGGAGCAGCCACAGGGGTTCATCCAGGATCCTTCACTTGTTTGCTGACTTTAGAAGTCTCTCTATGGTCTTAAACAGGCCCCACGAGCCTGGTATGCCAAGATGGACTCCTTTCTTCTATCAGTTAGGTTCACTCGGTGCCATTCTGATCCGAATGTCTACATTTTGCAGCAGGATGATACTCTCACTTTCCTTGTTCTCTATGTTGATGACTTGCTGATTACAGGGAGTTCCTCATCCACCATCAAGGCAGTGAAAACTGCCCTTCATGATCATTTTTTGATGTCTGACTTGGGTCTTCTTCACTATTTCTTGGGCATTGAGATTACACAGTCTTCGGCTGGTATCTTTCTTTCTCATCCCAAGTATGCTCTTGATATGCTCTCTCGATTTCGTATGGCTGATTGTAAGCCTGCACCAACTCCATTTCTATCAGGGGTCAAACTTGAGGCTTCTTGTGCTTCACCTAAGTTGATAGATGCTACCTTGTATCGCCAATTGGTTGGGAGTCTCATATACTTGACTCACACGAGGCCTAATATTTCTTATGCAGTGGGCCTGGTCTCCAGGTTCATGCAAGAGCCACATGAGCTGCATTGGAAAGCAGCTAAGCGGATTCTTCACTATGTACAAGGCACTCACAGTTATGGGATTCATTTTGCACTAGGCATGGATATTAACTTAGTGGAATACATAGATTCAGATTGGGCAGGTGATTCTCAGGATCGCAAGTCTACTTCAGGGTATTGCTTCTCTCTTGGTTCTGGTCTGATTTCTTGGTCGAGCAAGAAGCAGTCTGCTATTGCTCTTTCATCTATAGAGGCTGAGTATCGAGGAGTAGTTAATGCTGCTACTAAGGCCATTTGGCTTCAACACATTCTCACTGAGTTTGGCATTTCCTTTCGGAAGCCTACAATCATCTTTTGTGACAACCAGAGTGCTATTCAGATCTCTCGCAATCCGGTCCATCATCAGCGGACCAAACACATTGAGATTCACATGCACTACATTCGAGAGTTGATTCATGAGCAGGTTCTTGATCTTCAGTATTGTTCGACATCAGAGCAGACAGCTCACATCTTCACCAAACCCTTCACTGAGAGCAAGTTCATTCATTTGCGAGCTTTGCTTGGGGTGCGGCAGGTGTCCTCCTTTTAGGGGGCTTCTTAGCTCCTTTCTTTCTCTCTCTATTCTGGGGGGGGCATACTTTCTTTTATGGGGGGGGGGGGCTACTTCTCTTTTGGGGGGGGATTTCATTGTACATGGGTACCTCATCAGGCTTGATTTGTCGGGACCCATCTCTGTACCCACCTAAGCTATGCTAAAGGGGGGGTGTTAGTGTAGGTTTTTTATTCCTTATTATAAGGTTTTTCCTACACATTTATTTAAGCTTGCTTAGGTTAATAAAGCATGTTTAATTAGGTGAGAGGATTATGAGGTGTCACCTTCCTACATATTAGCATCCATTATCTATCTTGGGAAGATACTTTGTTATCTTTAGTTCGATAGATGGTTGCTCCTCATTGGTCAGTGTTGCCACCTCTTCCCTCTCTCTAGTCTATATAAGCATGCTACCTAGCTTGTATTTTCATTCGATATTGGAGATAGTTATTTGATGCTATTTTTCCATTCGAGCATTTCACATCAATCTCTTGGTATCGTTGTTATGCTATTTCAATTGCTTTTGCATTTACAATATATGTTTCTAACTCTTTCAATTGATTTTGGGTTATAATCTATTTTACGGATTTTAACATGAAGGTGGCGGTTTGGGGTCCCAAGGACAAGGAATTTGTATAGTAATACATGTAGAGCATAGAAAACCAATTGATAAATCTGGCCTTGGAGTTGATAAAGTAGACCAAGGGCATACAAGTAGAGCCAAAACAATTGAATTTGTTAGAGCTTCAAATCCCCATCCTCATGGTCAGATACAATCACAACTAGGACATGCCCATGGTGGAGAGCTTAGTGCAACTAGCACTGCCACTAGTGGCAATGGTATGGGTAGTAGTACTAGTAGTGGTCAACATGTTCTACAACAAAAAATTACACACAAGAGGACAACAATACAAGATACCACACAAATACCAAGCGATCAAGGCATACAAAAGAGGCAAAGGATTTTGACAGGTCCAAGTCACACTACTAGTGGATCCACCACAAAGGAGTTATTTACAAGCACTCCCCCACTGCCACTTAGTGTGGTTGTGACATCATTAGAAACTACAAGTACTCCTATTCCTTCTCCATTCAATCATTCCATTGTTCCTGCATCCCTAGGTTTTGATTACATTGAAGAGTTTACAAATATATCAGACTTGTATAAAAAAATAAAAGAAGCAATTGATGGATAGTGTGTCTTCTGTAACTTCAGATCCCATGAAAACCATGGTATTACCCACATTTGACACAAATAAATAAATCATGGAGTACACAATTGTTGTTCCCACAGTTCAAAACAAACCAGTAAATCAGATGGATTGATTTGAATTCCAGGTGAGCAATTTTCAATTGGATTTTTCTGGACTCAAAAATACTGACAAAATTAATGTATCAAAGAAGAGCAATGAATTGGTGTACACATCATTGCTAAAGCAAGATAGAGAGAGAAAAAGGTTGCAGACTCAAATAGAAAAGTTATAGGAAAACCTAGCAAATGAGAAAGCAAAGAGGAAAGCATCAGATAACAAGAGCAATGAATTAGAAAAACTAAAAAAAAATCCGCCTCTACATCAAAAAGCAAAGAGGATAAACAAAATGAGAGAGAAGTGAATGAACTGAAGCAAAGGATAGATGAGAGAAACAAGAAATATGATGAGGAAAAATCCACTTCAAAAAAATTAAGAGTAAGCATTGTGAATGGAAATGCATAGTTGGAATGAAAACTGGAGAAAGAGAGAAAAATAAATGAAAAATTGGAGGCAGAGCTGATGGAAGCAAAAAATAAAATTAACTCTTGTCAAAATAAGTTATCCACATTTTGTAGAGAAACAATGAGGCATATGAAACAAAAGATCTGGGATGAAATAATGTAGAGGATTGATCATTTGTGTGACATGTTTCAATCGATTAATGCTATTAGACTACATTATAAGAATCTCAACAAATATTTAGTGGACAACAAAAATGTGTTGGCATTAGAGAAATTTGTAAATCAAGTTCAACAAACAATCTACAAAGCTAGTGACAATGATTTGAAATTAAAAAGGATTAATAATCAACTTGCTACCTCAATGATGTTGTCATCTATCATTGAAAAGTGTTTGAGAATTCGTGAAACACAAGAATATTTGCATTTGGCTATAGAAAAGATGAAGAAGGTGGATGAAAAGGTAAGGAACTTCACAAAGCTTGGTTTTCCAAAGGCTTTTGACACAAATGAGTGATTCATTGGAAATAATGATTTCAAAAAGAAGATGGAGGGTGCAAGGAAGATTGATTTGGAATAGTTTCCTCAGAACCCAGATGTGGTGAACTATTTGGATTCCATCAAACCATTGTTAACCTTGAATGCAAAATTGATTGAAGAATTCAAGACAGGTTCCAATTTCAATCATGAAATGTTAACAAATATTCAAGTCAAATAACATCAATTAGAACAAATGACAATTCCACCACCTGAACAGTGGAAGTTGCTAGAAAATGTGATATAGTGATTTGATTTTTGATAATATGAGTTTCAAGTTCTAACTCAGCTCTGTGCAGAGTTGTCTTTGAGCAATATTTTTCATTGCCAATGTCTCTATGTATTTTTTCATGTGAAAATCAATAAAAAAGCTCAAATTCAGTAATGTGTTGATGTTCAATTATTTGTATTATTTATTTTATCATTTGAAGAAAATTTTTGGTAGTGGTTTCAACTACTAGATACACATTAAACTATTGTTGATGTTCATTGTTGTATATGCTACTAATACTATAGTTAATATGTTATTAAGCATTGAGTTGAGTGATAAATCACTGAGTACATGTTCAAGTTTTAACACAATTAAAATATGAAATTATTAATAACATGTTAATTTAGCCATACAAACCTATGATTCCGTTAGAGCATTTTAATTAATTCTTTGAATTAAACTTTAAAGCAGAGACAAAATCATACATTCAACCAAAATGATTGAAGACCAATAGAAGGTTCCTTGATCATTTTCTTAATAATTCATATGACAAAATATAGGAGGAGAGAATCTGTTCTAGAATATGCATTTTCTCATTCAAATGCCATCACTACTATAAAACCATTATGCCTATGGCTATTACAAACTTGAATTCATGCCTAAGACTCAACACTAACTCTATTTCTTTTTGCTTTAATTACAAAATTCTCTTATATGAGTTCAAAATCTCTTGTCACATTTTCATTTGACAACTCATACCGGTAATTCCATGAGGAATGGTTACAACAAATTGAAAGAATATTCTCCATTGAGACAAAGGTCACTTTTCAGTCAGTGGTGATTCGTGCGCCATCCAAAAGGAAGTTTGTTGAAGAGAGCAGTCTTCAAACCATTGAAGCATCATTATTCCTTTCACAAAAATATAAAAAGGCATGCATAAAAGAAATAACAATGTGGATCAATATCCAGATCAACATCCAACACTAGTATACATCACCAACAATCAACTTTTACCTGTCACATCTTGAATTAGGGAGAAACATATCTTTTATACATTACAATTTCTAAGGCCAGACCTATATTATACTTGACCATGTATATATGTTCTCCAAAATTGTTCCTACAACTCCAACTCATCAATGAATATCTTCTTCCACAATTCATACTCTATATTAGAAGGCCAATTAAAACCCATGAGTTCATCCATCCTCTTTTTGTAAGGAGCATACTTAGCCATTACTGAATTGGCTTCTTTGCCAAAGTCTTCCAAGAAGCTAATGGTGAAATATAAATTATCAAGAGTATTCTTCAATAAATCAATATAAACACTCTCACATATGAGGGATGCTTGGGAAACAATAGTCATATCCACTCAATCTTTCCATTCCTGTAGAGGTTTTACCTCATCATCTGTGTGTTGAATATCAGGCAACAATATCAATTCAGCCTCATCAAATTTTGACTTTAACTCTCTTATTTTTACTTCCAAAGGACTAGTACACCCTTGAAACCTTTTTTCCTTAGTTTCATTAACAAATCTATATGTTGGTCCAATCTTTGGATATTTTTCCTTCTGGTGTGTAGACCCAAATGCAATGAGCTTGAAATTGTCAACCTTGGGGATCCATCTATCCATGATTGGAGTAGCTAAATACTTGTCTCTCTGAGACAACTTAATTACTTGCAACATTAGAGAATAATTTGAATGAATATTGTTCAACTTACCCTAAATCTTCTTATTCATATGCCCCAGAACTGTATAAACAATCTTTGAATTATTTTCATACATTGTGTCCTGAACCTATGACAACATTTTTTTATATACTTCAATCTAAAGAAACAATTGTTCCTTTGTGGGCTCATTTGATGGAGTTGCACCTGATGTGCTTGGCTCCTCAATTGGTATTGGTTCTTGACCCAAATTGTATGGCATTATTGCTAATAATTTCTCATGTGGAGGAGGATATTGGGGATGTGCAATTGGGGAGGTAGGTGCAACATAACTTGAAGCTGATGGGCCCTAGGTCTTCAATGTTTCTATTTGTTGCTTGAACAAGGCCAAATTTGTTTCCAACTCATCCACCTTTTGTTACTCTTATTGTATTCATCAATATTATCAATGTACTTGCCTCTATATAAGTCTCTTTCTATAGTGACATTCTCCACGGTTGCCTTAGTGAATTTAGCAACATTATTTTTCATCTCTACTACTTCTAATGCTGGAGTGTCAGAAACTCTTAATAATTAATTTCCCACTGAAGTTGGTTGGCTCTGCAACTTTTGGTTTCCTAGACCCCAGAGATAATGACCAAAGGGCCAAGGAATCCCATTCTTCACTGAAGATTGACCCTTGTAATGCCAATTTGGCCTCTTCCTCTGTTTGAAATAAGGATTTTTCATTCCTTCTTATTGTGTCTAGCACAACTGCATCTACAATATCCCACTTAGGTAACAATAACATGCCACTTTTTTGCACTAATGCCCTACCTTCTTCAAGTGTGATGTTTTGGAACTCATTTCTCATCATCTTCCTCACATTTTCTTGAACAACCTCCTCAAGAAGTTCTAGGTGCAGGCTCCTCTCCTCAACAACATTTTCTGCATATTCCCGAGCTTTAGCTCTCCATACAAAATCCTTAAAAGCTTTAGTCTGCACAAAATAATTATCCTCCAAAAGTGTCTTGCAAACCTCATGCCTTAGATCATGAACATTGCTTAGGCCACTGACATCAACCTTTCCTAGTCTAAGGTTTCTCTCTCTTGTGCTTGATGCAACCTCCCTTGGGGGAGAAGGCATTCCTTGTTGCATCTCTTATGGTGTGACAAGGATGCCATCTTCTTTTGAATCAGGGTAATCAACTACCCCGCCTTTCTCAATCCTCTACCTCTTGGGTGGTAGCTGCTCAGATGGAGATGGACCTCTAGGAGGTGAATCGATGGCAATTATGATAGGGGAAGCCTATATGGGAGGAGATGACACTGAACTCATAGGATAAGATTCTCTCAACCCCTTTGATGCAATAGAGGTTGGAAGTGTTTGCTGCTTCTTTACTACCTCCTTCTTCCTGGAGTACACTCTAACTTTGTGTAGTGGCTTATAAGAGGGTATTTCCTCCAATGCTCTTGTTGGTTCTTCTTTAATAGCCATTACCTTCCCCTTATCTTTTATTGTGTGTTCCTCCCTCAATACACCTATTATGTTCTCAAAATTTTCAAGTACATACATGATCCTATTCAATTCACCTTTAATATTGGGCAACGAGTCATAATTTGAATTTGACCTTGTAAATTTATCCACCATTTTATGAAAGGTGAGATACATTTACTTCCTCTCACTGTGGATTTGAAAATAAAAAATGTTCTTGATCACATCTTCAGGATAGTAAAAATTATGGAAAAAGTGATCACCTCTGACTCTTGCTTTCAAAGCAGCAATGAAACCATCTGGGTCATGGTTCCTTGGGTGCACAGTTTTCAGCCTGTAAGGTGCAAGAATATGCTCCAAGCCTTTCTATCCTCCCTTGGACATCACAAAATTTGAAAATACAGTCCACTCAGGGAAGAATGAACCCTTCTTCTGTTGTTCAGGTAGATGTATCATTTGTGCTACCCCTAATTGCCTCATAACTTTAATAAATCCAATTCTTAATGGCACATCTCTTGGTAATGCATGTGGATTCACATTTGTGCCATAGATCCTGAAGATTGTTGTATTGGGGTATGGAATTATGTCTTCCCAATTATGAGTTAATTTCAAATTGGGCCTCCTTTCCAAGAGCCTCAAAAAATCATGTATCTCCTTTGGAATCCTTTGTGGATTGTAAATAAAAAACCTTCTCAACTTGGAATCAAAAACATTTTGAAAGACAACATAATCATACTTCAAATAATCCTTATCTAGACTCTAAGTCCAACATTGGACTGGAAATTCAATATCCTCTTCCACTTTCTTTAGTGTCATGTCTTCACTGAAATGCTTCTCTTCTTTGAATAAGAACATGTGCATCAGGAGAGAATACCACTAGAAGCTTACCCAATCCTTTCCTGCCTTAAGTGCATTCAGACCCTATTGAATGTTTTCTTCCAGATATGTGGCATAAATATATACTACATTATAGGTTGGGTGCTGAAGGTGTGTTGCCATATACATGAAACCTATTGTCCTAGTGGATGGAAGATCAAAACCAAGAATTTGGCATAAGGAGAAAACTATTTTCTTGAAATAATTTTCAAATTACTTCATGGGAAAGGTTCCTTTTCATTCTTGACAATTTTTATTTGTTTCCTTGCTTTTCCAACACATGTACTTGCAGTATGCATGGGAAATTTTTTTAATCTGAACATAGCCCTTGTTTTCTCATATTATGCTTTGAAAGCCTTGAGGTCAATGGAAATCATATCTTGACTCCATTCATGTAGCTTGAAGATTTCTGCAATCTCCTCTCTAGTTATTTTTACCATATCAACACCATCATATGCCCTGACCACCCTTGATACAAGATCATACCTCATAGCTATATCCTTCAGTAAATCCACATCTATGTATACATTAGGCACCACTAACTTCCCCATGTCCAATCTCCAAGTGTTGTAGATAGGGACTCCATAATTTTTGTTTCCAAACTAGTTTTGGAACGATTTCCAACATGTGTATGGCACATTGATATCTTTGATATAGCACTGTTTGTCAAGCAACCCCTCTTTAATTTTAGGGCCATAAAATAAAGGTGTTCTCTCAACCTTTTTGTTGGTTGATGGTTTCAATTGGTCAAGGATATCTTGGGAAATAGGTCTTGACACAGTTTCACAACTAGAAACTTGAGCCTTGGGAGCCATTGGTAAGAAATAGGTTCTAATTAATCTAGGGTTTCAACACTGGAGAGGTTCAAGACCTAACCTGCTTTTTTACAACCTAGGGCATGGCTCGAAAGTAAAAATTTCAATAGTTTTAAAAGAATTTCAAACCCTATAAGATTCTTAAACCACTATAAAACAACTCAATGACATGCATAATAAATTGACAATAAGATATAGCAAACATCTACCGTAATCCAAGGCAATTTAAAGAAAGCATAAAGAATGGTGTTTGTTTTCACTTACGGATTTTACGCTTGAAGAAAACCCTAATTTTGATCACCTTGAACTCTGGAATGCTTGCTTCAATCTCCTGGGTGCTTTAAAATTTGTTTGCAATCTTCAATTATGCAAAAAAGCAATCTTTTATGTGCCTTAGGATCAGATTTGGGTAGCTCTGCATGTAATTTCCACCATTACTGCTTGCTCGTGTGAAGCAACACGACTCTCATAGCCACATCTTCAATTTTGAATGTTAGTTTTTGATCGCTTCGTGAGATGGCCTGTTGGATGACTTAGATTGAGTATTCTTGTTGCCTCCACTCACCTATCCCGTGCTAATAATTATATTTTTCCACCTAGAGTGTTGAATCATTTATTCTATAGGATCCACCTTCTTTCTGAGCGATAGGAGAATCTACGTGTTGATCGCCTGCTAGCCCCGGTGCTTTTCATAAAACATTATTTTATTCATGTGGGGCTGGCAAGGAATGGTTTAGATTTAATCTCAACAATGCATCTCGACCATCAGTTTAGAACCTATGGTGCCAGATATGTAAGTGGAGACCAGGCCCCATGCCTACAACAATACACATATATTCAGCTCGCTAACCCCATTGCTTTTTAGAAAAAAAAAATTAATCCTGCAAGGGTAATGGGGAATGGCTAGGATCAAATCCTTAGATCCAATCATCAGAAAATATGCACATGCAGAAAAGGTTAGTCATAAAAAAGGGGACCGACTAGGTTGACGGGACCAAGACCCATGGGATTAAGGACTTAAGACTTAAGCCATTTTAACAGGAAATATTTTGCATGACTTAGGAAATATTAAAGTGATGGTATAACATGTGATGACCGAAAAGCCTAGACCACAGGGCTGGTGATAAAATGCATATGATGGCTTAAGTCATGACTCAAATGACTTGCAACTGGGTACAACAAGTCAATGAAGGAATTAAACACCTAAGGAAAAAGACCATGAAATTTAAAATGAGGGTTTTTAAACCAAAACCCTAAACCCTACCCTAGGGCACAAAATAAAAATGATAATGACAAGGCAAGGAACCAACAAATTTTTTTCAAAATTTAGAGGCTCCACCAGGAGCAAACAAGCTTTGAGCCAAATTACACATTTTCATTTGACATACATTTTAATTTCAAGATCATACCTCATACCTATATCCTTTAGTAAATCCACATCCATGTATACATTAGGCACCACTAACTTCCCCATGTCCAATCTCCAAGTGTTGCAGATAGGGACTCCATAATTTTTGTTTCCAAACTAGTTTTGGAACAATTGCCAACATGTGTATGGCACATCGACATCTTTGATATAGCACTCTTTTTCAAGCAACCCCTCTTTAATTTTAGGGCCATAAAACAAAGTTGTTCCCTCAACCTTTTTGTTGGTTGATGGTTTCAATTGGTCAAGGATATCTTGGGAAATAGGTCTTGACACGGTTTCACAAATAGAAACTTGATCCTTGGGAGCCATTGGTAATAAATAGGTTCTAATTAATCTAGGTTTTCAACACTAGAGAGGTTCAAGACCTAACCTTTTTGTTTGAAACCTAGGGCACGACTCGAAAGTAAAAATTTCAACAGTTTTAAAAGAATTGCAAACCCTATAAGATGCTTAAAACACTATAAAACAACTCAACGACATGCAAAATAATTTGACAACAAGATATAGCAAACATCTACCCTAATCTAAGGAAATTTAAATAAAACACAAAGAATGGTGTTTGTTTTCAGTTACATATTTTACGCTTGAAGAAAACCCTAATTCTAATCGCCTTGAATTCTGGAACACTTGCTTTGATCTCTTGGGTGCTTTAAAATTTGTTTGCAATCTTTAATTATGTGAAAAATCAATATTTTATGTGCCTTATGATCGGATTTGGGTAGCTTTGCATGTCATTTCCACCATTACTACTCGCTCATGTGAAGCAAAATGACTCCCATAGCCACATCTTCGATTTTGAATGTTAGTCGTTGATCACTTCATGAGATGGACCATTGGACGACTCAGATTAAGTCAATAAATTTTGAATTCCTATCACCTTCGCTCACCTATCCCATGCTAATAATTATATTTTTCCACCTGGAGTGTTGAATTGTTTATTTTACAGGCTCCACCTTTCCAAGTGACAAGAGAATCTACGTCTTGATCGCCTACTAGCCCTGGTGATTTTCATAAAACATTATTTTATTCATGTGGGGCTGGAGAGGAATGGTTTAGATTTAATCTCAATAATGCATCTCGACCATCAGTTTAGAACCTATGGTGTTAGATATTTAAGTGATGACCAAGCCCCATGCTTGCAACAATACACATGTCTTCAGCTCGCTAACCCCGATGCTTTTTAGACAAAAAATATTTTAATCCTACGAGGGCAGCAGGGAATGGCTAGGATCAAATCCTTAGATCCAATCGTCAGCAAATCTGCACATGCAAAAAAATTTAGTAATAAAAAAGGGGGCCGACTAGGTTGATGGGACCAAGACCCATGGGATCAAGGACTTAAGACTTTAGCCATTTTAACAAGAAATATTTCACCTGGCTTAGGAAATATTAAAGCGATGGTATAACATGTGATGACCAAAAAACCTAGACCATAGGGCTAGTGACAACACACATACGATGGCTTAAGTTGTGACTCAAATGACCTGAAATTGGGTATAATAAGTCAATGAAGGAATAGAACACCCAAGGAAAAAGACCATGAATTTAAAATGAGGGTTTTTAAACCAAAACCCTAAACCCTACCCTAGGGCACAAAATGAAAATGATAATGACAAAGCAAGGAACCAACACAAAATTTTCAAAATTTAGAGGCTCCACCAGGAGCAAACAAGCTTCAAGCCAAATTACACAATTACATTTAACATATATTTGAATTTGAATTTCAAAATGTCCCCAAAGGCAATTACATTTGCATTTCCAAATACGAGGGAGAATTTCATATGATACAAAAACCATTTCCATTTGTTGGTGAAGATAACAAGGGATTTTAATAAGCATGTGCACTTATTACATGACTTAAAACGGGCTGCTTGCCTAGGTTTATAACATGAATGATATTGAGCTAATATTAAAACAAAAACTTAGGGAAAGAACAAGAATTAAAGAATTTTATGACCTGCATAAGAAAAGGAAAGATTTATAAGGATTCTAAAGGTAGCAACCGATAACACTAGGCTCAAGGGGTCGATGAGTAAACAAACACAAAGGCATATGATATGACTTAAGAGACCGAGAACGGGTAAAAATCGGTCAACTTCAAATTAGATTATTAGAATGTAGGTAAAAGGAAAAGACACCATAATATCTTTAATTTTGAATATAATATCGACCTATCTTGCTCTCTAGTATTGTATTCACTATCTTCTAACTAAAAATAATCAATGGTTATTTATAAGTTATGGATGTTGAACTGTTAGATTCTGTTTAATGAATGGATTAATATTCCTTTTAGTTATTTATCAAAGATTGTGTGAATGACAATGCAATAAGAATTTATATGAAGTATGATAAGTGTTGTTCTTTAAAAATGATGTAGAATCACATATCAAATTCAATACCATGGAATACAATATAAAATATTAAATATCACAATTTCATGGAATACAATATAAAATATCATCAACTACAATTTGGAATATGATTCATGAAGTTCAATATAAAATAAAATATCATGAAGTGCAATGATTCACAATTTCATGGAATACAATACAAAATATCATCAACCACAGTTTGGAACAATGGAAATTGATTTATGAAGTGCAGTATAAATACCTAAAAGCTACTAATTCGCTTTCATTTCCCAAATGGATTCAAGGTCCTCAAAATGACGTTCAACTTAAGATAAAGGTAAAGAGTCGCCTTGATTCTGATTCCGCTCTTCATTTTCTTCGGCCTACATCTCAAATTCAACACTCATTGTGTCACTATCATTTGTCCCATTGCCACTACCAGTGCCACCAGTACCATCATTTGGAATTAGAGTGTTGCACAACCTGGTCCCTCTTCTTTCGCATGCAGACCTCTAGATTGTGAGTTCCCTTTCAAAAGGATTTTTTTTGACATTATATGCAACTCCTTTCATCCTCAAGAAATTTTCCAAATCGGGAGGCAAGCCCTCTAAAGGTCTGCTTTGAAATGTAAACAAAATGTGTGAAACTCAAGATGCTTTTTGTCACCCAAGATCACCAAAAGGTGTGAGGGGATAGGATAGACACCTAGTTTTCCAAACACAGAATTCACGGTATACAATTCATTGCAATGCTATTTTTAAGCCTAAAAAAATGAAATGAAATAAAGTGTGTACAAGATAGCAATTTTTTCTTTTTATGTGCACCAAAGTGAAGTATTTTGGATTTTAGACAAAGAGATAGCAATATGCAAAATCAAAAAGCATTTGTCCAATTTTAATCACCAATTGAAGTGTTTCTAAAGCCTTGTCTTAATTGGTCAACAAAAGTAAATTGATTATTTCGTCAACATATTGAAAGCATTTGGTCGAAAGAAAACATTTTTTTTAGAGCACCAAAACAAAGTGTTTTTTCTAATCTAGAAAGCTTTGTAAAATTATTTTTTAGAGCACCAATTGAAAGCATGTGGATTTGTGGGGTTCTTTTTATAGCACCAATAGAATTTTTTTCCTAGGCTAGAAAGCTTATGCAATTCTTTTTAAGCACCAATTGAAATTTTCCTAAGTTAAAAAGCTTTTGAAATATTTTTTCTAAGCACTAAATTGGGATTTTCCTAAGCTAGAAAGCTTTTGAAAGATTCTTTTTAAGCACTAAATTGAAAAGTGTTTGGTTTGTGGGGTTCATTTTATGCACTAATTTTTTTTCCTAATTATGAAAGCTTTTGAAAAAAAAAAACTTCAACCGTTCTCCTTCTCTGCAAATAAACGTGTTAGTCAATTCTTGGAGAAACCCATACTATGCTTCTACAAATCTTGCATAAACAATGTTAGCACCTATAAGACATTCAAACCGAGCAACTGTTAGTGTTAGAAATTGAAAAACAACTTGCAACTTTCAGATAAAATTTTGATAGAGCACAAGCAAATATTTTCAAGCATAAGCGGCCCTGTTAGAAGTGGGGCTAAAAAAATAAAAAAGTGGCTTATGTTTGTCAAGCAAAAGCAGCTAAAAAAATCAAGTGCTCCCCTATCATTTTAGGAAAAGTGCAAAAAATGACAAAAGCAGCCAAGAAAATGTCGACTGTGATAGAAACATGAAATCAACTGCGTGAGTTTTCTATAGCTTATGTGTGAAAACTTTTCAATTGTGTTTCCAGGACCTACAACTTCAAAATTCAATGATAAAATAGTTAGTGCTAAGGACCGTGGTCCCACCGGGCGTGCTAGAATGTGTAAGGGGGAAATAGAGGGATGCAATAAGAGATCAAAACAATGCTTGAATTGAAACTAATCTAATTCAAAGAAAAAAGATGATTCATGCTCATTACTCATGAAATGAAAGTACAAAGAACACTGAATTCATAAAAGATGTCGAGTCTCTGATTGTTTTTGAGAAGAAATGAGGTTGTTATATAGAATTTGTGTTTCGAAATGAACGCTGAAGATTGCATAGTAGAATATCTTGATCAACAGTTCAAGACTGTTGAGAGGATTTATATGGGAATAATCAGTGTATATTGATTATGTAATCGGTGTGATTGAAGAAATCATTTTGAGTGTTTAGTGGGATTGAGGAAATAGATTGAGCCTTTAGTGGGATTGAGGAATAGATTGATCTATTAGGAAACAAATGGATTAGTTAGAGAATAGAGTGAGCAATCAAGGGATCATAATTTTCTCAATCATGAAAGGGGGTGAGGATAATTAATTAATTGGTTTAATTAATTAATCCTTTTTTGGAGTTGAACGTGCAAATCATGTTTGAATTTTGCAAACAAGGTTGTATTTGTTTGTTTTGCTCTTTTTGATGATGTTTTGAATAATTTATTTAATTATTCAAGTTTGGGGGAAAGTGATATAGTTAAACAATTATGTTTTAATAATTTAATTAATTTAGGGGAATAAAGTGAATTAGCGACATAATTAAATAATTATTATTTAATTAATCAAGAAGAATAAAGTTAAATTAGGACTTTATTAAATAAATAAAATTTATTTAATTAGTCAAAAATGATGAAAAAGTGAATTAATTAAATAATGTATTATTATTCAATTAATAGAGGAAATTAGGGTTTTTGATGCAATTGAAGTGAAATGTAGTGATATTAAGTGATAATGATGTTGATGATGATAAAATGTCATTTAGGACGTGTGATAAGTGTTAGGTCAATTTTGCATGTCTACATTTTTCCCCTCTTTGAAAAAAAGTAGTGGTTGCTTTGTCTCAAAGATTTCAATGTTAAGCTCAAGATTTAAAAAATAATTATATGCCCCACTATGCCCCAGTAGTCGGTGTAATGATGGTAGGACTCTGGGTTGCCCCCTCAAGAGGTTGGTCGAAAAAAATCACTTTTGAGGTCGGGCTCATGACACTATTCTATTTCAATTCCAATGTGTAGAGGTTGAAAAATTAAGCCTATAGGTCCCTTGTTGATAGTTCAAATGTTCCTGAGAGGTCCTAATTTTAACCTAGGAGGCTTTCCTAGGTTAAAAAATAGGTTTTTGAGGGTTAAAATAGGTCATTAGGGCTTAATTCTCCTCATTTGCTGATGTGTTGTATAGGAAGGACCACAATGGATTACTGCTTAGGTGTGTTGATAAGGATCAAGTTGATCAGATATTACATGAGTTCCATGATGGACCTTCTGGAGGTCATTATGCTGCAAGGACCACAACATACAAGATTCTAAGAGTAGGCTATTATTGGCCTAATTTGTTTAAGGATGCACATACATATTACATGAAATGTGCCAAATGTGCCTTGATTTCAGGCAAAGAAAAGCTTGCTGCTTTGCCATTACAACTGATCCAAATAGAGCAACCATTTATGAAGTGGGGAATTGAATTTATAGGGGCAATCAATCCACCTTCAAGTGCAGGCCATCGATGGATTATCACAGCAACAAACTATTTTACATGATGGAAAAAAGATTTGCCTCTAAAGGAAGCTAATGAAACAACAACGCTGAATTTTTATGAAGATATTGCTTGCAGATTTAGAGTCCCAGACTCTATAATTTTTGACAATGCCCTGGAATTTGTTGGTTTGAAAGTTTCTGATTTGGCGTTAAAGAATGAGATTTACTTAAATACAAGCCCCAACTATTATCCTTAGGGCAATGGACTTGCAAAGTCCACTAATAAGAATCTGATTGACATCATCAAGAGGACACTTCAGAGTAATCAGAGGGATTGGCATGCCAAAGTGAAGACTGCCCTTTGGGCAGACAAAATTACCCCTAAGAAAGTGATTGGAAACTCACCTTACATGCTGGTGTATGGTAAGGAAGCAAAATTACCTATTTCTATTGAGTTACCAACCTTGGATATTTCTAGCCAACTAGTTTTGTTTGAGCAAACTGATCCACTCGCCTTACGTTATACTTAGCTGATGGAGTTGGAAGAAACCAGGGACAAGGCTATGAAGAACATGGAATATCAACAAATCCTAACTAAGAGAACGTTTGACAAAAAGACTAGATCAAGGGATTTCATGGTGGGAGATCTTGTGCTTAAATGGGATGTACTAAGGAGTAGGCCGGGCCATCATACTAATTTTGACAACATGTGGATGGGTCCTTTTATCATCATGGAATGCAAGGAACACAATGCTTTCCAACTGGCCACAATTGAAGGTGAAGTGCTTCCTATCCCAGTCAATGGGATACACCTCAAGCCTTGTTTTGAGGTTTGAGAAGGTTCCTCTTTGTACATACTTTAGTCTAGTTTTCCTATTTTAATAAGTGTTGCTGCACTTTCTTTTTTTTTTCCCTAAATGTTGTTTCAACATAGTTTTTTGTTTTTTGGGTTGCTTTTCTATTTTGTTGTTCTTTGGATCCCAAAGTTTCTGTCTTGTGAGCTGCAAAGGAAGTTTGTCTCAAGAATTTCAGCTATGTTACCCAGTTAAGCACAAGACACAATTAAATTACCAAGACATCTCAGCATTTTTTGTGCATATTGCATATCTTATCCAATGGATTGAATACACTGGATAACCCTCATTGTCAAGTCAAAATCAAGTCTAAGATACATAATAAAGAAGAGGGGTTGTTGCACTACTATAAACCCTAAACCTAATACTTGGCTGGAAAGAAAGGATTTCCAGGCATACTCAGCCCAATGGATGTATTAAGGCTACTGGCCAAGTGTCTAGTAGGCAACCACCCATCAGAGGTCTTGAAACTGTTATATATTTTTCACCTACAGGCTCAAATCAGGAAGAGCACTTTTTCTAAGCGGTGTTCATTTCAAAATTTGATCATGCATTTTATGCCATAGTATGAAATTTTTTTCTTTGATTCTATTCATGAATAAATAATGCATTTTTATGAAGAAAAGAGAAGCAAACTGATACACCATCAAATATCTTTTTTGAAAATGTAAATCTTTATTCATTAAAGTATTCCAACTGCTTCACACAAGCCGTGAACCTAGCTAAGAAAAGTAAATTTAATTCTTGAATTTATAACATGAATACATGTGTGAACAAAAAAAGAAATGAGGCATAAGAGTCATAGAGGCCAGTCATTGCCTGAATGACTGGCGATGCTGCTATTGCTTGCGTGTTTCTGCTACCTTGCTGCTCCCGCTTTCCGTTCTCCGAGTGCAAAATCTTGAAATAACAACAAAGCGAGGTTAGATCCAAAGGATCTAAGCAATACTAGCCTATCATCATTACACCCCGCACATGCATTCACATTTATCCAAATCCAAACATTGCTTTATTTTTCTAACTTGTTTGTGTTATGTGCAGATACAAGACATGTTATTGCTGATTATCAGGTTTACAATATGAGTGGAGTAACATGCGGCTCCCACAAGGGTAGAGCCCAACTCATAAAATATTTTGTGTAGGTTGAATATGATGAGGTTTGTATAGTTTTTTTTCAGCGTTATAAGGCAACTGCAAGAAATAATCATAGCCATTTATGCAGCTTTCAATGAGAGTGAATATACATAGATATTGTGTTTTCAAAGCATAAGAGAAAAGAGATCAATGCTATGAGGACATTTTCAGAAAGTTTAATGCATATTGATTATATCAGAGCAATATTCTATCATTTATAGAGCCTTTGTAATGAAATATCAAATTCATAACAGCCATAATTACTTTTCAGTATAATGTAAAGGAGGGAAACAAATCATTTGTTGTTATTAATACAATACTTTGTTATCAAGTGTAGAAATAAATACATTGTTATCAGATTCAGAGGATAGCCTTATATTGTTTGCAAAATATTTGAAGATGATTTTTTTGAGGCTGAGTTAGGGTCTTTCCATGGCAGTCTATGTTTTTCTAATAAAGGTGCTTATGTTCTCTTTTATTCTCAGAAAAGCAAAATAACTAGTATGATGTCATAATACATAAAGAATCCATGATATCAGCTTGGGAAAGATTAGTTTTTTTTTAAAAAGGAAAAAACAAAAGTGAAAGAAAGCTAAGTGAAGATTTATTAATGGCATCCAAGTGAATATGAAGTTTCCAAGACACAAAGATCTGCACTTAAACACAAAATACAGTTTTTGGAAATCTGGAGTGGTTTTAGATGAAACACCATGTAGCTCACAAAAATTACATCATGGCGGCCAAGTAAACAAGAAGAATGCTCAAAAACAAAGTAAATGCATAGTGAGGTCGTGGTTGTCAAAGAATGGAGGGTTCTAGAAAATCTCCAGCTAAAAGTTGGAATACGGTTGTCCATGGCAGCCAACACAGAAATCAACAAAAGACACAACAAATGAAGGAAAATCTTCAACAAACCTTCAAAATGGCGTTGGTTTCCAGACAAAACTCTACCAAAAATGCTCATGGCGGCCAAGACAGGAAACCATAAACACAATAGACAAATTTCATAGAGAAATGTGTTAGAGAAAGCACAGAGTGAGTTCGCAGCTAAGGGGCTTTTAAAATCTTTCCCCAGATTTGATACTTTCAGAAGCGAAAAGAGAACTTACCATCTTTGGATCTACAAAATTTATCAAAAGTCTGCAAGAGAGTGGCGTTGAAGATATAACTTTCTGGGTTTTTTAAAAAAAACTCACCCAAGAGAATGTTTGTGGTGGCAAATGTGAGAATCAGAAAAAGGACAAGGAAAAATATTAGCTATTTACACTTAGCTGCGGCCTAAAAAGCCTCAGAAGATTTAAAGAATTGAACAAATATCTCCAGAGTCAGTGAAGATCACACTTACCATGATGCAAGCTTCAAAAAAGCATCAGGAATGGCGTCCAATACACAAATTCGCAGCTCAGAAGTTAGGGTTTCATGATGACGACACCTTTATACCAGAGGATAAAATGATAAAGCTGAGGAGTTATGAATGAATGTCATTCATATTAGGGTTAATACCCTAAAAGGCTCGTTGGAGGAAGGCATTCTTTTTGCCGAAGTTTTATTAAAAATTTATTCACTCTTTCAAAAAATTGTGGCTTTTCCTATCCACGAGTTCCCTTTTGGGTTTCTTTACAAAATCATATAGGCTTAGGTCTTCTATTTTGTAACCTTGTCCAATAACTTTATATTTTGCATATATTTTCAAAATCCAAAACATGTAAATCTTTTATTTAAAGTGATATTCATAAGTCATTTTAAATAAAGATTTATTTATTTTTATGAAAATGCAAATAAATTTTTCATATTCAAATGTAAGACAAGTCCATATTTTTGCATTTATACTCAAAACATGTAAATATTTATTTAAGTGATGAGTTTTAAATCACTTTAAATAAAAGATATTTTTGAAATGCAAAAAATTAAAAAGGCTTTTGACATATTCTTCAAGTAATGGTCTAAAGGGTTTTAATTTCTTTTGAGAGCATCTTGGAGATGTTTTTTTCAGTTGCCAACATAAGGAGGGTATCTAGGAGGATTGGATAAGATTCAAGGGTCGAATTTGACTTCTCCCAAGCAGTTGGGATGTCTTTATAATTAGTTGGAGTGTTTTTAGAGGTTGTTTTGCTGAGTCATAGGGTGGTTAATGACTTGGGGAGACTTTTTCCATGTATATGGCTTCTTTTGGAAGAGTGGAGTTTTTTGTTTTGGGGGCTATTTTCCTGGATCCGGCCCTAGGTGGTTGAGAGTTGTACTTATGAGTTTTGAAGCTCATTTTTTTAGTTAGTTCTTCTACATTGTATGACAGAGACTTTTGGAGACTTCCAGTACCAGAGTTTTTGTTCTTTTGGCAATTGTAACTCATGATGTTTTGAGGATATCCTTACAGTTATTTTGATAATTCAAGAGATTTTGGGACCTACTTTGGAGTTCACTTTTGTATGCTTCTATTTTCAATTTGATGTTTCATGCTGAGATTTCCAATAATCCTACATGTTATGTCTTGGAATTGTGTCCTAAGTGAATACCTTGCAGCTGAATAGGTTGTAGATTGTGAAATTTTATCTAGTTCAAGCTTGGTTAATTGTGAAGATTTTATCTTTTCCTACTAATTCAAAGTTCTGAAATTGGTTTATTACCTATCTATGAAACATTTTTATGCAACTGCTCACATGCCAAAGTTGTGTTTTATGCACTTCGTATTGTCAGATTTCATTGTTATGTGTTGTTGAGTCAAGATATCATCATAATTTTTGTGTATCATGTTAGAAATTTAAAATATCCAGTTGTTTATTGTTTAGTTTTCTTCCTATGCTTTTCCCCTTCAAATTTTCAAATATTTAAGTGCTTTTAGGTGATTATCCAAATAGGAGCCAACCTAGAACCCAGAGGTTTCACTTCATTCCAAGTGTCCCACATAGAAGTGCATCCAATGTTTTACCAAAATTGCTAAACTTATCAAGTTCAAAATCGGGTTCAAATTTTGGTACCTAACAGTTTTGGAACGCCCGGTGGGATAGAGTCAGAATTGATTTTTATTGATTCTTGTTGTTTTGATGTGCTGACAGTGAGCTAATAGCCTTTCAGCGATTTTTTTTCTAGCATATCTGGTGACTCTGTGTGGAGAAAAAGATCAATGCATTCGTTTATATGAGAAGAATAGAAACCAGAAGTTCAAAATTTGCAAAGTTTGTACATTTAGCTCCTCCAAGAAGAAGAGGGAGAGCACCTAGAAGGACTGTTCCTTCCCCTAGAATTCAGTCAACACCACCTGGTGTCGGTGATAGGGTATTATTTTAATACGAAAGAAGAAGAAGGAGAGACCCTCTTGTTAGGCGTTCATCATCACCTACCATTAGAACAGAGCCTTCTACCTCTTCTTTTAGGAATTTGAATTTTTTAACAAGTAGCAATTCTGCTACAATGAGTTCAAGCTCTGCTTTAGCAATCATATCAACACATTCCAGCTCAATGGTAGTACCAAGAGCCTATGCTTTTGAACCATTCGACCATGGTAGTCCCCTTGATCTAGCACAACATAACGACATTCCATTAGCAGTGTTAAAGGGACTACCAGAGTTCACTGGAGAAGGGAAAATAACACCTTTTGAACATATTAGTGATGTGGCAGTGTTGTGCAATGTGCATCATGTAATGCAAGAAAATGTAGCTATGAGATTATTGGCTGGATCTTTCAAGAAGAAGGCGTTGGAATGGTTTAGAAGCTTGCCAGTGGCCTCTATTTCAACATGGGATGAGCTTGGTGATGAATTTACCAGATTTTTTGAGGAAAAATCTGATCACCTATCTTTGGTAGAGTAGTTAACGACCATAAAAAGAGCCCCACAAGAGGAAATGATGGATTTCAACATTCGTTTTCAAAAGACCTGGAACAGGATACCTACTACGGTAAGGCCTTCTACTGACTATGCATTCTTGTACTATTTGAAAAGCTTAAATAGTGATATTTCAGTCATGATACAATACATGGGGGGTACTTATTTACCTCAGGCTTATATTATAGCCATTAAGGCAGAAAATAACCTCATTCAAGCAGGAAAGATAACACCTAAGCCACCTATGCCCTACTTCCCTGATATACAGTCAAATATGCCATTACAAATGCCATCCTTAGCCCCCTTACCTACTGTTTCAACATTACCCACTGCTGTAGGTCATGGAGTATCAGCTGCAGGGCCGTCAAGTGAGTTGCAAGAAATCAAGTCTGGTCAATAGAAGATAGAAAATATTTTGTAGATTATGGGAAATGAGTTGATTAGCATGAAGAAACAATACCAGGGATGAAGGCCAACTTTTCAACAACAGAACCAAGAACAAGCTCAAAGTGTAAGTCAACCTTATCAAAGCCAAGGATATCAGTATCAACAAAATAGGCAACCCTATAAAGGTGCTTATCAGAGGCAAAATATCAACCAGAGACCATTCCAACCATATAATCCAGCTCCTCTTAATGCTAGCAATCTAGTCAAAGATATAGTTCCAGCTCAGAATAAATTTGCAGGATAATATGAATGGTGTTATCCATGTAATCAGGCACATAACCAAGCTTCATGTTCAAATGGGGTAATTAATTAGGCACTTATGGTCCAGAATGCTATCAGTTCTCAGCCAGATATACTTGCTAGCATACTTGAACAACAACCGGATACACATTCTAATGAGACTACATTTCTAAATTGGCAAGGTGAAGCGTTTTGTGGTGTGAACGGTGATTCAACAATTGCAGCCAATACACGAGCCAAGAAAAGAGCTCTAGATATGGAGCAACCAGTTGATAAAAACAAGGAGCCTGCAACTGTAGAAACATCATCCACACCTATTCCAAATGTACCGAAGAGAAATAATACTATCTTACCAATCAATGGGAAGCCTCACAAAAACGTGGAACCGAATGCTACTAAAGTACACCAGAGGATATTTTCAGCCGTGCCTTACAATATTGTGGAAAGTATGAAGAAGATGAACGTGAATATGAACATGTGGGATTCCTTAAGTATTCCTGGACAGGCCGATTAGGTTAAAAAGGCATTGTCTGAAGATGCAAATCCTAAACAAGTTGTCGTTGATGCCCCAAAAGTCATGATGACTAATGATGATCAAGGGAAAGATGCTAATCCCAGTAGTGAAGGAAAATCTATAACCCAAGGTAAGAATGTGAGACCTCCTCCGTTCTATGTTTCATTGATTATTGGGAACAATTTAGTGCATAATTGTATGGTAGATAGTGGTGCTACATGTTCTGTGATGCCCAAGCGTGTAGTTGATCAGTTACGATTAAAGTATGAGCCTTTAGAGAAGGGAGTAGTCCAGTTGGACGACTCATCTATTAATACAGTGGGTCTTATCAAAGATGCCAGCTTAACTCTGCATGCTTGCCCCAATTTTTTGATTCCCCAAGACATTTATGTAGCAGATTTTCCCCTATATTTCGGGTTATGTTTATCAAGAGAGTTCACAGCCAAAATAGGAGGATAATTTTCATCTGATTGGTCTCATATGTTGTTTTGTACTAGGTATGGAACCAAATTAACCATTAAGTTTGAGTTGCTTCCAAAAGATAACATAGAACCCTATATACCTAGTGCAATAAATGCCAATTGTGTAATTTTTGAACAAGATGAACATGTTGCTGTCCTTGATCCTCATACCATTGTTAATGATATCCCTGATATACTTTTAGACGAGTGGGTAGTAGGTCATACTCTGAATGCTGAGAGTGATTCGGTGTTGGATGTGGGTATGGGTAACTACATGTTTCAAGAAGTTGATTTAGTGATGCCTAATTTGGTTAAGAGGTCAGAGAATGATTGTGATCGACATAGCAAAGTTTGGGAAATGTATTTTGATGGCTCAAGGAGCAAGCATGGTGCCGGTGGGGGTGCGATGTTGGTTTCCCCAAGAGCAGAAAAATATTATGTAGCCTTTAGATTTGGATTTTTGTGTACAAAATAACACGGTAGAGTACGAGGGTCTCATTCGAGGGCTAGAATGGGCAAGGAAACATGGAATCAAGTGTCTATAGGTGCATGGAGATAGTGAGTTGATATTAAATCAGGTTAGAGGCCTGAATGTTGTTAAGAATGATGTTCTTAAATTGTACAAGCATAGGGTTTGGGACCTTCTTGAGGAATTTGAAGCTTTCAATATTATTGCCATTCCAAGAAGTAAGAATCAACATGCTGAAAGGTTAGCAGTTGTGGGGGCTCAATTTGATATTCTGAATAGCATAAAGAAAGGATGTGAACAACAACACATCAAGATTATTATCAGACCTTCAGTGCCTAATAACAATGTTAACTGGCAGGTCTTTGAGAGTGATGAACAAATTCTGAATTTCTGCTCGAAGAGGATGTGTTTGCAACATCAAACCAGGAAAGAGTCAAACAACAGTATGGAGACCAAGTATTGCAATTGAAGAACAACAAGTTGCCTAAGGGATTGGTCACCCTAGAAAGTAATTTCAACTTAGATGATCAGGCCAAAAGTAACAAGGCCAATTTGCTGGTTCAACATAATCACTATGAGGACTTAGAAATTGCACCCAAGAAAAGCCTCAAGATAGGAAAAATAAACTCTGCTACTGAAAAGCAGTCCTTTCTGCATTTATTCCAAGAGTTTATTGACATATTTTCTTGGGAGTATGGAGATTTGAAGGGATTTGATCCACACCTTGCACAACATACAATAGAGTTGGAGCTGGGAGCCAAACCCGTAAGGCAGAAACAAAGGCTAGTTAATCCCAAATTGGAGCCATTAATGCAGAAAGAAGTTTTCAGACTTATAGAAAGTGGGATTATCTTTCCTATCAAGCATACTAGCTGGATTGCAAATCTAGTTCCCATGAGGAAGAAAAATGGAGAGCTTAGATTGTGTGTAGACTTCAGAGATTCAAAGCTTCTTTGAAGGATAGGCACCCTCTTCCGTCTATGGAGTAGATTCTTCAATGTGTGTCAGGTGCTGAACATTTTTCTTTATTGGATGGATATTCTAGTTATAACCAGATCTTGGTAAAATAAGAAGATCAATTTAAGACTGCATTCACCACAAAGTGGGGCATAATGGCGTACAAGAGAATGCCATTTGGATTGTCTAACGCTGGAGAAACCTTCCAAAAGGCTATGGACATGGCTTTTAGTAACTTAATGTATAAGTTTGTTTTAGTATACCTTGATGACATCACTATCTACTCCAAGAAGGTAGCAGATCACATTGACCATTTGAGGCAGATTTTTGAACGTTGTTAGGAGTTTGGTATATCACTGAATCCCAAGAAATGTGTTTTTTCTGTTCATGAAGGCAAGCTTCTTGGGTATGTAGTATCTAAAGAAGGAATCACTGTGGATTTTGAGAGAGTTGCAGCAATCTTGGAGCTGCCTTTACCCCAGCATAAGAAGGGACTTTAGAGTTTCATTGGTCGTATTAATTTTGTTAGAAGGTTTATGCTTGATATAGAAGCCTTGTTAAGGCCCCTTACAACTATGTTAAAAAAGAATGCAGAGTTTAAATGGACCCGTGAAGCAAAGAACAATTTCCAACTGATCAAGGAGGCATTAGCTTCGGCCCCAACATTAGTTAACCTAGATTTCAGCAAAGATTTTACCTTGTATGCTTTTGGAAGCCTCGATGTAATCTCTGCAATTTTGGTGCAAAAGAATGTAGAAGGGTTGGAGCAACCCATTGCTTTTTTCAGCAAGGGTCTGGAAGACTATGAGCAAAGGTATACCTTCGTAGAAAAGCACATGCTGGATATTGTGAAAAGTATGAAGAAATTTAGACATCTACTGTCCCATAACAAAATTCATCTACAGGTGGCACATCCCAGTGTGAAAGAGTTTTTACTCAGCAAGGATCTAAATAAAAAATGGGTTGGGTGGATCATGAGAGTTATGGAGTATGATGTGGTTGTTTAGGTCACCAAGTTGGTGAGGGGAAAGGGTTTGTGCCAGAAGTTGGCTAAAGAAGACATTTTAGCAGTAGAGGAGGAAAGAGAGTCAGTTCTGGTTAATGCTGGGACAACAGACGATAAAACTACTAGCTGGTTATAGGAGATGTCGCATTTTTTGAAAGCAGGGGAATATCCACCTAATTCGAATAGAAATAAAAGGAGGTACTACAGACTTCAGTCCATTCCTTTTGTCTTGATTGATGATGTGTTGTATAGGAAGGACCACAATGGAGTACTACTTAGGTGTGTTGATAAGGATCAAGTTGATCAGATATTACATGAGTTCCATGACGAACCTTCTGGAGGTCATTATGCTGCAAGGACCACAACATACAAGATTTTAAGAGTAGGCTATTATTGGCCTAATTTGTTTAAGGATGCACATACATATTACAGGAAATGTGCCAAATGTGCCTTGTTTTCAGGAAAAGAAAAGCTTGCTGCTTTGCCATTACAACCGATCCAAATAGAGAAACCATTTATGAAGTGGGCAATTGAATTTATAGGGGCAATCAATCCACCTTCAAGTGTAGGCCATCGATGGATTATCACAACAACACACTATTTTACACGATGGACAAAAGCTTTGCCTCTAAAGGAAGCTAATGAAACAGTAGTGCTGAATTTTTATGAAGATATTGTTTGCAGATTTAGAGTCCCCGACTCTATAATTTCTCACAATGCCCTGACATTTGTTGGTTTGAAAGTTGCTGATTGGGCATTAAAGAACAAGATTTACTTTAATACAAGCTCCAACTATTATCCTCAGGGAAATGGACTTGTAGAGTCCCCTAATAATAATTTGATTAACATCATCAAGAGGACACTTCAGAGTAATCAGAGGGATTGGCATGCCAAAGTGAAGACTGCCCTTTGGGTAGACAAAATTACCCCTAAGAAAGTGATTGGAAACTCACCTTACATGCTGGTGTATGGTAAGGAAGCAAAATTACATTTTTCTACTGAGTTACCAGCCTTGGATATTGCCAGTCAGCTAGTTTTGTTTGAGCAGACTTACCCACTCACCTTACGTTATACTCAGCTAATGGAGTTGGAAGAAACCAGGGACAAGGCTATGAAGAACATGGAATATCAACAAATCCTAACTAAGAGAACGTTTGACAAAAATACTAGATCAAGGGATTTCATGGTGGGAGATCTTTTGCTTAAATAGGATGTACTAAGGAGCAGGTTGGGCCATCATACTAAGTTTGACAACATGTGGATGGGTCCTTTTATCATCATGGAATGCAAGGAACACAATGCTTTCCAGTTGGCCACAACTGAAGGTGAAGTGCTTCCTATCCTAGTCAATGGGATACGCCTCAAGCCTTGTTTTGAGGTTTGAGAAGGTTCCTCTTTATACATGCTTTAGTCTAGTTTTCCTATTTTAATAAGTGCTGCTGCACTTTCTTTTTGTTTTCCCTAAATGTTGTTTCAACATAGTTTTTTGTTTTTTGGGTTGCTTTTCTGCTTTGTTGTTCTTTGGGTCCCAAAGTTTCTATCTTGTGAGCTGCAAATGAAGTCATTCTCAAGCATTTCGGTTATGTTACTCAATCAAGAACGAGACACAGTTAAATTATAAAGATATCTCAACATTTTTTGTGCATATTGCATATCTTATCCAATGGATTGAATATACTGGATAACCCTCACTGTCAAGTCAAAATTAGTTCTAAGATTCATAATAAAGAAGAGGGGCTGTTGCACTACTATAAACCCTAAACGTAATACTTGGCTGGACAGAAAGGATTGCCAGGCATACTCAACCCAATGGATGTATTAAGGCTACTGGCCAAGTGTCTAGCAGGCAACCACCCATCAGAGGTCTTGAAACTGTTATATATTTTTCACCTACAGGCTCAAATCAGGAAGAGCACTTTTGCTAAGCGGTGTTCATTTCAAAATTTGATCACACATTTTATGCCATAGTATGAAAAAATTTACTTTGATTCCATTCATGAATAAATAATGCATTTTTATGAAGAAAAGAGAATCAAATTGATACACCATCAAATATCTTTTTTGAAAATGTAAATCTTTATTCATCAAAGTATTCAAATTGCTTCACACAAGCCGTGGAACTAGCTAAGAAAAGTAAATTCAATGCTTGAATTTATAACATGAATACATGTGTGAACAAAAAAAAAATGAGGCATAAGAGTCATAGAGGTCAGTCATTGCCTGAATGATTGGTGATGCTGCTGTTGCTTGCGTGTTTCAACTACCTTGTTGCTCCCGCTTTCCGTTCTCCGAGTGCAAAATCCTAAAATAACAACAAAGCGAGGTTAGATACAAAGGATCTAAGCAATACTGGCCTATCATCATTACACCCTGCACACACATTCACATTTATCCAAATCCAAACATTGCTTTATTTTTCTAACTTGTTTGTGTTATGTGCAGATACATGACATGTTATTGCTGATTATCAGGTTTACAATATGAGTGGAGTAAAATGTGGCTCCCACAAGGGTAGAGCCCAGCTCATAAAATATTTTGTGCAGGTTGAATATTATGAGGTTTGTATAGTTTTTTTTCAGCCTTATAAGGCAACTGCAAGAAATAATCAGAGCCATTTATGCAGCTTTTAGTGAGGGTGAATAGACATAGATATTGTGTTTTCAAAGCAGAAGAGAAAAGCGATTAATGCTATGAGGACATTGCCAGAAAGTTTAATGCATATTGATATTATCAGAGCAATATTCTATCATTTATAGAGCCTTTGTAATGAAATATCAAATTCATAACAGCCATAATTACTTTTCAGTATAATGTAAAGGAGGGAAAGAGATCATTTGTTGTTATCAATACAATACTTTGTTATCAAGTGCAAAAATAAATAAATTGTTATCAGATTCAGAGGACAACCTTATATTTTTTGCAAAATATTTGAAGATGCTTTTCTGAGGCTGAGTTAGGGTCTTTCCATGGTAGTCTAAGTTTTTCTAATAAAGGTGTTTATGTTCTCTTTTATTCTCAAAAAAGAAAAAGAACTAGTATGACATGATAATACATAGAGAATCCATGATATCAGCCTGGAAAAGATTAGTTTTTTTTTTAAAAGGAAAAAGAAAAAGTGAAAGAAAGCCAAGTGAAGGTTTATTAATGGAATCCAATTGAATATGAAGTTTCCAAGACACAAAGATCTTCATTTAAACACAAAATACAGTTTCTGGAAATCTGGAGTGGTTTTAGATGAAACACCATTTAGCTCACAAAAATTACATCATGGCGGCCAAGTAAACAAGAAAAATGCTCAGAAACAAAGTAAACGCATAGTGAGGTCATGACTGTCAAAGCAACGAGGGTTCTAGAAAATCTCCAGCTAAAAGTTGGAATACAGTTGTCCATGGCAGCCAACGCAGAAATCAACAAAAGACACAACAAATGAAGGAAAATCTTCAACAAACCTTCAAAATGGCATTTGTTTCTAGACAAAACTCTACCAAAAATGCTCGTGGCGGCCAAGACAGGAAACCACAAACACAATAGACAAATTTCACAGAGAAATGTGTTATAGAAAGCATAGAGTGAGTTTGCAGCTAAGGAGCTTTCAAAATCTTTCCCCAAATTTGATACTTCCAGAAGTGAAAAGAGCACTTACCATCTTTGGATCTGCAAAAGTTCTCAAAAGTCTGCAAGAGAGTGGTGTTGAAGATAGAACTTTTTGGTTTTTTTTAAAAAAAATCGCCCAAGAGAATGTTTGTGGTGGTAGATGTGAGAATTAGAAAAAGGACAAGTAAAAATATCAGCTATTTACACTTAGCCGTGGCCTAAAAAGCCTCAGAAGCTTTAAAGAACTGAACAAATATCTCCAGAGTTAGTGAAGATAAAACTTACCATGATGAAAGCTTCAGAAAATCATGAGGAATGGTGTCCAATACACAAATTCCTAGCTCAGAACTTAGGGTTTCATGATGGCGGCGCCTCTATACCAGAGGATAAAATGATAAAGCTGAGAAGTTATGAATGAATGTCATTCATATTAAGGTTAATACCCTAAAAGGATCATTGGAGGAAGGCATTCTTTTTGCCTAAGTTTATTAAAAATTTATTCACTCTTTCAGAAAACTGTGGCTTTTCCTATCCACGAGTTCCCTTTTGGGTTTCTCTACAAAATAATATAAACTTGGGTCTTCTATTTTGTAACCTTGTCCAATAAATTTATATTTTGCATATATTTTCGAAATTCAAAACATGTAAATCTTTTATTTAAAGTGATATTCATAAGTCATTTTAAATAAAGGTTTATTTATTTTTATGAAAATGCAAATAAAGTTTTCATATTCAAATGTAAGACAAGTCCATATTTTTGCATTTATACTCGAAACATGTAAATATTTATTTAAGTGTTGAGTTATAAATCACTTTAAATAAAAGATATTTTTGAAATGCAAAAAATTAAAAAGGCCTTTGACATATTCTTCAAGTAATGGTCTAAAGGTTTTAATTTCTCTTGAGAGCATCTTGGAGATGTTGTTTTTAGTTGCCAACATAAGGAGGGTATCTAGGAGGGTTGGGGAAGATTCAGGGGTCGAATTTGACTTCTCCCAAGCAGTTGGGATGTCTTTAGGATCAGTTGGAGTGTTTTTAGAGGTTGTTTTACTGAGTCATAGGGTGGTTAATGACTTGGGGAGATTTTTTCCATGTACATGGCTTCTTTTGGAAGAGTGGAGTGTTATGTTTTGGGGGCTATTTTCCTGGATCCGGCCCTAGGTGGTTGAGAGTTGTACTTATGAGTTTTGAAGCTCATTTTTTCAGTTAGTTCTTCTACATTATATGATAGAGACTTTTGAAGACTTCTAGTACCAAAGTTTTTGTTCTTTTGGCAGTTGTAACTCATGATGTTTTGAGGATATCCTTACAGTTATTTTGATAATTCAAGAGCTTTTGGGACTTACTTTGGAGTTCACTTTTGTATGCTTCTATTTTAAATTTGATGTTTCATGTTGAGGTTTCCAGTAATCCTACATGTTATGTCTTGGAATCGTGTCTTAAGTGAATACCTTGTAGCTGAATAGGTTGAAGATTGTGAAATTTTATCTAGTTCAAGCCTGGTTAATTGTGAAGATTTTATCTTTTCCTACTAATTCAAAGTTTTGAAACTGGTTTATTACCTATCTATGAAACATTTTTATGCAGCTGCTCACATGCCAAAGTTGTGTTTTGTGCACTTAGTATTGTCAGCTTTCACTGTTATGTGTTGTTGAGTCAAGATATCATCATAATTTTGGTGTATCACCTTAGAAATTTTAAATATCCAGTTTTTTATTGTTTAGTTTTCTTTCTATCCTTTTCCCCTTCAAATTTTCAAATATTTAAGTGCTTTCAGGTGATTATCCACATAGGAGCCGACCTAGAACCCAGAGGTTTCACTTCATTCCAAGTGTCCCACATAGAAGTGAATCCAATGTTTAAACAAAATTGCTAAACTTGTCAAGTTCAAAATCGGGTGCAAATTTTGGTAACTAACATAAACAATTGTGAATGCAGGATGGATATGGGACTAATGCTATTGTGATACAGGATGGAGCTGTTAGTTAGAAGAAATTTTAGATGATGAATAGAAATTTGATGTTGTTAGTTTTAAGATGAGTTTGATTTTGCTTTGCATAGAGGCTTCATATCTTTAACAATCTTGTTTGATGTAGTCGGGGTATTGTTAACTGAGGTGACTTTGTAAATGCATATGATGCACCAGGGTATTGTTAACCAAGGTGACTTTGTATCCATTGCATGGAATTTGACTCAACATACAAAGAATATTCTTGCCTATACCAGACATATGAAATTTTTTTTGAAAATATATGGTTGGGTTATGTTAAAAAAATTCGGACTAGTTACACAAAGAGGTATGAAATACCTAACATGCAACTGCTACATGAATTGTCTTAAAAAACCTTCCATACACTCAATAAAGCAAGTATTTTCCATGGTAGTATCACAAAAACATCTTACAAATAGCAAACTGAAATTTCGCTTGATTGGCCCTATTCCTTCCTCCTTAAATCCTTATTGGAATTGTTGAGAGACCCTAGGAACGAGTCAATAAAATAAATCATAAATCCAAGACTATAAAAAGATAAAACAATAATGCAATATCACTTGCCATATCTATTTTGAGGTTCCAGGATATTATCCGAACATTGATCATGTCTATCATAGGAACGGATCCATTAAGGCTTGTCTCAGGATGTTGGTGATTTTTCAAAAGATAGGTAGTTAACATTTTGTCATTGTTTTCATCTGTTTATAATCAAAACTTTTTTGATTGTTTTCTTTGTTTTTTTGTCTTGTTTTTTGTCAAAGGGTGAAGATGACGATGTTGTTTATTATGGATGAAAAGTTTATTGTGGATTTTGATGATGGAGTTAGGAATTTTTTTATTTTTTGAGTTTATATGATGTTGTTTTTGTTGTTTTTAGGGGACTAACCTAGGGCCTCAGGGGCTCATCAAATATTAGCCTTTCCTACGTTGTACATGCAGAGGCTTGTAGTTCACTTGGTTTGATAAGAACATGTTTTTGATCTTTTCTATTTTTTGAATGTTTTTGGATTTTGATTTTTTTGAGTAAGTTGAAAGAAAGCATGATAGATACCTAAGGGGACTGACCTAAGGCCTCAGAGTTTGATAAGCCTTGTCTACATTGTACACATAGAGACCACATAGTTCAACTCTTGTGACTCAAAATCATAACATGGTTTTGGGATTTTTGTTTTTTTAACTTTGTTTTGATTTTATTTGTTTTCTAGATGTTTTTGATTTAGATAGTTTCAACCATGATGGGACGCATAAGGATCTAATCTATTATCTGTTTCAAGAAGTTTCCCCCAGTTTGAGGCAAGAGTAGCTTCCTTAATCAATTATCAAGGCATGGTTGGACATATGTTTTATTTTGGAACAAATGGGTGGATGTTGCAAATAGTGTTGATAGATAATGATGCAAGTTTTATTCAAACATAGTGCATGTTTGCTAGGTTTTCACTACGGTACCTATTCTAGAAGTGCCACAAAATGGTTTTCACTTAAAGATCATTTTATTTCTCTTTACTATTTTTCTTGCTTTTTTTTTGGATTTTTACCCTTTTTGATGGGGTATTTCGACATGTTTCAAGTATAGAACCTCTTGAGATGGTTGTTGTTCAGTGGTTCAGCTAAAGGTTCTCCTTCAAGAGTAGCCAATTGATAAGCCCCAAAACCATAACTTGCTGTATAATGAATAGGCCTAACCAGTTGGGTTCAAACTTACCTTTTCCATCTTGATTTAGTTGTACCTTCTGATTCTCTTTGAGTACCAAGTCACCAACCTGAAAGTTTATGTTTTTGATCCTTTTATTGTAGCTTCATTTGAGTCGATTCTGATAAACCTAAAGATGGTTTAACATGGTCAAATGTCTTTCATCTAGGAGTTCCAACTCATTTCATATGGATACCCGATACTCTTCATTGCTGACCATGCCTTTTTGTGATATTCACAATGAGAGGATTTCAACTTCGATAGGTAAGACATCTTTTGATTCTTAGACCAAGGAGAAGGGTGTGGCACCTATAGTTGTTCGAATACTAGTTCAGTAAGCCCATAAGGCTAGGTTCATTTGCAAATTCCAATTAGAGTAGACACCATTAACAGTCATCTTTAGTATCTTCAAGATGGTTTTGTTAGATGCTTCAGCTTGACCGTTTCCTTGGGGATAGTAGGGGGTGGAGAATATGTGCTAGATAGAGAATTTGGAATAAATTTCTTGGACATCTTGGTTCTTAAATGGGTTTTTTTTGTTCATTATGATGGTTTGGGGAATTCCATATCTACAAATCAAATAATTTAGGATGAACTTAGATATCTATTTTTCGGTGATATAGGTCAATGGAATTGCTTCTATCCATTTGGTGAAATATTCAGTTGTGGTAATAATAAACTTATTCCCATTAGAGGAAGCAAGAGATATCTTACCCACCAAGTCTAATCCCCATTGTGAAAAATTCCATGGTGCAATGATAGGTCTCAACTCCTATGCTAGTGTGTAAACAAGGTCACTGTGTTGCTAGCATTGATGACATTTTTTGGAATATTGAACACTCTTGTTCCATGGAGGGCCAATAGTACCTTGTTCTCATAAATTTTTGTACAAGGTTAGGTCCACTAGAGTGGGACCCACAAATACCTTCATGTACCTCTTGCAGGGTAGTTTGTGCTTCTGTGTTAAGACATCGAACTAACATACCATATAAACTTTGATGATATAAGGTATCTCCTAGGATCATGAATTGAGAAGTCCTACGGATAAAGGTCTTAGTTTGGATTGTTATCAAGTTAAGTGGTATGATACCATGCTAGATGTAATCAAATGTGTCTTGGTACCATGGTGAATTAGGACCAACAACAACACACACTTGTTCTAATTTTGGGATATTTAATGCCAGTATGAGTAATTTATCCACAAGGAATTCATACTTAGGAATGTTCTATGGAATATCAAGAAGTGAACCTATTGTTTCCATGGCATCAACTGCTTTGTTGTTGATCCGAGGAATCTATTCAAATTTATGGTGATAAAATATTTTTTAAAACTATCCACCATTCTTTTATATGGCATCATCTTGTCATATTTTGTTTGATACTCATCATTCAATTTCTTGATTACCAATTGAGAGTCTCCAAAGACCTGCAATTATTTTATCCTCCATTCAATAGCCATCTTGAGTCCTGTGATTAACACTTCATACTCTATGATATTATTTGTACATGGGAAAGAAATTTTGTATGCCTTAGGTATACTATCTCCTTGTGGTGTGAGAAATAGGATACCCGCTCCAGAGCCATGTTGAGTGTGGGACCTACCAAAGTATAAGGTCCAATGGCTTGTATGTTATGTCAGCAATATACTTTTATCTGGGAAGTCTACTATGAGAAGTTGGTGATCTTCCATTAGTGCCTCTACTATTTGATCTACTATGATATGTCCTTTGATGGATCTCTTTTCTACATACTCTATGTTGAACTCACTTAGAATCATTACCCATTTAGTAATTCTTCTTGTTAGAGTTGCTTTTGCTAATAGGTACTTTAGTGGATCTACCTTTGAAATCAACATTACTTGTCTATTTAAGATCTAGTGTCTCAGCTTTTATGTCACAAATATGATAGAGAGACGTGATATTTCTATGGGTGAGTAGTTCAACTCATAGCCCACTAGTATTTGGCTGATGTAGTAGACCACTCTTTCTTTGTTATTATCATCTAGTTGTGCTAGGAGAGCTCCCAATGTTGCTTGTGTTGTAGACACATAGAGTATCATTTCATTTTCTAGAATAGGTGGCATCAAGACTGGAGGAGTGAGTAGGTACTCTTTGAATTTCTAGAATGCTTGGTAACATCTCCCATCCCACTTAAATGTGATATCTTTATGTAGCAGATGGGTGAACATATGACACTTGTTTTCTAGTTGCGTGATGAATCACCTGATAGATTGTAGCTTCCCTTGTAAACTTCTTAGTTGCTTCAATGTATTCGAAAGAGGCATTTCTAATATGGATTTTACTTTTGCAAGATCTACTTAAATGCCCCTTCTTGATACTATGTACTCTAGTAAATTTCTAGATGTTACTCTAAATACACACTTTTTCAAGTTGAGTCTCAAGTTATACTATTCTAGCCTATCAAACACTTTTGCGAGGTTGATAAAGTGGTCTTCTCTTTTGATGGACTTCACTAGTATTTCAGCCACATAGTCTTCCATAGTTGTATGCAACGTATCATGGAAGATTTTAGTCATCGCTCACTGATAGGTTGCCCCTACATTTTTAGACCAAATGGCATGACATTCTAGCAAAAGGTCCCCCAAGCACAAGTGAATTTCATTTTATGTTGATCATCAAGGGATATTTTTATTTGATTATACCTAGAGAAGTTATCCATTAGTGACAACATTTCATTTCTGCCCATTAGATCTACAATCATATCAATGCTTGGCAGAGGGAAGTCATCTTTTGGGAAAGCTTTGTTCAAGTCTCGAAAGTATGTGTAGATGCTTATGCCCCCAATGGGATTTAACATTGGTACTAGATTTGATATCCATTAAAGATAATTGATTGGTCTGATGAAGCCCACATCTAGTAATTTTTTTAGTTCTACCTTTACCAATAGTGCTATTTGATAATGCATTTTCCTTAGTTTTTGCTTGATAGGTATAGCTCTAGGAAATACGACCAAATGGTGTAAAACTAATGTTGGATATAGTCTTGGCATTTCTACATATGTCCATGCAAAGTTTATTTTTCTATCTTTTATGAACACTGTGAAGTTCACTTTCTCTTCAGGATCAAGTGACATTGCATGATATGTGATCTTTTGGATCTCTGTTGTGCCAACATTGACGTATTCTACTTCTTCCACTAGGAGTGTTGACTTCTCTTGATATTCATATATAGGGAGATTGAATCCTCCATCTTGAGGTGCCTCATAAAGGTTTTTTCCTTCAGATTTGTCCTTTATTTTCTTCTTTTCAGGATCCAATAGAGCCACATTGTTGTTTTCTCTAGGGGATCTCATTTTGATTTTGATATTTTCCTTTTCAATTTTGTGACTGGAGGACACAATCTCCACACCAAAATATGCTTCCTATTTGATTTTCATGATGAACCTTGCTTTATGATCTCCTGTTGGTACATTAGTTTGAAGTCCCATAAACTCTGTGATTGCTTCATCATTCTAGAATTGGTATAAAACAGGTGTATGCTATTGTTGGTCCCAATCTATCAATTGTGGTAGCAGAGGGGTAGGTTATCATTGTTATTTGGAAAACTTATAGAAGTTGTTGAGATGGTTAATATGGATATGAAATAATTTTCCCATTTGGTATCTAGGTCATCATCACTAGAAGTGAAGGAATCATATTCAGTGGCATCCCACTCATACGTGTTTGAGTCTGTTTCGTAAGTATGGGCTTTAGATATAGTTTGTCTAATTTGGGTAGGGACTATACCTATGTAAAATTTATCAAATAGGTCTTCAATTGGTAAATCAAAGTTTATATGATGGTAGATATCCAATGTCTTAACACTAGTAGAAGGAGCTCCTTTCTTAAAAGAGGTATGTCTAGTTTTAGAGTAACCATGTTTATAGAACCATAACCTAGTCCCACGTTCTTTTTTCTTTGTTCCACTATAATGGGCTCCCATCTACCTTGTTTGTGTAGCCCAAGGCCACCCTATTCTAGTGTATCCCATTTGTTTAGCTAACTGATAGCCTTTACTGCTAGGATCAATTAGAAGGGGTCATGGTTGTTCTGGTTCTTCTTGGTCTTCTTTGTAAATCATTGATGAAAAGTCCTCTTTGAATATCTCATCATCCTTCATATCTCCCCACTTGGTAAAAATTGTGGGTTTGGCTATCATTTGTACTGTTTTAACATATTGATCATCTTAGGTCCTCCATAAACCTTAGGTGTTGGTGGAAGCATTCCAATGCAAGATGCTTGATTGAAATGATAATTTCCATTACCTTTGTCAAGTACTTGAACCTTGGTTTCAGTTTTTGGTTGCTCACTTGATGTTGGTTAATTGAGGTTGATGGTAGTGTAGAAGGGTAAACATATGAGAATGAATGAAATGATATGTCATTGTTGGGTATACGCTGGATTTTATTATACTTCTCCTCCAATTTTGCACAATAATGGAAGGGTTCAAGATTAGCATATAATGTAACCTCCTTTCCTTCGCGAGGAAACTCTAGGCACTAGTGAAATGTTGAAGGAACCACTTGTAGTGCATGAATCCAAGGGCATTCTAGAAGAAGGTTATGTGGTAACTCAAGGTCTAGTACCTGACATATTGTTTCTATGGTTTTCGGTCCTATTTGCACAATAATCTTGATGGTTCCTTCTCAATTTCTTTTGAGGTTATCATAGGCCCTTATAGTAATATTTTTTCCCTTGTCTATTACATCATTAGAATACCCCAGTTGTTTAACAAATTTTAAGCTACATATGTTTAGACCTACACCATTATCTATCAAAACTATTTTGACCATATGTTTGTGGAAACCAACCTCTATGTAGAGAGCTTGTTTATGGAATGACTTATGTGGAAGGTCTTTCTCAAAAAATACTAAATGGTGATTGGCCGTGATTTTGCCAACCATGGCTTGAAAATGATATGGATTGAGGTCATTAGGAACCAATGCTTCCAATACTTTCTCTAGTATCTCCCTATGTGCAGGTGATAATTTTAGGAGTTCTAGGATGGAGATCAAAGTAGGAGTCTTCTTCAGTTGTTCCATAATACTGTAGTCATTTGATGACTTAGTTGTGGGTTTAGGTGGGGCTCCTTGTATTGTAACTTTCCCTTGATGGGTAGTTACATTACATTCAGGGTCCCTACCTCATATAGTCAATACATTTACTCTAGCATCATCTTCTTGGGAGAGGGTACCAGGAATTGTGTCACCATAAGTGTAGTTAGCACTGTGATAGTCACGGTCTTTTCCTTTGTCATTCTTCTTAGCATGGTTCAAAATTGGACTTGTGTATATCTAGAGGTCTTTATTTCCAGGTCCATGTTCGATATCGACTTCTCCCTTTTCGATCAAGTCTTGTATTATTTGCTTGAGTCTCATGCAGTTATTTATTGTATGTCCTTTGATTTTTTGAACTCGCATAAGTCCTTATTGTACCATGGTGTTTTGAAGCTTGGATCTTCATAGTTTGGGCGATCATTGACCTTGATGAGGTTTTTTTGCACTAGTTTGTGCATGATTGCCTCAAGGGGTTCTCCTAATGCAGTGAACTTCCTTCTTGGTTGATCATATTATCTTTGTTTCCCTCCTTGATTTGTCTGTTGGTTGACTATGTGATTGTTTTGGAGATAGCTAAGTTGATTATTTTGTGCGTTCTTGAGAGCATAGCTCGTTTGTGCAACTTGAGGTTTTTTTTGTGGTCCATTAGGATTTTTTACATTCTACACAACTTTAGCATCAACCACTCCATCATTGGTAACATTTTTTATTATTGGCCCAAATCTTAGGTTTCTCATTCGAATTAGAGGATAGGTTTCTCATTTGAATTAGAGGAATTATCTCTGTGTTGTTTAGCTTAATCACTCCCCTTGCTAAGAGATCCTTGTCTATGCATAGTCCCTTATCAATAGTTTCTTCAAAGTTCATGGGACACAACATGGTGAGTTTGTAGTTAATTTCTATTTGGATATTGGAAACAAATATATCTTCCAGTTCTTTGTCAGGAATAGACCACTTGCGCCTACTAGTTTTATGTCTCCATCTTTGTAGGTAGGAGGTAAAGGTTTCTCCTTAAATATATTTAATCTTGTATAGATTCGTGATGGTGACATCTTGTTCTATAGTGAATGAGAAGTGGTTTATGATTTTGGTAGTCGATTCATCAAAACTTTTAGTTCCTCGTGGTAGATGGGAGAACCATTCCATAGCATGACCAATAAGACTACGTGGAAATAGACTCATAAGGTAGGAATCATTATTTTTCACTTCCATACAAGATATCGAGAAATCTTACATGTGTTCTACTGGATCTCCCTTTCCTTTATATTTTTCAAACTTTGGTATTTCAAAGTTTTTCGGAAAAGGAAGCATAATAATAGAATGATAAAAAGGAAATGGACATATATCCAGAAGGGTATAAGTCTTCTTTGGTTTTCCTATTTGCATGTCTAATATTATTTGATTCATGGCTTGTAGTTGCATGTGTACCTCTATTTTTGGTACATTTTTTTGTGGATCCTTTGTGTAGTAACCTTGTTGTCCTACCATGTTTTGGTCATGGGTTGGGTATTGTGGAGGTACGAGACCTTGGTAACCATGTTGGGTGGAAGGATGGTTAAATCATTGTTGTGTTAAAGGAAGGTTAGGTCATTATTGTGTGAAAGGAGTGTTAGGTCCTTGTTGAATGCAAGGAGGGTTAGCTCCTTTTTGGATGTAAGGAGGATTAACTCCTTGTTGTATGGAAGGAGGATTAGATCCTTGTTGTATGGAAGGAGGGTTAGCTCCTTATTGGATGTAAGGAGGGTTAGATCCTTGTTGAATGTAAGGAGGGTTAGCTCCTTGTTGTTGTTGTTGAGGAGGGGTACCTTTATAGTGCATTGGCAATACACCTTGTTGTTGGGATGAACTATATTAAAGGTTACCCTGGTGGTGCATTGGCGAGATACCTTGTTGATGGGAAAAATTGGGAAGGGTACCCTATGGCACACCTTGTTGTCAGTACAATTTTTTTTAAGGTTACCCTGATAATGCATTGGTGGGACACCTTGTTGATGGGACAAATTGGGAATGGTACCATGTGGCACACCTTGTTGGTGTTGTTGATTAGGAAGGGGACCACATGGCCCACCTTGTTGATTGGAAAGGGTACCTTTTGGAATACCTTGTTGCTAGTACTATTGATTGTGAAGGGGACCATGTGGCCCAACTTGTTGATGTTGATTGGAAAGGTTACTTTGTGACACACCTTGTTGTTGATACTTTTGATTGGGAAGGGGACCATGTGACCCACCTTGTTGTTGATTGGGAAGGGGACTATGTGACCTACCTAGTTGTTGATTGGAAAGGGTACCCTATGGAACACATTGTTGTTGGTATTGTTGATTGTGAAGGGGACCATGTGGCCCACCTTGTTGATATTGATTGGAAAGGGTACTTTGTGGCACACCTTGCTATTGGCACTGTTGATTGGGAAGGGGACCATGTAACCCACCTTGTTGTTGATATTGTTGATTGTGAAGGGGACCATGTGACCCACCTTTTTGTTGATTGGGAAGGGGACCATGTGATCCACCTTGTTGTTGATTAGGAAGGGGACCATATGACCCACCTTGTTGTTGATATTGTTGTGAAGATCTCCCTTGTTGATTTTGTATGTTTTGAGAAGGGTCAATATATGGAGTGTTTTGGGGCATGTATTGTCCTATTGGTGGTTTGTTACCTTATAAAACGTATTGAGATGGACATCCTTGATATTGTTGGGCGAATGCCACTTGTTCGATTTGGGACAGCTTCCTAAACAAAAGGTTTTTTGTTGATTGATCATTGCCTTGTGAGAGGATTGATGGCATGTTTGGAATCTCCAAGGGTTTGGGTATTTCTCTCACAACTAATTTATCTCCCAAGGGAATGAGTTGAGGATCTTTATGACTTTACATGTTAAATTCTATAGGAAACTTAGCACCACTTTGTGTTAATTTGAAGAAGTATTCAAATCCTTTCTTAGAAGTTTTTCCATCAGTTTGAGCACTTTGGGATTGTTAGAATGTTGAAAGAATTATTCATCATTTATTTCTTCCTCACTATCCACTTCTTCTATTAACATGCGCTTTGGGTTTTGGTTTGATCTCTCCATTTCTTCTTGTTGTATATGGATTACCTCTTCCTCACTAGGTGATTGGTTTGTTAATTCCTTATATGTGGGTTCCTTTTGAGGAGTCACAAAGTCACTTGGTCTATAACCCCATGGGTCACTTCCTTTGTTTGTGGTGTTTGTTGGGGTCATGCTAGCACTATTTTTGTTTGCTTCCATCTTTTTTTTGTATTGTGAACATGTGGTTGTCATAAGTTCAAGTGTCAAGATTTTGGTGGAAGTTGGTGATCTCTAACTATAAAATAAAAGAATGCTTTATTTTTGGGGTTTTTTGTTTTAAGGAAATGAAATTGTGTTTTTTTTCGGATTTTCTATTTTACGAGTGTTTTTGGGAGCCGAGATTTTCTATTTCCACGTGAGAGGTGGAAATACGGGCCTTTTGGTCACAAGATCGACTTTTGACTCTTGTTTGTCTAGTATATTTGTTGTGTTTCTCCACCGAGTTGGTGTTTCTTTTGTTTCAAATATGAAACTCAAATTACTGGTTATGTATTTTTTTTCACCTTCAATTTGTGTAAGACTTGGTTGTATGATAGGTGTTGTAAGTTTTGGTTATCGAATTGGAGCAATTGGATGCCCAAAGGTGAATAAAGTGAGATGATGAAAGTGTTTTTGTTTTGATATGGGTTTTCATGATTCTCAAGACCCCAAGGTTTGAGTGATGTTTTGGGATGACACTATTTTTGGAACTCAAAATGTTTGAAAAACTTGAATTGATATTTCACTTCTTTTCCTAGAGGATATATTATGGTAAATTTACTTGAACTAGCCTTGAGGTTCAAGAAAATGTTGATATCTTAGAAGTTGGAGTGAAGGAATGATCCAAGTTGTTTGTTTTGATTTTAAATCTCTAAACATAGGATGAGGATGATGGAAAAATGTAAATTTATGACTTGTTTTGGGAGTCTAACTATTTCATTCTCTAAAAGATTTGTAACCAGTTTCAGGTTGGTTTTCTGAATGTCACCAAAAAATAGAGAAAAATCGGTAATTTTTCAGCAAAAGCGAAAAATTATGTTAAAAGTGAATAGATTTTGAGCAAAGTTTGGCCATATTAGAAAATAAAATTTGGCCACTTTTCTCAAAAGTGGCCCCTATTTCAAGTTTTTCTAATTGGTGAAATGTACAGGAAGAAGTAGCCTTCTTGGGAAAAAGAAGCTTGATTTTTGGCAAGTGCGGTTGGAAAATTTTTTCAAGTGCAACAAAAAAAGGTCAACTACGACAATATTTAGATCAGGTGCACTCAATTTGTCAAAAGTGACAAGTTTTTACCAGTAACTGTCATAAGACAAAGAGAAAAAGTGACAAAATTTTGTTAACTATGGCCAATTTTTGATTAGGCGTGACAAAAATAGAAGCAAAAGTAGCTTCTGTTTAGTTTTGTTTCCTAGTTTTTGTATTAGTAGTAGTTTGGATGAATTTTGCAGTTTTGGATAACTTTGTTTGATCTGATTTGAGATTTTGGAAAGTGATATCATGCAACCCAACAATTCAAACTATTTGACCCTAAACTTCTATAACTCTAAACATGTTTCCTTCTAAAAAAGCTTAAAGTTATTGGAAGTTGAAATGCTAAAGTCATAATTTCCAATGTTAACTTCATTCTTAATGTGACTTGAAATGTGAGCCTAAATATTCAAAAACCTTTAGGGATATTGTTTTAAGATATCCTAAAGGAGTGCAAATATAAGGCTCTTTTCAAAGGATTTTCACTAAGTCAAAAGGGTTTGAAGTTTAAGAAACATGTTAAATGCTTGTTTTGATGTGTTCATTTTAATTTAATCACAATGTTTGATGTTTTGAAGTAACTGAAATATTTGGAAATTTTGTGAAGACAAATTTACACCTTAGGGATAGACACTTTCTTTTAGGTGGGCTTACCTCATGCCCCAAAGGGATGATTTTACATGAAATTAATGGAGAGTGTTTTAAGCTCACCCATAAGTCAGACTTGGTAAGTAACTTCTCAGAATTAGAGTTCTAATGCACCACTTCAAAGAATGTTTTTGGCTAAAAGGGGTGGCTTCTACAACATTGGTTCTTAGTCATGTTTTGGGATAAATTGGTGTCCATAGATGCGACGATTCACTCAATTAAGAGGTCTCCCAACCCTTGCATTTTTTTACGTATCTCACAGATACTGAGGGAGACTTTCATTGGTATAGAACATCCGCACCAAGTGGTTGATGACTTTCATCACACCCACAATTTATTTATATAGTGGATGAAAACAAAAGTAATGCTTGGGTCATTCCCTCTCACAAATCAAGAGGCAAGCCCTCTGAAGGTCTGCTTTGAAATGTAAACAAAATGTGTGAAAATCAAGATTCTTTTTGTCACCCAAGATCACCAAAAGGCACGAGGGGAGAGGATAGACACCTAGTTTTCCGAACACAAAATAAACAGTATACAATTCATTGAAATGTCCTTTTTAAGCCTCAAAAAATGAAAATAAAAATAAAATGAAATGAAATAAAGTGTGTACAAGATATCAATTTGTTCTTTTATGTGCACCAAAGTGAAGTATTATGGATTTCAGACAAAGAGATAGAAATATGCAAAATCAAAAAGCATTTGTCCAATTTTAATCATCAATTGAAGTGTTTCTAAAGCCTTGTCTTAATTGGTCAACAAAAGTAAATCCATTATTTCGTCAACATATTGAAAGCATTTGGTCAAAAGAAAACATTTTTTTAGAGCACCAAAACAAAGTGTTTGTTCTAATCTAGAAAGCTTTGTAAAATTCTTTTTTAGAGCACCAATTGAAAGCATGTGGATTTGTGGGGTTATTTTTATAGCACCAATCGAAAAGTTTTCATAGGCTAGAAAGCTTATGACAATTCATTTTAAGCACCAATTAAAATTTTCCTAAGCTAAAAAGCTTTTGAAAGATTTTTCTAAGCACTAAATTGGGATTTTCCTAAGCTAGAAAGTGTTTGAAAGATTATTTTTAAGCACTAAATTAAAAAGTGTTTGGTTTGTGGGGTTCTTTTTATGCACCAAATTTAATTTTTTTTCTAATTATGAAAGCTTTTGAAAAAAAATAAAAAAATCTTCAACTATTTGCCTTCTCTGCAAATAAATGTGTTAGTAAATTCTTAGAGAAACCCATGCTATGCTTCTACAAATATTGCATAAACAACGTTAGCACTTGTCAAACATTCAAATTGAGTAACTGTTAGCGTTAGAAATTGAAAAAAAAATTGCAATTGTCGCATAAAATTTTGACAAAGCACAAGCAAAACATTTCATGCAGAAGTGGCCCTATCAGAAACGAGTGAGGTTGAAAAAAAATCAAAAGCGGCTTTTGTTTGTCAAGCAGAAGTGACTGAAAAAATTGAGTGTGCCCCTATCATTTTAGAAAAAGCACCAAAAATGACAAAAGCGACTAGGAAATTTTTGACTGTGGTAGAAACATTAAATCGACCGCATGAGTTTTCTATAGCTTCTGCATGAAAACTTTTCAATTGTGTCTCCAGGACCTACAACTTCAAAATTCACTCATAAAATAGTTAGTGCTAAGGATCGTGGTCCCACCGGGCATGCCAAAATGTGTAGGGGGGAAATCGAGGGATGCAATAAGAGATCAAAACAATGCTTGAATTGAAACTAATCTAATTCAAACAAAAAAGATGATTCATGCTCATTACTCATGAAATGAATGTATGAAGAACAATGAATTCACAAAAGATGTTGATTCTCCAATCATTTTTGAGAAGAAATGAGGTTGTTATATATAATTTGTGTTTCGAAATGAACACTTGAGATTGTGTAGTAGAATATATTGATCAATGGTTCAAGACCGTTGATAGAATTTAGATGGGAATAATCAATGTATTTTGATTACGTAATCGGTGTGATTGAAGAAATCATTTTAAGTGTTCAGTGGGATTGAGGAAATATATTGAGCCTTCAATGGGATTGAGGAATAGATTGATCTGTTAGGAAATAGATGGATCAGTCAGAGAATAGAGTAAGCAATCAGGGGATCATAATTTGCTTAATCATGAAAGTGGGTGAGGATAATTAATTAAGTGATTTAATTAATTAATCTTTTTTTGGAGTTGAACGTGCAAATCATGTTTGAATTTTGCAAACAAGGTTGTATTTGTTTGTTTTTCTCTTTTTGATGATGTTTTGAATAATTTATTTAATTATTCAAGTTTGGGGAAAGTGATATAGTTAAACTATTATGTTTTAATAATTGAATTTATCTAGGAGAATAAAGTGAATTAGCGACATAATTAAATAATTGATATTATTTAATTAATTGGGAAGAATAAAGTTAGATTAGGACTTTATTAAATAAATGAAATTTATTTAATCAGTCAAAAATGATGAAAAAGTGAATTAATTAAATAATGTATTATTATTCAATTAATAGAGGAAATTAGGGTTTTTGATTCAATTGAAGTGAAATACAGTGATATTAAGTGATAATGAATCCAATGATGATAAAATGTCATTTAGTACGTGTGATAAGTGTTAGGTCAATTTTACATGTCTACAACTATGTTCCAATGCTCTTTGCTCAGATTGTTCATACGCTTGCTAATAACTCCCACTATATGTGCAATATCTAGCCTTGTAAACACCATGGTATACATCAAGCTATCAATTACTAATGAGTATGAAACCTTGGACATGTAGCATATCTCTTGTTGTGTCTTGGGGAATATATCCTTAGTTAATTTGATTGTTTTTGCAAAGGTGTACTAATTGATTTCACATCCTACATTTAAATTTTTTTCAACACCTTCTCTATGTACTAACTTTAAGACAATGTTGATTTGTGATTATTCCTATCTTGTTAATCTCATACTAAGGATTTTCTTTTCAACACTCAAATCCTTCATAACAAATGAGTTGGATAATTTTCTTTTGAGTATATTTATATCCTACATGTTAGACCTTGCAACAAGCATGCCATCTACATATAATAACAAGATAATATAGCTCACATTATCTAATCTCTTGAAATAAAAATAGGGATCAAAATGACATCTACTATAATATTCTACTATGATTGACTTATCAAATTTTAAATATCACTACCTTGGAGATTTATTTAGGCCATACAAGCTCTTTTTCAACTTGCACACTAAATTCTCCTTCCCTTTGACATCATGCCCTTGTGGCTCCTACATATAAATCTCTTCCTCAAAATCACCATGGAGAAATTTTTTATTTACATATAATTGTTGAAGATTCATATCCTCTACTACTATTAGACTTAAAATAGTTCCAATTAAATTCATTTTAACAAGAGAAAATATTTCATCAAATTCTATACCTTTCTTTTGTGCAAATTTCTCTACAACAAGTCTAGCCCTATACCTCATTTTTCCTCCATCTTCTTCCTTCATCATGTAAATCTATTTGTTTTATAATTCTCTTTTACTTTCAGAAAACTCAACCAAGTCCCAAGTTTGGTTTTGTACCAAAGAGTCCATTTCCTCTTTCATGCCATGCTCCCACTTCTTTCTAGTTTCTACCTACATTACTTCATATCTTTTTGGTTCATTAAAATCAATCAACAATACATAATACAACAAAGGAGAGTATTGTTCAAGGGATATACTTAACATATTAGATTTTCTTGCAAGAATTGAGGTGCATATTGTTGTTCTTGTTGTTGAACATTCTAGGATTTCATCAAGCATCACATATTTTGTATTTTACTTTTCTTGTTTCTTTCCTTGCAATTGATCTTTGTACATGAGCTTCTCATTGAATATCACATCTTTACTCCTAATGATTTTGTGATTTTCATAATCCCATAAGCGATAAAAAAAATCATTAACTCCATATCCAATAAAAGAACACTTTTTGAATTTAGCTTCATGCTTTGTTTTTGTAACATAGAAAAAGGTGAACTCTAATTTTAATGTCTAAACCTATGGTTTCTTTATGGTCCTTTTTCAAAGGTACATTCAAATGTAGATCAAGGTGAATAGATTGAATTTTAACCATAAAGCTAAGCCAATTACAACTAGATCTACACTCTTACGACCTTGAAAATAGATTGTAAATGATTTAGAATGGTTAACATAATTGAAATATATGACCTAATATGATAAATGAAATATTCTTGAAACACATAGACTGAAATAGTGAATTGCAGGCAACTCTGAGAAGTACTTGAGATTGTGCACCTATCACCAAAGGTTGGATTTGGTATGCAGAGGAGGACTCGGATGCCTAGGGTTGTATGGATCCCTAATACAAGGTCCTAAAATTGATTCTGTAATACTTTGATGTTGGATTTGACCTTCTATTTCTTGGTTGTAGATTTTTTGGAATATCATTAGATAATTCTATAGTGAAGATTTTGTGGCTTGACAACATCTAGGGATTGAAATGCAACAATTGGAAATTTTCCTTCAATTCTCTTCAACCTAAGATATGCACATTCATAGAGAGAGGAAATGTTGGGTAATTTTAGGGGCTTCCCTCAGTCAAACCCCGTGTTAGTGTTTGAACTTCCACAATGGTAATGTCAATGATAAAAATGATAATTGAAAGGAAGGAATGATGGAATCACAAAGTGCTACAACTCACCACCCTTCAATGTATTAGGTTTCTAAAGCACTAAATAATTCAATCTAGAAAGACCCAAGTACTTGAGGTTATGTGCATGACTTCATCCCTTCACAAAACAATAATAACATGAACACACATGAACTTTGACATGATGTTGGATCTTGAATTGCTACAATAAAGCTTTGAAATTTTTCTCTTGGCTTGCTTGATAGTTCTCTTGATCATAATTTTTCTATATTTTTCTAGATGGATTTCAAATTATGCAATAACTAGTTATTGTATGCAATTTTTCTAATTTTCCAAAAATCAGATTCCAAAAGTTGACACTTGAAATTTGAAATTTGAATGTTAGGATGCCACCAACAACATATTAAAAATTGGTCCTTGGAAAGATAGGGGGACCCATACACCCATATGACATATTAAGTGTCGGGATCAAAACATTAACTGCATGCATTTATTCAATGCTTGCAACCCTTCAAAAAATGGTAAAAATTGGCTTAGGAATGCATAATTTAGGAAATTAGGGACCCAATTAGGCTCAATAATTTAGGGGGAGCAAAACATAGTGTGAAATTTTTAAGGGTGAAAATTTCTAACACTACATTTAGCCCCCACTTTAGTGAGTGTGAACTTATTCTCAGACTCACACTAAAGTAGAGAAATATGTGTCAAGAGGGGGTCACATGTACGAATGTTGAAGAGATAGGATGACTATGGATCAAGGAAAATGGACAAGCCCCCAAGATCTAAGATACCATGGCAAACCATCATAAGCATAAAGGAACACATGCTTGTATGATATGCAAGAAGACAACATAAACAAACATACATTTCAACATGAAATGCAAAAAGAGGGTATGAACTAACAAGTTGTATTATGCTAGGACCCATACAAAAGGTGTTCATGACTCACACAATAGAAAAGTTTGATATTTTCTAGTAAAACCACAAACTTGAAGGCACATGAGCTAGTGAGGACCGCTTTTCACTAGGTGAGCCCCCAAAACAAGATGGGAAACACACTAGGTCTATTAGGTGTACCCATAACAAGGTGGAAAAAAATGAGAAACACACAAGGTCTAGTGAGGACCGCTTTTCACTAGGTGTGTACCCACAACAACAATACCAAGAGTTATACTCCCTGATAACTTTGATAAGGTGCCATAAAATGCAATGTTAATGCTATACTAAGTTCAACTTCCATGAACAAAGTGAAACAGTGAAAATGTCAATGTCAATATCATTGCACCACTAAGTCTAGCCCCTATGGAAAAAGTGAAGCAAAATAATGCCAATGTATGCCCCCACTTTACATAAATTGCAAAACACCATGTTGTGAGCAATTACTTTAAAGTATAAAAATGATAAATTTCATGCAACAAAATATCACAAGAGATTATTTGGAAATCACTATAACAATGATATGTTTCCAAATAAAACTACATAATGATAAGGAGTTTCCCTCTAATGCAATGAAACAATAAAATGAATACTGGATAGATCCACAAATCTGGGATCATTATACATCTTTGCTAAAGGGATATAATAGAGCTTGAAATTGACATCATTCCCCAAATACGCATGGAACAATGAACACAATGGAGGAATGACACATGGAGAGAGAGACAAACAAGCTTTTGGGTTAGCATGGAAGAGACCTAAATGTCTCAACACCTTGCATCATCCCCAAAAGGAAAACATAAGACAAAGGAAAAGATAAAGTTTATGAAATATAGAAGAATGTTACAAAAGGTTCATTTCCTTTGTATCCTTTCTCCAATAGAGCAACAGGCATCATCCAAAGAAAACTCAAAAACACAAAGACACGCCAAGCAACACAACACAAGAGATCACATCATGTGAAAGAAAACACAAAGAACACATGAAACAAACATAAAGGAGTATAATACATGCAAGCCAACCTAAATCAAGTCATCCACATCCTAATCTTGATCATCATAAATAGAAGGCAAATAACTAGCTAAAGGGACTACATCAAGTGTCGCACTAGGAGAATCTCCAGGTGCAACACATGGTGGGTCCTTCTCATTAGGAGGATTATCACGATTGCCCCCATCTAAATTCATTTTCCTTTAAAATAAAATATTAAGATCATTATGCACCTCCTCATCAATTTTTTCAATTTCATCTTCATCATGCAAATTGATCACAATGGGAGGTGTTATGACAATAGTAATGGAATTTTCTTGATTCACTTCTTATTTTGGTTTCATTTCTTGTTTTGGTGATAGTTGTATTTCTTCTTTAGTTGTTTCCATAGATGTTGGATTATCATGAACTGTTTTGTTCTTTTCTTCCAATTGGCGAACAATAGCACAACGTCTACACCTATGCTCTTTATCATTTTGGTTTCTCTTGCATAATTTTAAAGTTGTGATGGGGTAGGAGAAGATTTGTCAACCATTGGTTTCTTTTATTCCCTTAAGGGAGGAACTGAAGGAACCACTAGGGGCTAGGAAACCACTGTCTCTTTAGGTCTATACATTTTTTTTTAATCTTTGGAGGCACAAAAGGAATCATCTTATTTTCTATTGGCCTTTTGTATGATATGGGTTGAGGAACTAAAACATATTTTTCTTGGTTAATTGGAAGGGTCTTTTATTCAAGAATAGGTTCATCCATGATGCTCTAGAAAGAAGGAACAACCATAGACTTATCATTTGCAAGAGTTTTTCTAAGAGATAACTCTATTATGCGCTTTTCCTTAAACTTTTGATATGACTTGAAAATGAAATCTTCATGAGGCTTTATAGGTTCCACAGGTTGAGGCTAAAAGAAATCCAATGAAAAATTTCCATGGGAAAACAAAGGATTAAATCCACTATGATGCACTACAAATATCTCATTTCTAAAGGGAAACTTTATGAACTTTTGAATAACCAATAGGATGATATTCATGGAGTGTAGCCATCGGTAACCTAGACTCATACAAAATTGATTTGACGTTAGGATGATGGAGAATGAGACATCTAATTATTCTGGTCCAACTTTAAGAGGAAGGGTGATGGAACCTATTGTAGGGAAAACAAAACCATCATGAGTTTTTATCAATGCTCTTGATTGTTCATCAAAATCTTGGTAAAGATCTTGCAGAAACAAGAATTCCTTGGTAATCACATTCTCTACACGTGGGATCAATGAGTATTCCTTGTGCAAGTTTTTCATTGATATGGCCAACAATATAGAGAGGACCATCGAGCACATGTCTAAGCGCATCATCACTAGTGAAATTAATGTCAGGTCATACAATGGTTTGGCTCTTATGAGGTTGTACATCCACAAAACCAACCATTTTTTGTAAACCATCCTCATTATTATTGTAATCATTTTTCATGTCGTTATTTGTATCAACATTCATATCATCATTCTGAACATCACAAAATTGCACAAAGTTGGTTGAATGATTAAGCATTGGATTGGTAAATATTTGCAGATTTTGGTTAGGCAAGGCAACAGACTTAATTCATTTTATTATTAACTTCACCCAATTGAATGTGATTAGAATCATTGAGGTCTTGAACTTGATGTTTAAGACACATGAATTATTTTGTGTCATGTCCATTTGTGTGGTGGTATTGAAAAAAGGCACTTGGATTAAATCTTGGAGGTACAAGCTTGGTTGTATCCATAGGTTTAATTGGAGGCAAGCGAATTAGGTTCTTAATCAAAATTTGTAGCATGATCACATGGAGGGAATCAGGTAGCGAGGTAAATTGTCTATCTTTTTCTCTAAATTTGTATGGGGTTGAACTTATGGTAGCAACTTGAGGTTCAAGATGATTATTTGTTTGAGATGATGGATTTGTCTTTATTAAATTATTGCTTTACTTCTTGAATGGGTGGTAGTTGTTATGGGGTATGAATTTATATTTCTCAGTATGAGTCGATAAAGATGCCTCTTCATACTTACTAGTTGAATTCTGACAATCATAAAGCACCATACATAAATGTATGAAGGAGGATAATTTCATCAATAATATTCTCTCTTATATCAGTTTGTAAGTTTTCAATGAACATCCTTTGGATATCTGCATCGGGAAGAGTTAGATTGATTTGTGATAATATCAACTGATAGCGACTTATGAAATCTATAACCTTTTCACCTTGCCTTTGTTTTCATCACATTAAATAAGCTATGTTGATATTAGGACCATTATTGACTTGGAAATGATTGAGAAAAACATCAACAAGCTCATTAAATAAGTGTGTTGAGTTTTTAGGCAATGAACAAAACCATTTCCAATTCCATATCTTTCAATGACCTAAGGAAACGTTTATCTAGGAGATTATACTAAAAAATAAAGTCACTACATATGGCGGTATATGCTGATATGTGATTTCTAGGGTCCACTTTACCTATTATACTTGTCAAATTGGGGTATCTCTATGTTTTGTGGGATTTGTACTTTTAATATTTCAAGTGAAAATGGCTCCTTTTAATATATTGTGATGGTTGTCCATTTTGGTTTAGGTTCATTGTTGAGATTTATTGTTCAAGTGATGTCACATTTTGCAAAATTTGGTTTATGACAAAATCATTGCTTGGAATGTTTTGGGAATAAGGTGAATATGGTGGAACTATGTATGTGTTAGGTAGGCTACTATGTTGCAAATTTATGAGTGGGGATGAAAATTGAGGTGTGACATGTGAAGATCCAAAACCATAAAAATTTCTAGTTGAGAGACCTATTATTGGATTTATACCAATGCTTTGTTGTGTTTTTGAAGCAATAATTGGATTTTTGTATGTAGTAATAGAGGCTACAGTTGTAGGGAGGGAGACTTGGCTTCCTCCTTTACTTTGAGTGTAGCCCAAAGCTTGAGCACAACTATCCATGGTATGTACATTATTATCAACTATATGGGCTAGGCTACAAAAAACCTCTAATTCATGAGAATTACTAATCAATTTCCTCATGCTATCTATCATAGGGACAACAAGAACAACGAGATATTTAGTACTCACATAGTCTTGAAGTACCTCTAAGTCTTTATCCATTTTTTGAAATTTATCTTCAGGAACATGGGAAACCATAGTCTCAACATCTGTAAAGGTGGGTGTTTGTAAGGTTGTCATTGGCATAGTAACATCAAGAATAGAGTCCAAAATGGGTTGAGTGTTGAAAAAACTTGTCATGAAAGAGTTAGAAGACTCATGATCCACAATGGAGTTAAAGCTAGCATAGGATTCCATAAGTCTAGAACTACGTCTCACTAAAGTATTGACAATAGGACACCGGTCATGAAACTCATACAAGTTTCAAACACTAAGTGTACCCAAGATGAACACCAAATTTTAAAATAAACACAATGAACACCCAACAACAAGAATCAAACAGTAGAAGAAAATAGGAAACACAATAACATGGATCTACACTCTTAGGGAATTGAAAATAGATTGGAAATGATTTAGAATGGTTGACCTAATTGAACTAGTTGACCTAATATGATAAATGCAATATTTTGGAAACACACAAATTGAAACAATGAATTGAAAGTAGCTCTGAGAAGTACTGGAGATTGTGCACCTGTCACCAAAGGCTGGATATGGCATGCACAAGAGGACTTAGATTCCTAGGGGCATATTGGTCCTTGACAGCAGGTCCTAAAACTAATTTTGCAATTCTCTGATGTTATATTTGACCTTTTATTTCTCAATTTCATATTTGTTAGAATGTTGTTAGATAATTTTGTAGTGAAGTTTTTGTGGCTTGACAACATCTAGGGCTTCAAATGCAATAATGGACAATTTTCCTCCAATATTCCTTCAATTCTCTTCAACCTGAGATCTACACATTCACAAAGAGGAAATTTTGGGCCATTTTAGGGGCTTACCTTATTCAAACCTCGTGTTAGTGTTTTCACTTCCACAATGACAATGTTAATGATTAAAAGATAATGAAAGGAAGGAATGATGGAATCACAAAGTGCTACAACTCACCACCCTTCAATGGCTTCCTTGAAGGACTAAAATCATGCACATACCTCAAGGATTTGGATCTTGCTAGCTTAAATTCTTGAGTACTTTGTAGACCTACAAAAGAGTTAGCCTTCACAAAACAATAATAACATACATATGAACTTTGACATGATGTTAGATCTTGAATTTTTGCAATAAAGCTCTAAATTTTTTCTCTTGACTTGCTTGATAGTGCTCTTGATCATAAGTTTTCCAATATTTTTCTAGAAGGATTACAAATGATGCAATAACTAGGTATTTATATGCAATTGTTCTAATTTCCCAAAAATCAGATTCCAAAAGCCGACACTTGAAATTTGAATTATGAATGTTAGGATACTACCAACAACATATTAAAAATTGGTCCCCAACAAGATAGGGGGACCCATATGCCCATGGTAATATGGATCATGACCCTATCTTCTAGGACATTAACTACATGCAATTATTCAATGCTTGTAACCTTTCAAAAAGTGGTAAAAATAGGCTTTGGAATGCATAATTTAGGAAATTAGGGGTCCAATTAGGCTTAATAATTTAGGGGGGGAGAAAACAATAGTGTGAAATTGTTAAGGGTGACAATTTATGACACTAAAGTTCTATTTTCTATATCAATATGGAAAACTACTTCACAACCAAAATTTCATAAATGAGTAGTTTACCTTTTTACTTGTCCATGCCTCCTTTGGAATACCACCATCTAAGGAACTTGAAGGCTCTTAGTTTATTAAATAAACAATAGTATCTACAATATATACCCAAAATTGTAATGGTAATCATGTATGCAACCTCATACTCCTTGCACACTCTATGATTATCCTATTCATCCTTTCTAACATAGATTTCCTAGTGGTGTTCTTGGAACCATCTTCTGTCTACAAAACTCATGGTCTAAAAACTAACTATCAAACTCCATATTGTAGTATTCAACTACATTATTTAATCTGAGAAACATCAACTTATATCCTATCTCATTCTCAACCAAAACTTTCTATTTCTTAAAAGTATCAAACACATCAGATTTTCTTCGAATGAAATAAACCTCAAGTTTTTCTAGTTGTGTAATAAATAAAAGTAAAATAATCATAAGAGCCACAAAGAGATGATACCTAAGTTGATCCCCACACATCTGAATATACAAGCTCTTACTTTTCACTCTTTTTCTCCTTCCTAATAGTGAGAAATCTGACTCTCTTATGCTTTCCATCAACACAATTTTTAAAGAAATCCAAATCAACATGCTTCAAACCTAGAAACAAATTATTTGAGTGGAGGATCCTCATCCCCTTCTCACTCATGTGCTCAAGCATATGGTTCCACAATGCTATATACATTCCTACAGAAGCTAAAGTAATAAATTTTTTTATAATTTCCATTATATAAATACAATGTACTTACCTTTTCTCCTTTTTCTATTGTCAATGCTCCTTTAGTGACCTTCCATGAATTTTCTATAAATATAACTATACAAACTTCACTTCCCAATTTTCTTGCTAAAATTAGATTTCTTCTCAAATTAGGAACATGTCTCACCTCTTTCAACAACTATAATAACCTAAAATATTTCCTAGGTCTAGTTTTTATCACCTAGTTTGAACCAACCTAATCTATCACTTGATCCCAATGAACCAAAATCCTTCACCTAGGCCTATTGAACTTCACCTAGTCCTAATTAACCTAGGACATGTCCCTTTCTCCTAATTCCATCACTTAAATTTTAAATAATCTTATTATTTAATTTATCACCTTTTTGTATCTCCTCATAACTAAATAAATAATTACATCTTTCCACCAATTACCCACCTCACATATGTAGCTAAAATAATTAAATAACATTATTATTTAATCAAGCCTATATTCCCTCAACATAAGCGAAGAATAATGGGCACCTATGAACAATTTTCCTTATGGTCCCCTTATTCTCTTAGACATTCCAAAGTTATAGTCTTCTTAGATGTGCATGTCCCTAATTTACCTCATACTCACAATTACTTACTAATCTTAGTAAATTCATCCTAACCATGCACATTGTAACTACCTTATCTCCACCGTCCATCTTCTCCTAGATCCCAAGGAATTCCTCTCAACCATTCTCCACTCTTGATCTTACTATCAAATCTTATCCATCCATTCCCCATTCCCAAAATCTATAAATTCAAGCATTTCTCTCAATTCTCATCCATTATCACTCAAGCTAAGTATATGTTGTCAAATCGGTGATCTTCAAGCAAGGAGCATCCACATCCTAATCATTCAAGGAGAAAATATTTCAAAAATGAAGGCTTTTGCTAACATTTTTTTATTTTAATATTGTTATTGTATTTTGATTTCATTATCGAGCTCAATATAGAAATTTATAGTATTTTGAAATAGAAAATTGCATGCTTGTTTTGTTTTCCTTTGTATTTTCAGATTAGTACTCATAATAGCCATTGGTTTCCATTTGGTAATTTTATGTATATCTTACCCTTTCCAACAATTTTACATGGTTCATCATCACCCAAATAAACCCGTCCAAAATCACCTTGAACATAGTATAGAAAGTATTTATTATGGGGTGTGACATGAAATGAAGCCCCTAAGTCTAATACCCAAGAATCAATAATATTATCTAATTAAAGGATTAAATAATCTTGCAACACAACACTTGCTACATTTGCTTCCTTAGTGTTTTCTTGTTGTCCATCTCCTTGTTTTCCCTTTCAAGACTAACATTCTTTAGGTTTCCATTATTTCCCAATGCCAACACTCTAAACTTCCTCTAGATTTGGATCTTCCCTTATTATACTTCCCATGATTTCCTAGTCTCTTTCCTCTCTCCCTCTATTTTCCCTTGTTCTCTACAATCAAAATATTACCTGATGTCTCACTTGTTCTTTTCTGTAACATTTCATCACTAGGAATAACATCATCATACTTTAAAGTTATTGAAACAAAAAGATAATTACTCATAGCCATGGCCAATCTATTCCACTTTCTTGAAATGAGTACAAACTTAAGAGATCCCTAACCTCATCATCAAAGATTACATTTATAAAAAATAACTAACTACTAATCATGTTAAACTCATTTAAATGATCTGCAGTAGACCCACCTTATAAATTTTTTATTATTAAATAATTTTTCATAAGAAATACCTTGTCGAAAGCTGATGGTTTTCATACATTTAGCCAATGTAAACATCATATCTACCATTATCATTTATTTTGATATGTTGAAATCCACCAATACTATTAGGAATAAATAAATTGCTCCTAGTGCCTTTCTATCAAGAATATCTCATTCTTGATCTACCATATTTGTCAGCTTCTTTTCTCTTTTGACCGATGATAAGAAAAGATCCTTCTAATATATATAGTCCTCCATTTGAGTCTTTCATACCTGGTATTTTTGGCCATTGAACTTATCAACCCTAAACTTTCCTTTTTCTACCATTGCTCCCACTCAAACCAAGAACCCTCCTTTCGAGTTTATCATCCAAATAAATGTATGAATATGATACTAGTTGTTAGGAATAGGATCACAAAGAAATATACAAAAAAATAAATGCATAAATAAGATATAATATAACACAAAAAAACCCAGACACAAATATGCATGGTTCACCTAATATGGGCTACATCCAAAAAGAAACAATTAGTCCTTCCTTTATTTTGTCCAACAAAATGAAAGGATACAACCTACAACACATCTATTGTAACTTCATCTTCTCTCTATCACAATATGCTCCCATAATACAATACAATATTCAGTTATAATACAATGCCCTCATAAAATGAGTTTTCCTCCTAGGGAAATAAAAAATGGCATAATCTCTACCGTCATATTTATGACCTAATGATAAATGGTCTAGATTTGTAATCAATAAATAAACATCAAATGTGGATTTTGGGGAAAAATCCTCCCTACTGAGGGGGTGGTCCCCCCAGACCCCATAAGGGGGTTCCCCCTTACACACCCCTATATTGAAATAATCTCAAGGACTAATAAGATCAAGCTCCATAAACAACAGTCACTTCTACACTTGATTATTGATTTTGGGATAGTATGGGGTAGACAAATGGTGTTGGATATAAAAAGTGCTCAAATAAATTATGAACATTCTAGTTTTTAAAGGACTTAACAATTTTTTTGTGACAATGATGGTGGAAATGTCATAATGACAAATGATTGATTTAGGAAAAACTTTGAAATTCACTTACTAGTGGTGTAGGTAAGAGGTATGAATTTGGATGTCATTGGATTAAACTGTGGATTGATATTGAAGATAAATTTCTCTCATGACTCTATTAAGTTGGTAAATGTATTTAGATTGGTCGTTGGGAATTTTTGTAGTAGTTTTCTCAATTTATTCCGTAATCGTCAGTTCAGGAGTCATAAAATTATGAAGGGTGTTGCAACAATCTACCTAAGGGCTAAAACTAATGAACTAAAGGGGTGGATGCATTTAGAAATTAAATCAAGGCACACTTCTTAATCTATAAATTTAATAAACTCCTATTTTTAATCACTACCTTCTTATTTCAATACAACACACACACACACACTCATGAATTCTCATTTAAACTCTTAAAATAAATATCTTAGAATTACACAATAAACTCCTAATTCTGAACTTGATTTGATTTTTTCATTGTTGTTTCCTAGTAAAAATTGTGAGAGGAAGTGTGCCAGAAATTGTGACAAGAATTGCAGTGCCAAAAATTATAACAGAAAGTGTGATAACATAAAGTGTGATAACATAGAATAAAGTATGTTTATGAAATGATGCACTATCAATAGTGAATTCTAGTTTGCACAAATCAAATATTTAATCCACAAATTACCAACAAGAACATTAATGAGTAATGAAATCAATCTTGAAATTGAATTAAACACAACTATAAATAATCAAGTCTTCATACAACAAATCAAATTAAGCGTGACTGTAAATAATTAAATGTGTACAGGAAAGAAATTAACTTCAAATTAAATCACATATATAATTACCACACTGAAAACCAAAAATAGATCACCAATTGACATGAAGAGTGGGCCCTACTTCCTTGGCTGATTGATGATAGAAATATTAACACCTTGTTAGCTCAACTCAGTCACACATGCACATGAGAAATTTCGAATGATTTTGAAATAGAAAAATAAATTTGCATTATCATCTATATATGAAGTCTCAAGTTTTGCACATATTTATACTAAAACAAGCACCAATAGGTTTGTATGGTTTGTTTGTGGCCTAAGGCCAACAAACCATTTAAGTTTAATAAAACAAAAAAACATATGAGTTTGACAAAAATAACAATGGTCATTGGCTAGAAATATAAAAAAGTCTTAACAAGTGTTATCTTCAAAAATAGGCATGAAAAAAATAGTTTGATCATTTCCTTGTTCGTGCTCTCAACCACCTTAGCAGCTTCCCGATTATTTCCTACCATTTCAGCCACAAATCAATTAACATTTCAATTGAAATTGGCATTTTCTAATCATTTTAATTTCCTATTAAATTTTATCAAATACTCATACTTCATGTGACAAATAATGATAGGAGGGTAGAAAAGATAAAGGAAAATGGGAAACAAAAGGTGAAATCAATATTGGAACAGTTTAACCCCCATCAAGATGAGTTAGTGAAATAAATTTGTGACCATTAGAGGAGGGGTGAATCCTATCGATGAGATGAAGGTGCCACTAAGAAAAATGTTGAGGATAAATTATACGCTATAAATGTTGTGTTGGTACATGAATTAAGTCTCCATGTTCTTGATATAGGCAAGACATTGTTCAAAATATTGATAAGAATCATGTTCCATGGTAAGCCAATAATAACCTATTTTTAAAAGCCTCTTAGCTAAGATCTTGTCACTAGTATGAGCACTAAAAATACCATTATGAACATATTTATGTGTGAGATTTTCCTCTACCATATTTAGACACCTAATTAACAAATCATCAAATCCTCTTCAATATAATGTATCACCTTGAGGATAGTGAAATAATATGAGCATTAGAGGAATGTTTTATTTTGGATATGTGAAAGGTTAGGTGGTAAATTTTGATTATGGAAGTATGTATCGTGATACCAAGGAGAATTGAAACCAAAAAGCTCATATATGAGTTCAAAATCAATGAAATCATACATGGGAATTTGTAATTTCTCAACTAAGAACTCATAACACTAACTAGTTTGTGGCATATCTAGGAGAGCCAATTGTGGCCATAGAATTTGTAGCTCAATTATGAAGGAAAGATACTTGTTAAAACTAGATGTATGTAAAATACTACTTGAAAATTTATACCATCTATTTATAAGAGGTAAATTTGATATCTTTTATTTGATATTTGTCATTGACCTATTTGACTATCAATTGAGAATTTCCATTAATAAAAAGATGTTGGTTTTCCATTTTTTTTAAGACTAATAAACAAAACCTCATATTTAGTGATATTATTGTACATAGGAATCCCACTCTAAATTATTTTTTCATGAAGTCTCCTTAAGGTGTGAAATTAAAATTACAACATCTACCCTATGACAAGTACAAGAACCATCAAAATACAACTTACATAAAGAGTTTTTTTCAATGGTGAAGATAGACTCATCCATAAAGTCTATGACCAATGGATGATTTTCTATAAGAGATACCTCAACCAATTAATCTAGAACTTGTATTTTGATTGATTTTTTATCTACATGTTCAATTCTAGCAGTTAGCAACATTACCCACTTAGCAATAAGGGAAGTCCTAGATAAGAGGCATTCAAGTGGATCAATTTCTAAAATTAGCTTTGTTTTATGATTAAGTATGTAATGTAATACTCTCTTACTACAAAAAAACTTTGAAACATGTTATTTCTATGGTTGTATATTGAACCGTATATCCCACAAGTGTTTGAATAATATAATATACTCTCTCATGATCCCCTTCATCATGTTGTGCTAAAAGTACCCCAAGGAAACATGTGTTGCTAATATGAAAAAGAGTTGAGGTTGGTTTTGTATATAATCCATAAGAGCACATGGTAATGGTAGATATTCTTTAGTCTCATCAAAATATTTTTGGCAAGGGTTATATTATTAAAAAACATGATTATTTTTTAGAAGATGGGGAAATAGGTGGCATGTATCAACAAGTCAACTATAAACCTTTGGATGCCCTATAGTTTTCCTTGTAGATTAGGAATCTATTTTAAGTTTTCAAGAGGCCACATGTATGTAATATTTGCAAGATTAGTAGGATCAACCTTTATTCCTCATTGAGATAAAATAAACCCCAATGTTTTTTCTAATGTTAAACTAAAGACACATTTCTTGGGAATAAGGCATAAATTATATTTTTTCAAGTGGACAAGTATACATTCAAGGACATGAGCATGTTCTTATCTTTTTCTCTTTTTTCCCAAAAGATCATTGACATAGTCTTATAGAATTTTTTTGAGCATATAGTGAAATATAACTCTCATTACCCTTTGGTGGGTATCTCCAACATTTTTCAACCCAATAACATATCCAACCCATAAATTGAAATCATAGCTCCATACATAAAATATGTCAACGAAGAATATAAACATCCAAGAACTCTCATTGCATTGTTAATGTCAAATCTAAAAATATATCATGGAATGCCACATATACTAATCAACATTATTACCAAGGTGTTTCTAATAATCGAACTCTGTAGTAACAAAGAACAATCACAATAATCCACACATGCAACAATTTTTTTTACATACTCTCTCACAACATGTCACCATGAACATCCCAAGTCCACCACACTAAACCATGTGAACATGAACCTATAGGAAATAGTCATCGAAAAATAGATGACATATAAATCATATCACATAACATTTCCTTCTACCAACACCTCAAAGTGCCAAGTATGATAATTAAGATCTTCACAACACAAATGAAAATCCTTAACAAAAACCAATTGCTCAATCTCCAAGATCAAACAAAATATATGTATCTCATATAAAAAACATGGATATAAGCCTCTCTAAAAAAGGAAGATAAAACTCAAATCCATATGAAACTAGGAATAAGCCCAATAAAATACCCTAAAATCCTCATCAATCAATGGAATCATAAATTGATCCCATAAGTATAAGGAGATAAACATGCCATACGCTCTTAAATGGACCCTCTAGAACTAGCAAGCATAGATCAAGATTTGTATCCATGATAATACAAAGAATAAAACATAAAGCATCTAAAATATATATGGGAAGTACTTCTCAAATAATTATATGTTAATTATATCAAGTGGGGAATGAGATTTGTTGGATAGGATACATTGAGCCACAATAAATCTCTCTAAGATCAATCTCCTGTATTAGTCCATGATGAAATTAAGTCCATATCTAAGTGAAGAATCCTAAAAATTACTACTAAAGTAACAACAAAGAGTAACTATCTCAGCAGATGTCTCTAAACTCAAGAGACCTCTAGCCTCACCCAATTTTCCATGTGTTCATAAGCACCTACAACTAAATAATCCTTGCTAAGATCCAAATACAACACTTCACTCTTATGAAGTTCCCAAGCACATGACCAATGTACTCAACACCAAGAGAATTGTTGATACTATTGTCAAAGATCCAATTGTATAACTATAGAATCCAAGAACACATCGTGACATCATGATCTAGCATCTTCTCAAAAGAAGCTCATATGCTCTAAAAATCATATCATGAAATCCTCTCAACTAAGGATCGCATATCAAAATTGACAAGTCATAAACTAAAACCTCAACCAAAGACTCTGAGAGTCCTCCATGGGTAACCAATATATCAACATCTCTAATGACATGAAGATAACTATCTCTTGTCAATGAAACAAACTTTCAAAGAACTCTCATTATAAAAAAAAAGATCCAAGAGCTCCTCCATGACACCAAAAACCACTATAGAAGATCATTCATCACCAAGTGACGAATCCACATCACTACTAAAAATCCCATTGAACCATGATACCAAGCTCTCCCTAATATCCTGATAACCATATCCTAATGGATATCACCCATTATCCACTCACACTCAATTGTAAAACCAATAGCTCCAGAGAATAAAGTAGAACCATTCTCTCTAAGATAAGATAAACCACCACCAAAACATCACTATCAATATATACTGTTGAATTTTCTAACTAATCTATGCATGAAATTATGATAAAAATATGCCACAAGTCCCCATAACCAACTATAGAAGCACTTTAATCATTCATCCTCTCATCCAAATACAACATACCAATTCACAAATGACCAAAGACAATTCCAACTTAGAATTGAATCTACAACAACATTGAAAATACATATAAATATAGAAAGTACAAATTTGAGTCATCCCATTATAACCAAATGGGTGTATAACCCATAAAATTACATAACTCATATTTCCTCTATCAATGAAAGATGCAAAATCACCATCACAATAGAAACCTACAAACTAAGATAACAAATAATATAACTTGTAGATATCAATACTCAAGAACCAAATCAACTCTAGATCTGATTTTACAAGTAAATCTATAATTGAATAACATAGTCAAGGAACCAAACAAATATCTATGAGATACAAATAACCTCATTACATTGAACCACACCACCACATACATGATCATATTGTACAATGCTCGATCATACATGAACATACATGGAATCATAATCATCACTATCATTGTACTTGCAATCAACTCTTATTGAACCAAGACTTAAAGTCTCACATGTGTATCAATCATGTCCTCAAAATCAAAGACAAATTGTGTACCTATCTACATAAAAGTCTAAACTTTGAAAATACTTGTAAACCTATATCAGGAAGAACTAAATCTAAAAACTCAATGTACCATCATATAGGCCTCATAAAAACATGTACTACCACACATTTTTACCATCTTATTTATCCATATGCTCACATAATAACACCTTGAATATAAAGATCATAGAAGTGGAAAAATAAGCATAATCTTATCTCTACTCAACCAACTCAAAAATAACTTGATCCACTATGTAGTACTTTACAAATTCTCCTCCTATTCAAATTCAAAATAGGATCGTGTATGTGAAATTTATGACAATTATTTCACCCAAATAAATGTTGGCTTCATGGCACTAAATTATAACAAATAAATAAAAATATAAAAGTAAACATAAACCATTGTGTAGTTCTCAAAGAGATATTTTTAATGACTATTACAAATTGAAAACTCAATACCATGGGTGAAAGTTATGTCCTTCAAAAAATAGCTCTACTAGGCTTAAAAGGAGACTAAGGTGCATGTTGTATGACTAACAGTATAGTGGACATCAATAAGTGGTGTTTGGGTGATTATGTGGCGATGATGATAGGTTGGTAGCTCTCCATAGGTGCCAATGGTGAACTCCAAACAATTTTTTAAATCTATTTAATTTTTCATTTTTTAAATTATCCACTAGGGGGCTAGCTCTTATGTACCATTCAACCAGGGTTTGGGACTAGGGGATTAAAGGTCCACTAGCCACAATTGTTGGCTAGGGGATAAACAACCATCAACATGACTCAAAACCCCATACCAGTTATCGATCGATACCTAACTTTGACAAGTATTTCCTCTACAAGGTATAGGGGGTTTATGAACCCTTATTTAATTTTTAAGTGCATTTTTTTTATTTTTTCTCATTGCAAATAAATTGTATGGTTGTATGACAAAAAGTGGGTAGATGATTTTTTTCCCTAAGGCCCTAATGGCCAAAATAGGTTGAGTATTATATCAATATTCATCTCTTAGTCCTCTTGGATCCAACCTAAGGTATGTTTTGTACCAAGGGTATTTTGTGAAAATTCCTCCATAAAACACTTGTGGTGAACACCAAGAAAAACCTATTTATAACTCTTCAAACCTCATATTTACAAAAAATAACCACAAATACGCAAGCCCCAAAACCTCAAATGTGAAAATGACAACCTTCATAACATATCTAATACCTTGAAATATCTAAAATCTATCCAAAATTTTCATGGATTCAACTTTGCATCAAATCCTCATACAAGGGTTAAATAAAATTTGGTATATCTCCTCCCACAATCACAACCATTGCTCAGATACCACTTATTAGAAAAAATTACCAGGTTAATCAAACTATTTCCTGCATAACCCCATGAGAGAAAAGAATGCACAAAAGCTTACAAAATAACCATAATTCCAAGATCAAATAAAATACCATAAGATTACATAAGGTATACCCTAGGAAAACTCTCAAGAGGGAAAAACCCAACCTCCAAACATATCAACACTCGATGTATTATTCAACAATTAAAACATTAAAATACACTTACAAATCCTTCATGAATAATTTTGAATCATCATGCTCCTCTTATGAATCCTCCATGTGTCCAAGCATGTATCCAAACATCATGTGACATGCTTTACATATGCACTCAATAAGAGAGCCCAATATAATGACAACACATTCAAACCAACCAACCTCAACCACTAAACATGTGCTTATTTTTATAGAATCAAGATTGGACAAAACAACCAAATGGTGAGGTAAAACCATGAGTACAAAAAAACATTGACCCCAACATTTACTTTTGGGTACTCATTTTCCCAATATTAAATATTTTCCCTATGTAATTGACCCATAAATATCTAACCAACATCACATACAACTTTACAAGTGAACCCACATAAATACTTAATGTGGTTAAACATAACTCCTAAGATGAACCACAAATAAATATTTATTTCACATAATAAAATAATTCTTTATTGTACAAGGTGTAAAATACCCTTTTCTTGATAGGAACCACATTAGATATTCATTCCAGATAATCAATCAAGTGTGTGAAGCAAAGATCTAACAATTTATGTAATTATTCTTTGATCAAGAAGGTGATTGACAATACATCTTGCATTGTTTTTTTTTTTACCTATTTAGCATCATGACAAACAACAAGATGGTGAAGCACAAGAGAGGGGTCCAATCTATTATTCTATAGTATCTAAGGATGCAACAATGTATATAATTTATATAATCCCCTATTCCTAATTTTATGTCCTTAGACTTTTCACCAGAGTTTTTGAGCATTCTTTCCATTATGATAGTTATAAGGGGAGGTCAATTTCCTTGTCTAATGATACCTCTTAAGAGGTTTTCATCACTATACATATCTTTTATTTTTTATTTTTCTTCATCCAATAGAACCTCAAAGAGGTTTTCACAAGTGGTTCTCCCTAGGGAGCTTAACTTCATTTTTTAATTTTTTTATGATTAAGGAACTCGTCATGTTCCCCAAAATAGGAAACTGAGGCCTCAAGGTCTATATCTCCTTCTATAATACCATCACAGAGTCCCAATAATTTGGAAAGTACCACATCATTCTAAAATATTCCTAAAGACATGGGGTCTTGTTGGTCTTAATCAATTAGTTTACGATATTAGAGGGGTAAAGTTTAATGGAAGATATTAGTGACATCTAAATATTTGAAAGAGGCAATGGTGTTTTTTCCCTTAATATTGTTAATATCATCAAATTTTTATTCTATACTCTCATAGGCTACATAGGATACATTAGTTTCCTTACTAGGTGACATGTGTCCTAACCTTAATAGTGAAAATTGTGTAGTACTTGTATTGGATTGAGGATAAATTTCTCATGTAGGACTAAGCATGTACCTTTTTAGTTCATATTTTTACATATATTCCATTATTTAGAAATATATGTTTCAAATTTTTAGGTGCAAACTTTGTTTAAGATTTGTATAGTCATGCATCAATGAGATCCTCTATTTTTTGTCATCTAAAAATTATGTTGACATGAATATGGTAGACACAATTTAAATGATGTTTAGTGTCTTTTGAGGTTCATTTTGAGGATGAACACAATATTATGGAGAGAGAGAGAGAGAGGTAATTTTCCTACGTGAAATTGTTATGTGACTAATATTATCCATAACCAATGTTAATAATATTTATCTTAGATTTGGTAAGAGATTTGGAAGATGTAGAGACAAGGGTATCAAGATGAATATAGGAGGATGATTTTTTTTCTTGGAAAAAATGGTAATATCATTGTAAGGATAATGGTTAGTGTTATGATAAGTGGTCTCTATTATTTTATAATATTCGAAGGGTTGTGGATTAACATGAACCATAACCTGAATGATATTATGTTGGAATTTCAAATTTTGATAATAAGTAGATGGAATAACTTGCATGTCATGGATCCATAAACAACCAAAAATAAGGTTATATGGAAGATTAAGATCGATAACATGAAAATTAGTTTGATGCAATATAGGCACCATGTTGCAAAAATGCAGGTGTTGTCATTGATGTCAACTAGTCAATTGGTTACCAACTAGTTGCTATTGTCATTGATGTCATGGATGCAGGTTATTGGTTGTATATGTCAAGGATATTGAGAAAATTGTAATGAAGAAAGGTTGCAGGTGTACAGTGGTTGCTCCAGGTTTTGCCCCAATGTTTGTGTGGTATAGATATGTTGATCATTGTTGTTGGAAGCTATTATATCTAGATTTTAGGCTTCTGATTCGTTGTACAGTGTGAGTTATGTTCACCAGTTGTGAACTGTGGTTTTCTATGTATCTGGTCGAGGTCCGAGAGAAATGTTGTTGCTCTGGATTTATTCTTGGTTGAGTCTTATGACTTGTGGTTCTAGAGTTAAGTTGGTGTGATTGTTTTGAAGATAATTTTGGTGTTTGGAAAGATTGGATTGTCTTAAGGGTTGCATGTGCTTAATTGTTCTATGTGTTTTACACTGGTTTAGTTGGCCTTGTGTTAAACACTACCTTTGAATTTTGTGAAGCATGTTGGGACTTATTTGGGTCCTCATCAAGCATTTTTTTGGGTCACCCTCATTCTAATTCTACCCTAGAATGTTTTGGCGCTAACCTAATTTGAATTTAAATGATGGATGGCCAATTTTGGATATGTTTCAAAGTTGAATATGGTATAAATACATGATGAGTTATTGTTGAAATATGTACAAAGAGAATAGTGCAAAGAAATAGAGCAAGATAGATGCAAAACAGTGTGTATGTGATGTGATTTTGGTAGACTAGTGTGAATTCTGAATGCTAAGTTTTTGGATGTAGTGAGTTGAAGGTGTACTCTATCATTCATACATGCCTGCAAGTGTTTGAGAAAATTGTGGTGGAAATATTTGTTGCATTAAGATTGTCTTCTCTCTGTAACATATCTCTTCTATCTTCTTTGTATCTCTATGGAAATGAGCCCTCCAAGTGGTTAACCCTTGTTCGATAGTGATTCTTGATCTAGATAGTTAGTCTTGTTTTGGCAGTGAGCCTTTGTAATCAGCTTTGATATTCTTTATATTGTGAGCTAATCCTCACCGTGGTTTTTCCCTTATTATGTTTTCCACATAAATCTAGTGTTATTTTGTGTGTGTTGCTTTTTAGTTTTTGCCTTGCACTTAATTTTTAATCATTTTAGCAGAGTAAAATATTTTTGATTGATCTAAGTTCTAGTGGATGTTTTAAAGGTTAAAATTTTGTACAACTGATTCACCCCCCTCTTAGTTTTCTTGTTCAACAATTGGTATTAGAGCTTGGTTCCTTGGAGAAGAGTTTAACCACTTAAGGAAGGCCTGGGATGGCAAGAAAGATCACTTTTGAGTATCCAAAGTTCAATGGAACAAATTATACTATCTGGAAAATACTGATGGAAGAATATCTAGAGTATTGTGGATATGATGTTGAGAAAGCTTACAAAAATACTTACACTCCTGCTAATGGTCCAAGTATAGCCGATGAAATCAAGGTGCATGAAGCGAACAATAAGGCAAAGTTCATTTTGAAGAATATTCTTGCACATTTTGAGTTGATTACAGTTCAAAATTTGAAGACTGCTAAAGAAGTCTGGGATGCTTTAGAAAACGTGCATGAAGGAGATGAAAGGGTAAAAGAAGAAAATTTGTAGAATTTGGAGACATGGTTTGAGCTCCTACATATGCCTTAAGATGAGAATGTTAAATCCTGTGTACAAAGATTGGATGAGGTAGTAGCTAGAATGCGAGGACTTGGTGCTAAAATAGATGAATCTAGGATTGTAAAGAAGATTCTTAGAACTCTCCCTGATGCATATAGTGAAAAGGTGTGTGTTATTGAAGAACATATATACTAAAAGACTTACACTAAAGATTAGTTATTGGGAACTCTGACATCTTATGAGATGAGAAAGCCAAATTTGAGAAATGGATCCAAATTAGAAACTAATTTTAATTTTACAAGAGCTGAAGATCTGGATGAAGAAAATCTTGATGAAGTAGAAGCTAACTTTGTGAGAAGGATGAAGAAAGGATCTTTTAAGTATGAAAGTAAGTTACCCTTTAAATTTTTTAGTTGTGGAGGAATAGGTCATTATGCTTTGAGATGTCTGGAAAGAGCTAAGAGGAATAAACAAAGATTTAACAAAGAAAACAAAGGCAATAAGATCAACAAAGAATATTATGTGAATGAGGATGCTAGTATTTCTGATGAGGAATTTGATTATGGAGATCTTGATGACAATGAATTCTTGTTCTTGGCTATAAAAGATGAACCTACTTCTACTATTTTTTTAAAAACAAGCGAAGGAATCCCCTCTGGAGAAGGAGAAAAGTGAAGGTATTGTAATCTCTACCCTACATTCTAAACAGGAAAAGAACTATTGGGTTGTTGACAATGGTTGTTCACATCACATCACCAATGATAAAAGTAAGTTTGTTAAACTTGAAAAACATGATGGAGGCTTAGTTATGTTTAGAGATGATATAGGTGCTAAGATTTGTGGGATAGGTTCAATAAGTTTTGATGAAAAGCATAATACTAATGATGTCTACTATGTTAAGGGCTTAAGGCATAATCTTTTGAGTGTTGGACATATGTGTAGTAAAGGATATAATATTGTATTTAAGGATGAAAGATGTGAAATCGGGAAAGGATCTGAAACAGTGATTGTTGTAGGAAATAAATCTGAAGGAAATATATATCAACTTAAGGGTGTTGATGGATGTTACTTTATGACTCAAATTAATGATAGTTGGTTATGGCATCAGAGAATGTGTCATATGAATTTTGATAATCTGGCAAGGATTAGTGCAATTTAGGTCATGAGAAATTTACCAAGGATTACAAAGCTTGTTAATGCTATTTGCAGGAATTGTCAGTTTGGAAAGCAAGCAAGAAACAACTTCATATCAAAGGAAAAATCACTACTAGACTATTAGATTTAATTCATACAGATCTCTGTGGTCCTACAAGGTGAAAGTTACTTTATGCTTTTGATTGATGGTTACTCTAGGTAGACATGGGTTACTTTTCTTATAGAGAAATCAGATGCATTAGATAGATTCAAGATATTCAAAGCTATGGTTGAGAATGAAGTAAATTTGAGGATAAAATGCTTAAGGTTTGATGGAGGTTGTGAATTCACCACCCATGAGTTTAATATGTTTTGTGAAGTTCATGGAATAAAAAGATAGTTATCTGCTCTGAGAACTCCTCGACGGAATGGAGTTTTTGAAAGGAAGAACAAAACAATTCAAGAAGATGTTAGATCAATGATTACTAAGGCCAGTCTGCCAGAACTTTACTGGAGAGAAGATATTCACACTGTTGTCTATGTATTCAATCGATTTCAAGCAAGAGAAAACAATACTAAGACCCCCTATGAGCTATGGTGTGGAAGAATTTCTATTGTTAAGTATTTCAAGGTATTTGGAAGAAAATGTTATATCAAACGGGATGAAGAAAATATAGGGAAGTTTGATGCTAGAAGTGATGAAGGTATTTTTCTTGGATATTCTAGTAGAAGCAAAACTTACATATGTTTTAATAAAATATTGAGAAAAATTGTAGAAAGCACAAATGTCAAGGTTGATGAAGTAATGAATATTTTAATTGAAGTTGATGGATATGTATATGATAAACTTGATTGCGTAAGGATTGAAGAAGTTGCAGAAGAACAAGAGAAGGATGGGCAAGAGAATCAAAATGAAGAAGAAGAAGAAGATTCGGTGGTGTCCCCTAAGACACCTAAATATGTGTAGAAAAATCATTCAGAAAGTCATATCATCAGAGACAATACAAAAGGAGTATTGATAAGAAGTAGAGTTGTTGCTGGTGAGATAAAATTTTGTTTATTTTTTGAGATTGAACCGAAGACTGTAAGTGAATCATGTAACAATGAGCATTGGATGGAAGCTATGAAAGAAAAACTTATGGAGATTGAGAAGCATCAAACTTTGGAATTGGTCCCTAGACCGACTGATAAAAACATAATTGGATCAAAATGGGTATTCAGAAACAAGTTGAATAAGAATGGAGAAGTGGTCAAAAATAAAGCAAGGATTGTGTGTAAGGGATACTCACAAGTAGAAGGCATAGATTTTTAGGATACTTTTGCTCTGATGGAAAGAATGGAAGCTATTAGGATGTTAGTTTTTTTTTCTCATAAATATTTCAAGTTCTATCAAATGGATGTTAAGTCTACAGTTTTGAATGGTGAGCTCAAAGAAGAGGTCTACATGGAACAACCAGAAGGATTTTAGTTATCAAATTAACCAGATATGGTTTACAGATTGAAGAAATATTTTTATGGATTGAAGCAAGTTCTTGGAGCTTGGTATGCAAGGTTAGATAGGTATTTGATCTAGCAAGGTTTCAACAAAGGTACACCAGATAGTAATCTGTATTTTAAAATTGAAAATGATAAAATCTTGATTGTGGTTGTATATGTTGATGGCATTATCTTTGAAGGAAATGAAACTATGTGTAAGATGTTTGCAGAAGAAATGCAAAAGGAATTTGAGATTTCCATGTTTGGTGAGATGAATTTATTTCTTGGGCTACAAATTAATCAAACAAAGGAAGGGATTGCTATTTCACAATCAAAGTATGTGAGAGAGATAATGAAGAAGTTTGGGATGGATGGTTCCAAACTGATATGCACTCCTATGGTGACTGGTTGCAAATTAGGTAAAGATGATTTTTCACCTAAGGTTGATTAGGGAAATTATAGATCTATGGTTTGTGGATTGTTGTGTTTGACTCCTACTAGACCAAATATTATGCATACAGTCTATCTTGTGGCTAGATTTCAAGAAGATCCTATAGAAACACATGTTGTTATTGTTAAAAGAATATTCAGATATTTGAATGACACTCTGGATTGTGGCTTATGGTATCCAAGGGATACTCACTTCACACTAATGATTATATATATGTAGATTAGTGGTATGGTTGAGTAAAAAGAAAGATTCAGTTTCCTTATCTACTACTAAAGCTAAGTATATTGTTGCTGCATCTTGTTGTACACAAGTTTTATGGATGAAACAAACATTAAAAAATATCAAAAGTAATGTATGATGATCCTATTTCTACCTTCTATGATAATAAAAGTGCAATTAACATTTCAAATAATCTAGTGATGCAGTCAAGGACAAAGCATATATCTATTAGGTATCACTTCTTGAGAGAGAAGGTTGTGGAGAATGAAGTAAAGCTTGAATATGTACCTATAAAGGATTATATTGTTGATATATTTATGAAGGGTCTTCCTAAAGATACTTTTGAGTATCTCTAGGAGAAGTTAGGGGTTATTTCCCCTCCTTTCTTGAACTAGATGCATATGGAGATGCATCAGTCTGGTGGGTCTATGGATCTATCCGTTGATGGTAAAAATAACACAACAATATTAAAAATATATATCTCTACTCTATTTCTCCTAAAAACGATAATTGATCTAAAACCACCTATCTTCCAAGGTTTCTATATTTGGTTCTCAACTGTGTTGTCATCATTCAGTGGCCTATGTAACTATAATGTTCAAGGGTCTTTTGTTGGTAAGTGAGTAAAAACTAGATAGTGCAAAATAACTTAACATGGGGGTTTTAAATAAATAGAAAAAGATCGATCAAGTCTTAGAACACCAAATGTGAACACAAATTCCTTTAAGTTTAGACATGCAATTCTTATAATGAGCATTTTCCAATTAACTAAAACTCCAGAACAACACAATTCATGAAACAATTCATACCATGGCATCCATTCATAGTGCATATTTAAACCATGCAACCATTCATCATTACTCTTTTAAACTTTTCAAAAATAAAATACCATGAGCTCATCACCAAAATTAACAAATCAATAAATAGTAAGAAACATCATCCACGGATAGCACAATAGATGGTTTTAAATTCAGAGTATTCTATTGGTTTTGATCAATTAAGACACATTTATGCACAAAAAAATCCGCTGGCATACAAAAAACCATTGTCTATCAACATTATTGGTAAACTAATTAGCTTATGAAAATAAACTACTTGCATTAAAAACTGTAAGATTGTTCGAGTGTCTTGCATAAAGTTATAAAATTAAAACTGTGTATAGTCTTTTGGTAGCCAATCTGAATTCAAGTAGCCAACCTTTACAATGAGGAGAAAATTCTCAATTATAGAAAGAATTAACATCAATTTCTCCTATCAAAAACCAAGATCCACAAATTCAGGTCTCAGAACTATAGTCATAGGGGCACCTCCAGTTGATTTTGAGTCTGCTTTTGCTGAAATTCTTGCACCTGGGAAGTACGCCATATGTCCATCTAGTCAAAATCTGATTGGAAGTCACTACCAGGTACACTATTGATAACCATGCCCAATCTTTGGTCTGTCAAAATTGACCTGGAGTTGTCCATTTGTTCAAAAACAAATCTAAAGACGTTGCTATCCATAGGTCGCCTAAAGATGGTTGACATTTTTTATCTGTTTCCTTTTTAAAAATGGAATATTCCCTTGCCACTTAGCTACTTTTAACTATTTCAGACACCTTATTTTTGAGATAACAATCCATATTGCTAAAAAAATATGTATTGTTTCTTCCTTAGGCACATCTACCCATTCTACCTTGAACATTGCTCTTTCATATTCTTTGGTAGCGGTTGTGTATATATCCTACAGTTGGGCAACATTCTGGGCAGCATCCCATACATAAAATTTGATGTCCATAAGCTTATCTAGAAGAAGCCCTTCATCATCATCTCCTTTCTTGATAATTTCCTCTGGTCTATTACTCCACTGATCCTTCATTTCCTGTAAAGAAATTAAACCAACACTTGGTGAAGCCTCTTTACCAATCAACTCAGCAATAATCCCTTTTATGATCTTTCTTTCCTTAAACAAATCTTGTTGAGCCTCCTGCATATTCTTTTGTGTTCCATGATGACTTCTATTTTAAAGATCAAAATATTCATACATTTATCAAGATAACCAAAATCTCAATCTTCCATAATTTCATACTCGATCACATCTTCAATATTCTTAATTTCTTCATATGATCAACATATTTATCTTCTTCTCTTCTAAGCAACTTGATATATTCCTCCAGGTACTTGATTATATCACCTACCTCTTTATAAATTTTTGAACTAGCAGTGAAGAGCTCCTTTGTATCCTTCTTAAGAAGATCAATCCACTTCTCCATCATTTGTGATTTCCTTTTTATTTCGGTCAGTTTATCCACCATTTGACAACTCAATAAAATAAGAGTTTTTTACCGTGTTGGCTATTCAGGAGTGGATGCAATCAATTATTTCAAAAAACCTTTCATCTAAGCTACCTGAGCCTTAAGCTCATCCTTAACTTTCTTTTCCTTGATCAACTGAGACTTGGTAGTAGTAGCCATAATGTCAATCAAATTTATCTGTTGATTTCTTGTCTGCTTTCCTAGATTGACAGTGTTTATTTAATAGTTTGTAGCCTAGAGCTCCCTGTCATCCTTATCAGCCATAGATATGGAAACATCTACTATCAAGTGTCCATCATCAGTTAAACTTGTAGAGTGAATAGCATGGGGCTTCTTCTTAGGTTTCACCTTTTCTACTTCCTTCACCATTTCATCCCATGTTACGGGCTAAGCCTGAACATGTTGTCTCTTCTCCAAATTCAATTAAAACCAAGTAGGAGCAATTGGTTGGGTTACTACCTATTGAGAACTAGTAAGGTTGGATGAGAGAGGTGTAGAAGAAACTATTTACATTGTTTGCAAAAAATAAATTCTATCCCGCACTTCTTGCTCTTTCTACAATCTTTCCTGTTCCATTTTCTCATTCTAATCTTTAATTTCTTCTATCTTTTTCATTTCCTCTTTTTTTGTGCAGCTTCCTCTTCATCTATTAATCTTTGTTGCTCTAAATCCATTGCATGAAGCTCCTCTTCGAAATATTTTTCTCACTTAGCTTTCTCCTTTTGTTCCAACTCTCGTTCAATGGCCTCTTCCTTGGCTGCCTTCTGGGCTTTTACAACCTCCTTTTCACAAGCTATCTCTTCATCTTTCTTCCTTTATTCTTATTCTTCTTCAACTAACTCTTTAGCAACTTGTTTTCAAGCTTCTTTTGCTATTTCCTTCTGCTCTTCTTTTGTCAAAACCTCATTCATAACATCTTCACCCCAAAGGCTGCCTTGATCAAACCCAGTCTCTTCTTCTCCAACCTCCTCTTCAGCCCTCTCGAGATACTCTTCCCATTCTACTTTTTCTTCTTGAAGTGGAGTTTCTTTAGAGTCCACAGACACAAGTGAATCTATCATATTAATCATAGGAGGCCTCTCTTCCCCACCAGTTGTTGCTCCTAAGGTTGATGGTGCAATTGGAGGAGTATCCTTAGTTTTCATAAGCACAGTAGAATTTCCTTCTTCAGTAGTTTCTTCTCTAGGGTGCACAACAATTATGGGTAAAGCACCAAGACCTAAAACAACCCCTACATCGGCCACTTGACAAGTAACCTTAGCTTTTCCAAAGCTTCGAGGACTTCCTTCATCAATAATTCTTCTACTTAAGTAGGTTCCTATGTGGTTTCCTATGCAGCTGCACCAATTTTCTATAATCGTTTGTATTGTCTTGTCTCAGTGGAAGAAGTGGGTTCACTGTTAGAATCCTTCTTCCTTTGGTGCAGGGGCACCTAGTCAAATGTGGAAAATTTGGTCTAATGTTTGTTTTTTGTGGTTTAGTCATGGTTTTGGTTGTAATAAGGTCTATTTAGACCATTTTCAATGTAATGAGCCATATAGGGTCGGTGTGAAGTCAAGTTGTCAAATTTTGGTAAAAGTTGCAAAAGTTGCTTGAGCAACTTTGCATTTTTGTCTTGTTTGGGAAGGTGAACGGTCATTGGATTTGAAAGGTGGTTGAAACCATTTTTTTTGGTGGTAAAATGTTAAATAGGCCTTGATAACTTTGAGGAAAGTTTATGGTTGAATATTTCAATAATCAAACAATAATAGAACTCCATTTTACTGCAATTTTCTTTGGTTTCTTGCTGCTACAACACATTGTGCGACCCTGTACAACCTAAAAATGAAATGAATTGTATTTGAATTGTTAGAGGAATGAACTAGCTACATTTTTGTTTTGGTTTCATAAATTTTCATCAAGTTTGAAACAAGTTTGAGTCATTTTTCTGAAAATAGGTTGAAAACCCTGGTTTTGAGGGTTTGAGAGAAAAAACATGGAATAAAAGACCCTTCCACCAGTGGAAATCTCTGCAAATTGGTGGAATGGGCTTAGTTAGGGTGATTTTCATTTTGATAGTGGTTATAGGTGCAAGGGATGGAGTTAGGGCCTTGTTTGTGCAAGCCCTAGCCTAATATCTCAATGTATTAGGCTTAAGTTGATAGGTAGAGGTAGGGTTTTGATGTTAGAAGATTGGGAAGTGTTACCAACTAATAAAATTCATTGATTTAGACCCCATATGATCTGTGAAGAGCACTAGAATGAATTTTTGTGGTTTGGGGATTGAATTCCACAAGGTTTCTTTGAGAAACAAGCCTAATTAGGCCTTGTAGTAGCATAGCAATCAATTTGAGTGGGTGTTGTTACAAAACAACCCTATCTCCAATTTGGATATGTCAAATAAGGGCATAAAGGGTGTCTTGAATGGTGACTGGTTGTTGGGTTTGAGGACTGCTCAGAAAAATATGCTCAAAATTCACTGTTTCATATGCTACTAGGAGTTGAAGGTGTCTATGAAGCAAACCCTCATGTTTTAGGTTCTAGACTTGAATTGATTTGTTTTTGAGTTTTTTATTGACACTCCACCCTGCTCTACATCAAATTGGTATTAGAGCATAGGTTTTGGTCATTTGAGGAAAATTTGTAATTTGAAGGAAACAAGATGCCTCCAAAGGGAAGTGTAGTCATCGCTAGGGAAATAAAATTGATGAAGGAGTCTTAGGAAGCTCTTTTAGCCAAACTTGAAAAACTTGAAACAAACCAAAGAAGAGGTAAGGCCACTACAAATGAGAGTGACTAAGAGGAAGAGCAAGAGGGTGAGAATGAAAACCATCAAGGATGATCCCATGAGCAAGAGTTGGATCCTAAAGAGATGAGGATGGTTAAGATGTTGAAGGCTATAAAATGAGACACTCCTAAGGTGAAGATGGATTTTCCAATGTATGGAGGAAAGTTAGATAGTGAATAAGTGATAGGTTGGATTGATGCACTTGACAACTATTTTGAATATGAAGAGGTAGTAGCTAACCAAAGGGTGAATTTTTCCAAAACAATGTTGAAAGGCCATGTCCTAACCTAGTGGAATTATGTGCAAGAAGAGAGAGTGAAGAAGAAAAAAATAAAAAATCAATTCATGGGATAGAATGGTGTCCAAAACTAAGAGTCAATTCTTGCCCGGTGACCATGGAATTCAAACATTCAGGAAATTGCAAAAACTCAAACAAAAAGAAATGGATTTCTTGGCTTATACAAAGGAGTTTCATAAATTGAGAATTAGAGAAGGTCATGTGGAGGATGAAGTTGAGAATATAGCAAGGTATATAAATGGGTTAAGGTTCAATATCCAAGATGAATTGAGTCTTGCCACCCCTAGAACGGTGGAAGAGTGCTTTCAATTGGTTGTTAGGGTAGAAGAGATGTTGAAAAGAAGGAAGGAAAAACAAAGTAGAGGCCAAGGAAATAAATTTAGGGGTAGAGGAACACTTGGAGGAAGAGGACAATCACAAAAAGCACAAGGTGAGACAAGTGGTAATCAAGAGCAAGGCTCATAATCAAGAGGTGGTTTCAGAGGTAGGAGATTTAATAGTAGAGGTAGATTTGGAGGACAAGGTAGATGGTCAAATACCTTCTCTGGAAGATGCTATCAGTGCAATCAGTTTGGCCATCAAGCATGGAAATTCTCAGAGAAACAACCTTCTACATCACATGGTAGTGAAAGGAGAACACAATTGGTGCAAGAGGAATATTGGGAGAGTGTCAAATCTCCTTCTCAACATGCTACTCCATAAATAGGAGAGTCTCTGATGTTGAGGAGAACACTAATCAAAGTTCCTATGGGGAAAGATCCTCCACAAAGAAAATTACTATTTAGATCAACCTGAAAGTCTTAAGGTAAGGTGTGCAAAGTAGTTGTTGATTCTGGTTCAACATATAATTTGGTTTCTTTAGAGATGGTTGAAAAGTTAAAGATGAAAATAATCCCACACCCCACACCTTACAAGGTATCTTTGCTAAATAAGGGTCAACAAGTCCTAGTGAATGAGAAAACATAGGTTGAATTCAATATTGGGGGGTATAAAGACAAGATATTATGTGACATCATCCCAATGGATGTTTGTCATCTACTATTAGGAAGACCCTGGCAGTATGATAGAAAAGAAAAACATGATGGACAAAAAAATACATATGTGATTGAAAAGGATGGAGTTTCATTTACCCTCACCCCTTTTCAAGATGAAAATGTAGACACACAAGTTGGGGCATGTGTTATGTTGGTTGGGGAAAAAGAATTCTTGAAAGCTATGTGTTATGCCTTGCATAACCACCCCATCTTTTACCTTGGTCAAAATGGGCCCCCCTTGTTGTTTTTATCTTTTTGTTGTTTTCAAAATAAATTTTGGAGTCATTTGCTTCCAACACTTTATTTTCTTTTGTTTAAGAGACTGTCGGAATCGGAGCCGGAACCAAATCGGGTTTTAAAACTTGAAACAAAGCTCGTTTCGGGCCCCATCCCGACAGTCTTACTTTTTGATCTTTTGTTTTATCTTTATCGGAGCCAGAGCCAGAGTGGGTGTTAAGTTGGTATTTGATGAAAATTGCAAAATCTGAATTCATTTCCGCCTCCGCCTGCGCTTTTTCAACTTTTTGTTTTAGTCTAAGTCCTTGTTTAAGTTTTATTATGTCAGTCTTTTGTTTTACTTTTTGGTGTTTGGTTTCATTTTCTATTTTATCGACAGAACCGGAACCGGAACCGGAACAAAGCTAAGAAATTTCTTAAGTTTTTGAATCAGTTTCCTTTTCGACTACGCCCCCGCCATTTTTGGGTCGTTGACTTTTTGACTGAAGTTACACTACGAAGAAGTGTTTGTTCTCTTTCAGTTCTGACTCCGCCTAATTGCATTTAATGCATTAATGACAACTGCTGGTGTAGGTAAGAACTCTGATTTTACCGTCATTAAGGTTTAAACGTATTATTATTATCATTGTTAAGAGATTAAAGAGCAAGGAAGAGTAGCGGCGAAGTTCATTTGAGAAAATCGATTGAACGAGGAGAAGATTCTTGCTTGCGAATTGGTTCAGAAGGTTAGCTGGGTTCTTTTGTGTTCGAGGTAGGGTTTCTTATCATTGTTGTTTCTCGTTTATTTACTGTTGCATTTTTTGTGTTTGCTCGTGCTTTGAATCATTTTGTTTTAACGAAATTTGTGGTTCTTAGTAAGTTTGTTTGTGTAAGTTGTTGCTTTATTTTGTTTGTCTAGTCATGTTCTTCATTTGTTTTGTTTTTGATTCTTTGTGTTTTAGGGCACGATCGCTTTCATGTTTTAGTCGTGATCGCGTCGTGCTATTTTGATTTGCAGTAAGTTAGATTAAATTTAGGTTTTAAATGGTGTTAGTTGGATTAGGGATTTATAGTGAGATAGATTAATGATTTACAATGAGTTAGGGTTAATTGAATCTCGTTTGTACTTAGGGTTTTGTCGCGCATTCAGTCTGGTAAAATAGGAAGAGTTAAATTGTTCCCTAGTTTTTGTGTTGTGTTTTCTAGATTAGGGTTTCGTGTGTTTCTATGATCACATTTAAATGATTAAGATATGATGCCCTAACATACAGTCATTCCCTAGGGTCATATGAGTATTGTGTGTTTAAAGCCCCTTTTAATTTAAAACAACCTTGGTTTTAATCATGGAGTTGTGTGTTAAATCAATGAAATCTTTGATGACGTCATGGTCAACCTAGGCGGAGACGGGATCAGAATCGATCTTGAACTTGAGAATTATGTTTTGCAAAAGGTATCGATTTCATTTCCATCCCGTGTCCGGCTCCGCATATAATGAGAAGTCTTATTTCGAAATAACGATAACCTAGACAGAAGCAGAGGTGGAATGGAAATAGAGTATGAAAATATAAAAATTTGAAGAAAAACCAAATTCGTTTTTCATTCCGATCCCGGTTCCGATCACCTTCCTGATCCCGACTCCAAGCCCGTTCATTGTTAGTGAAATATCTATATTGGTTTTGGCTCCGAGTCTAGAAGTGTTGTAAAAGAGACTGTTTTAGATTGTGTTTCTACCTGGTTCTGCCTCCAGTGCATATATGAAAGGTATGGTTTTTAAAACATGTTTTATGATGATATTTAAAGATCTAATTAGAGGTTTTGCTTGCAGGAAAGTTGAAGGATGTCAGGAACATCAGGGGAAGCTGCTCGAAAGAACCAGCCTACAGGAACATCAAAGGCAACGCCTAAACCAAAGAAGATCAAGCTTGAACAACTACCTTATACCTTGAGGTATAATCATAGGAGTCCTGTGGTGAAGGTGAGCAAGGTGGAATCTGACTGGTCAGACATCACTGATACAAACTTGGGCTAGTACAACTTTGAGGAGCTATATGCAGACACCTTTGCGGATCGAGAAGATCTAACAGGAAGAACGCAAAGAATTCTTGATTCTGGTTTAGCCCATATTACTGTATTTCCTTTGTCAATCCAATGCCCAGAATTGATCTTAACAGCTGCAAGTGCCTACAATCCTGTTACCAGACAATGCATGGATTCTCAGAACAATGTGATCATTGATCTTACCCCTCAAGCATTGCAAAGTATATTCAATGTCCTGGATCCTAAGAACTTGGTGCAGTTGGAAGAGGCAGAGGCCTTGGAGAAATATAGTCAGTATAAGGACTCCAATAAATCTCATTTGAACAAGAAGTGGTTGAAGGCAGAAAAGAAATCTTTAAGCAAGCTTGCAGACCAGCCAAAGAGGGCAGATTTCTACAAAGAGGTATCAGATATAATTATGATGTTGTCTAGAGTTTTTGGGAAGAGAGATACATTTCGGTTCAAGGAGTGGATGTTTCCTTTCATCTAGATAATTTTAAATGGAAAACAACAGTTTGATTGGCCTATGATCGTATCAAATGCTATCCATAATCAACTGGGTAACATTAGAGAGACTAAGTGTTTCTTTATGACTTCTTACCTTGTATATGCAGCAACAAGATTGGGGATTTTCGCAGGTTTGAACAGAGTGGGCATAATGGGAGCCTTGGATGGACAGAAGAAGGTATGGGAGCACTATGACCAATTGTCTCTTCAGGTTGCTGAGACTCATTTTAGGAGAGTTAATGATGCATTTATATATGTGGTCATCAACCAATTGAATGGAGATGCAAGGTACCGATTGAGTCAAGAAGCCATGGCATTCATTGCTAAATGAGGATGTTGGTACATTCAATACCCCAAATTCACATATTTCAGGTTAGCTGGTTTTGAAGGCCATCCACATTTTCTTCCAAGGTGCTGCAATAACAGGATAGTGCTAATGGAGTTTGTGCATCAAGCTCTTGGAGTTAATGCTCGGTTTGGGATCAAACATAAAATCGGATGTCATAAGTGTCCCATGAAGTTTGGTGAATATAGTTGTCAACACTTGGTAGGAGCAAAGGTGGTTTGTAATGAGTTGATACAATTGAAGTTGGGTTTATACACAACTCATAAGTATTTCGATCCAAAGGGTAAGATGTATTCCTTGTTGCCTTCGGTGTTTACCAGACATTTCAATTTGCTAGAAGACTTCTGGAGTGATCGGCAAGATGAGTATGATCTAAGAAAGAAGAATTATGAAAGGCTATCTGTCTCACTCATGTCAGAGCTTGGTGTTAAAGAAAATATTCTTGACACATTGGTGGATGATGGAATTGTATTGGATCCATCCTATGAAGCTTTGAACATTGGCACCAAGAGTCTGGATCCAATTGACTGGGACAGTGAAGAAACTATTGATATTAAGCAAATTGGAAGGATAGTGTTGGATAGGAGTGTGCAATGGTTAGTGCTGAGAACCTAGACTCCTCAAGGAATAGCTGCTAAAAGGGGTAAGGGATACAAAAGGATCAAAAGGAAGACACCTCCTAAAGAGCCTTTGGAGTTCTTTCCCCCAGATATTAATGAGATAGAACTTGAAGCAGTAGGAGATGAAGAGGAAACACAAGAAGGGGATGTTCCAGTAGGATCTGTTGTTTCAACACCTACATTAGGTGAGTCTTCCACACAAATCCCACTTACAAAACAACAAAGAGGAGAAGTTCAAGATGGAGCTCTTCATAGCATGGCTGAAATGGCCAAGGGAAAAGAAGTGGAGAGGGAGGTTCATGAGGTTGGAACAGATTCAAATGAAACTGAGTCAGAGAAAGATATGCAAGAAAACATGCCTCTAGAGGAGGATATTGAGCAGATTTTGACACAGGAAGATCAATGGAAGTTGTTTGAGGATGCAAAAAGAAATTTTGATGCAAAGGCGACAATGGAGAAACAAAAGGAAATTGATGCTAAGGTACAAGTTGATGCTATACTTCACCAGCAACAATTAAAAACTAGACAAAGTAAAGCTAAGGCAGCAGCTAATGAAGTGGAGAAACAAAGAAGACAACAAGAACATGAACTCAAGGTCAAAGAAGAGAATGACAAGTTGGAGCTAATACAGAAGATTCATGACCTTGAGGAAGAAAAGGCAAGGAACTAGAGGGAAAGAGAAATCTCGGTTGCCAAGCTAAAACTTGTAGAGGAAGCTCGACAAAAAGAAGAAGTAGAAAGATTAAGAAAGGAAAAGGATGTTGAAGAGTTGGTTAAGAAGCAGCAAGAAGAAGAAGCAAAGGCATAAAAGCTTAAGGATTTGAAGGCAGAAAGATTAGAAAGTGAAAGACTAGAGGTTTTAGAAAAAGAGAAACTAGAAAAAGAAGCTCTAGAGAGGGAAAAATTAGAAAAAGAGAAACTAGAAAAAGAAGCTCTAGAGAGGGAAAAATTAGAAAAAGAAAGGTTGGAAAAAGAAAAAGTGGAGAGAGATCAGTTGGAGGAAGAGAGCCTGAGGAAAGAAGAGGAAGATAAGAAAAGGCAAGAACAGAAAGATAGGGAAGAGGGTGAAAGGCTTGTGCAGATGCATATACTGCAAGAACAACAAGAAAAATCAAGGGTTGACTCTCAACCTCAGGTAAATATGCAGCCACCTTCTACCATTACTTCCTCTTCCTCTATGATGACTACTGCTCCAAGTGCTCTTACTTGGCTAAAACTGGACCTACAGAAGAGGGCAGTAACCCCTTCACAACCTCTCAATTGGGAGGATATGATGAAAGGAATTGAGCAGGAGAGGCCTAAAAAGAAGGCCAAGATTCTACATTCTACCCGACTCACAGATAAAGGAGAGATTGTTGCTGAATGTGCCATGCCAATGATAGAAAAGGAGGTAGCGGACATGTAGCTAATAGATTATCAATTGAGTATTGTCAATTTGGGAAGGCCCACTAGAAATCAGTAGATGAACTTAATTGATGTGGTGGCTTCAACAACTAAATCAAGAATGATAAAGGACAAACAGAAGAAAGATGAGTTGAAGGCTCAGTTGGATCAATTACATTCATTTTTGAAAAGTGTCTCCTCTTCGAGATCACAACAGGTAACGGCCATTGAGACTCCTATTTTGTTAAGCAAAAAGGAGGTAGATGATTTGGTGCAGGTAAGAGGTAAAGCGGAGATGGTAGACAAATGGATAGACAAGTTGAATCGGGAAGTAGGTGAAGTTTTGGTTGAGGGTTTTGAAGTTTACAAAGGCACTGAGGAATTGATAAGAGAAATGCACCAATACTTTGAAGCATCAGAGAAACAAGAAGAGGAGTATAAAGAGTATAGTCAGAAATTGGAGAAAGTTAATACATTGCCTTTGACTACTCTTCTTGAACAGTCCATACTTGAGGAGGAAAATAAAGATTTTGTTGGAAAAACCTCTTGTATACTTCAATTCAGAGCAAATTTCTTGTGTAAACATAGGAATGAGGTTCAAGAGGCTGTTAATAATTTGACTGAATAGTTTGAGGAGCTGGAAGGAGTCATTGCTATCATTGTAGATGTAAATGTATTAACAAAGGAAGGCATGCCTTTTAGTCAAATAAAAGAGAAATGGGATGAAAGACTTAGAGGACTCATGCAGAAAGAAGATGATGGAGAGGATTTGATGATAGATTGACTAATGGATGTAAAAGAAGAAATAAAAGCTGCTAGAAGAGAGTCGACAAAGATGAAAGGTATGAGGGAGTTTGCTGCAGAAAAATTGGATCGAATCAAATTTGAAGATAGTTGGGTTGATGGGCCAGAATTAGATACATTACAGCAAGTCTTCGCCAGTTATGATGAGTTCATTACAGATCCAGCTTCACATGCATAAATCTTCTGCATGCATGACTTTCTTCTTCTTTGCATGTTGCATGCAGCACTGATAGTTGAAGCGCATGACCTTATTTCTCTTCTATTTTTCTTTTCTCTAGTTGAACTGAATGTCTAATGTAAGAACTCAAGATCAAATCGATATGAGTTTCCAAGAAAGTTTTTGTTCCTAAAAGGGTGGGTGACTTAAAATAGAAGTGGAGTTCGAACTTTGTATAATCTATAAATACCCTGTGGGTATCATATTGTAAGGGTCGGCTAATTGAGAATAGAATTGGCTTACCTAAGATTAGGAGATAGAATATTGTAGTGATTATAGAGATACATTGTACTTGATCTTTTTACAGTTAATAGAATTACAGGTTTTACGCAATATGGAGTTAGAATTGAGTTGTTTTATTTGATAAGGCTGATAAGTTATAATCTATCTGAATGCCAGTGATTGTGCTGAAGCATGATAGTTTCTTATGTGATGAAAGTCATTAGAAGAAACCAGATTTAAGGATTATCTTGTTAGATTATCATTGAATTAAATTTATTGAAGTTTGTTGATCTATAATCTTGATGATGAATGAATGTGTGTTGTTTTGAAATCCTTGAAGTATTTGTGATGTGTAATTGTGAAGTTAATTAAGCACCTAAAATGTATACAATGGTATAGATTATTCTATAGATTGTGTCATCTTATGGTTTTCTTGATCTGATTGGAAAAACATTCATTGTTGAAGATATATGTCCGGATGCTAGATAAGTTTTGTTCATTTTACTGGTTTACCCTATGATCCATCTTTTTCTTTTATTTGAAACCCCATTGATTTACTAAAAATAGTTTGGTAAAATGAGTCATTACTTGAATCTTTTGTTACCAGTATAGGCCCCTTGAATATTACAGTTGCATGAACCAATTGAGTGACACCAGACAGTTGAGAACCAACTACCAGGACCTTGGGAGTTAGGCTACTATATGTTGTCTTTCTTTTTCAGGAGAAATATAGTAGAAATATTATGTTTTAACGTTGTTTGTGTCATTTTCACCATCAACACTATGAAAGAAGAAGGTGGACAAGGGTATGTAATTATAATCAGATCTAAATCTATTATGACATTAGCCAAGGTTGAAAATGTGTCTAAGGAAGTCCAAGCCTTGTTGAACAAGCACCAAGATATTGTTGTAGATGAGCTTCCTAGTTCTTTACCACCTATAAGGGATGTGAGCCACCGCATAGAATTTATAATAGGAGAAAACCTACCCAATAAAGTCGCATATAAGATGACTCCTCAACAAAATGAAGAGATTAGGAAACAAATTCAATAGTTGCTTGACAAAGGCCTCATAAGAGAAAGCTTAAGCCCATGTGTTGTTCCTACTATATTAGCACCTAAAAAAGGTGGAGATTGGAGAATGTTCACCAATTCAAGGGAAATTAACAAGATAACTATAAGGTATAGGTTTCCCATACCAAGAATGGAGGATTTGATGGACTGTTTAGGAGGGGCTTGTTACTTTTCAAAGATTGACCTTAAAAGTGGCTACCACCAAATCAGGATAAGAGAAGGGGATGAGTGGAAAACTACCTTTAAAACTAATGAGGGGTTGTATGAATGGCTTGTTATGCCATTTGGAATTTCAAATGCATCAAGTGCTTTCATGAGATTAATGAATGAAGTTTTGAAGCCTTTCATAGGTAATTTTTTAGTTGTATAATTGGATGATATTCTTGTGTTTAGTAAGACTAAATAGGAACACTTGCAACATTTGGACATGGTGTTGAAGAGGTTGAATGAAGAAAAGTTGATGATCAATTTGAAGAAGTGTGAATTCATAAAAGAGGAGTTGGTTTATCTTGGATTTGTGATCTCAAAAGGTACTTTGAAGATGGACCCCAACAAGATAGAAGCAATTCTCAATTGACCTACTCCAACTTCAGTCAATGAGGTAAAAAAATTATGTGGCCTAGATAGCTTTTACAAGAAATTTGTGAAGAAATTCAATCATATTTGCTCTCCAATTATTGATACAATCAAAGGGGATAAAAGGAAAAGGTTTGTGTGGTCTGATGAGGTAGAAAAAAGATTCCAATTTTTGAAACAAAAGATAGCACAACGACCCATCTTAGCATTGTTTGATTTCAATAAGGTGTTCACAATTGAATGTGACGCAAGTGGGTATGCAATTGGGGAAGTCTTGATCCAAGAGGGTAGACTTGTAGTATTTTTTCAATGAGAATCTCAATGAGGCCAAGAATAATTATTCTTCTTATGACTTGGAACTGTACTCCATGGTGCAATCATTGAAAAATTGGAGACACTATCTCCTTCTTAAAGAGTTTATTATTTTTACTAACAATTATGCTTTGAGTTTCTTAAACATCCAAGATAAACTCATCCATATACACGTGAAGTGGGTGGAGTACCTCCAAAGCTTCACCTTTACCATAAAACACAAAAACGGGCAGTCAAACAAGGTGGAAAATTATTTGAGTAGAAGATAAATGTTGGTTCAATAAATTCAACTCCAAAGTGTAGGTATTGATGCTTTGAAAGGTATGTACGAAGGAGATGATGATTTCAAGGATGTTTATACTATTTGTAATCAATTCAATGGCATTTTCCATGAAGAATATTTTGATTTCTTGATACAAGATGGCTTATTGTTTAAGGGTGCTCAATTATGTATTCCTAAATGCTCTATGAGGACTAATCTGATTAAACAGAAGCATTGTGGAAGCTTAGGGGGTTAATTTGGAGTAGGTAAGAAGGTATTATCATTGGCCAAAGATGTAAAGTGATATCAGAAAGTTTGTTGAAAATTGTGTTGTTTGTCAAAGGGCCAAGGGTTGTAGTACAAATTCAAGTCTTTACCATCCATTTCCAATCCCAAATAAGCTATGGGAATCCATCAGCATGGATTTTGTGTTGGGGTTTCCCAAAACTCAGAGAGGCTTTGATAGTGTATTTTTTGTAGACCATTTTAGCAAAATGGCTCATTTTATACCATGTAAATGCACAAGTGATGCCTCATACATTGCAGGGTTGTTTTTTAAGGAGGTTGTTAGGATTCATGGCTTACCATTGGCAATTGTCTCAAATAGGGACAATAAATTTGTGGGTCACTTTTGGAGAACCCTTTGAAAGAAGTTGGGAAAAAAATTAAACTTTAGCTCTGCCTATCATCCCCAAACTGATGGGAAAACTGAAGTTGTCAATAGGAATCTTGGAAACCTTCTCAGATGTTTGTAAAAAGAGAACTCAACACAATTGGACTTGGTTCTTCTGCAAGCTGATTTTGTATATAATGACTCTGTCAATAGAAGTGTTGGGAAGAGTCCATTTGAAATTGTCTATGGATTGAAGCCAAGGGGAGTGTTTGAGCTCAAAGATTTGAGTGGTATAGAGAGGAGTGTTGAAGGAGAAGAGTTTGTAGTGGAAATGAAATACATACATCAACAAGTTAAGTAAAACCTTCAAAAGAGTGTGGACAAGTACAAGCAATATGCAGACTTGAAAAGAAGAGAAGTTCAATTTAAAGTGGGAGACTTGGTATTGGATCATTTAAGGAAGGAAAGGCTACCAAAAGGGAAATATTCAAAGCTACAGATGAAGAAGATTGGTCCATGTAGGGTGGTCCAAAAATTTGGAGCAAATTCTTATGAGATATAACTCCCTCCTAGAGTTGTTATCTCTCCAGTTTTTAATGTTTATGACCTATATCCTTGTAAAGGATCTATGTTTTCAGGTGAAGATGTAGGTACACCAGGAGTTACAAATGAAGATTGGGTCAAGGACTTACCACCAATTCAACCATTGAAGCTTGAAAGCATCTTGGATACCAAAGAGGCTAAAAGAACCAAGCATAAGGTGTATAATGAATACCTAGTGAAATGGAAAGGTCTCCCTAATGAAGATGCAACATGGATGACTGAAGAAGACATCAAAAATCATGGAACAATAGTTTAAGATCTGATCTCAAGTGGAACTTGAGCTTTTATTCTCCCAAGGTGTATGGTGCAGGGGCACCTAGTCAAATGTGGAAAATTTGGTCTAATGTTGGTTTTTTGTGGTTTAGTCATGGTTTTGGTTGTAATAAGGTCTATTTATACCATTTTCAATGTAATGAGTCATATAGGGTTGATGTGAAGTCAATTTTTCAAGTTTTGGTAAAAGTTGCAAAAGTTGCTTGAGAAACTTTGAATTTTTGTCTTGTCTTGGAAGGTGAACGGTCATTGGATTTGAAAGGTGGTTGAAACCAATTTTTGGTGGGAACATGTTAAATAGGCCTTGAGGACTTTGAGGCAAGTTTTTGGTTGAATATTTCAATAATCAAACAATAATAGAACTCCATTTTATTATAATTTTCTTTGGTTTCTTGTTGCTACAACACGTTGTACGATCCTGTACAACCTACAAATAAAATTAATTGTATTTGACTTGTTAGAGGAATGAACTAGCTACATTTTTGTTTTGATGTCATAACTTTTCATTAATTTTGAAGCAAGTTTGAGGAATTTTTTTGAAAATAGGTTGAAAACCTTAGCTTTGAGGGTTTGAGAGAAAAAACATAGAATAAAAGACCCTTCCACCAGAGGAAATCTCTGCAAATCGGTGGAATGGGAGTAGTTAGGGTGATTTCAATTTCAATAGTGGTTGTAGGTATAGGTTATGGAGTTAGGGCCATGTTTGTGCAAGCCCTAACCTAATATCTCAATGTATTAGGCTTAAGTTGATAGGTAGAGGTAGGGTTTTGATGTTAGAAGATTGGGAAGTATTACCAATTGATAAAAGTCATTGATTCAAACCCCATATGAACTATGAAGAGCACTAGAATAAATTTTGGTGGTTTGTGGATTGAATTCCACAAGGTTTCTTTGAGAAACAAGCCTAATTAGGCCTTGTAGCAACGTAGTAGTCAATTTTAGTGGGTGTTGTTACAAAACAACCCTATGTCCAATTTGGATATGTGAAATAAGGGAATAAAGGGTTTCTTGAATGGTGACTGGTTGTTGGGTTTGAGGACTGCTCAGAAGAATATGCTCAAAATTCACTATTTCATATGCTACTAGGGGTTGAAGGTGTCTATGAAGGAAACCCTCATGGTTTGGGTTCTAGACTTGAATTGATTGTTTTTTTGAGTTTTTTATTGACACTCCACCCTACTCTACATCATCCTTGTAGCCTTAACTCTTAGTTTCTTTAGATGAAGTTTAATCCATTTTATGCTTCTATCTACCACTACCTATGACACTTTATGAATATTAGTTTCCTATTTTCCCATCCAATTGATTGGCTCCAAATCTTGGGTGGCCACTTTATCCATTTCATAGCAGGGATCAAGAGTAATCCCATCATCAATGGTTCCTTCTAGTATATCCTTTTCAACCTCAAAATCCTTCATTTGGGGAATTATCAATCTTTCATATCCCCTTTTCCTTACTTCAAATTGATCTTGTAGGTTGGCCCAAAAGTCCTCCAAAAGTGGTTGATGATGGGGAAATTGTGAAGCATATATACCATACATTTTATTTTTAGGATCAAAATCCTTCCTAGATGTATGATGTTTGAGATTCATGGAATGAAAATCCTCTTTAGTTGTCTTAGATGCTATGGAAGAGGAACAATAATAAAATCCCAATTGCATTGGGAATGAGTGGCAACCAGCCTTGTGTTGTGCAAAAAATTTGGCATTGACCTCGGCTACTTGACAAGAAAACTCCATTAAAACCCACCTATCACAACAAAACCTTGGTAATTTGAAAGGGTTCCATGTTGGATGTTGTGGTTGTGTTGCTGATATATTGTTGTCATTGATGTCAACACTATTAGCATTTTAATCTACTTAAGGTTGTATATGTCAAGGAGATTGAGAAAATTGTAATGAGTATAGTACAAGCAGCCAGTGGAGTTGAGAAGTTTAGAATGTTGGAAAGCTTTCTGTGTTGAAGCTCTGAAGGTGCACTTCAAAGGGTTTGTTATTGAACCTTTCTAGTATGTTGTCTGAAAGTTTTAGAGGTGCGCATAAAGTTTTGTGGAAGTTATGAAGATTTGTGTGCCTATAGTTATTCAGTTTCTATAGATGGTGTTCTTGGTCAAAGTGGATGAAATTATGGTAGTCTCATGTTTTTCACATGTACCTATGATGTTCATGGATGAGTCTAGATTGTACTCTATCCTTACTCTATGTCCATAGTGATTGGAGTGTTCGTGATCGGAGATTTTTCTAATATGTGCCTGAGTGTTCATGTTCTTGGCTGACATTGTGGTGTTAGCATGTTGCGGGTCCATGAGGATTAATATTTTATTGTTTGGAATGTTTGGAGATGTTTGTTTGGGTCCTCACTATGTTATGAATGAATTGTGTTGGTACACATTAAAATTTATTCATGTATCAAGGCCAACAGTTGTAATTTATTCTTTATTTGTGGCCAACTGAATAGTGGATGCAAATCCATGTAGCGGATATATATACAAGATTGTTTTCCTCATTTATGAGAAGTGCTCAAGTGTACAAGTGATGTACAAGTGAAAATAAAGGTTAGATCATTTAGAGCAGAGTGTGGAAGATTTTGAAGAATTTTTTAGCGCCTAAATGGAACTATAATCAGGCTTTTGTAGAAGCTATTTTCTCAGTTCAAATTCATCAGATGGATTTAATCTGATTACTGTATGTAAGGTAGTGAGCCTTCCCTTTGAGCAGTGTGCTCTAGGAAATGTGCTTGAATGCAAGTGCATTCTCTTTTTATTATTCATTACACTTCTAACAAGGTATAATATTGTGGACTAACATCCACAGTGGTTTTTCCCCTAACAGGGTTTCCACATATAAAAACTTGATGTTCATGTGTCTCTAATGTGTTGTTCTTATGCTTGCACTGTTAATTATCAGATCTATGATATAAGGATTGGTTAATGTTGTATAATTTTGATTTTGGTGACAACTGATTCACCCCCCCTTCTCAGTTGTCTATCCTTTTTTTTCCAACAATTGGTATCAGAGCTAGTTCCTTTCAAAGAAGCTTAACAACTTGAGGTGATCCGATATGACATCGTTTAAGAAGGATAGTCATAGATTCGATGGTACAAACTACTCTCTATGGAAAGTTAGGATGTAATGTCATTTGAGGTGCATTGGTGAACCTTTCTAGCAGATGACACAAATTGCATATAATATTCCTCTGAATGGTCCCCTCCTCTGAAAATGAGATCAAGCAAGCAAAAACTATTACCAGGTCAATAGAAACACTGGTGAGTGCTTTGACAGATTTGGAAATGACAAATGTGATGGGATTGAAGACTGCATACCAGATTTTGAAAAATTTGGAAACATTGTATGAAGGAGATGCACTAGTGAAAAATGCTAAGGTACAAAGTCTAAAAGGAAAATGGGAGAGCTTGAAGATGAGTGAAATGAGAACATCTTTTCCTTCTCGCATAAGATAAATGAATTGGTGATGGAAATTAGATGTGTCGATGGAACTATGAATGATGATGAAATTGTGGCTAAGATACTTAGATTTGTGCCCCCTTCCTACAAGAGAAAAGCTCATGCTATTGATGAACTCAGAACAGTGAAAAATATTACAAAATACATGTTGATTGTAAAACTTGTTGCATTTGAATTAAGTGAATTTGGTGAGTCTTCTCCTAAGACTGAATCTACTTTCAAGGCCACTATATCCAGGAAAAAGATATATGATTCAGGAGAGAGTTCCCAGAGAACATTCAGATATGAAGATTAGATGAAGTGGATTGAAGATGAAGAAAGGGAATTGGAAGAACTGGAAGCATTGATTGTGAAAAGAGAATCAAGAGGTCATAGTAAGTACAACGAAAATTTACCTATTAAATTATTTTCTTGCAGTAAGATAGGTCATTTTGCTTCTAGATGCCTTGAAAGAGTTTCAAAATATAAGCCCGAGAATACTAGATTCTAAAGAAAGTGATATTATGTTGAAGAAGGTGTAACCGATGAAGAATCTGACAAAGAAACTGGAAATGAAGATGAATGGGTATTTATTGCTATCAAAGAAACTGGTCAGGTGTCCACCAAATCTGCTAGTAATGTAAATGTTGAGAAAGCTCTCGCAACCAAAGTTGAAGAGAAAGATGAGTGGGTAATTGACAGCGGATGCTCACATCATATGAATGGTGAAAAAAGAAAATTTGTAAGCTTGGAAAACTATGATGGTGGTGTAGTGAGGTTCGGTGACAACACTTCTGGTGTGATTCGTGGTAGAGGCACTATTTCTTTTGGTGGTAAGCACAATATTGATGATGTTCTTTATGTAGAAGACCTAAAGAATAACTTGTTGAGTGTTGGAAAAATGGTATACAAAGGCTACAATCTGCAGTTCAAGAATGGTAAGTGCAAAATAACTGAAAGTTCAAGAAATATAATTGCTTCAGAAACAAAGACAAAAGGTAATATCTTTCATTTAAGTACTGCTATTCAAAGTTGTTTGATTGCTCAAATTGATGTAATTTAGTTATGGCATAGGAGGTTATGTCATGTGAACTTTGATAACATTGTCAAGATAAGTTCTACTCAAGCAGTCAGAGATTAACCTAAGTTAGTGAAGCCTACTAACACTATGTGCAAGGAATATCAAATAGGAAAACAAACAAGAAATTCCTTCCTGATCTAACAATACAACTCTAATGGAGTACTGGATTTGATACATATTGATCTATGTGGTCCTTCCATAATCAAAAGCCTACAAGGTGAAAGGTAATTTATGTTACTCATTGATGATTATTCTAGAATGATATGGGTCACTTTCTTGAGAGAAAAACATGAAGCATTAGAAAAGTTCAAAAAATTTAAAGTTGTGGCAGAGAATGAGACAAGTCAAAAGATCAAAAGTCTAAGACCAGACATAATGAATGTTGTGTGCATGGTTTCTATATTTCAAGCTGATCCTAAAGAGTCCCATGTGACTGCTATGAAAAGAATATTCAGATATCTGAAAGGGACAACTAATCTTGGTCTTTGGTATCCTAAGAATGATGATCTTACTCTAAGTGCTTTTACTGATGCTGATTGGGCAGGAGATGTAGATGTCAAGAAGAGTACCAGTGGTGGTGCATTCTTCTTAGGTAAGAAGTTGGTATCTTGGTTAAGCAAAAAGCAAAAATCAGTTTCATTATCTACTGCTGAGGCATAGTACATTGCAATTGCAAACAATTGTACCCAAGTATTATGGATGAAGAAAATTTTGAGAGATGTCAGAATTGAGTATGAAGAACCCATTTCTATATTATGTGACAATTCAAGTGCCATTAACATTTCTAAGAATCTAGTATTGCATTCAAAGACAAATCATATATCCATCAAGTATCACTTCTTGAGAGACAAAGTAAGTGACAAAGAAGTCAGACTGGAGTACATACCTACCAAAGAGAAAATTTCAGATATCTTTACAAAGCCATTTCCTAAGGATACTTTTGAGTACCTCAGAGGAAAGTTAGGGGTAATTTCCCCTCCTAATCAGAACTAAGATGTAGGTATTTGCATTAGTCTATGAATTCATTACTATATCATATTCTAGATTGATGTTGTGGTGACTTCTACTCAGGGAGAGTAGTCAGATGTTTTCAAAATTGAAATCAGAGCATATGTACCTTTGCTATTGATTTCAAAGGGGGAGAGAAGCAATGTGAAAAAATGGGAAAGAAGAGCAATGAAGGAAACAAAAAAAAAGTGCACAATCTCAGGGGGAGATTGTTGAAGAAGATTTAGTTGGGTTGATGGTATTATTTTTTGCATCATGTGTTTCCATCAATGCCAAAGGGGGAGATTGTTGGATGTTGTGGTTGTGTTGCTGATATATTGTTGTCATTGATGTCAACACTATTAGCATTTTAATCTGCTTAAGGTTGTATATGTTGAGGAGATTGAGAAAATTGTAATAAATATAGTACAGGCAACTAGTGGAGTTGGGAAGGCTAGAATGTTGGAAATATTTGTGTGTTGAAGCTTTGAAGGTGCGCTTCAAAGGGTTTGTTGTTGAACCTTTCTAGTATGTTTTCTAAAAGTTTCAAAGGTGCGCATAAAGTTTTGTGGAAGTTATGAAGATCTGTGTGCCTACAGTTATTCAGTTTTTGTAGATGGTGTTCTTGATCAAAGCAGATGAAATTATGGTAATCTCATGTGTTGCGCATGTACCTATTATTTTCATGGATGATTCTAGATCGTACTCTATCCTTGTTGTTCATCCGCAGTGATTGGAGTGTTCGTGATTGAATATTTTTCTTATATGTGCCCAAGTGTTTATGTTCTTAGCCGACATTGTGGTGTTAGCGTGTTGCGGATCCATGAGGATTAATATTTTATTATTTGGCATGTTTGGAGATGTTTGTTTGGGTCCTCACTATGTTGCAACTGACTTATGTTGGTACACATTGAAATTGATTCATGTATCAAGGCTGACAGTTGTAATTTATTCTTTATTTGTGGCCGACTGAATAGTGGATGCAAATTCGTGTAGCAGATATATATACAAGATTATTTTCCTTATTTATGAGAAGTGATCAAGTGTACAAGTGATGTACAAGTGTGAATAAAGGTCATATCATTCAAAGCAGAGTGTGGAAGAGTTCGAATAAGTTTTGAGCACCTAAATGGAACTTAATCAGGCTTTTGCATAAGCTATTTTCTTAGTTAAAATTCATCAGATGGATTTAATCTGATTACTGTATGTAAGGTAGTGAGCCTTCCCTTTGAGCAGTGTGCCTAAATGCAAGTGCATTCTCTTTTTATTCTTCATTATACTTCTAACAAGGTATAATCTTGTGGACTAACATCCACCATGGTTTTTCCCCTAATAGGTTTTCCACGTATAAAATCTTGGTGTTCATGTGTCTCTGATGTGTTGTTCTTATGCTTGCACTGTTAATTATCAGATCTGTGATATAAGGATTGGTTAATGTTGTATAAGTTTGATTTTGGTAACAACTAATTCACTCCCCCTCTCAATTGTCTATCCTTGTTTTGCCAACATTCCCATCATATCCAAACAATCTAAAATAAGTGGATCTAGGGTATTGGATAAACCAATATCCCCACTCTTCAATAAAATCCATTATTTCCCGAGATAGTCTGAAACCAACATCACCTATGAGTTGATTAATTATAACATATAAAAATGCATCATTAACTCTTTTAAAATGTTTATATGTTATCTTAAGCTCTAGTTTATCATAATAGTCCCAAACCTTTTTCTGATCTAGGCCTTCATCCATTGATCCTTTAGCAATTAAACCAAGAAACTGTCCCATCCTTGCACCACAATATATCACATATAAAGACATATAGAATGTCTTGGTTTCTATTACTTTTAATAGTTGATGATGGATGTTCTCTGAAATGATTTTCCCTAATCCAAATATTTTTTCCATCTAGAATTAGTCTAATAAATAGAAACATCCAATGCTCAAAGGTACAAGACTCTTCTTTTCCAAATACTCTTGCCAAAAGTGTAATCATATCACCAATGTCTTCAAAAAAATTACACCTGTTTGGCTTAGTTGGCATATTCTTTAGTGATTTCTTCTTTGTCTTGAGCCACCTTTTATTAATAAGTCTTTTGTTCCCATCCTCATTTGCTTCCCACTGTTCAAGTACCTCAGTTTCAGACATAATCTTGGGGTTAGGGTGAGGAGGAGAATAAAAAATTAGTCTAATCATTGTTGGGGTCAAATCAATGATCATATTGCCTTGGGAATCAATACATTGCCTTTGGGTTGGATTATAAGTTTTTGCAGTAGTTAAAATGAACTCAAGACATTGCACAACAATAGGGAAAGTAGCCATATGGGCTAACCCAGAGTCTACAATTCTCTTTTCCCTTGGGAAAGCATCTTTTGAAAAAGTGTCATCATAAAACTACTTCAAATCAATATGACCCACCAATGTATCTGTAATGTTCATGACATCTGAGTTGAATTTGGATGGTATTAGGGTTCCCTGGAACTTATACTTCATGGTAATGGGAACCTGCTATGGTTTCAGCCTTTTAGCCTTTTCCCCCTTTGATGTTCCTTCAGTGGGCACTACCTCCTCCAAATCATACATTTGTTTAATACCTGCAATACTTATCATTATCAAACAAAAAGGATAAAAGTGAGGAGAAGATTAGCACAATCATTCATATTAATCCCTGCTCATTCAAGAAAGATTTCCATTCTACAAATTAACTCAACATTTACGAGTTTCGGGTTTAAGATAGAACCAAGAACTTAACCATTCAAAGCATAATACTAAACTATGTCAAAAGTTGGGATTGGGTCTTGATTCAACACCTATACCTATAGTAAAGAGAAGGTTTCAATTTTGTTTCATGATCGGATCATGCAATGTGTTCAAAAATTGAGATCATGGCTTGACTAGATAGTGACACTTAACAAATGGCATCAATAAAGGGTTGTCTTTGAGTTTCGATCCCGATGGAACATCGAAAATCAAAATCGGGTTATGATTTGGAACCAAACCCAAAAGAGTGCATAATCTTGGGTAACATCGTGAGTTCCGATCTCAATCATAGTTCAAGATTCAGAATCGAGAAATGGTTTAAGACTGGACATCATAGGAGTGAACAAGTTCTGGTAACATCCTGAGTTCTGATTGCAATAAGATATCGGGTGTCAAAATCAGGATTTTGTTAAGAAATTGACCTTTGGTATGTGTAGCTAGGATAAGTTAACTCTAAGTTTTGATCCCGACGCTATGTCATAATTAATAACATTTTGTTTCCATAGTCCATGATAGATTGAACAAGAGATTCTGGATCAATTGTGTGCATATTTTACATCAACATTTTGAATCATACTCCATGATCCATCATCAAGATGAAAAGAAGATAGAGAGAGAAGTGAAAATGTGATAGAAGACTTAGGTAGAAATAGAAAAGAAGAGTTGTGATGCACGCAACCCAAAACTAAAAAGAAGCAAGAGGCTAAGCTAAACAAGATGGTGATAAAAAGAGATTTAAAAAATAATGTAAAAAGACAAAATAAATTACCAACCTAAATTATGAAAATGAAAATCTTAAAAATGAAAATCAAAAAACACATAAAAGGGACATGACAAAATAAATAATAAGGAAAAGAGAAAATTAATTAAAATAAAAACACACAATAAACATGAACCAACAAAGCAAGAAAGGCTAAGGGGACAAAAAGAAAAAATAAGCAAACAATAAAAAAGTTAAAATCAACTAATAAAATAATCAAAATAATTAAAAAATAGAATCAAGAAATATAAATAATAAGACTAAGATTAAGATGAAAAAGAAAGGAAAATAGAGAATTAAACACAAACAAAGAAAGGAGCAAAAAAGATGCAATAATGACAATCCCAACTAATAAATAATAAATCTAAGAGAAAGAAACCAAAAAATAATGAAACCAAAGACAATTAAAAATATCAAGCAGTGAAAAAGACAAAAAAATAGAATTCTAAATCAACAAAAGAGAACAAATTGAAGCAAATAAAAACAAAAAAGGAGATAAGAGTAAATAATTTTTTTTAATAGAAACAAGAAAGATAATAAGAGTTAAAAATAAACTAAAAAATTAACAAACAATATAAAAACTAAATGATAATAAAAACAAGAAAGGAGACAAGAGTAAATAATTTTTTTGAATAGAAACAAGAAAGATAATAAGAGTTAAAATTAAACTAAAAAATTAAAAAATAATATAAAAAACTAAATGATAATAAAAACCGAACAAAAGTAAGAAAAAGAGAGAAGCGGCAACAAGCAAAGGAAAATAAAGAAGAAAGGAGAAAGAATAAAAAAATTGTAAAATACCACCAAAACAATTAAATAAAGCAAAAAATGCAATAAAGAAAAGACAAAAAATATTAAACATAAAATACTAAAACCTTAAAAAAATAAAAAAATAAGAATATTAAAAAAGAAAAGGGCATAGAAAGGGAAAAAAAAACTAAAAATCACAAATAGAAATGGGCAACAAGAATAAAAATAGAAGAAATTAAAAATAACCATAAACATGATTAAGATATAAAAAGAAAATGATTATAGTGCAACAAGAGAGAACAAACCAAAAGAATTTCAAAATCAGAAACAAAATAAAATTATAAAACACCAAAGGAAAAGAAAAATAAGCAAAACAAACGAAATAATGAGAAAGAAACTAAGACAACACAACCAAACCTAATAATTAAATCACAATAAAAGAAAAGACCCAAGAAAATTCTAAAAACAAGAAAAAAAAATGAAACCAATTAATGATCAACACAAAATATAAATAAAATAAAAAGAAAGGGAACAAAAAAATATTAATAAAAACAACAGAGAGGAGACCTAATAAGAGGGAAGAGAAGGCAAGAAATGGAACAAGGAGAGCACGATAATTAGAAGACCTAGGAGAGGAAGAAGAGGAGAGGGAGAGAGATGGGCAAGAAAGGAGAGCAAAGGAAAGGAAAAGGAGGGAGGAGAGAAGAAAGGGTGAATGAGGGAAATAAAGAGGAGAGAAAGCAAAGACCGAACAAAGGGGATTATGGGTGACTAGGAGAGGGAATTTTGAGGCCATTTAATAGGGGTTTCCACAAGAAAATTAAAGCCCAACCTCCATCACGGTTAAGGTTGTAAGGGTGATTGTTGATTTCAATGGCCTCTAAGAGCTTCCTCTTGAAGAAGTTCTCTTCTTTGACCAGGATTTTGGTGTTTTCCAAGGCAATGTGATGCTTTGTTATAGAGGAGTATTCCTCTAGAGAATATTTTAAGACATGCTCATGTCTTATGTTAGCACAATGCTCTTTGATTCTTTTGTTGATGGAACGCCCTATTTCCCCTATGTAAGGGATGCCACAAGAACACATCACTTTATAGACACCAGAATTGAGGAAATGGTATAGGGGGTCTTTGGGGGAGGGGATGCAATTTTTGACATTGCACAAAGGTTTGAAGGTGTAATCGATACCCTTTTTAATGAGGATATTATCAATTTTATTGGAAATACCCTCAATGTAGGGGAGGGTAGCTAGAGGGAGGAACGGGGGCCCAGGGGTGTTGGGCTCGATGGTGAGCTTAGCTTTTCCTAGTTTGAAAGCCTTGTTAATTTTCTTCCTTTTGTAACCATTTAATGAGAACACATGGGTGAGGTGGGATAATTCTTGGTCAAGGTGTTCATTATCACAGATTACAAAAGCCCTATAAGCTAAGGTTTTTAGGACCCCAGCTTTTTGGCAAGGGTGATGGTGACAAGAAGAGTGGAGGTAAAGGTCAGTGTAGGTGGATTTGTGAAAGATAGAATGAGATAAACATCCATCGACTTTCTTGATGAGAAGAATTCCAAGGAAAGGAAGTTGGTTGTCGGTTTCAATTTCCTTGGTGAACGTAATGTGAGGAGATATGTTGTTTAAGTGAGAGTGGAATTCTTCAAGTTTCTCATGATCATGAGACCAACATATATTGGTGTCATCCACATAACATTTCCACCACTTGGGTTTGAGAGGGAATGAATGGAGGGATATATATTTAAAGTGCTCCATTTAAAGGTTGGCCACTATGGGAGAAAGAGGGGAATTCATAGCTACACCATCTACTTGTTCATAGATTACACATTAGAAGGAGAAAAAAGTGGAACAGAGACATAGCTCAACTAAGGATGCAATTTCAAAGATTTCCTTTTGCTTGATAAGCTCAATTGATTCATGTAGGGGAACTTTGGTAAAGAGGGAGACGAGATAGAAGCTAACAAGAATATCATTTTCATCTAGTTTCTTGTCTATGAAGTCCACAAAATGGGAAGAGTTCTTGACGAAGGAGCTAGATTTTCCAACAAGAGGGGAGATAAGCTTCGCAAGATGGGTGGCCAATCTGTAGGTGGGGGAATTAATAGTATTAACAATAGGTCTAAGGGGGGTACCAACTTTATGGATTTTTGGAACTCCATAGATATGAGTTCGGTTAGAAGTCAGAATTGAAGTGACACCAAATGATGGAACCTACAAGTATGTCAACGGTAGGGTGCCTATCTGAAATTTGATCCTGATAGTAACACAGGGATCGGATTTGGTACACAAATGGATATATTGTGAAAAATTTGAACATTTTAGAGTCATAACCCAAACTCTAATCTTGATGAATCATTGGGAGTCAGAATCGGGGAAAAAACAAGACCTAGACCTAGATGATGGTCTAAACATATGGTGCAGTTTTGAATCTCGATTCAAACATAGATTCGGGATTAGTATTGAAGCAATCAATAGATACGAAGGAAAAATAAATGTAACAATATCTAAAAATATGACTTCAAAATTTAGATTTGTTTAGTAATGACCAGACCTCAAAGGTTTATTAAATTTCAATTATATCTAACCCAGTAGTTTGGAAAACCCTAGATAAGTCAGGGAACGATGGGAACAAAAAACCCTACAAGTAAAATATGAAACAAAAATAGGGAAAACCCAAAACAAAACAAGGAAAAACAAACCAAAGGGTTCTAGAACTAATAAAAACGCACCAAAAGGGTACGAAGAAAACCCAAAAATAAACCGTAAGAATGAGCAAAAAAATAACCAAGAAAAAAAAAAACGTGAACAACGAATAAAACAAATACAAGAAAACTGAAATCAAAAGGAAAACATAGGAAAATTTACCTACCTCCAAACAGAACCAAAAATCTAACAGCAAGGCAAAAAATCCATGCGCTACCTCAAGCCCTAACTCTCGGTGCCGCTCTGGTTCATTCCATCAACTATACAAGCCAAAATGAATGAAAACCGACAAGCGACGGGAATAAAAACTCGCTCGCACATTTGAAAAAGTGTCCATAAATGTAGGTTGGTTAGGTCTCAAGATCAAGGAGGTGGTCATAAATGCACCATCAAATAAATGAAGTCAAGCGGGAGTCAGGATCGGATCATGACACAACACCGAACTTTCGATAAATGCAAAGTTCAAGCAAAGGTCTAAAATCCAAATCTCGATAGACAAAAGAAAAATGTGGGAATCAGGATCGGGACGGAACAAAGAACAAGAACTTTGGAAAAGTTCTTAGTTTCAGTTCCAGTCTGAAGTCTGATTCTGAAAAAGATAAAGAGAGTCTGAAATCGAAAGCATGATGGAAACAAGAACAAGAACTTAAAGTTCTTGGTTTCAATTCTGGTCCGACGTCCAATTTTGAAAAAAGAAAAAATGCACAAGGAAGAAAAGTGGAAGTCAGGATCATATCAAAAATAGGAACTTACACTTTTAAAGGTGTAAGGCAATGGTTCCGATCTGAAACTTGAACCTGAAAAAAAAAAAAAAACACAAGTCAAAGTGTGAGGTTTGAGATCAGACCACAAATGGGAACTTGAACTTTGGAAAGTAATAAGTGTCGGTGATAGTCTGAAACCCAAACCCAAAAAATAAAGGAAACAAAAGGACTTAGGAGAAAAAGATAACTCCCAAAGCCCGAAAAAGAACACCAAAGATAGGAACAGCAAAGGGGGGACCCATTTTGACCAAAACAAAAAATGAGGTTGTTATGCTAGGCATAATAATTGGTGACTCGACTGAGAAAATGGTTTACCCATTTTTAAGATACTGAATAATTGAGTCACCTAGAATCTCTAGTTTTTGAACCTTTAACTTAAGTAGGAACAGTTATGGAAAACAAGGTTGAGCTGGAATCTCAAAATGTGAATCAAATAAAAAAATTCAATCTGAGTGTGTGCATGTATGGTGCATCCTTTCCTTAAGGAATTTACCTATCCTTAAAACAACTACATCAAGATTCAAGCTACATTAAGTGAGTCCCTTTAGCTATCGTGCAACGATATCCTGGGCATTGCTTCACTACCAGCCAGGTGTCCATAGCCCTAATGGAGATACCCCTAGTTCTCTCAAAGCATTTCTCTACTGCCAGCTAGGCGTCCATAGCCCTGGTAGAGATACTTGAATCACCCTTATAATATTAAGTTTACAGTAATTTATACTTCTCTTTTTCTTTTGTTTCCATAGTTTACTTGAAGTAATTATTTTCTTATCCTTTCCCTCAACACTTCAGATGTAAGAATCTGAAAGTCGGGTTGAGAACTACAATGGACCTCAAGAAAGTATTAAGACTTAGATTTTTCACTTGAATCATGAATACAATCACCCTAAGACATACAGGTCCTTATGGAAATAAATGGTCCTATCTAAAATGTGTTAGTTTTAGCCATGGTTTATGAGATTACTTAAAATTCTTGTTTGTTCTTAACCTCTCAAACATTCATTTAAATGTACATAAAACATCAATTTTGAAATGAAAGAGCCCAATAGACATACCTGAAAATACCTAAATCAATTTCTTGGTCATAATACGCTTGGTATGCTTTGAACAACCACCCATTATTCTAAAATGAAGAAAAATGAAAGTCCTCTAAAACATAAAGAAAACAACCAAACAACAAAGAAAACCAAACAACAAATAGTAAAAGAAGAAAGCAAAGGAAAACAAAAAATAAGAGAACAACTAAATTACATATGTACAATGGTCGGATGATAAGGCCTTCATGGGCTAAACTAATGCTTAAGAAACTACCCATTGATTGGCAATGGAATAGGTTCTCATGTCAAGGTTCTAAGATGGAAAGCATTCTCACCTAGGATCTCAACGATCTAATATGGACCCAACCAAAGTCTATCAAACTTTTGGTGATCACCCTTCCTCTTCATGGCTTTGTCCCATAGTAGCACAAGGTTTGATATTTTGAAGGCCTTGATTTTGTCTCTCTTGTCAAACCAATGTTTGACTACAACCTGATGTTTGGAAAACTACTGCGAAGCAATATCCCTCTGTTCTTCTAGATTAAGCAAATTAGTTAGTCGGACCTCTATCCTATCATCATTAGAATAGAACTCTTGCATAAACTGTATAATAGGTATTTGTAGATGAATAGGGAAGATTGGGTCTTGTCCGTAGACTAACTTAAATGGTGAGTTTCCTAAGATAGCTTTGATTCTAGTTTGATCTGCCCATACGGAAAATCTCAACTATGTGTACCAATCCCTAGGATTACTTTCTAACAACTTCTTAATTACCTCCAACAAATTATTTTTTGTAGAATTGGCCACCCCATTTCCCTGTGGATAGTAATTAGATGAATACTTTAAAACAATTTTATGTTCAATTCCCACTGAATAAATTGCGCAAAAGAAAAGGTAGGGTCGTTATCACATACTAGAGAAAATAGTACTCCAAACCTGGTAATGACATATTCGTTAAGGAATTTGATAATGACATCGGTGGTACTATTCTTTTAAGTTTGAGCTTTGGTCCAACATGTGACCTATACAAGAATTCAGATTAATTACCTTGATAATGTCTAATGCTCATTGGGCAAACGATCTTACCTTGTATACGGGTTGCAAGGGCATCGTCAGATTGTGTTCTCTAGATGCTAAATTTTGACATGTATGACATGTCCTAACATGTTGGTGAGCATCTCAAAACACATGAGGCCAATAATAGCTCGATCTCAAAATTTGATGTGCCATGGCGTCAATTGAACCGTACCCAGTACCATGTCTGCCATGAAACTCAACAATGGCATGTTTTTCCTACTACTGATCCAAGCAATGTAAATAAATGCCTTAAAAAAATTTCCTATACAAGGCTCCTCCTTTGACCATATAGTGAGCACTCTTTAGTCTTAGTGCTCTTCTCTGAGTGGTATTCATCCTATCGTGACACTTATTCTTTAACAACAAGAAAATCAAATCAGCATACCATTGGTCATGTGTGAATGATTGTACTATGTACTGCTGACATGTGATTTTAGGATTAGTGTATGTTATGGCTTTGGAAAGGCCTTGTCCTTGAACCAACTTCATCGATTGAATTTCAAGGTTGAACTCCTACATAATTTCCATATATTTTCCCCTTGTTTCTCCTATCTCGCTTTGCATTAGAAGGGACTTCACTGTAGGTTTGAGAACTATGGTTGTGATCTGATTGCATAGAATGTAATGCCAAAATTTCTTAATTTCTCTTACCAGTGTGAAAGTTTGTTTCTCCAATGGTAGGTATCTAATCTCTGCATTCTTGAAGGGGGAACTCATAAAAGCTATGGGACGTTCGTCTCCTTCATCTTTTCGCTATGTCAAAACAACACATGAATGATTACATGTGAAAGAATTAATGTAAAAAGGCATTAAATAGTCAAGATGGATTAAGATAGGCACCTCTAAGATAGACTATTTGATTTGTGAGAAGGAATCCATGACCTCGTTACTCCACTCAATATTCACATCTTTCTTCATCATCTCATTGAGGGGTTTGACAATTTTTGTGAATCTGGTTATGAATTTCCTTACAAAATTTATCTTTCTGAAGAAACATTTCATCTTCTTTTTTCTGCCTGACATGGTCAACTTCAAGATGGATTCCACTCTATTAGGTTTGATTTAAATCTCTCTTTTTGATATTATATGACCCAAGATTTTTCCCTCTGAAACCCTGAACACACATTTCTTTAGGTTGAGGGATACACCGTAACATACATTTTTGAAGGACCTTTGACAAGTCAGCAATGTGATCTTCCCTATTCTTGGAAAATACAATCAAAACATCCATGTAAATGATAAAAAAATTTACCTACCAGATTTTTAAATGCAACGTCCATCACACGTTGAAAGGTGGCTCCAACATTAATGAGACCAAATGGCATCCTTCGGTAGCCAAATTTCCCCCACTTGGTAGTGAAAGAAGTCTTCATTCTATCTTCATAGTTAACCAACACTTGATAATATCCTAAATAGCTATCCAAAAATGACATCATCTACGATTTGTTAACTATCTACAACACCTTGTCAAGAGAAGGAAGCAGGTAGTTATCTTTTTCTGGATCTTTATTAAGGTTTCTGAAGTCGGCACACAATCTGATTTCCCCATCCTTTTTACAAACAGGTACCAAATTTTCAACCCAATTCAAATGCCTTACTGGGAAAATGATCCTTGCTAATAGTAGTTTCGCACCTCTTTGAGAATCAAAGGTTCAATTAGAGCATTAATTAGATGTTCCTTCTAATGGAATGTCTTTGCTTCGGGTTTCAAAGGGATGGTGTGCGTTATTACTGAAGTATTAGAGGTTTTAAAACCTTCACACCCCCAAGCAATTGCTATGATATCTTCTTTCAGTACCTTGAAGATTTTGTGTCAAATTTACTTTGGACAAGTTTTTCCAGTGAATATTTTCCTCTTTGGGCCTAAGTCTGCCAAGTTGTATGATTCATATCTTCCTCCTTCAATATTAGTAGGTAATTTTTCACAAGCTCGAGGATCAAAATCAAAGATTCTCTCTAGTGCTACCATTCCCTTAGGAATGTTGTTGGTTTTAAGATTCGTTATACCCTCTAGATCACAATCTTCTGGATCCCATTCCCCCTAATCCCTATCACACTCATCAATTTTTTTCCCTTTGAAGACATATGAACTTGCCAGGAAGGCAAGGATATGCTAGTTGTCATCAAAAACTTAGAAATTTCAAGCATTGCCAGGAATGGCTAGAATTGACACTAATTCAACAGAGAACCTTTTTAGTTTGGAATCCTACATAAGTTCCAAAGTACTAGCAGAAACAACAAGTGCATCTACAATTTGGTTGTCTTCTCTAGGAATCAACTTAATATTGAAAGCAATGAAGTCCTCGATCAAGTTCCATATTCGGTTTTTGTATGTAGCCATCCTTTTATTGTGGCATGTGTATTAGTTATGAACCTGCTTGACTATCACCTCAAAATATCCCATTACTTTTAGAGTTGTTACTTTCTTTTGATGTGTGAAAATCGGTCCTCTAGAGAGTGCCTCGTACTCTGCAACATTGTTAGTACAGCTAAACTGTAACCTATAAGAAGCAAAGTACTTTTTCCCTTTTGGGTTAGTTAGTTCTACTCCAACTCCACTCCTAGTTTTAGGTTTGTAATTATCGAATTTGAGGGTCCAGAGTTGATCTTGGGTTGGGGTTTCTTTCTTCAGGTCAGCTACGGGTGATTGCTTAAGAGAAATAGGTGGCGGCTTAGACTGGTTTGAGATATTAAGATCAGGAGACTGATGTAATTGATGTTTATCAAGTATTTCATCAAGGTTTAAAACATGTGCATAGAAAGTTTCCTACACCTCATTGTGCTCAATAGTTCTACAACTCATTTTCTTTTTGATCAACTCCCTGGGAATCAGAAGGTTAGTAGGGGCAAGGGTATTAGACAATTTTTGAAGTTCCTCAGCCTCATTTTATGACTCAAAAAATAGGATCTAAGCTTGACCAGCTAGGGATAAGACTTCTTCTTGGGTATTCTTTGTCCTTGTCAAAATAGTCACATCTTTAGCTTCAAATGGAAACAAACTCAGAGGTGCTTTGGGATTGTAGCTACAAGTCTCTCCTAACTAACATACATGAATCAAAATGTCTAAACAGGGCTAACACATCAAATCAGAATGATTCTAGTAATGGACTCGACACCAATTCAAGTGTAACAAACACCATAAGTCAACCTCTTCTCCAAGGACCAGCTTATCTTGTTACAATTTTTGAATTAAATCTTGTTGGTTGATAATGGTCATAGGGTTACTATGCTCTAAAAGTTGCAAGCAATCAGGATTAAACATTGAAAAGGTCATAATTTCCTCCCTCATATAAACACCTATCTCATTTTCAAAATAGCCTACCTTGTTAGGGTGGTCATATTATTTGATCATATGCTTCAAGCGAGGTTCACTTTCAATCCTAATATGAGTTGCTACCCCCTTCCATGGAAGCTACATGTGTGAGAAGTCAAGGGAGAGATAACCTTCTATAGCCTTCATCAAGTCTCAACTTAACAACATGCCATAAGTTTCAGGGATATTAGCAACCTAAATATCCATATAGCTTTGAATTTGTGGGTCTACCCCAATCTGTACATGCACATTTTTCAATTCCCCTAAGACATTTACCTCAAATTTATCCAACTATATAACTTTCTTATGAGTTTGGATTGGGGTTAAGCCCAAATTTTTACAAATAGAGAAAGGCATAATGTTACTTGAGGCTCTAGAATCCAAAAGGCAGTTATGTAGATTCTTTCCAAAAATTCTTAGACTCAAAAGGAATGGGGGTGTCTTCGTCTTACCTCTATACAAGGTTGTTTTCATGTTAGTAGCTGGAGTTGCCTTAGTCTTTCCTTTCAACTAGTCTACCTCTTGCAAGGCTTTCAACATGATTTTTCATTGAGCAGGACACCACTTCAAAATATCAAAGAATGACAATGAATTCATTTGTTTCTACATCTACGAAATGAAATCAAATTCCATGTTATTATCAAATCTATTGTTTAGGAACAAACGTAGAGTTACCTTTGTTTAGAAACCTAGATGGGCCTTTTGGTGGGGGTGGATTTTCATCAGCATTCTGATTAGGGGGGACCATATTGTTAGGAGGGGCAGATGTGGTAGATAGCCCCTTTCTCTAATTTCTCATGAAATGACCTCCCTTAGCCTGAAAAGCCTGAGCATCGTATGTATCTGCTTCTGGTTCATTTTTCTCCTTGCATAGGAAACTGATATTCCTCATCATACTTGTCTCAAAATCCATGGTCATATCCATAGATCCACCTCCTTTGTTGGGATTTCCCTGTGGTGATTGGGAATCAACTTGTGTGATCTTAACCATTTTTTCCATCTTCAGGCAGTTAACTTCAGAATGTAGGGTAGTGTCGTGTAATCTGCACCAATTAGTCATGAATTTCAAATCTGCAACATTCAGAGTATGTGGTTTGTCTTCATTGGCTTGATAGTTATGGGGAACTCCTCCATTATTGGGTCAAGTTTCCCATTTTCAGTTGTTGGGTCTTTGGTTGTATCCTTTATTTTGATGTTGATAGTTCTAACCCTTGTAATTCTAGTTCTAGAAATATCTTTGATTCTAACTGGTGTTTTGGTTGGAATACCCTCCCTGATTCTGGTAATTCTGATTTTGATTTTGGTTCTAAGGGGTGTTCAACTTGAATTCGGCCATCTTGTTGGTCACTTGGGATAAAGTTTTCTTCAAATTTTCCAACTCTGTTGTTAAATGAGCGGTGCACTCACTTTTTGGCAATCATTATAGTTGATGGATGAGTCATAGTGTTAGACCCTTTGGCATATGGGAACTCCAAGGTTGTTGGGAGGAATCTAGAGTCCCACCATTGACCCATGGTAATGTAGGTGGAGGTTGTAATTCAGCCAAAGGTCCATAGGCAGAGTGGGATATTCTTGGGACTGTATTAAATAGAGGGGTCGCATTATGTATCCCAGGATATCCTAGGGGAGGGAAGACCCCTCCCAAATCACTTGATTGTGAGCTTATCTATTGTTTTAGTTTGATGGCTAGGTGATATAATCTAGACAACAAATCAATGTCTGGCACGAGGTAAGTTCTTTGCACAAATAAGACAATTAGCGTATCTATGGCCTTTAGGTATGCTTGGATGGAAATATTCTCAGCCACCAAGTATGGTTCTTGCAATCATTTATACATCCTTTAGAACCTTGTATTGAATAGGGGTAGTGGTTCGTGTGGTTCCTTCCTAATTGTGGAAAATTGGTGATACAAAATAGTTTGGTCTACGTAGACTAGGAATTGGTTAATAAAGGCATCCTCTAAATTTGTCCAACTCAGGATGGATCTGGTAGGTAATTTTATATACCAATTATAGGCCATATCTCCATGTGAATAAGGAAATAGTCTATATGCAATGCCATGATGTGCTATTTGAGCACAAGTGCAAGCATCTTTGAATGCCTGAATGTGCTCTTCAACACTTCATGACTCTCCATGGGTGTACCTAGGACAAAAATTATTTCGATTCTTAGGCATCTCATGTATACCACCAAGAATGGTTCCTATTGGTGAAGGATTTTTTGCAAAGAATTCCATTGGTGGCGGTGGGTTAAGCTACGCCAGCAGTGGTATCACTTGAAATCCAAGTGGAGTGGGTGGTGGTGTTAAAGGTGGCGGGATTGGAGTCCTGCGGGTTTTGGGTCTAGTAGGAGATCGGAGTTCAACTAGTGGTTCAGGATTCATAACAGATCTAAGAACTCTCTCAAACCTATCTAGTGAAAAGGACCCAATTCGCTCCAGTTTTCTTCTAAGCCCTCCTAGTGCCAGTTCTATTGATGGTCAAAATAACACAACAACATTAAAATAGAATATCTCTACTCTATTTCTCCTTAAAAAGATAACTGATCTAAAACCGCCTATCTTCCAAGGTCTTTGTAGTTGGTTCTCAACTATGTTGTCATCATTCAATGGCCTATGCAACTATAATGTTCAAGGGGCTTTTGTTGGTAAGTGAGTATAAACTGGATAGTGCAAAATAACTTAACATGGGGGTTTCAAATAAATATAAAAAGAACGATAAAGGCTTAGAACAGCAAACGTGAACAAATTTTCAAGCCATTTGAACTTCCCGCTCCTCTACGTTTGAACTTCCTATGTGCATGGTGGACTCTATTTTGGGGGTACCCAACAGTCCCCCTTTGCTCCCCCTGACCCGTGCTCCTCTCTTTTGGGCTTGTGTCTGTTGGGTACTACCCCTGCGGGATCTATGCTCTCACCTACAGGATTTTTGAAGTTTTTGGCGGTTCCGGGCAAATCTTCTATGCCGGCAGTGGAGATCTCTCTGGTTGTCAGTTGGAAGGATGTGCTATCCAATGGCAAACAAGTCTCCTCCTTGTTTCCTTCTTTACCTGAGGTTGTCTCGGCTTCTGGAATTGAGTTTGATATTCCTGATTTGATTTGTGACAAGATTCTCTCCTCCATGGAGAATGTTGTAGTGGGTAGATTTCTTTCTTACCTTGCAATGGTGGATATGGTTTGAAAATGGGTTGGGGCAAAATGGCACCTTAAGGGTAGTGTGGAGATCTACGTGATGGATGGTGGTCTTTTCCTATTTAGATTCACGGCTGTGGAGGACTTGGTGGTGACTCTGTCATTGGGTCCGTGGGTTTATGGGAAACATAGCCTGGCTATGTGTCATTGGAAACCTGGTTTCGACCCTGCTATAGATCTGAATAAGTCAGCTCCAATTTGGGTGCGGCTACTGGGCTTACCTCTAGAGTATTGGGATGAAGCCATTTTCAAAGGTATTGGGGATTCGTTGGGTCAATTCGTCGCCACATATTCTATTACAAAGTCAAAGTCTAGGTTAGTCTTTGTGAGATTCTATGTTAATATTTGTGTTGATAAAGTCCTCCCGAACTCTATCAAGTTGTGCTCTAAGTTTGGCAGCTGGATACAACCAGTGTGTTATGAAAATGTTGTGGTATACTGTCAAAAGTGTGCTAAAGTTGGGCATCTAATTTCTGAATGTAAATCTACTATCACTCGAGAGGTTAAGGTTAATTGTATTGTGGAAAATCCCACTACTCCTTCTGGAAATGTTCCCCATCCGTCGGATGACTCTAGGCTTGTTCCCCCAAGTGTTGCTCATCCACATGAGGATCCTCTGCCTTCACCCACCTCTTTCGATCCACCTTCTAAACTATCTGACCCCTAGTGATTTTTTGGAGTCTGTTGTTAAACCCCTGTCTATCCATATGACTCAAGACTCTAGCTCTTTGGTTGTTGATCTTGCGGTGGTCTCTGTGGGGACTCAGGACCCTAGATCTTTGGTTGTTGATCCTCTATTTGGAGTGGTCTCTATGGGGACTTGTGAGGCATTGATTGAGGATGGTGAAATATGGGAGGAAGAGAGATCTAGTATGATTTATGAATCTACATAAAGTATGGGGAATTTGAAGTTTGAGAAAACTAGGGAAGAAGGGATATGGACAATGCCAAAGAAAAAAGGAAGTAAGAAAAAGGCAGATGTGGGAGGTGACTCCAAGCCAGGGAGACCTTCTCAGAGGTACACTAGGATGATAGAAATGACAAATGAGATTGCCCTGGGAAAGTAGAGGACATTGGATGTGTCCTCAAAAAAAGGTTAGAAATGAGAGTTATGTCATGAAATGTTCGTGGGCTCAATAGCTCCCACAAACAACGTGCTCTGAAGGACTATATAGTGGAACATAGGATTGATGTTTTCCTACTTCAAGAAACCAAATTGATGAAGGTTAATTTTGATAAAATTGCTATAAAAAATTGTCCTAATGCATCTTATGTCTACAGTGATGCTGAGGGTGCTTCGGGGGGTCTGGCTGTGCTTTGGAACCCATCTAATTTTCAGGGCTCTGAATTATTCCACTGTAAAAATAGTGTGGGGGCCTCATTCACTTACCTTGGTGAATCCTGGTCTATAATCAATATTTATGCTCCAAATCAGAGGAATGCGAGGAGTATTTTGTGGCATAACATGGCGGTTAAAATTAATCTAAATAGGGGAGGTCGTTGGCTTGTTGCTGGAGATTTTAACTCTCCCCTCTTTCCATCAAGTGGTGGCCTTTTGGATTACTCTGACAACACGTCTGACCTAGCTAATTTTTTGAATTCTTCGGGTTTAGTTGATATTGAGCTCTTGGGCCAGAAATTCACTTGGTCTAATAAATGGGCTGGTGGTAACCTGATTCAGGTCTGGCTAGACCGCTTCCTCTACTCTCCTCATTGGACTAATGCCTTAGATGCTAATCTAATAACCTTGCCCAGGACGGTCTTTGACCATAACCCCCTTTTGCTAACCACCAATATTCGCCCAGATGTTGGTCCCTTTCGCTTCCGCTTTGAGATAATCTGGAACTCTCATCCTGATTTCAAAAATAATATTGCTGAATGGTGGAATATTCTTGTCCAAGGCTCCCCCATGTATAGGATTTTATTCAAACTTAAACATATTAAAAACATGGTAAAAGGATGGAACAAGAATGTGTTCGGGGATGTGTTTTCAAAAAAAAATTTGTTACAAGGAGATTTGAGGACTTTACAAAGGAAAATGGAGGAGGGAGATGACAGTCAGTGGACTCACAACCAGGAATGGGAAACCAAGATGGAATGGGAATGGGTTCTCAAAAATGAGGAGGTCTTTTGGAAGCAAAAATCAAGAGTCCAATGGTTGAAGGAAGGAGATAGGAATACCTCCTTCTTTCATGTTTCAGCCATCAAGCATAGGAAAAGGAATCAAATTTCTAAGCTGACTAATACTACTAGGGAGGTGATTTTGAATCAGGCTCAAATTTTCCTCTGTGTTGTTAACTATTTTCAGGAAGCTTTTTTGGCCCCAACTGAAGGGCCTAATCTAGCCTTGGACAATGTGATTCTCAACCATCTTCCTACCACCATTTCTTAGGAAGATAATTTGGGGATTCTTAGTACTGTGTGTATGGAAGAAGTTCGCCTGGCTACCTTTAGCAAGGGGGCTTTCAAAGCCTCGGGGCCTGATGGTTTTCCTCTTGCCTTTTTTTCAGATCTTCTGGGATACTATGGGCGGGGATCTAGTGCTTGCGGCCAGGACTTCTTCAAATCGGGTAAGATCCTCAAACAATTGAACCACACTTTCATCGCTCTTATCCCCAAAATTAGTGAGCCTTAATCCATGATTGATTTTTGACCTATTAGCCTTTGTAACACCTTCTATAAGATCATTTCTAAGATTCTTGTTAACCATATCAAACCTCTTCTGGATAAAATTATTAGTCCTACTCAAAAGGGTTTTGTCCTTGAGCGACATATTCTTGATGCTACTCTAACCACCCATGAACTGCTCCACTCAATGGATAGATGTAATTATGCGGGGATGGCTCTCAAGCTTGACATATCAAAAGCTTATGACAAAGTGTTATGGGACTTCATCCCGAAGGTTTTGGCTAAGTTTGTATTCAACAATTTGGTCATCAAACTCATTATGGAATGTGTTAATACTGTAAAGTACTTTGTTATTGTTAATGGATCCCCCTTTGGGTTCTTCTTTGCTGGAAGAGGGATCAGACAAGGAGACTCCTTGTCTCCCTATCTTTTCATAATGATTGTTGATGTTCTCAATAGGAACTTCACTACTTTGTTGTCAGAGGGCTCCATTATGGGCATTAGAGTGGCTTCTTCCCTAGATCCGGTTGTTGTGCAGCAATTTGTGGATGACATTTTTCTCTTTGGGAAAGCCTTTGTGGTGGAAACCAGGAAATGGAAAACTTGCCTTAACAACTATGCCTCTTGTTCTAGTCAATGCATCAATTACAATAAAAACATGATTTATTTCTTTAACTGCATGCCTAATTTGCAAACCAGGGTGACAGCGGTCCTGGGATGTGTTAGTGGATCTCTCCCGCCGGTTTACCTTGGGCTCCCCCTCATAGTTAAGGAGGTTCCCACTAATTTTTGGAACTCGATTCTGGAAAGGATCCAAAAGAAATTGGTTGGGTGGAAGGGCTCTATCCTAAGCCATGTTGGAAAACTCCAACTACTCACAGTGGCTCTCCAAGGTATCCCCACTTACTTCTTGTCCATTTTTAAGATGCCTAAGTACATTGTTGATAAGTTTGAAAAAATTCAAAGGAATTTCCTCTGGTCTAGGACTGAGGAAAAGAAGAAACATGCTTTGGTGAAATGGGAAAGGGTTTGTCAGGCCAAAAATTATGTCGGACTAGGATTCAAGACAATTGTCAACTCTTATAGGGCTCTGATGGCCAAGGTTGGTTGGGATCAGTTAAGGAACACTAAGGACTGGTGTAAAATTTTGAATTCCAAATATCTTCAGGATAGGCCTTTGATCAATTGTCTTTCAAAGTCTCACCCCCAAGGCTCAGTAGTCTGGAGGAGCATTTGCAGCACACAAGGACTGTTAAGGAAAGGGGTTAAATGGAGAATGGGCAATGAGAATATAATCAGATTCTGAGAAGATACTTGGCTAATTGACACCCCTCTAGCTTGCTCTGACTTTAGGGCTTTGATGGGCTCGGCCCAGAGATTCTTTGGCATCCATATCAATGATTATGTTTCTAGACCCCCTAGAGCTAGGATTTGGAGAGACCTTATCCTCTACTACCCCCAATCTCAAGACCTTTTTTGTCGAGCTCGGGTCCTTTAGGTGATTCTCTTTAGCAACAGGTTTCCATCTTATGACAGAGAGGATGAGTTTATTTGGATCTTTGACAAACAGGGGGATCTCTCTGTTCAGTCGGCTTATAGATTGTTGACAAACCAAAATTTTGCTGAGGAACCCTGGAAGAAGATTTGGAATCGCCACATGATCCCTAAAATTAGTTTCTCCTGGTGGACGGCCTGTCATAACAGGATTCTTACCCAAGGCAATTTGAGGAAATGGGGTGTTTGTATTCCCAATAGTTGTTTTCTTTGTAAGAATGGGGAGGAAACTATTAGTCACATGTTGTTACACTGCCCATTTGTTGCCAAAGTTTGGGGGCTGGCATTCAAGAAGCTTGATGTCCCTTGGGTTATGAGCAAGGATCTCTTATCATTCATTTTGGGTTGGTATGGTCCCTATTCCCACCCTCTGCCTGGTGAAATTTGGAATCAGGTCCCTCCTATTTTGGGTTGGTGTTTATGGAAGGAGAGGAATAACAAGGTTTTCAGGAATGTTGAGAGGAGCCCTAAGGATGTTTTTGGCATTGGTGCTCGGCTCATTGAGGAGAATATCTATCTCTTTAATGGGAAACTCCCAGAGATGGGGCTGTTGGATTTTGAAATAAGAATGGCCAAGGCGTGGCATAAGGGTTTAGAGGCTAACTCTTTTGACAATTTGAAGCTCTTAGCCAGGAAAAATACAAAATGGGAGCCTCTGAATAGAGGCTAGTTTAAATTTAACTTTGATGGGGCTGCTAAGGGCAACCCAGGTAGGGCAAGTATTGGTGGAGTGATTAGAGATCCCGAGGGGGCTCTGGTGGCGGGTTTTGCTGGAGGTATTGGGTTCCAGTCTTCAATAGTGGTGGAAGCTCGTGCACTGTTAATGGGCCTCAAAATTTTTGTCTCTTTGGGGATTGTTAATCTCCACATTGAAGGAGACTCCAAGTCTATTATGGATGTTGTGAATAAAGATAGACTAATTGGCTGGAATACTAAGGATATATTGTTGGATACCAGATTCCTTTTATCCAAATTTAGGGATAAAAAGGTGACACATATTTTTAGAGAAGGCAATCAAGTGGCAGATGCCTTGGCTAATCTTGGATCTTGTTGGGATTCTGCTAAATGTTGGAGGAAAATGGAAAGGTTACGGCCAAAAATTCAAGCTATCATCGTGAGGGAACAAAGCAACCAAGTTTTTCAATGACTTTAAATCTTTGGATGACGGGAGCTGAATGGGGGGTCCACCCAATTTTATTGGGGATCTGGTGGATGAGTGTCAACACTGAGATGGCATACAGGTGGAGGGACTCTGATTTTTTGACTCACTATAGGCTTAGAGATTTTCGTGTGTGGGGCATGGTTTGGAGGTTCCACGTGTCTGTCCTTTGGACCTGGTGGATGGGTTCGTGTACTAAGGTGACGGAAAGGTGGTGGGGTTTAAATTTGAAGGATGATAACATGAATAAGAGTGGTGGCTTGATGAAGGAAAGATGGAAGGACGTGACTTCAATGAATCTGAAGAGCTGTACTGTGTGATCTCTTATCTTAGGGATTGTGAGATATCTTGTTTTATCTCATCCTTGCATCAGTTTGTGTGACAGTTTTTATAATGATTTGACTCTTCATTATGAAATTTTGCCTCTTTCTAGTGTCTTTGGGCTAGCTAGTTTAGCGCGTGTCTCAAATGGAACCTTTAGGATGGTTTCTATTTTTATTCATATGGCCAATCTACCTCATTTTATGTGCATTTCTCCAAAAAAAAGGAACCCTACATTCCCTCAATTTCCTACCTTGCTAGTCGCAATCATCCCAAGATCCTCATTAATTTCATTGTCAAGTCACCCTGTGGTGATTTTCCCTTCCACGCATGCAACCGGTACGCTAGCGTAATTAACCTTTGTTGTATACCTTGCCTAAATGAATACAATGTGATAATTATTCTAGCGGCATCTGCATTTGGTATTTCTTGCAAAATCTTGGGCTTCCTATGCAGGTTGGAAAAATGGGTGGCGAGCGGGTGAGGACTGAGCTGGATAACTGCGATGAGTTTTAGAATAATCCTTTAGTTTGGCACATCTGTGTGTTAGGTGGCATTGCTCCACTTGTGGATATTTTGGTGGGCCATGACCCTAACTTGTCGGGCCAGTTTACCAACTCGTGGAAGGATCGTAGGGTCTCAATCGGAGGAATTTCATTTGAAATCAATGAGGAAGTCATAGCGCAAGCCACGAGATTACTGTGTATGGGTAAAAAATACCCCAAACACACCAAGAAATCGAATCACAAAAGCTTGAAAGCTTTTTTTAGAGGTGATGAGACCGTGGTGTGGAACCAGTCAAGGTTTGAGAGAGAAGCCCTCCTGAAGCTTTGGGATTAGGTGTGCCTAGCACTGATGAAGTACGTCACCTTGGAAGGTAGGTTTAAAACCTACTTTTTTTATCACTTCCCATTGTTAAATCATCTAAGACACAAGATGTTGCTTAGTTTCCCATTCTTTCTTCTAATGGATTTGGAAAACTCGGTCGAAAAATGCAAAGAGTCAGCCAGCCTTAACCCCAGTGATCTCCCATTGCTCCCACTCCATCAGGGGCTCATTCTGAGACTTTATCACTTTCACCTGGCCCTCTCCTAAATCTATACGGTTGTTCGCATTGAGGATATTGAACCCTTGTCGGCTGTGAATATCTCTCCGACCGAGTCTAAAAGCCCTCCCCAAAAATCCAATACGGGCTCTATGGGGAATCCCAAAGCCAAGATAACCACCAAGAAACTTAAGGGTGGTTTGGGTAAGGCTCATGCTAGTGCGATGAAAGGTCTCTATGAATTGAAATCCACTCGAAAAAATTTGGCCCACAAGGCCACTACTTCTAAAAAAGGGAAGGAGAAAGGTACGTCAGACCCGATTGTTAGGGAAGGAAAGGGCAGGAACATAATAAGGAAAGACTCCAGAGGAGACACTGTTGTGGGGACTACTTAGATGACTGGTGGGGAAAATGCCAAAAGGAGATCCAAGAGGCTTGCAAAGAACAACAAAAAGAGGTTGATTATAGAGGATTCAGAGGAGGAGTGGTCTGATAGCAAAGGGTACAAGGAAGAGGAAATTGAACATGGTGAGGACGAGATTGTGGAAGGGCCCCAATTTACTCTCGAGGACAGCAAGGATCATAAAGTTGGCTCCACCTCTCACTCTCTGTGTCCACTGGATGAAGAGCCTAGAGAGGTCCCGGGGACCATGGACTTTGGGGAGGAGCCCTGTGATTTGGAGAAGAGAATGGACACACTCGATAAAAGGTTCTATGGGTTGACTCACTTCACCATGAAGTTGGTCCATTTTGTCACTAGCACCCTTTCTAATGCTATTAAGTAGGAGTTGGAGGGAAATAACAGTTAGGAGAACAAAGACTGGGTGGGTGATGAGGCTGTGGACCTCTTGCTCAAAAACTGGGACAACACCAGTTAGCTACTGCCTGTGTCGGTGTCCTATCTTTCGGTTGTCTCTCTATGGTCTCTATGTTGCCTGTGGGTTGTCTTTGTTTTTTATTTTCTTAATGTTTTCTTTTTAGACTTGCTCTTTTTTGGCCCTTGTGGCTCTATGTGAAGGGTACAACGCCCTTAAAATGTTGCTTAACATTTCAAAAACAAACGTGAACACAAATTCCTTTAAGTTTAGACATGCAATTCTTATAATGAGCATTTTCCAATTAACTAAAACTCTAGAACAACACAATTCACGAAACAATTCATACCATCGCATCCATTCATAGTGCAGATTTAAAAAATGCAACCATTCATCATTACTTTTTTAGACTTTCAATAATAAAATACCATGAGCTCATCACCAAAATTAACAGATCAATAAACAGTAAGAAACATCATCCACATATAACACAATAGATGGTTTTAAATTTGAAATCTTCTATTGATTTTCATCAATTAAGACACATTTATGCACAACTAAATCCACTAGCATACAGAAAACCATTGTCTATCAGCATTATCATTAAACTAACTAACTTCTGAAAATAAACTACTTGCATTAAAAAATGTAAGATTGTTCAAGTGTCTTGCATTAAGCTATAAAAATAAAAGTGTGTATAGTCTTTAGGTATCCAATCTAACTTCAATTAGCCGACCTTTACAATGAGGAGAAAATTCTTAGTTATAGAAAGAATTAACATTAGTTTCTCCTATCAAAAATCAAGATCCACAAATTCGGGGCTCAAATCCATAATCATAGGGGCACCTCCAATTGAGTTTGAGTCTTCTTTTGCTGAAATTCTTGCACCTGGGAAGTATTCCATATGTCCATCTAGTCAAAATTTGACTAGGAGTCACTGTTAGGTACACTATTGATCACCACACCCAATCTTTGGTCTGTCAAAATTGACCTGGAGTTGTCCACTTGTTCAAAAACATATCTGAAGATGTTTATACATAGGTTGCCTGAATATGGTTGACATTTTTTATCTAATTCCTTTTCAAAAACAAAATATTCCCTTGGCACTTAGCTACTTTTAGCTATTTCAGATGCCTTATTTTTGAGATAACCAAGCATATTGCTAAACATCTACTGTATTGTTTCTTCCTCAAGTGCATCTACCCATTCTACCCTAAACATTTCTCTTTCATATTATTTGGTAGTGGTTGTGTATATATCCTATAGCTGGGAAACATTTCAGGCAACGTCTCGTACATAAAACCTAATGTTCATAAGCTTATCCAAAAGAAACCCTTCATCATCATCTCTTTGCTTGATCATTTCCTCCAACCTATTACTCCACTAATCCTTCATTTCCTGAAAATAAATTAAAGGAACACTTGGTGAAGCCTCTTTACCAATCATCTTAGCAATAATCCCTTTTACGATATTTCTTTCCTCAAACAAATCTTGTTGAGCCCGATGCAATATTATTATTTGTTCCATGAGGACTTATGTTTTAAAGATCAAAGTATTCATACATTTATCAAGATAACCAAAATCTTGATCTTCTAGAATTACATACTCAATCACATCTGCCTTAGGTAGCTTCTTCAATATTCTCAATTTCTTCATATGATCAACATATTTATCTTCTTCTCTTCCAAAAAACTTGATATATTCACCCAAGGACTTGATTAGATCACCTACCTCTTTATAAATTTTTAAACTAGCAGTGAAGAGCTCCTCTATATCCTTCTTAAGAAGATCAATCCACTTCTCCAACATTTGTGTTTTCCTTTTTATTTCAGACAACTGATCCACCATTTGACGACTCATTAAAACAAGAACTTCTGATGGTATTGGTTGTTCAGGAGTGGATGCAATTAGTTCTTTTAGAAAACCTTTCATCTGACCTACTTGAGCCTTACACTCATCCTTAACCTGCTTGTCCTTGATCAACCTAGACTTGGTAGTAGTAGCCACAATGTCGATAAGATTTATGTCCCAATTTCTTGTTTGCTTGCCTAGATTGATAGTGTTTATTTGATAGTTTGTAGCTTGGAGCTCCTTGTCATCCTTATCAGCCAAAGGTGTTGTAATATCTTCTATCAAGTCTCCATCATTTTTTAACCTTGTAGAGTGAACAACATGGGGCTTTTGCTTAGGTTTCACCTTTTCTACTTCCTTTACCATGTCATCCCATGTTACGAGTTTAGCTTGAACCTGTTGTCTCTTCTCCAAATTCAATTTTAACCAAGTAGGAGTAGCTAGCTGGGTTACTACCTATTGAGCACTAGGAATCTTGGATGAGAGAGGTGTATAAGAAACTATTTCCATTGTTTTCTTAGAATAAATTCTATCTGCTCTTCTTGTTCTTTCTGCAATCTTTCTTGTTCCATTTTCTCATTTTGGGCTTTAATTCCTTCTATCTTTTTCATTTCCTCTTCTTTCTGTGCAACTTCCTCTTCATCTCTTAATATTTGTTGCTCTAACTCCATTGCACGAAGCTCCTCTTTAGTGTCTTCGTCTCACTCAACTTTCTCCTTTTGTTCCAACTCTCGTGGATTGGCCTCTTCCTCAGTTGCCTTCTGAACTTCTACAACATCCTTTTCACTAGATAGCTCTTCATCTTTCTTCCTCTATTCTTTTTCTTCTTCAACTAACTCTTTATGAGCTTGTCTTTCAGTTGCTTCTACTATTTCCTTTTGTTCTTCTTCTATCAAAACCTCATTCATAACAGTTTCACCCCAAAGGTTTCCTTTCTCAAACCCAGTCTGTTCTTCTCCAACCTCCTCTTTGGCCCTCTCAAGATACGTGTGAATATGTCACATTAATCATAGGAGGCCTCTCTTCCCCACCAAATGTTGCTGCTGAAGTTGATGGTGCAGTTGGAGGAGTATCCTTAGTTTGTATAGGCACAATAGAAGTGCCTTCTATAGTAGTTTCTTCTCGAGGATGCACAACAATTACGGGTATAGCACCAAGACCTAAAACAACCCCTATAGCAGTCACCTGATAGGTAACCTTATCTTTTTCTAAAGCTTCGGTGACTTCCTTCATCAATACTTCTTTTGCTTGAGCAAGTTCCTCAGTGACTGCCTACATAGCTGCAATAGTTTTATTTAATCGCTTGCATTGCCTTGTCTCAGTGGAAGAAGTGGGTTCACTACTAGAATCCTTCTTCCTTGCAGCTTTAACTCTTGGTTGCTTTAGTCAGAGGTTAATCCATTCCAGGCTTCTATCTACCACTACCTGTGACACTTTACAAATATTAGTTTCCTTTTTTCCCATCCAATTGACTGTCTCCAAATCCTTGATGGCCACTTTATCCATTTATAGTGGGGATCAAGAGTAGTCCCATCATCAGTGGTGCCTTCAGGTATATCCTTTGCAACCTTGAAATCCTTCATTTGGGGGATTTTCAATCTTTCATATTCCCTTTTCCTTACTTAAAAATAATCTTGTAGGTTGGCCCAAAATTCCTCCAGAAGTGGCCAATGATGGGGAAACTATGAAGCATATATACCATACATTTTCTTTTTAGGATCAAAATCCTTCCTAGATGTATGATGTTTGAGATTCATGGACTAAAACTCCTTTTTTGTTGTCTTAGATGCTATGGATGAGGAACAAGAATAAAATCCCAATTGCATTAGGAATGAGTGGAAGCCAGCCTTGTGTTATGTAGAAAAATTGGCATTGACCTCGGCTGCTTGACGAGAAAACTCCATTTAAACCCACCTATGACCACAACACCTTGGTAATTTGAAAGGGTTCCCATCATATCCAAACAATCTAAAATAAGTGGATCTAGGGTATTGGATAAAAAATCTCCCCACTCTTCAATAAACTCCATTGCTTCTCGGGACAGTCTGAAACCAACATCATCTGTGAGTTGATTAATGATAACATATAGAAGTACATCATTAACTCTTTTAAAATATTTCTCTATTGTCTTCAGCTCCAATTGTTCATAATAGTCCCAAACCTTCTTCTGATATGGGCCTTCATCCATTAATCCTTCAATAGTTAAACCAGGAAACTATCCCATCCTTGCAGCATAATATATCACATATAAAGACATATAGAATGTCTTTGTTTTTGTTACTTTTAATAGTTGATCATGGATGTTGTCTAAAATGATCTGTCCCCAATCCAAATATTTTTTTCCATCTAGAATCAGTAGATTAAATAGAAACGTCCAATGCTCAAAGGTATTAGACTCTTCTTTTCCAAATACTCTTTTTATTATTGTAATCATATCACCAATGTCTTCAGAAAAATCAGACCTCTTTGGCTTAGGAGGCATATTCTTTAGTGATTTCTTCTTTATCTTCAACCACCTTTTATTAATAAGTCTTGTTCCCATCCTCATCTATTTCCCACCGTTCAAGTGCCTCGACTTCAGACATAATATTGGGGTTAGGGTGAGGAGGAGGATCAAAAACTAGTCTAATCATTGTTGGGGTCAAATCAATTATCACATTGCCTTGGGAATCAATACAGTGCCTCTGAGTTGGATTGTAAGTTTGTGCAATAGTTAAAATGAACTCAGGACAATGTACAACAATAGGGAAAGTAGCCACATGGGATAACCCAGAGTCTGCAATTCTCTTTGCCCTTGGGGAAGCATCTTCTATTAAAGTTTCATCATAAAATTGTTTCAAATCAATGTGACCCACCAATGTATCTATAATGTTCATGACATCTAAGTCGAATTTGGATGGTACTGGGGTTCCTTGGAACTTATACTTCATTATAACAAGAACCTGCTCTGGTTTCAGCCTTTTAGCATTTGACCCCTTTGATGTTCCTTCAGTGGGAACTTCCTCCTCCAAATCAAACATTTGTTTAATACCTACAATAATGATCATCATCAAACAACAAGGAGAAAAGTGAGGAGCAGATTAGCATAAGCATTCATATTAATCCCCACTCATTCAAGAAAGATTTCCATTCTATAAATTAACTCATCATTTTTAGGTTTCGGGTTCAGAACAGAACTAAGAACTTAACTATTCAAAGCATAATACTGAACTGTGTTGGAATTCAGGATTGGATCTTGACTCAGCACCTATACCTATAGTAAAGAGAAGGTTTCGGTTTTGTTCTGCAATCCAATCCAGTAATGTATTCAGAAATTAGGATCAGGTCTTGACTAGACAGTGACACTTAACAAATGGTGTTGGTAAAGGGTTGTCTCTAAGTTCCAATCCCAATGCAACATCGAAAGTTAGATTGGGTAACGTCGAGAGTTTCAATCCCGATCATAGTTTGGAAATTAGAATTGGGAAATGGTTTAAGACTGGACCTCATAGGAGTGAACAAGTTTTGGTAGTGTCTTGAGTTCCAATCCCGACAAGATATCAAGGGTCAGAATCAGGATTTTTTTAAGAACCTAACCTTTGGTATGTGTAGCTGGGATAGGTTGACTCTGAGCTTCGATATCAACGTTGTGTTGGAAGTCGAAATTAGAGTGACACCAAATGATGAAACCTACATGTATGGGAATGATAGGGTGCCTATCTGAAATTTGATCCTGATGGTAATGCAGGGATTAGATTTGGTACACAAATGGATACATCATGAAAAATTTGAACAAGAATTGAGGAAAACCAATACCTAGACCTAGATGAGGGTCTAAACATATGGTGCAATTTTGAATCCTGATTCCAACATAGATTCAAGATCAGGATCCAAGTAATCAACAAATACGAAGGAAAAATGAATGTAACAATATATAAAAATATGCCTTTGAAATTGGGATTTTTTTAGCAACAATCGGACCTCAAAGGTTTATCAAATTTCAAGCATATCCGACTGAGTAGTTTGGAAAACCCTAGATAAACCAAGGCACGACGGGAATGGAAAACCCTGCGAGAAAAATATGAAACAAAACACAAGAAAAAAAAATGGGGAAAACCCAAAGCTAAATAAGGACAAATGAACCAAAGGCTTCGAGAATGAATAAAAATGCACCAAAAGGGTGCGAAGAAAACTAGAAAACAAACCAAAAAGAACAAGCAAGAAAAAAAACAACATGAACAACAAACAAAAAAAAGTAGGCAAACCAAAAGCAAAGGGAAAACATAGGAAAAGACACCTACCTCCAAACGCAACCAAAAATTTAACAAGGCAAAAAATCCACATGCTACATCAAACCCTAACTCTCGGTGTCACTTTGGTTCATTCTATCAACTGTACAAGCCAAAATGAACAAAAATCGAGGAGCGACAGGAATAAAAACTCACTCGTGCATGCAAACAAGTGTCCATAAATGTAGGTTGGTCGGGCGTCGGGATCGAGGCAGAGGTCATAAATGTGCCATCAGGATTGGGATGGAACAAAGAACAAGAACTTTGGAAAATTTCTTGGTTCTAGTTCCGATCTGAATTCTGATTTCGAAAAAGACAAAGAGAGTCAAAAATCAGAGTCGGGATGGAAACAAGAACAAGAACTTGGGAAAATTTCTTGGTTCTAGTTCCAATCTGAAGTTCGATTCCAACAAAAGAAAAAATGCACAAGGAAGAAAAGAAGTCAAGATTGGATAAAAAATAGGAACTTGCACTTTTAAGGGTGGAAGGTGACGGTTCTAATCTAAAACCCGAACCCGATAAAACAAAGAAAACACAAGGCAAAGCATGGGGATTGGGATCATACCACAAATGGGAACTTGAACTTTGGAAAGTAACAAGTGTCAGTGACAGTCTGAAACCCAAACTTGACAAACAAAGGAAACACAAGGACTTAGGGGAAAAAGACAACTCATAAAGCCAGAACAAGAACACCAAAGATAGGAACATCAAAGGGGGACCCATTTTGACCAAAACAAAAAATGGGGTTGTTATGCCAGGCATAACACTATCTTTCTTCTGGACTAATGATTTGGTGGCTACCTCTTAGGGGGAGGAGGTAGTGTCATGTGTTGTCATTGAAAGAGTATTTTGTTCTTAATGTCAAAGGGGAAATCAATGTAAAATATCCTTTTTTCTTTTCCATTGATGCCAAAGGGGGAGATGAGGAATGAGGAAGATGTGAAAAAAAAGAGATTATCTACTAAGGGGGAGAAATATAAAGTAAAATAATGAAAAGTGTGTTCAGAGCTAGTGTGTTTTCTTTGATGGTTTTTCACATCATATGTTGCCATCAATGAAAATGGGGAGATTGTTGCATGAATGAATGTGTTCTCATTGATGTCAACTGGTCAATTGGTTATCAACTGGTTGTTGTTTTCATTGATGTCATGGATGCAGGTTATTGGTTGTATATGTCAAGGATATTGAGAAAATTGTAATGAAGAAAGGTTGTAGGTGTTCAATGGTTGCTTTGGGTTTTGCTTCAAGTTTTTCCCCTATGTTTGTGTGGTTCAAATATGTTGATCATTGTTGTTGTAAGTTGTTATATCCAAATTTTGGGATTCTGATTCATTGTACAGTGAGAGTTATGTTCACCAGTTGTGAATTGTGGTTTTCTATGTATCTGGTTAAGGTTTGGGAGAAATTTTTTTACTCTAGATTTCTTTTTCGTTGAGTCTTATGACTTGCAGTTCTAGAGTTAAGCTATTATGATCGTGTTGAAGATAATTTTGGTGTCTAGAAATATTGGGTTATGTTAAGGGTTGTGTGTGCTTAATTGTTCTATGTGCTTTACATTGGTTTGTTTGACCTTGTGTTAAACACTACCTTCAAAGTTCATGAAGTGTGTTGGGACTTATTTGGGTCCTCATCAAGCAAGTGTTTGGGTTGCCCTCATTCTAATTCCACCCTAGAATATTTTGGCACTGACCTAATTTAAATTTAAATGATGGATGGCCAACTTTGGATATGTTTCAAATTTGAAGATGGTATAAATACAAGATGAGTTATTGATGAAAGATGTACAAAGAGATAAATGCAAAGAAATAGAGAAAGATAGATGTGAAATAGTGTGTATGTGATGTGAGTTTGGCAGATCAGTGTGAATTCTAAATGCTAAGTTTTCGGATGCATTGAGTTGAAGGTGTACTCTATCATTCATACATGTTTGTAAGTGTTTGAGCGAATTATGGTGGAAATCTCTATTGCATTAAGATTGTCTTCTCTCTATAACATATCTCTTCTATCTTATTTGTATCTTTGTGGTAGTGAGCCCTTCAGGTGGTTAACCCTTGTTGGATAGTGAGTCCTAATCTAGATAGTTAGTCCTAATTTAGCAATGAGCCTTTGTAATCGGTTTTGATATTCTTTATATTCTGAGCTAATCCTCACCATTGTTTTTCCCTTATTTGGTTTTCCACAAAAATCTGGTGTTATTCTATATGTGTGTTTTAGTTTCTACCTTTGCACTTAATGTTTAATCATTTTAGCAGAGTAAAATATTTTTGATTGATCTTTAAAGTTTCGGTGGATGTTTTAAAGGTTAAAATTTGCTACAACTGATTCACCCCCCATCTTAGTTGTCTTTTTCAACACCCCACTTATTTAAGAAGATATATAGTCCCTTTTTATTCTCTTTTTTCATTATTGTGAGCCTTGATAGTAATTACATATGGCTCTAAGATACCTATTGAGTATTCTAACTATTTGATAAGTCTCAATGTGCACAAATTTAAACTAGATTCATTATCTAAGAGGAATCTTTTGAATTTATGTCTAGTAATGAAGGCTTTAATATAAAGGGATTTGGTGAGATGAGTTGATAGGAGGTATATCATTCTAACTAAAGGCTACTTGAAGGCTAGATGATAGGTGGATGAAAGATGGCCTACAAGATATTTAAACTATGTAGGGTCAATATTATTTGGTATTTTTAGACTCTTACAAGGCATGACTCAATATATCTCTATGGAAGGATTTTTTAAGTAAATCCAAGATGGATATCTATGTAGGATTTTTTCTAAGGTGTTATAAAGAGTTATATTATGTATCTTTTATGGAAGATGGGGATGAAGGGGTTGTTGGTATAGTGACTTTACCACTATAGTGTCAAAATTTGTGACCCTTAACAATTTCATACTATATTTTTCTCCCCCTAAATTATTGAGCCTAATTGGGTCCCTAATTTCCTAAATTATGTATTCCAAAGCCTATTTTTACCATTTTTTGAAGGGTTGAAAGCATTGAACAAATGTATGTAGTTAATATGTAACTCTTTCTTTCTCTTATATCTATAAAAAAACCTTTTTATTATTTGTTTACATTATTATTTGTGTTATAGTAGAGACCATAGTACATGTATGATTTATTAGTGTACAATAAATAAATATGTTCTCTATATAGGAGGCTTATAATTATTAATAATGTATCATTTGTGTATGCTCATAGCAATTCATTTGGATTTCATGGTGAGGCAAATATGATTCATAGTCACATAATTTATGAAAAAAAAGAGTCTTGGTTTGATTGATTTTACTATAAAATATAGGGCAAATAATTTCTCTAAAAGTGGACCACTTATTTTAAAAGATATATATATATATTATTGATGGTCTTAGAATAAAAAAGAAAAGTGTATGTATTTCAAAAAGCATCTAATCCTTATTTGTGAAATCTCTCAATTCTCCAAGTGGCTAAATTTATGCTAGTTTTACAAGGATCACTTGATTTTTGAGTAAGAAAAATGCTCCCCTTAAAGTAGCCAAAGATACACATCATTATCATTTGGTTCACCGTATGTACTAATGTAAGATAAGAGGCCCAAAATAGAATTCCAATAAACATCATGAATTGTCTCGTTAGTCTTAACCTACATCCTACACTAAATTTTACAACTAGGATGCCTGAAGATACAACATTATTGAACAACTATAAAACACTCAAACTAAGTTATCTTTATGGAATCTCATGCATATATCCAAATTATATAGGGACATCTTATAATATGCTTTAAGAAATCTTATTGTAATTTTAGAACTAGGTATACATAGTAGACAACAAATTAGAGTCTCATTGAGATAATGACAACCTTTTTTTAACTGTATGAAACTTCCACTTAACTTAATCATTCAAGATAATATATCACTTTTCATTGTGATTAGATATGGAAAGACATCTATTAAACATATTTTAGTTAATAATGGTTTTAAAATTAATATATGTACTAATAATTTTTTTCATAAAGTTAAGATAGATGCATAAAACTTGCAATAGTCTAAGGTAACCATAAATGAATTTGATATTTTTTTAAAGGAACCATTGGGTTTTATTACTTTATTTCTTACCTTGGGAATCATCACTGTCAATAGCTCATTTTATGTGATACCTAGCCAATTAGCATATAATATTCTTTTAGGGCATGCAATGATAATGTCATGAAAGAAATTCTATTGACCCTTCATTGGATATTAAAATTTACAATCAAAGTAGAGTATTGTAATGTAAATATTACCTTCTTTATATTTTTGACTTATATTCTTGCACTCAATTTAGTTCTCCTTACCTAAGGTGGTTTTTAGGATCATATTCCATGATTCTAAATCTTTTGTCTATTATTGGATAGATTTATAGCTACACCCAAACTCTTTTCTTGCCCAAACACCACTCAAGAAAACCAAAATTCAATTTTGGACACTTGGCCACTAATGTCTTGGAAAATTGGACACCCATATGCTATTATCTAAATTAAACTCTTAAATAATGAAATTTCACATGCCTAGGCCCCTAGTCCTATATTGCCCTAATTTATGTTCAATCAATAATATTGACTTGAACCCAAGATAAAATATCCATCATACTCATAAGGGTGAGCTAACTAAGTTTTCACTCTCCACTCATAGGTTTATTTTCTTATAATAAATTTTCTTCTATTCATGATTGCTACAAGGTTTTGAAGTTAGAATATTGAAGGAAATTCATAGATTATTATCCGTTATGGCTTTCTTCTTGGTTGGTGCACATAGTTTTTGGCCCCTAAATCTCTAAATGTAAGCTTCTCTTGAGCACCAAGGGTGTTGAAATCAAGAAGATAGGAATCACATTTATGTTTGGGCAAGGTAAATTTTGACCAATTTCCTGAGGTGGGTAAGACATTTGACTTTTGACTCTACTAAAGTATATATAAGACATTTGACATTGAACTATATATATTTCTCTCAAATCCTTTATATGGAGTCTTTTGAGGCATTGAAGCAAACTAAAGTAGTATGAAGAGAATAAGCTTGACCTTAAACATTTATAATGTGAAACCTTCAATGCATTTACCATGTCAATAGAGAAAAACTTCCCTCTATGTTTCATGACATCCTCAAAAACCACTCTAGCAATTCAATCAACCTCAGAACTGGAATAGGCTTATGTATTAAAGCCAATGCATTCACCTTTCTTGTTTATGCGCAAGCCTTTAGGTTCCTCAAATTAGATACCTTGGAAAGTCTTCTAATCACCATAATATCAACACATTCAACATCTCAAGTTCAAAGTAGAAAAATCTGCTAATTGAGGCAAAACAATAGCCGATCACAAATTTTTAAATACAGCAAGACTAGGATGAATTCCAAGCAATCTGCACTCTAGATTTAAGTAAGGTTTACTATTATCCCACTTATTCCCACCAATAACTACAAGGAATATTGCATCTAATCACTGAAAGAGAAAAGTAGATCGACTGTCAACCATATACCTGTGACTCCACCTAGAATACCTAAACCAAACACCTTCACACCAAATGAAGTCAGCAACATACAATAATATCACTTTTGAACAACACCATGTAGACCGTGCGATTGCTTTTCCTTTACATAAATGACTCTAAGATCCTTGTGTATCCGTGAGCCAAGTTCCACATCACATATTCATTATAATCTTTTAACATGCACATTATGATGTTGGATGTTGAGATACCCTCATTGCACTTTTGTTTCTACAACTACATATTCCAATGCTATCATTTGGAAAAGGATGGAAAATGTTGGAAAAGATTGTGGTGTTCATCTTTATGCCTATTGAATATATTTTCTTGAATGCTTTGAAAACATTTTCAAGATAAATTCTTACATGTATAACCTACCATCATAACATTCCAAGAAGTCATATCGATTGTTGTATTTTATCAAACAACAGTATTGCCTCATCAACAAATCTATCACTACGTAATGAAAGAGTGGACACTTTTCCCTTATAAAAGCACATCCTAGAAAAATAAAGTCTCCAATAATGGAAGATATGTAGAGGAATCTCAAGCAGACATTATGTGTAGGAAGCCTATAAATACATGGCTCTTACAATTGTAAAGGGGAGACTTTTTGCAAGAGGGGAAAACTTTTGAGAACTATTCAATGAGATTGTATCAAGACTTTTTGGCTTGACACTATGTATAGAAGAGTTTTTAGAATTTTATAATGTGAAGGAGATAATGAAGAATGTTTTTGGTTCATATGTTCTAAATGTATTCATGTGTTGTTATTGCTAATTTCTTGTATGTTAAATCAGTGATCCTTCTATGTGATTGTGTAAACCATTGATAATTGTTATGCCTTGCATAACCACCCCATCTTTTGCCTTGGTCAAAATGGGTCCCCCTTTTTGTTTTTTCTCCCTGTTTTTTTTTCAAACAAAGTTTGGAGTTTTTCTTTTTCAACACTTTGTTTTTCTTCGGTTTGTTCTGTTGGAAGCGGAACCAGAACTAAATCAGGTTTTAAAACTTGTTTCACAGGTTTCCTTCTGATCCCCGTCCCGACGGTCTTTTTGTTGTCTTTTTGGTTTGTCTTTGTCAGAGTCGGAGCCGGAGTGGAAGTTAAGTCTAAATTTATTTAGAGTTTCAAAATAAGGTTTCATTCTGCCTCCGCTTCCGCCTTTTGGTCTATTTGTTTAGACTTATGTTTTTGTGTTGGGTTTTCTCGTTTTGATCTTTGTGTTTTTATTTTGTCTTTTGTTTCGCTTTCTTCTTTGTTAGCAAAATCGGAGCCAGAATAGGAACTGGATTCAAAAATTGGATAAAGTTTCTAAATCAATTCTCGTTCCGATTCCACTCCTGCCATTTTTTTGTTTGACTTTACTAAAGCCATATGGCAGTAATGTGCCAGTTCCTTTTGCATTTCCAACTCCGATCTGTCGTATTTATGGCATTGATTACAGGTTCCATGCACGCATGAAGCTGCAGTTTTAACCTTAATTAAGGATTGATTGATGTTATCAGCATTGTTTAAAAGATTAAGGGTGAACCAGAGCTATAGTGGAGCATTTGGGCATATGATTCGATCGAAAGGGAGATAATCACGTGAGGAATCACATCAGAGGGCTAATCTATTTATTTGCATTTGGAGGTAGGGTTTTTGTTCTTCTCTTTCATTTGGTTTTGCTTGTCATTTTTGTTCGGTCGTTGGTTGATCGTGAATTCGTGACTCTCAATTTTCTTGTGAGCTTTGTTGTTCGTTCTTCTTCTCTTTTGTTCTATTTTCTTGTTTTCGTTTTTTCTTTTTTGGTGTTTTGTTTCTCGTTTGTTTGTTTTTATCATGGTCATTTTCACATTTTAATCGTGACCGTACCGTGATGCCCTAGGTTTTTAAATGGCATGGATTAGTTACTATTTTTACGTTGGTAGGGTTTGATAAATTATGATTTTAGTTAGGAATCATGTTGTGCATTGATCTGATTATTTTGAATGGGGTTAAATTCATGCCCTAATTGTTTGAAGTCGAGGGTTTGTGAATTAGGGTTTTGGTCCATTTTTGTTTTAAATATGATGCCCTAATTATTACAATTTCTCATGGTCATATGGGGATGATCTTGTATAGGTTATTTTTAAGCCCTTTTCATTTTTATATGACCTAGTCCTTAGATCATGATGTTATTTATCATCCTGTTGAAATCACTTATGATGTCATGATTATTTTGGATCGGAACCAGAATCGGAATCGATTTTGATCTTGAACCATGTTTTGAAATAAGTATCGATTATTGTTTCCATCCTGTCTTCAACTCCACTTGCAGTAAAGAAATAGGCTTTCAAAATATTGATAACTCAGTCAGATTTAGAACCGGAACCAAACATAAAATTGAAAACTCTTCATGGAACCAAATCGGTTCTCATTCTGATTCTGATTTCGGTTACCATCCAAACTCCAACTCCGATCCCACGATATTATTATTACAAAATCAATGCCCATTCCGGTCCTGATCCCGACAGTGTTTTTAAGAGAGACTTTTTACGATATTTTTTGCTTGGTCCCGCCTCTGATATATATGTAGGGTAGGATCTCTAATCATTTTTTTGTTATACTTTTATAGATCCCTATTACCTTGAGGTATAACCATAGGGGTCCTATTGTCACTGTTAGCAAGGTGGAATCTGATTGGGCCGATGTAACTGACACAAATCTAGGTCCATTCAATAATGAGGAGTTTTACTCAAAGACATTTACTGAGGACGTAACAGGGAGAACTAAAAGGACAGTTGAGTCTGGTTTGGCTCACATCACTGTGTTTCCTTTGTCAATTCAATGCCCTGAATTGATAATGACAGCAGCTGGAGCTTACAATCCAGCCACTAGACAATGTGTAGATTCACAAGATAATGTAATCATAGACTTAACTCCTCAAATGTTTCAACTTATGTTTAGTGTCCCTGATCCAAAGAATCTTGCACAACTTAATGAGGCAAAGTCTTTGGAGATATATATTAATCACAAGGAGACCAATAAGGCTCACTTGAACAAGAAATGGTTAAGAACAGAGAAGAAGTCTCTAATAAAGCTCTCAGATCAGCCAAAGAGGACATATTCTACAAGGAGGTATCAAATATTATAATGATGTTATCTACAGTATTTGGAAAGAGGGATGCCTTTCATTTTAAGGAATGCATGTTTCCATTCATTCAGACAATCTTTGATGGCAAGCAGTAGTTTGATTGGCCTATGATTGTCTCAGATAGTATACATGATCAATTGACTAGATCAAGGGAAACTAAGAGCTTCTTTATGACCTCTTATGTTGTCTATGCAGCAACAAGGGAAGGTATCTTTCTATGATTAAACAGAGTAGGAGTATTGGGGGAAGTTGATGGGCAAAACAAAGTTTGGAACCATTATGACCAGTTGTCCCTGCAGATTTCTGAGTTACACTTTAGAAAAGTTAATGATGCATTTTTGTATGTAGTTATTGACCAGCTTAATGGAGATGTAGGGTATAGATTAAGCTAGGAGGCCATGCCATTCATTACAAAATGGGGGTGTTGGTACATCCAGTACCCCAAATTTACTTATTTTGGGCTAGCTAGATTTGAGGGTCATCCTCACTTACTCCCCAGGTGTTGCAGCAATAGGATGGTCTTGATGGAGTTTGTTTACCAAGCTTTGGGGGTCAATCCTAGGTTTGGAATAAAACATAAACCAAGTTGTCACAAGTTCCCCATGCAATTGCGTGAGTATAGCTGCCCACACCTTGTGGGAGCTAAGGTGGTTTGTAGTGAGTTGATACATTTGAAGTTGGGCCTGTATACTGCTCAGAAGCACTTTGATCCAAGGAAGAAGATGAATGCTTTGCTTGCTTCAGTCTTTGACAAACATTGCAACCAACTAGAGGAATTCTGGAGTGATCTCCAAGATGAATATGACCTCAGGAAGAGAAATTATGAAAGGTTGTCTGTCCCACTTTTGGTGGAATTTGGGGTGAAGGTTGATATTCCTGATACATTTATAGATGATGGGGTAGTGTTGGATCCTTCATATGAGGAATTGAATATAAGTACTAAGATTTTGGACCCTGTAGATTGGGATGCTGAGGAGAAAATGGACATCAAGCAAATAGGAATACCAGTCTTGGATAGGAGTATCCAATGGGTTGTGCTCAAAGCCAAAACTCTTGGGGGTTCAACTTCTAAAAAGGGGAAAGGGTATAAGAGAATCAAAAGGAAAATTCCTCCCAAGGAACCCTTGGAATTCTTCCCTCCTGATGTTGAATAATTTGAGCTTGAAGCTTTGGCCCAAGATTTGTCTGGAATACATGAGGAGGATGCCCCAACATGCCTTGTGGCTTCAACACCAGTAATAGGTGAATCATCTGCTCAAGTTCTTCCTACAGAGCAACAAGGTGGAGAGATGCCTAAGGGGACTCTTTATGATATGGCTAAAACCTTAAAGGGAAAAGAATTAGAGATGGAGATCCATGATATTGAAACAAATTATGATGAGACCTTATCAGAAAAGGATGCACAAGAAGAGATGCCTCTAGAGGAAACTGGGCATGTGTTAACAGAAGAGGATCAATGGGAATTGTTTGAGGAAGCAAAGAAAGCTTCGAATGCTAAGGCACATGCAGAAGCTATAGAAAAACAAAAGGAAATAGATGCTAAGGCACAAGTTGATGCATTACTTCAACAACAACAATTGGAGGTTAAGCAAAGAGTCGATGAAGTAATAAATCAGCAGAAACAAAAGGAGCATGAGCTCAAGACGAAGAAACAAAATGACAAGCTAGAGATGGTGCAGAAGATCCATGAGCTAGAGGAGGAAAAGGCTAAATAGAGGAGAGAAAGAGAAGCCCTTGAGGCCAAATTGAAACTAATTGAAGAAGCCTATAAGAAAAGGGAGGAAGCAGAGCGCCTGCAAAATGAGAAAGATGTTGAGGAGCTAGCCAAGCAGAAACAAAAGGAGAAGGAAGCTTTAGATAGACTCAAGGTTTTAGAATAAGAAAGAAATAAACTGCTTAAGGAGAAGAGGTTGGAAGAAGAAATATTGGAAAAAGAACAAGAGGATAAGAGGATGCAAGAGCAGAAGGACAAAGAAGAAGCTGAAAATATTGCACAAGAAAATGTAGAGGGAGAACAACAAAATTTACAAGAGGTTGATTCTCAACCTAGGGTTAATGTACTACAACCATTATCCTCTATGACTACTGCCTCCTCTTCTACTGTAATGGCCACTACTCTGAGTGCTCCTACCTAGTTGAAGCTTGATCTTCAAAAGAAACTAATAGCTCCCCCACAGCCTCTTAATTGGGATGACATGATGAAAGAAATTGAAAAGGAGAGACCCAAGAAGAAGGATAGGATTCTTCATTCCACAAAGCTAACTGAGGTAGGTGAAATTATTGTAGAATGTGCAATACCAGTAGTGAATAAGGATGTGGGAGATATGCAGGTCACTGATTACCAATTAGGCACTGTCAATTTGGGAAGGCCTACAAGAAATCAGCAGATGAACCTGATTGATGTTGTAGCATCATCCACTAAGTCAAGGTTGATAAAGGACAAGCAAAGAAAGGATGAGCTCAAAGCTCAATTGGATCAGCTACACACCTTTTTGAAGGATATTTCTGCTCCTAGATCACAAATGGTTGCCTTAGAGACACCGGTGTTGCTCAACAAAAGAGAGGTGGATGATCTGGTATAAATAAATAATAAGGCTGGGATGATGGACAGGTGGATGAATAAGCTTAATCAGGAGGTAGGCGAGGTGCCAGTAAGTAGTTTTGAGATTCACAAGATGGCATTGGAGCTAATAGAAGAGATGAAGCACCATGTTGAAACATTGGAACAGAAAGAGGAAGAATATAGAGGATATGTTCAGAAGATAAAGGACATCAATAAATTGCCAAAGTCTACTCTAATTGAGCAGTCAATTCTTGAGGAAGATAATGCAGACTTCTTGGAAAAGGCCTCTAGCATAATCTGGTTTAGATCTGATTTTATATATAGGCATATGAATGAAGTCCAAGATGCGAGTAAGGATTTAAATGAACAACTTGATGAAGTAGAAGTTGTTGTAGTTGTTGTAGTTAATGTTGATATACCTGTTAAAGAGGGTCTGCCTCTAAGCCAATTAAAGGAGAAATAGGATAATAGATTTCAAGAAACTATGCAAAAAGAGGATGATGGAGAGGATCTATTATTGGATAGATTGATGGATGTTAGGGAAGGAGTGAAGGCTACGAGAAAGGAGTTGACTAAGTTGAAAGACATGAAGGATTTTTCTTTCGTAGAACTGAAGAGATGTCAATTTCAGGACAACTGGATTGATGGGCCGGATGTGGCTATTCTTCAACAAGTCTTCTCTAGTTATGATGAATACATTCTGGAGAAAACTACGCAAGGATGAGTGGCAGTCTTTTGGGTGCATGACCTTTTTCTTTCTCTTTTCTTTTATTCTGTCTTGTAATTAACATTGGAACTAGAGATCAACTGGTCTGAGTTTCCAAGAAAGTTTCAGTTCCTAAAATTGTGGATCTCAATTTTGATTGAGAGGATTTTATGATTTGTACATCTATATACTTTTGGGGTACCATATTGTAAGGGTCAGCTGATGAGAATAGAATTAGCCACCTGATAGTAGGAGATAGGAATTTTATAGCTTTGCAAAGACACTTTGTTATTATTACTTACAGTTGAATACAAATATGAGTTTTTACACAGTATTATGTTGGAATTGAGTTTAATGGATAAGGTTAATGAATCATAATCTGTCTATATGCTAGTGAGTTTTGTTGAAGCATAAGTGTTTCTTATTTGATGAGAATCAATAGAAGGAACCAGATTTAAAGATTATTTCATTAAGTTATCTATGGATTAAATTGTTGAATGTTTGTTGATCTATGATTTTAGCAACGAAAGAGAGTTTGTTCTTTTTGAATCTTTAAAGTATTATGGTGTGTGATTGTGATGGTCAAACTAAGCACCATATATGCATGCAATAGTATGGATTGTTTTGTAAATTGCATCATGTTATGGTTTTCTTGATCTATTGGAGGAACATTCATTGTTGAAAATATATGTCTGGATATTAGATAATTTTTATTCATATTTCACTAATGTATGCCCTAATTTATCTTTTTCTTTTTATTTAAAACCCCCCTTTTCAGTAAGTACAGGTTGATGAATCTGTCATTGCTTGCATTCCTTATTACCAGAAAAGGCCCCTTGAATATTATAGTTGCATGGACCAATTGAGTGACACCAAATAGTTGAGAACCAACTGCCAGGACCTTGGTTGTTAGGCCACTATATGTTGTCTTTATTTTTTAAAAGAAATAGAGTAGAAATATTCTGTTTAACATTGTTTGTGTCATTTTCACCATCAACAATAATCTATGTAATTGATGTAATGAAAAACTTTCATATCTTGGTATCTTGGTTTGAATTTGTTGAAATAGCATATCTCTTCGTATGTTGAGGTTTGTCATCTTTTTTTCATCATCATTGCACATCAAAACATTCTTTGTGTTAAAAACCCCTTTTTAATTTTCCATATCCGTTGTGAAATCTCAATTGATATGTGTATGTCTATTGTTGGGATTTCTATTAGTCATTTTCCTCTAGTTTTTCCTTTTCTCCTTTATGTAATTTTAGGTTAAAAGTACACAAAAAGTACAAATACCCCCATCATACGAGGGAGTTGCCCCTCTCAAACATAGAGGAAGATTGTAGTTTCACAAATAATCTCTCCAACTATTGGTACATTATTACCACTTTCCATTGGGTCAGTCAATATCATTTCAAGTGCCAATTCGCTTACCAACATGTAGACAAGAAATTTGTGCAAAAACACACAACCCCAACCAAACAAACAACAAAATGTTTAAAATGCAAATCCTCCAAGAGGACCACCACCAAGACCTAATAGAATAACTCAATGCAAACACACTCCCTTATGGGAACTTATCAAAACAATCTTAAACAAATTGATTCGATCAAACCTTATCAAGCTACCAAAGGTGAGATAATATTATGAACCACAATTCAAATCATCATGGTATATTGACAACAATTATTGTGAATACCATAGAACAAAGGGATATAAGACATCTAACTGCACGAGACTTAAAAATCTAACACAATATCTCATAGACCAAGGGGAAATTACTATTGACCAATGTCTCGGAACGTCCAAAAATAATGATCTAGGGATATAAAAGGATTTGATCCCCATTCATGGTAAGGGAAATGATGTTGATAAGATAAGATAATATAACAAGGTAAGCCATTCATATGATAATGTCATAGGACATGCTCAAAATTAAAACAACCACATTTTTGTCATCACCATCCATGGTAGAAATATTGAGTGTGGAGTCACCACATGATGAGGTAAGGTTACTATTCAAGGACCTCCTCCACAATCCAAATGCTTAACTAAAGCGCACCCGGCCGATTATTGTCTAATTGATCATCTCAAAAAGACTCCCACGCAAATTTATATCTTAGAGCTTCCAAGAATTTCCCTAGCACACAAGGAAGTCCTAGATAAGGCTCTTCTATATCTGTACCCATTGATATAGATACGAAAAAAAATCCAAGCCATGGTGGGGCACATTTTATCCACTCAATGCTTGGTATTTACTGAAAAAGATCTTCCTACTCATACCTATCACAACCACACTCTTCATCTCAAAGTTTTCGTCCATAAGCACAAAATTAAGAGAGTTTTGATAGATGGTGTTGTGGGCTTAAATATTTTCACCTTACAACTTGTCTGACAAATGGGATGCTTTGAAGGGGTTATTGAGAGGAAAAAGGGAATCACTATCAGATCCTATGATGATAATGAAAGATAATCAAAGGGAATTATAATATTTCATATCCAAGTTGGTTTGGATATCATTGAAACCACATTTCAAGTTAAAATGTTGAGAAAGAGGATCCCCAACAATGATAAGGGGGTGTCTTCTCTATTTGTGTCTTTCCCTAAGGTAATTTCATTAGGAAAGAGATCACAAGGTGTAAATATTGACTTTCAACCTCAATGGTGAGTCAATCGGATCTAGATCTCAGTCCTTAAGACAATAAGGTAGATCTGAAACCAAATTGAAATGATATGCAATGATCAAACTAAGTGAATTATAAGATCGAATACCTAAAATACAAATTATTGAAAGTACAAAAGTTGAAACCATAGTTTACAAGCAGATCTATGAAGGGTTAGGACACATGCACCTATCACCAAAGGTCGGTTTTGAGCTCTACTGGAGGATAGATTCACCCTAGGGTGAACGGGTCTTGGTTAGGGGTCCTAAAAATTCTTGTGCCAATCCTCTGAGGCAGGATCTCAACTTTTATTTTACACAAGTCTCACTATCAGAAATTGAGAAATAAATTTTAAATTTGAGTTTCTATGGTTTGACAATAATGATGACAACTTATGCAACAATACAAAATTTCTCTTCAAGATCTTCAATCCTTCTTCAACCTGAAATCTACACTTACACAAAGAGAGGGAAAAATTATTTGTTTTGAATGGTGGTTTTCCTTAGTCAAACCCCATGTTTGGTAATTAAACCTTGATAGAAAGATAATAACAATGGGGGAGGAAATGGTGAATGAACACTTGCTTGTTACAACTCACCAAACCTCCAATGGCTTCCCTTAGAGAACTGAAGAAAAACACATCACTCCAAGGAACTTGATCTTTCTTTGTTTGATGGATTTGGACACTTGAAAATTCTTGGATGCTTTAGGATCCACAATGCATGTTAGCAGTCACAAGATGAGATGAATGCACATAAGCTTGAACATGATGTTAGGATCTTGAATGCTGCAACAAATGATTGATACATCTACTCTTTAATGCTCTTGACAATAAAATTTTCTCAATAGGATTGCTTCATAAAGTGTGTTAGCATGCTTAGATTTGAATTGATAAAAACATTGTATTTATGGATATTTATCTAATTTCCCAAAAATTAGATTCCAAAAGCTGACACTTGCATATTAAATTTGAATCATTAAAATGCTACCAAAAACATATTTTAAAATGGGTCCTAAGTCTTGAAGGGGACCCATTCGCCTAAGGGCGAATGGGTCCTATTCTATAATTCTAAGACACACATGTTCCAATGTGATTAAAATATTAATTGCATTAATTAATTGGTTTCCCTTTCAAAAAATGAGAATTGTAAGGCTTTGGAATGCATAATTTACAAATTAGAAGCTTAATTAAGTCCAATAAATTAAGGGAACCAAACATAGTGTGAAATTGTAAAGGTATACGATTTCCTACAATAAATTTAGCCCCCACTTTAGTGAGATAATGAACTTACACTCACTCACACTAAAGTAGACAAATATGCATCAAGAGAGGTCCAAGTTTACAAATTTTATAAAGATAGGATGACAAAGATCAAGGAGGATGATTAAGCCCTCAGGATCAAATATCCCATGGAAAACCAACATAAGGAAAAAGGGAAACACAAGATGTGTAAGATAAGTGCAGCAAGACAAGATACGCAAGCATACAATGTCAAAGCTAATGTAAGAAGAAAAAGGAAAAATGATGGACTAGCAAGTTGTGTTATGCCACATCCATAAAATACGCTCACAAGGGCTAGTGTAATCTGGTATACACTAGGTGAGCCCCAAAGGAAAAATGAGAAACACACACTAGGTCTACAAGGTGTGTACTCATAAAAAAAGGGGGTGGCAGATGTGAAGGTCACACCAAATCTATAGGTCTCCCATATGTCAACCGTACCAAAAGTTATACTCCCTAATAACTTTGATAAGGTGCCACAAAATGATCAATGTGTTATGCCAACACTACTATAATTCTAACTTTTGTGAGTAAAAGTGAAGGAAAAAAATGCAAAAATATCAAATGCCAAAATGAAATAATACCAATGTATGCTCCTATTTTAAAGGAATTGCTAAAACCCATGTTGTGACCAATTATTTTAAAGTAGAAATGATAAATTCCAATTGATAAAACATTCATATTAGCTTATTTGGAAAGCCCTATGCCAACAATATGTTTCCAAATTAATTTGCATCATGAAAAAGGAGGTTTCCCCCACATGCAATCCAAAAAGATAACACATAAGGAGTCCACAGATTTAGGGTTAGTTTATTTCTTTGCTACAGTGATATAATAGAGCTTGGAATTGCCATCATTCCACAAATACTTCATGGAAATGAACACAAAGGAGGCATGACACATAGAGAGTGAAAACAAAGAAAAATATTTTGGGTCAACATGGAAGAGACTTAGATGTCTCAACACCTTGCATCATCCCCAAAGGAAAACACATGACAAAAGAAAAGATAGTGTTTACGACAAATAGAAGAATGTTGATACAAATGAAAGAATGTCATGATAGATTCACTTCCTTTATATCTTTCCACCAATAGAGTAACAAGGGTCATCTAAAGAAAACTCACAAACATAAAGATACGCCAAGTAGCATGGTATGGGAGATCACATTGCATACATGCAATCACAAATAACATAGGAAAAGAAATATAGTATGTCAAATGTGATCCAACCTATAACAAATCATCTGAATCCCAATCTTGTTCATCATATAAAAAAGGAGGATAACTAGCCAAAGTGATAATGAAAAGTGTCATACTAGGACAATCACCAGGTTCAACATAGGGTGATTCACTCTTTTTAGGAGGATCATCACGGTTGTGTCCATCTAAGTTCATAGAAGTGAAAAATAATAAATTTAACTCATTATGAACTTCTTCATCAATTTTAGCAATCTCATCATCATCATCCAAGTTAATCAAAATAGAAGGTCTAATGACAATGTCCATTGTATGTTCTTATTTTTGGTGTGGTTTAGAAGTTTCATATTGGGGAAAAGGCGGAGAATCATTATGCTTTGTTTGAGTTGGTTTGTTGTCTTCTTCTAGTTGACAAGAAATAGCATGATGTCTACACCTACGCTCTTTAGCATTTTGGTTTCTTCTTGCACGGTGTTCAAGTTGTGATGGTGTAGGAGTAAGTTTTTCCACCATCAATCTCTTTTCTTCCCTTAAGGGAGGAACGAAAGGGACCTCGACAGGTTGTGAAACCAATTTCTCTTTAGGCTTATAAATTTATTTGATTTTAGGAGACACAACTAGAATTGTATGGTTATCTCTTGGTATTTTATAGGATATAGGTGGCAAAATAGCATCATACTTTGTTTCTTTTGGTTCAAGCACAAGTTCATCCACAACAATTGGAATGGGAGGAACAACTATAGATCTTTCAATTTCAGGTGGGATATTGGCAAGGGATAACTCTACTCTACGTTTTTCTTTGAACTTTTGATAGGATTTAAAAAAAAAATCTTCATGAGGTTTAATAGGTTCTATAGTTCAGTCCAAAATAAATCCAATGAAAATTTCCCTCAAAAAGACAAAGTATTAAATCCACTATGATGCAATATAAAAATTTGGTTATCAAATGGAAATTTCAAGCACTTGTGGATGAATGATGAGATGACATTCATTTAGCATAGCCATGGATAGCCTAACTCCACATGAAATTGATCCGACGTCAGGATGATGGAGAATGATACATTTAATTTCTTCAGTCCAACTTTTAATGGAAGAGTGATCAAACCTATTTTAGGGAAAGAAAAACCACCATGTTTTTTGATCCATGCTTTCGGTTTTCATTAAAAAATTGGGTAAAGTTCATGCACAAATAAGAATTCCTCGGTGATCACATTCTCTACACATGGGATCAATTAATATCCCATTTTTAGGCTTGTCATTGATTCTTTCGGCTATGTAAAGAGGACCATCACGTGCATGTTTAATTATATCACTATTTAAGAAATCAATGTCAAGAGACAATTTGGTTTTTTCCCTTACAAGGTTGAATGTTAATGAATCCAATCATAACATCTAGATTGTCTCTATTATCACTCTTATCATCATCAATTATATCTTCTATCTTATTAACATTCATCACATCATTCTTGTTATCGCTAGCTTTTACAAATGAGATGGAATGGTTTGGCATTGGATTGGTAAAGATTTACAAATTTTGGTTAGGTGGGGAAACAGACTTATTTCCTTGATCATTAACACCACCCAACTGAATGTGATTGAAATCAATGAGGTCTTGCACTATATGTTTAAGATGCATGCATTGTTTCGTATCATGTCCAACTTGTTGATAATAATGGAAAGTTATTCAAGAGTTATAGTTCCAAGGTAAAGGATTAGTGGTATCAATAGGTATAATGGGAGGTAAGGTGATTAGGTTATTTCTCAAGATTTGCAACATAATTGAATGGAGGGTATCGGGCAACAGGGTGAATTGTCTATTCCTATCCTAAAATTGGTATGGATTTATTGTTACTTGAGGTTCAACATGGTTGGTTGGTTAAGGTGGATTTATCTATATAAATCCCTTGTTTTTATTCTTGAATGGTTGAAAATTATTATGAGGCATGGTTTCAAAAAAATTAGGATGATTTGAAGCAGTTTTGCCTACACATTGATTAAGTGAGTTTTGATAATCACAGAGAATCATGCATAAGTGTGTAAAGGAGGGAAATTTCATCATCCCAAGCTTGTCTTAGATATTTGTTTGTAATTTATCAATGAACATTCTTTGAAGATCAACATCAAAAAATTTAAAGTTGATTTGTGAGTAAAGCAGTTGATAACGTATTATAAAATCAGTGACCTTTTCATCTACATTTTTCTTACATTGCATTAAAATTGGTAGGGCCATATTAGGACCAATGTGCACTTGGAAATGGTTAATAAAGGCATCAAACAGCTCATTAAATGAGTGGATTGAGTTATTTAGTAATGAACAAAACCATTCCAAGGTTGTATCTTTTAAGGACCTAAGAAAAAGCTTAGCCAAGAGATTATCTTCAAAAATAAAGTCACTACACAAGGTTGTATATGCTGACACATGGTTACTTGGATCTACTTTACCACATTATTTCTCAAATCTAGTTATCTTTATGCCTTGTGGAATTTGTGCTCTCAATCTCCAATGATAATGTGTTTCTTTTGACATATTGTGAAGGTTGTTTAGTTTGGTTTTGGTTCAATGTTGCTATTTTTTGTTGGAGAGATGTGACATTTTCCAAAATTTGGTTTATGATAGAATCATTGGTTGTGTTTTGAGATGGAGGGGAATATGGTGGAGGTGTAAATGTGTTGGGAAAACAACTATATTGCAATTTTATGAAAGGAGGGGGTTAGAGATATGATGTTTGAATTCAAAAAACTAAAAGGATTCCTAGTGTAAATACTCAAAGTTGGAGTGGCATTGCTAGTTGGTTGCATTATTGTAGTAATAGCTAGATTATTATATGTAGGAATACAATCTATGTTTGTAGGGGGGGGGGGGGAATTTGATTTCCTCCTTGACTTTGAGTGTATCCCAAATCTTCAGCACAACTAGTGTAGGAACATGATTATCAATAATGTGAGCTAGGCAAACACAATCTCTATTCCTAGTTCATTATCAAGCATTATCCTCATGTTATCTATGATAGGAAAAATGGTACCAACAATATATTTTGTACACATAGCCTTGAAGTTTTTCTAAGGATTTATCTATTTTTTGCAAGTTCTCTTGAGGGACATGAGCAATAGTGGTTTCAACATCAGTAGAAGTGGTGGTCATAGGACATGTGACATTAGGAATGGAGTTCAACATGGGTTGACTAGTGTCAACACTATGAGTGAAAGATTTAGAAAACCCAAGATCCATAATAGATGTACCAGCATAGGATGCTATGAATCTTGAACTATGTTTCACTGAAGTATTGGTAGTAGGACACCAAGCTGTAATAATCATACAAGTTTCACCAAACCAAAAGTTACCCAAAATGGGAAAAAATTATTAAATAAAGATAGTAAACACCTAGAAATAGGAAACATCATGCAAGTATTAAACAAGATATTACAATTTTTCAGATCTGGAATATGATAATTAACTTATTTTAGATGCAAAAACTTGAAAATGATTAATTTTGAATGCTGATTTTGATTTTAAATAATGCACTATTTTTCATCAATTGAACTAGATGGAAACAACTACAAAAATATGCAATTTCTAAAACTGAAACATAGGTCTACAAGTGTACATGAGAATGTTCAAGCATACAGATACAAAGTAGTGTGTAGACATTTGGAAAAGTGCCTGTACCAAGATTGTTGTGAATAGGATGTCATTTAATTGCAATCCTAAACATATTTCATGTATCTCCTAAGTCCTTGGAAAGTGTTTCCCAACACTAGGATTAGAAAGAGATTAAATTTGAATGAAATGAACATGTAAATTTACATTTGTAATTATTCCTAAATAATAGGAACATGTGGGGGCGTCCATTTTGAGCTCCTACAAGATAGGAGCACATGGGGAGGCCACATGGAAAGTGGAACCCACCTTGCTTCAGTTAACTATTTGGAGGATTGATAGCACTTCAATAATGCATGTCTTGTTCCTACAAAATAGGGATTGATATTTACAAGAGTGGAGTGGCACTATCAATTCAGTATCAATTCAGTTTAGTTCAATTCAATTCAATTCAGCTAGGTTATGGTTTAGTTATCTTCAGTTGCATGTAGTTATTTTGAGTTGCATGCTAGTTGACTTGAGTTGTATGCAGTTACTTTGAGTTACATGTTAGTTGACTTGAGTTTTATGACTAATGACTTCAATTGCATGATAGATAATAGGTGGATACTTTCAGTTAAATGGGGGTGATCAATCATGCATATTGTTTGCATAAATTAATGGAGAGATACGTTTCAGTTAACTAAGATTGACTTGGATCCACCTTGGGCGCCCAAGTTGGCATCTTTTAGTTAACACCTTTTGCATGAGAAGATATTTACAAGGTTTAGTTAAGTGGGCCCATTCTTAGGTGCCAGCTTTGAGGTGAAGCTTCCAAGATATATTCTTGACTAGAGTTCAGTTAGTGATTAGTTTGGGGCGCCAACTTTGAGGAAGACTTTGGTTTGAATTTTGTTTACATGGTGAAACTCAAATTGCCAAATCTAAGCATAGGTTTTTGAGAGAAGCTTTATGCTTTGTAATTGACAACTCTTATGAGTTAATACATGCTCATTATTGTCTATTTATTGCAGCAAGTTGAAGAGAGTTTCATGAGAGTTTATTGTAGGTTGTGAAGAAGCATTGTTGAAGAAAAATGAAGCATATCAATCAAGGATTGATACAGTGTTATTGTAATTTTATTCTAAGGTTAAATAATACAAGCACTATCGATTCTGGTGGATTTTTTTCCTGAAAGGGTTTCTCCACATATATGTTGTGTCGCTTCTATCATTTATCTACATTCTTCTACAATCTTTTGTCTATTTCTACAACTGGTAAAATTGATCTAAACAAAATAAACATTTGACAAAGAATTGATCTAAATAGATTAATCATGCACAAATAATTGTGACAAAGAATACTTAATTAGATCTATAGTCACATAGTTTTACAAGTTTTAACTACAAATTTACCTTCATTTTCAACATTTGGTATCAGAGCTAATGGTTGGGTAGAGTTTGGGACGCCTTTCTCTTAAAAGTTTGAAGGTTTTTTGGCTGTTGTGGGAGCTTTTACTATTGTGTTATTGCATATTTGTAAAATAAGTGTGTTACAATGAGTTCCACTTCTCGTCTAGATATTGAAAGATTCAATGGATCTAGTTAAGAGATGTGGAAACTAAAAATGGAGGATCTCCTTAAAGAGAGAGATCAGTTGTTAGCTATTAGTAATGAGACAAAGTCACCTACATTGATGTTAGATGAGGATTGGGCTAAGCTTGATAAGAAAGCAAGAGGAACCATAAGATTATGTCTTGTTGATGATGTTCTCTTGAATGTTTTAGATAAAACTACCGCGTATAAATTGTGGAAGAGAATAGGTGATATCTATCAAACCAAAAGTCTTACTAATAACTTGTATCTGAAAAGATAGTTGTATTCTTTAAAGATGAAAGATGGTGATTCTATTGTAAATCATTTAAATGCTTTCAATTTGATTCTGGTTCAGTTAGCATATGTATATGTAAAGCTAGAAGATGAAGATAAATGAATTTTGTTACTTTGTTCTTTACTAGAGTCTTGGGAAAATCTAATTATTTCTATTAGTGGTAGTGGTGCAGATCCTAAGATGGACAATATAATTCCTACTCTCCTTTCAAAGGAGATGAGGAGGAAGTCTAAAATGGTCTCCCAAGATGCCTTGTTTGTAAGAGGAAGGCATAAGGAAAAGGAACCTAAGGGAGACAAGAAAGGAAAGGGTAAGTCTAAAGGATGGTCTAAAACCCCTAGTAAGAGTAAGGTAAAATGTTGGAACTGTGGGAAATTGGGTCATATAAAGAAAGATTGTAAGAACAAGAAAAAGAGTTTTGATGCTTCTACAAAGAAATCCTTGGATGGCAGTAATGATGCATTAATTATTTCATTTAAAAATGTTAGTGATAACTCTTGGCTTATTGATTCGAGTTGCTCCTATCATATGACTCCTAACAAGGATTAGTTCACTAAGTATATTGAATATGATGGAGGAAATGTATTCTTTGGAGATAATAGCACAACAAATATTGTGGGAAAAGGAGAGGTAAAGTTGTGTTTTAGTGATGGTAGGGTTAATAGCCTTAATGATGTTTTACATATTCCAGGACCTGCTAGAAATCTACTTTATGTATCTAAGTTCAATGATACATAAATGTATGTGACATTTGACAAAGGTGGTTGCATATTTGTGAAAGGGAATATGGTGGTTGCTAAAGGATCTCAGATTGAGACTTTGTTTAAGCTTAATACCTCCAATTTGAATAAATCAGCCAATGTAACTGAAGCTGAAAATATATGTATGTTGTGGCACCATAGATTGGGCCACATTGGTGAAAAAGGTCTTAGGACCATTCTTAATAAGAAATTGGTTGATGGTATTCCTGATTATAATATTGATAAAATTATTTTTGTGAGCATTGTGTGTTTGGAAATAAATCTAGATCTTCATTTCCTAAAGGAACATATAAAGCTATAAGATTATTAGAGATTATTCACTTCGATGTTATGGGTCTTGTGGATATTGAATCTATTAGAAAAACTAGATATTTTGTCACATTTATTGATGATGTCTCAAGATACACTTGGATCTATTTTATGCATAAAAAACCTAATGTGTTCAATAAATTTAAAGAATTTAAGGCTTTGGTTGAGAAACAATCATATCATAAGATAAAAGTGTTGAGATTAGATAATGCTGGTGAATATTTTTCTAAGGAATTTGACGATTATTGTAAGCATGCATGAATTGTGAGATAGAAAACTACCCCATATACACCTCAACAAAATGAAGTAGCAAAAAGGATGAACCAAACCTTAATGGAAAGAGCTATGAGTATGTTAAGTAGTGCTAAGCTAGATCGGTGCCTTTGGGCCGAGGCAGTATGTACTTCTTGTTATTTAATCAATAGATCCCCTAGTTCATCTATTGAAGATAAAACCCTTATGAGATGTGGTTAGGTAGGAAACCTAGTGTTTCACATTTAAGGATCTTTGGTTGTGAGGCTTTTGTTCATGTGCCTATAGAAAAGCAGTCTAAGTTGGATCCAAAAGCACATAAATGCATATTCATAGGTTATGGTGAAAATGTAAAAGGTTACAAGCTTTAGAATCCTCTAACCCAAAAAATTACTTTGTTTAGAGATGTGATTTTCAGGGAATTTAGAGCTTATACTAGAGAAGAACAATCAAACGAGAAGGATAATTCTCGAACAGTGCATTTAGAGACAAAAATTGAGAAGCATGATGATGCACATGTTGAAGAACAATTGGATGGATTGGATGAGGAGAGTTCACAAAGTTCTTCTAATATAGATGCTCATGATGAGCATATTGAGGAACAAGAAGAACCTTCTTGAGAAGATCCACAAGACAACGAAATCCTATTGATAGGTATAGCCCACCTTATTTCGGTTGTATATTTGCTTTGATGAGTACTAATGATGAACCTAGATATTACAAGAAAGCTTTGTCTTCTGATGAGAACAAGCTTTGGTCATAGGCTATGCATGAGGAAATGCATTCCTTGGATGCTTGTGACACATGGGATCTTGAGATTTTTCCCAAAGGAAGAAAGGCCATTGGTTGTAAACGGATCTTTAAAAAGAAAATAAGAGCAGATGGTAATCTCGAAAGGTACAAGGCTAGATTAGTAGCCAAGGGCTACTCCCAGAGAGAGGGAGTTGAATTTAATGAAATATTCTCTCTTGTTGCTAAATTAACTTCTATTAGATTCTTTTTATCTATTGCTGCTACTTATGATTTTGAGATAGAGCAAATGGATGTGAAAACTGCTTTCTTGCATGGGGATCTTGATGAGGAGATTTATATGAGGCAACCTGATGGTTTGTTGTAAAAGGAAAAGAATCTTTGGTTTGCAGGTTAAAGAGATCATTATATGGATTGAAATAGTCACTGAGAATGTGGTACCAGAGGTTTGATGCTTTTGCATTAAAAATTGGTTATGTTAGGAGTGAGGAAGATCATTGTGTATACATAAAATGTATTGATGATCAAATTTTAATTATTATCTTGTATGTTGATGACATGTTTATTGGTAATAGCAAGGTAATGATTAAAGAATTGAAAGAACAAATTTCTAGCATATTTGAGATGAAAGATCTAGGGGCTGCAAAATATATCCTTGGTATGGATATCCGTAGAGATAGAGGTAACAATTTTTTTTGCTTAAGTCAAAGCAACTATGTTGATACTATTTTGAAACGGTTTAACATGCAGGATATTAAACCAATTAATATTCCTTTACCAGTTGGCACGAAGTTAAATTTAGACATGAGTCCTAAATATTATTTTGATCATGAGGAAATGTCTGAAATTCCATATGCTAGTGCAATTGGTAGTTTAATGTATGCAATAGTTTGTACAAGACCAGATATAGCCCAAGTAGTGGGAGTTCTAAGTAGGTTTATGTCTAACACTGGTAAAGAACATTGGACTTATGTTAAGAGGGTGTTTAGATATTTATGAGGTACTTCTTATTACTATTTGGTTTATCATGGTGCTAATGATATTGATATTATGCATAGATCATTGGACATACAAGGTTTTGTTGATTTAGATTGGGTAGGAGACCTGGACAATCGGAGGTCGATAAGTGGCTATGTGTTTACTTTGTTTGGAGCTACAGTTAGTTGGATGAGTAAGAGGCATCCCACGGTTGCTTTTTCCACCACAGAAGCATAGTACATGGCTGCTACACATGCCTCTAAAGAGGCAATTTGGTTATAGAGACTTGGGAAAGGTATTAGTTTTAACTGCAAGAAAATGAGTTGAATGTGAAAGTCAGAGTGTTATTTGTTTAGCCAAAAATCCTATGCATCATGCTCGTACTAAGCATGTTGATTTATAGTATCACTTTGTGTGAGAAATGGTTGAGAGTGGGAAGGTATTGATTGAGAAAGTTGACACTTTGATCAAGGTTGCATATTATCTTACGAAACTAGTTCCTACAGATAAGTTATCTTGGTGTAGGAAGGTCATTGGCCTTGAGTCCTATACTTGATTTATAATAATGATTTCTTATTTAGAATAATTGCAATGTATAATGTCAAGTGGGAGAATGTTGGGAATAGGATGCCATTTAATTGCAATCCTAAACATATTTCATGTATCTCCTAAGTCCTTGGAAAGTGTTCCCCGACACTAGGATTAGAAAGAGATTAAATTCGAATGAAATGAACATGTAAATTGACATTTGTAATTATTCCTAAATAATAGGAACATGTGGGGGCACCCATTTTGAGATCCTACAAGATAGGAGCACATGGGGAAGCCACATGGAAGTTTGAACCCACCTTGCTTTAGTTAACTGTTTGGAAGATTGATAGCACTTCAATAATGCATGTCTTATTCCTACAAAATAGCGATTGATACTTACAAGAGTGGAGTGGCACTATCAGTTCAGTTCAATTCAATTATGGTTAAGTTATCTTTTGTTGCATGTAGTTATTTTGAGTTGCATGCTAGTTGACTTGAGTTACATGCAATTACTTTGAGTTGCATGTTAGCTAACTTGATTTGCATGTTAGTTGACTTGATTTGTATGACTAATGACTTCAGTTGCATGATAGATAACAAGTGGATACTTTCAGTTAAGTGGGGGTGATCAATCATGCATATTGTTTGCATAAATTGATGGAGAGATATGTTTCAGTTAACTAAGATTGACTTGGGTCCATCTTGGGCACCCAAGTTGGCATCTTTCAATTAAAACCTTTTGCATGAGAAGATATTTACAAGGTTCAGTTAAGTGGTCCCATTCTTAGGTGCCAACTTTGAGGTGAAGCTTCCAAGATATATTCTTGACCAGAGTTCAGTTAAGTGATCAGTTTGGGGCGCCAACTTTGAGGAAGAATTTGGTTTGACTTTTGTTTACATGGTGAAACTCAACTTGCCAAATCTAGGCATAGGTTTTTGAGAGAAGCTTTATGCTTTGTAATTGACAACTCTTATGAGTTATTACATGCTCATTATTATCTATTTATCGCAGCAAGTTGAAGAGAGTTTCATGAGAGTTTATTGTAGGTTGTGAAGAAGCATTGTTGAAGAAAAAGGAAGTATATCAATCAAGGATTGATAAAATGTTATTATAATCTTATTCTAAGGTTAAATAGTACAAGCACTATCGATTCTGGTGGAGTTTTTTCCTGAAAGGGTTTCTCCACGTATATGTTGTGTCACTTCTATCTTCTGTCTACATTCTTTTACAATCTTCTATCTATTTCTACAACTGGTAAAAATGATCTAAATAGAATAATCATTTGACAAAGAATTGATCTAAATAGATTAATCATGCACAAATAATTATGACAAAGAATACTTAATAAGATCTACAATCGCATAGTTTTACAAGTTTTAAGCTACAAATTTACCTTCATTTTCAACAAAGATAGGCTCACCCTAGGGCGAATGATTCCTAGGACAAGATTCTAAAAAAAGAAAATCTAACTGTTTAACTTGATATTTAAGCTCTGTTGGAAACAGGTGCCTCAACTTCTGGCTTGGAACCTCTGTTTAAGACTTGGTGGATTTCCTTCATTTCTAGCCTTTACCGCTCTACCATTGGGGGCATCTCTTGGAGGCACGGTTGCGCAATTTATCGCCTTACCGCAAGCCTCTTTCATTCAATCTGTGGTTGGGTGGTGTTACCGCCATACCACAGAGTCACTCTCCTTCCCTGGCAGTGACATGGTGGACTGAGCGATCACTTGGGACACTTACCTCCCTACAGCAGGGGTTGCTCAGAGAAGGCACAACAGTGTGATAGATCATGGAAATTAGCAAGAACATTTACCACCACACCGTGATGGCCTTTTGGCCATGGCGCGGTGGTGTGGTAAGTTGTGGCAGTCAATGGAGATGCTTACCTCCCTACCACGGAGGGTTGTACAAGGCTCGGCTGTGGCACGGTGAAGGTGGCGGACTGGTGGTTGAGTGCCTACTACCATACCTTGGTGGTCTCATTGCTCAATCATCATGGTGCAGTGTATATATCGCTAGACCATGAAGGCCTTGATGGAGTTGGGTAGTATCCCGGTATATCACACTACCGCGAGGATCGATCGACTAGCTTGCAATGGTGCGGTAAGAGAAGCTTGGTGCTCGGATGGCAGGTCTGACCTCACAGTCAAAGTGATGGATGAGTAGTGTTACAACATGTGACACGATAAGACTCATTGATTTTACATCATTGTTGTAAATCAACAACTGATTGGTCGATTGCTTTAAGCGGTGAATGCATTAACTGCTAGACCCGATTCGGTGGGTGACGGGATCCAATTATAGGAAATAAAATTAATGTTGGGGCAGCCCAATACGTGATTGCAGGGCGACTTGGATAGGAAGTGATTGGATTTTTCTGTCAATGACAAGGTGTATAATTAAGACACCTGATTGGTTGGTTAAAAAGGATGAGAGTTTGAACCCAAAAAAAGTGTGTGGCATAGAGGCTGTGCAATTAATTGTATGTTGTAAGAGAATTGTAACAGTGAGTGCGTTCGAACTAAAGTCTGTTGTTGTGAGCTAACTATCAAAAAGTGAGGTATGTGAACTTTGTATGTAATTTTTTTATTGTAATACAAAGTGACTTCTCTTGGTGTGGTGGGTTTTTCTCCCGAAAGGGTTTTCCCACGTATATCTGGTGTTATCTTTGTGTATGTTTTATTTATGTCTTTCCCGTTATACTATGTTTGTGCATCTTAAACGTAAGAAAGTTTTAAATGATGGTTTATGCACTTCTCCTTTGAGCTTTTAGCATTAGGAAAGCATATTTCGCACCTCTGCTTTTCCTTTCAAGCTCACTATTCCTAACCGCACACAAATTCTTCAGTGATAGTTGTTCGAAAATTTGATGAAATGTAAATGCAATTTAAATGATAATGTATGAACAAAATGACAAAAAAAATTAATGCAATTTTGAATGAAATATTGATCTAAATGACTTAAACACACCTTAATTCAAGCTATTATGTGGAATGTATGCAAGTTTTGGATTTTTATAAATTCAAATGATGCAAACATACAATATGTAACCCTTAATGTAATGCAAAACAAGATGATGCAAAACCTAGATCTAGGGTTTCAAGAATCTCCAAATCATAAAAGGTACAATATACAATGTCAAGTTCACCAAAATGAAATGTTCGAAAAGTGGTTCCCCAACAATGATAAGGGGGTGTTTTCTCTATTTATGTCTTTCTCTAAGGGAATTTCATTAGGAAAGAGATTACAAGGTGTAAATATTGACTTTCAACCTCAATGGTGAGTCAATTAGACCTTGATCTCAATCATTAAGACAATAGGGCAGATCTGAAACCAAATTGAAATGATATGCAATGCTCAAACTAAGTGAATTATAAGACCTAATACCTAAAATGCAAATTCTTGAAAGTACAAAAACTAAAATTATAGTTTGCAAGAAGATCTAATAAGGGTTAGGAAACATGCACCTATCACAAAAATTTGGCTTTGAACTCTACTAAAGGACAATTTTTCCTTAGGGCGAATGGGTTCTGGTTAGTGGTCCTGAAAAATTCTTTTGGTAGTCCTTTGAGGTAGGACTTTAGCTTTTGTTTTGCATAGGTCCCACTGTCGAAAATTCAAAAATAAATTTTGAGTCTAAGTTGTTTTGGATTGACAATAATGATGAAAAATTATTCAAAAATGCAAAATTGCTCTTCAAGATCTTCAATCCTTCTTCAACCTGAAACCTACACATACGCAAAGAGAGGGAAAAATTGTTTGTTTTGAATGGGGGATTTCCTTAGTCAAACCCTGTGTTTGGTAATTAAACCTTGATAGAAAGATAATGACAATGGGGAAGGAAATGATGAATGAACACTTGCTTGTTACAACTCACAAAACCTTTAATGGCTTCCCTTAGAGGACTAAAGACAAACACATCACTCCAAGGAACTTGATCTTTCTTTTCTTCATGGATTTGGACACTTGAAAATTCTTGGATGCTTTAAGATCAACAATGCATGTTAGCCTTCATAAGATGACATGAACCACATAATCTTGAACGTGATGTTGGGATCTTGAATGTTACAACAAATGACTGATAAATCTACTCTTGAATGCTCTTGACAATAATATTTTCTCAATAGGATTGCTTCATAAAGTGTGTTAACATGCTTAGATTTAAATTGATAAAAAGACTATGTATTTATAGGTGTTTATCTAATTTCTCAAAAAATAGATTCTAAAAGCCAACACTTGCATATTGAATTTGAATCATTAAAATACCACCAAAAATATATTTAAAAATGGGTCCTGGGACTTGAAGGGGACCCATTTTCCCAAGGGAAAATGGGTTTTGGCCTATAAGTCTAGGACACACATGCTCCAATGTGATTAAAATATTAATTGCATTAATTATATGTTGGTTTCCATTTCATAAACCAAGAATAATAAGGCTTTGGAATGCATAATTTGGAAAATTTGAAGCTTAATTAAGTCCAATAAATTAAGGGACCCAAACATAGTGTGAAATTGTAAAGGTATACAATTTCCTACACTACACAAGTATTGGACCTTGATCTACCCTATAACATTCTCTTAGCATATCCATGGATTCATTCCATGCAAGTCATCCCATCCACTTATCACCAATGAATAAAATTCTTGTATAATGAAACTGAGGTTACCATTCATGGTTATCTTGAGCCCTTCTATTATTGCAAGAACTTGGAATAAAGGTACCATACATTACTCCAAGTTCCCAACAATGATGTGGATTCACTTTTTATTTATTATATTGACCCATCGACACTAGCCTCATCATCTATATTTCATCAACCAATTCATGAAATCAAGGTCCAAGTGCAAGAGAATGGTTGTAGTGCCTAAATCTCAAAAGGTCCTTCTATTTAGGATAATTTTTATCTTCTCTAAAGACGTATGGGAAACCACAACATATTGAAAAAACCTCTACCACCATCAAGTTTGAACCCACGGTATTTTTCAAATGGGGTGAACTCAATAAAGAGGTTATAGAAGAAGAAGATGTTTCTAAATGGTTGTACTAGAATGAACAAGAAGAAGCTCCTCTTCCTATTGATAAAAATAGTAAAGGCTTCCAAATGATAAAGAATAAGGTATTTACAGGCTATGGTGGACTTGGTCTACATCAAAAAGGCATATGAGAACCTATTATTTTGGAAAAATGATAAACATATCAAGGTCTTGGGTGTGATTCACAAGACAATGCCACCCCTAACATCAAAGGTATCTCTAGTGATGAATTTGTAACTTCTCTTATGGTTAATCAACCTAACAATGACATGATCGATGAATCTCCTATGTGTATTATAGACCTGTTCAAAAACACGTCCATCTATGCTATAACAATCCTATCATTTACATCCCCTACTCAAGACAATAGCCTCCAACTTATTTACGCTCAACTTATTGATTGGGACCAGCAACAAGCTATGATTCTAAATATATTTGAAAATGGTGAAGCTATTGTTGAGTTCATGGGAATAAGCGATGACATGCCTTCAAGAGATCATAAATTAGGTTTTGACATAGAAATTTATGTAAACACATACTACGGGGGGAGACTTGAATCCTTCAATCACAAAATGAAAAATTTTAAAATCAATTATAGATCCCCTAGCAAAAGCCACAATGTGATGCTATCAAGAAAAATAAAAATAAAGGACATACCCAATGGTGAAAACCTCTCTAATGTGCCTAAGGATGAAGGATTCAATCTCCCCAATATCGCTAAATACTAGTAAAAATTAGTAGTACTTATGGTAGGAGCACAACAAACCAATGTTGAGACAACCAACAACCCTCCGATAAAATTTTATGCAACATCTTTAGCTCCTGAGGAACAATAAAATTTTATAGCATTCTCGAGAGAACAAAAAAATTAAATTTTCCTAGTCTTATTCAAACATTCCTGGGTTGGACATGTCATTAGTGTTTCATTATCTAACAATTTATCGTGATGCAAAACTAGTCAAACATAATCTACAAAAGACACATCCTCATATTGTACTCCTTGTAAAGGTAAAACTACATTAAAAATTTTTGGATGTCGGTTAAATTTGACCTATTGACTATACTAAGTGGGTTTCCAATCTATTACCAATTTCCAAACCCACTGAGGGCATATGAATATGTTTGAATTTTAGAGACCTTCACAAATCATGTCCTAAAGATGACTTCCCATTGCCAAATATTGAAATTATAGTGGATCTTATAGTAGGAAATGATATTTTATCCCTTATATGGATTCTCAAGGTATAATCAAATCAGGATAGCACAAGAAGATCAACACAAGACAACATTCGCATTCCCATGGGGTACTTATTATTAGAATTTTATGCCCTTTGGTCTAAAAATTTCAATGGAAACCTACCAAAAAGGTATGATGGTGATTTTCCACGACATGTTTAATAAGATCATGGAGGGTTACTTGGATGAAATACTAGCTAAATCCATAATAAGAAAAAATCATCTATAAGTGCTAGCATAAATTTTTGATAGGTTGGAAAAATATCAAGTATAGCTCAACATGAAGAAATGTATCTTTGGTGTCACTTCCAGAAAACTATTGGGATATATAAAATGGACCATGCCAAAGTTAAGGCAATCATTGATATGGCTCCACCAAAAAATTTGAAGCAACTCCATAGTCTATAGGGGAAATTACAATCTATCTGGAGGTTCATAACACAGCTAGCAGACAAATGTCACCCATTCATGCATCTCCTTCGCAAGGATGTAATATTTAAATGAGATAAAAAATACCAAAAATCCTTTCAACATCTAAAGAATTATCTTGCATTGTCGCCTATATTAATTCCACCGGTTATAGAGAAACCTTTGATTATGTACATTTTAGCAACTACAAAAACATTAGGAGCTCTTCTTGCACAACGTGATGATTCAGGAAAGGAGAAAACAATCTACTATATTAGTTGAACTCTAGTAGGCTACAAGCTTAACTATACTCCTATAAAGAGAGCTTGTTTAGTAGAAGTTTTTGCTTCCCAAAAACTATGAAATTATATGCTCAATCATCAAGTCAAGTTCATTTTAAAAGTGGATCCACTAAAATATCTATTGTTTAAGACAACATTCATAGGCTAAATTATGGCTAAATGGGTTCTGATTCTCAATGAATTTGATGTAGAGTATGTGGATAGAAAATAAATCAAAGGACAGGTAATAGTAGATCAAATAGAAAAAGCACTAATATATGATGGCAATCCCCTTGTATGGGATTTCATTTATGAAGTAGTATTCACTATCACTCCCATCAATAAATCAAAACTATATTTTGATGATCCTCACACTCAATATGGATCAAGGCTAGGAATTCTCTTTTTCACACCTCAAGGCTGTATACCTAAATCATATTGGATAGATTTTATGTGTACAAATAATATAGCTGAATATGAAGCTCTCATAACAGGATTGAGGATGGCTATACAATTGAAGATTAAATAACTCCAGGTTTATGGTGATTCCCAACTAGAAGTGATACAATTCAATAACGACTATCAAATGAAAGACGACAAATTGATGTCATACAAAAGAATGGTATATAGATTCAAAGAATAAATACTTCATTGTCATCACATTTGAACAAATCCCCAAGACCAATAACAAGGAAACATATGCTATGGAAACAATTGGGTCTCTATTAGATATTTTGCATGACAATCACAAGTTTTAGTTTCTTGTTGAGCAACTATTGATACCGACATTTGAAGTCCCTAAATCAGAATTCATGTGCAAAATAGTTGGTTCCAATCCCCCATGGTACCATAAAATCTACCAATATCTCCAAAATAGTATTATACCACCCAACCTCACTATCAACCTCCAAAAAAAACTTTATTTGATGATCATCCCACTTCATCATTATTGGTGATATCCTTTATAGGAAGAGTCTTGATGGTTCATTGCTTAAGTTCCTTCACTTGGAAGAAGCTACAACTACCTTACAAGAGGTACACAAAGGAATTTATGGGTCATAGTCAAGCGGCCCTACCCTTTCCAAGAATTTGCTAAGAACAAGATATTATTGGCCAACTATGGAACAAGAGGAAAATAATTTTCTGAAGAAATTTTTATAGTGTCAACAACATGGTGATCTCATCCATGCTCTAGCATAAGAGTTGCAACCCATAACTACACCTTGGCCTTTTTCATAATGGGGACTCAACCTCATAGGTAATATTTCCCTCGCATATTCTAATGGCCATAAGTTTATTATCACCACCAACGAGTATTTCACAAAGTGGATCGAAGTTATTCCTCTAACCTGTATTATCGATAAGCAAATTTCCAAGTTTATCTTAAACTACTTAATTTGTCAATATGGTGCCCCTCAAGCTATCATTATAGATAGGAACACCCTTTAGGAACTATGATGTCTAAGATATTTGTGCTCAATTCCATATCCAACATCATTTCTCTACACCTTACTATCCTTAAGTAAATGACCAAGCTAAAGCATCTAATAAAACTATCTTGAAAATTCTTATAAAGACTCTTAATGATGTTGGCCATGACTGACACTTACAACTCAACCCCATCTTATGGGCCTACAAAATTAGTATTAGAACACCTACCAGTTCCACACCATACTCCTTGGTCTATGGTATCAAATTCATCTTACCTATTGAGGTCGAGCTTCCACCGTTGAGGGTCCCGTTGCAACACCTTATTGATGATAAAGAATATCGAGTTTCCAAACTAATGAGCTAGAATTGTTAGATGAATGACATCTTCATTCATTTAACCATCTTCAAGATTATTAAAATCATCTCCACTGAAGCTACAACAGGAAGATCAAGGGCTGAAAACTCCAAGTGGAAGATATAATCCTTAAAGAGAACCAAAAGAATCAATTGGATAAAGATAACAAAGGTAAGTTTGAGCCTAATTTGTTAGGACCATTCATTGTTACCACAAGCTATGGCTCTAGAGCTTACCAATTAGCTACACCTGAAGGTGACCCCTTGCAAGATCCCATCAATAGTAGTCACCTCAAATGGTTTTATGCTTAACCCATTGGGGTGTCCTATTCAAAAAGTTTAAAAAGTCACAAAAAAGTCAAAAAAAATAAATTTAAAAAGGATAAAATAGTAAAGAAAGAATTTTTCCTCCAGTGAAAACCACTTTAATGGTACTTTGGACAAGTACCTTGGTGAAAACTTGGAAAAAAAGTGGTGTGTAAATAAGCATCATCCACCATCTATCAAAGGTCTTTCTCATCTCATTTATAATAAATCCATTTTATCCATACATCTATCATATTTCCACCTACACCCCTAGCATGGCTTGGTATTTGACTAGTATCTATTGCTACTCATATCATCTAACAACATCCTAGGGTCATCTCATTTAGTCCATAATAAAGTGATCTTACATCTAACTGGGAGCATATTTTTGAACCTAGTTGTTGGATTAGATCCTTGTTCATCGCCTAAATCACAAAATCCAAATAAATCAAACAAATCCAAAAACATTCAAATATCTCAAAAACATAAAAACATCCAAATATCTCAAAAAGTCTAAATAAATAAATATTCCAAAAATCTCAAAAATATTCAAAAATTACAAAAAATCCACAAACAAGTCACCACAACTCGCCCATCTGCAATAAACTTGTCATCCTTAATGAACCTATCATCGGCATCATATTTGACAAAGTAAGCAAAAGTAAATATGACAATCATCGAAACACAAAAATTCATGAAATGGTGCAAGCATCAATCATTGTTGAAATGCACCAACCACCTACATGTCAACAACCTAAAGCATATAATTCAACATCCAATATTGTTTCCTTAACGGGTATATTATTCCTATAATAGGCACAACCATAGATCAACAATTACAATCTCTTTGGAAAGAGATGTGATGGCATTGATATGTTTTTCTAGTCGATCTTTTCTTTTGATTTTATCTTTTGTCTCATTCCATCGCTCATTCTAAGCCACCTTCATCTTCAATATATTGGTGTGTCTAAAGGGGTACGTAATTGGGTATAGTCATTGCTTTCATCTGCTATGTTTGTGGGATGTTCTTGTAATACGACCATGGTGAATATTTGCATTATGTGTTTAGGGATAGTTTCAGGCAATACAACAACCTTTTTCATATCAAGTTATTTATACCTTTTGTGCATTGGCCTAACTTTATTCAAGGTTTCATTCTCTCACATGATCAAACAAGGTTTTTGTATGTCAAGTATGGACAAGTATACTCCTATTTGTTTGCAGAGTCAAATTCCATTCAATAGATATGATGCCATCCTAGTTCTTCATACCTTGGTGCATAGTGTCTACTTTCTATATCAAAATAAGGATTTTTCTACATTCTTTATCATAAACTAAAGCAATAGTAAAAATCATCTATCGTATCCCATCCCATTTCCAAAAAAATCTCAAGTTTGTCTAATAATCATAAATTTCTTGATATTTGGTCAACATCATTCATTCATCATATCCTACTCTATCTATCCATCTAGTCATATATCCTTTCTTCTATCCTATTCATCATACTAAAAATCCTACCCAAGTATCATGACATACCCAAAAATATCCATCACACCCTACATCCACAAATCATTAGTATCATCATACATCATCCATCTTGCATAGTCATCATATATAGCATCAAAAATACAAAAATAATCATAGCATTACATCATATCATACATTTTGCATCAAGAAATTATTATTACTAACATAACCATCATAACATCATATCATAAGTTCCCATATCATAATATCACAATCCATAGTATAACATCATACATCACCACATCATAAAATCATTAAATACATACATTAAATCATATATATATCATAACATAACATACATCCATAACATCTATAACATCCCATAAAAACACCATCATAGTCTTATAAAGTCTCATCTCATATATCATCAAAAAAGTGTTTCATGATACAAAAATCTATACATCGAATGGGTGGACAACGAGATATAAAGGGCCATTTATGCATTTATACATCATCAAAAATATGTCAACAAAGTATTTGTACATCAAAATATAATCAAGTCATCTACTACATTGAGCTTCCTCTCTCCTCTCAACTTGGAGAATGAGGATGGGAAGGAACACCTTGATCTGCTTTCCCTCCTATTTGTTGCACCTACCCTCCTAACGAACCCAGATGTTGTGCATGTCCCCCTTATGGTCCTAGTTAGGATGGTGGCTGAGGTGGACCACCAACTAATCCTCCCTTTTATCTACTGGACTATATTTCCATTGTACTCTTTGCAAAAAAATTGGGTTGTCTCCTCTTAGCTACCACCACTACCTCATATAAGTTCTAGTAGTATGTGGCCTCTTAGGTGAGTTCTCTCACCTCTCTCATGTGATAAAACATGAGTACCAAAACCTCTGCCCTACAGCCTCTAGTTGTTGTCTCCTTTTCCTCTCTTCATTCCTCTCTACTATAAAATCCCCTACTAATTTTGATTATTATTTTTATGATATTTCAATTTGACACTATAATTTTTTTTCAAATAACTAACACAGTAACTGAGCAAAAAAATTCCAAGACTTTAAGTGGTAAAAATCCATAGCATATTCAGTACAATCATCTCAAAATTTAAAGATTATTTCCATTTGATATCCAATCATTAAATTGTCGTAGAAAGTAACTCATACAATAAATTACTGACCAAGCACAGACCTCACAAAATATATTTCTAAATTGAGATAGTATGAACAACAGATATATTTTCAATAGCTTGCATGTATATCAAAAATACAACTTTAGAAATAAATACCAGGTTAACTAGAATGCTCCAATGAATGACGCCTCTAGGTATGGAAAATCGCACAATAGTCACAATACTCGTGAAGATGAAAGATAGTAGTTGATAATGGCAAGCAATAACAAGGGTCATGACCAAGTAGGAAATCACACCTAAAATAGCTCATAACTTCTACAACAACAAGGAAACACCCCATTTCATAGTATAGAATTGAACTCCTTTTGTGCTATCCACAACTTGACACTTCGACCCCATGTGATTCTCTATTTTCCTTACCTTCACTTACAACCTAGAAATCTTCAGTGTTGATGGTTTATGAAGTTCATTGCTTCCTTATATCCATTCCCAACAATATGTCAACAAAGCATACCCTCTAGAAATTTAGATAAATGGTGACCATTTGTCTAAGCAAACCCTTCAAAACTGATTGCTAATCTCAACCTTTGAAAGATAGAAAGATATATTGATCTTTACCACAAACCAAAATTGGAAAAATTGAGCAATTTTCCCCACAAACCAGCTAGGGTGGAACTATTTCACCATCGAAACCAATATTCTTTGAGAGGTTTTCATCTTCCCAAAGGTTGAGATGAACCAACTTCAATATCAAGAACCACAAGGGTTTCAATCAAAGAAATAGAATAAAATTCAACATGCCCAAATGAGCTCTCATACCCTCCTTTTATACCTTTTTTTCCAAACACTCTACAAGCTTCTATTTGAAATTCACTTTTTAATTAAAACTCACCTTTAGCTCCAAAAAGACCTTTTTATTAGAATAATGATAATTTGACACACAAGCTCCATGTTTAATATATCCATGATTTAAAACATTTCATCTCGACTCTAACAAGCTATAACACTAAGGCACCTTTTTAAAAATTTAAATAATACTTAGCAACCTCAATAAATTAATTAAATTATAGCCATTAATATACTCATTTTGCAAAAAAAATCAAAATGCATCATAATCAAAAACTGAATGCATAGGAGTGATCTTGATGAAGAATAATAATAAACGAAGCTGACTAGGTGACTTTCTATAAATAGAAACTCCCTCCAATAATCTTGGAACCCAAACTAGAGACCAAAAATAACATCTAAAAGCATCAAATAACTCCTCTAAAACACTTGAGAACAGTGATAACATCGGATTACCCTTCTGATCAAGAAAACAAAAACCTAGAAAAGCATCTCCAAATGCAAAGTAAGAAAACCCTAAAATGGGACATTACAATCTGCCCTTCCTAAAGATTGCTTGTCCTCAAGCAATGCCAAGGTATCCACAATAGCGACCAACTGAAACCAATTGAACCCAAGTGTAATCCTGAGATCCCAAGTCAATCTCTACCAATTTCCATCATGTTTTTGTTGCACTACTTTGATAAAAAAAAATGAAAAACTCATCATGCCCTAGAAGTGAACAAAACCAACACCCAAACATAAATACTTGTGAGGGTTGAAATTTGTGTCATAAAAAATCTCTTGCCAAGGTGAATCAATGAGATCCACATATGAAATCCCATTGTCTAACTTGATCTTGGGCAACAAGAAATATAATCTTTTCAACTCCAAAGAGTAATCCTCAACAAACCTCCTCATAATGTCCCAAAAGTGATACAAATCATACCCTAATTGAAATCCAACAAAATTGTCATCCTGGGAAACATACATCCTAACCCTACTCTCCCAATCATAGACTGATAACTCCACATCAACACCAAATCTCCAAGTGTCAACAAACCCATATTGAAGACACCAACTCATTCAATCGACTATAATCATCACAATAACATCTATAGATATATCCATCAACTTCTCGAATTGATTGTAGTGTCCATCACTGATACTAGTGGGAGCTAGTAATAACTATTCAAGCTTTGTAAATCCTCCCACAATCTATTTCCAACAAGCTTGCAAGTGCTCAAAGTCCATCTGCCCATAAATTGATGTTGACATACACTACATAGAAATGCTAAGGAAGCAATTGTCATAAATCGGCAATGTCACATTAGCATTCCAATCCAAAAAACAACAACTATCATCAATGCGAAGTCTAAAAATACCATGATCAGCATCATGGAACATCCCTTACACATTAATTTGTAAGTAGGAAACCAAAGAACCAAAACTGAACACCCTTCCTCAATTTGACGCCCATTGTAATTATGTGTTTTCATGAAGTAGGGTATAATAAAACTATTATGAAACATCATATCATGTGAATGAATTGGGCCAACAAACACCATTCCATGCTTAGCCATAAAATTTTGAATATTGACAAGATGAGGTACTTTACCAAAGTCATCCATAAAATTTTCATATATCATCTCATGAGGAATCAAATCATATGAAGATACTAGTCTGTTGTTTGCAATCAAATAATTAACAACCAGTTGATAACTTTCATCAATGTATTCATGGATCTCATGCATACCTTCACCCACTTCAAGATAGTCATCATTGTTTGTTGATTCTAAAGATGTATCACATTGAAATTTTCCCTAATTACCTATTATATCAGCTACCTCATGGATGCAAGCTACACCTTCATGTGATGAATGATCCTCAAGCAGGTTCCAATCTTTATCAACGTACTAAACCTCTCCAATATGGGAAGTGTTGAAATCATTATGCAACATTTCAACCTTATGGAGTTCATCCATCCCTCCAATAATTTGTTTAATCTCCAAATTCCTTGCATCCTAATGAGTCCAAATAATGACTCATTTTTGTTAGGATTTATCATAAGTTTGTTAGTATTACTATGGGGTTTTAGCACCTAGTTATCAATACCTTCTATGTTATTTCCTTGAACTTGTGAACTCTGGACATAAACTTATTCCTATAACTTTTAATAATATTAGCTTGCTATGTGATATATTTATATTAATTTTGCATGTGATTGAATGAATTCTATCATAAGGTGATTATGGATATACATTTGTCTTGTGCACGCTAATGTTATGATGCGGGTCTAGATTAAGGTGCAGATATAAATGGAGCTTGCAATGTGGAAGCAGTTCATGCCAGCTGCCCGGTTGTTGAAAAAGTCAAGTAGAGATGGACATTGAAGAAGTCAAGTAGTTGGAAACTTCTAGCTCATGTGGAAGTTAACCTTAATGGCCACGTCTATTAGTTGAGTAGATTTAGGAGGTGTTGTTATGTTGGATTTTTGTTGGAGCAAGTTTGGTTTGACCGAATCTTGTGCATGCATAACCTCCTTCCTCTTTTTCATTCTTTCAATAAGTCGCATCCTTTTAATCTGTTGGAGTTGATTGCCTTGTTAGTTAAGTTAGTTAAAATCTTTCCTTCTATAAATAATGGTCATACGCTCCTCTTCAAGAGGTTGAATATTCCTGAGAATTGTACTTGCATTTTTAGTTTTAAGAAATACAGTTATATTGTTGCTAGATTCTAATCATGTTTTCAATGAATAAAATGATATTCTAGTTTGTTGCATCTAAGTTATTTTTGAGAAAACTCATTCAAGGGGGCCCACTTGGTGAGAATTCCATCCATTCGGTTCAGTAGTTAATTTTTTGTTCAGCAATTAAATATAGTCTTAGCAGTTGTTTGTTCCTGCAGCCACTGGAACTTCATTCTGTGTTTGTTCCTATAGCCACTGGAACTTCATTCTGTGTTTGTTCCTACAGCCAAGGCAAACAAAGTAACTTCCTATCTGTTTACTGAGACTTTTGTTTCTGTAATTCATTTTAGTATAGTTTAGTGGTTGGTTTATGTTCAGTACTTATGGTGTTTCCTTTCAAGCATCTTACTTTTAGTACTATTTCCTTTCTAAGTTATAGGATAAGGATGGCTACAATGGAATCCTACTGCACATATAGTGCTAACCCATTTCAAGTTCACATCCCTGGGTTGATAATGAAATGAACCTTCATGATTAGAAAGATAGCTACTTGGTGTAGATATTTAATCTTCAAGTTATAGCCTTGAGGGCTTAGTTATTGAACCATTAGAGGAGGCTAACATTTTTGGCGTCGTTGTCGGGGATAGTGTCAAACTAGGAAGTTCTTAGGAGTTATTTCTAGTTTCTTTCCTATTTTTGGTATCTCTAAAGTTTTTTTCTAGCATACCCTTCATTAGAATAAGTAATGATCCATTATTCTTTCACCAATTCTTTGTGTGAGTTAGCTGATACTGAGTTAATACCGCATGCATAGGGGCAGGAGAAGAGGTGCTCTAGGGAGATTCCTTCCTGCTAATCCTAATCTTGATAACTAGCTAGTTGAGTTTCAAAATTTTCCAGAAGAAGAAGAAGAAGTAAACCCTTTTTCTGATGCATTTCCCCATTTGACCAGTTCTGAAACTTCCTCTAAAGAGAAAGCTTCCCAAAACCTGATAGAGAATCCACTTGCTCTGATAATCCATCAAGAAAATATGGTTCTCCCAATTAGAACTAACCAACCAACCTTTCCATTCCCTATTCCTCAACAAAATGATGTTGATAACCTCAAGAACATTCTTGCTTCAGTTCATGCCAGCTGCCCGGTTGTTGAAAAAGTCAAGTAGAGATGGACATTGAAGAAGTCAAGCAGTTGGAAACTTCTAGCTCATGTGGAAGTTAACCTTAATAGCGACGTCTATTAGTTGAGTAGATTTAGGAGGTGTTGTTATGTTGGATTTTTGTTGGAGCAAGTTTGGTTTGACCGAATCTTGTGCATGCATAACCTCCTTCCTCTTTTTCATTCTTTCAATAAGTCGCATCCTTTTAATCTGTTGGAGTTGATTGCCTTGTTAGTTAAGTTAGTTAGAATCTTTCCTTCTATAAATAATGGTCATACGCTCCTCTTCAAGAGGTTGAATATTCCTGAGAATTGTACTTGCATTTTTAGTTTTAAGAAATACAGTTATATTGTTGCTAGATTCTAATCATGTTTTCAATGAATAAAATGATATTTTAGTTTGTTGCATCTGAGTTATTTTTGAGAAAACTCATTCAAGGGGGCCCACTTGGTGAGAATTCCATCCATTCGGTTCAGTAGTTAATTTTTTGTTCAGCAATTAATTATAGTCTTAGCAGTTGTTTGTTCCTGCAGCCACTGGAACTTCATTCTGTGTTTGTTCCTATAGCCACTGGAACTTCATTCTGTGTTTGTTCCTACAGCCAAGGCAGACAAAGTAACTTCCTGTCTGTTTACTGAGACTTTTGTTTCTGTAATTCATTTTAGTATAGTTTAGTGGTTGGTTTATGTTCAGTACTTATGGTGTTTCCTTTCAAGCATCTTACTTTTAGTACTATTTCCTTTCTAAGTTATAGGATAAGGATGGCTACAATGGAATCCTACTGCACATATAGTGCTAACCCATTTCAATTTCACATCCCTGGGTTGATAATGAAATGAACCTTCATGATTAGAAAGATAGCTACTTGGTGTAGATATTTAATCTTCAAGTTATAGCCTTGAGGGCTTAGTTATTGAACCATTAGAGGAGGCTAACATTTTTGGCATGGTTGTCGGGGATAGTGTCAAACTAGGAAGTTCTTAGGAGTTATTTCTAGTTTCTTTCCTATTTTTGGTATCTCTAAAGTTTTTTTTAGCATACCCTTCATTAGAATAAGTAATGATCCATTATTCTTTCACCAATTCTTTATGTGAGTTGGCTGATACTGAGTTAATACCGCATGCATAGGGGCATGAGAAGAGGTGCTCTAGGGAGATTCCTTCCTGCTAATCCTAATCTCGATAACTAGCTAGTTGAGTTTCAAAATTTTCCAGAAGAAGAAGAAGAAGTAAACCCTTTTTCTGATGCATTTCCCAATTTGACCAGTTCTGAAACTTCCTCTAAAGAGAAAGCTTCCCAAAACCTGATAGAGAATCCACTTGCTCTGATAATCCATCAAGAAAATATGGTTCTCCCAATTAGACCTAACCAACCAACCTTTCCATTCCCTATTCCTCAACAAAATGATGTTGATAACCTCAAGAACATTCTTGCTTCAGTTCATGCCAGCTGCCCGGTTGTTGAAAAAGTCAAGTAGAGATGGACATTGAAGAAGTCAAGCAGTTGGAAACTTCTAGCTCATGTGGAAGTTAACCTTAATGGCCACGTCTATTATTTGATTAGATTTAGGAGGTGTTGTTATGTTGGATTTTTGTTGGAGCAAGTTTGGTTTGACCGAATCTTGTGCATGCATAACCTCCTTCCTCTTTTTCATTCTTTCAATAAGTCGCATCCTTTTAATCTGTTGGAGTTGATTGCCTTGTTAGTTAAGTTAGTTAGAATCTTTCCTGCTATAAATAATGGTCATACGCTCCTCTTCAAGAGGTTGAATATTCCTGAGAATTGTACTTGCATTTTTAGTTTTAAGAAATACAGTTATATTGTTGCTAGATTCTAATCATGTTTTCAATGAATAAAATGATATTTTAGTTTGTTGCATCTGAGTTATTTTTGAGAAAACTCATTCAAGGGGGCCCACTTGGTGAGAATTCCATCCATTCGGTTCAGTAGTTAATTTTATGTTCAGTAATTAGTTATAGTCTTAGCAGTTGTTTGTTCCTGCAGCCACTGGAACTTCATTCTGTGTTTGTTCTTACAGCCAAGGTAGACAAAGTAACTTCCTGTCTGTTTACTGAGACTTTTGTTTCTGTAATTCATTTTAGTATAGTTTAGTGGTTGGTTTATGTTCAGTACTTATGGTGTTTCCTTTCAAGCATCTTACTTTTAGTACTATTTCCTTTCTAAGTTATAGGATAAGGATGGCTACAATGGAATCCTACTGCACATATAGTGCTAACCCATTTCAAGTTCACATCCCTGGGTTGATAATGAAATGAACCTTCATGATTAGAAATATAGCTACTTGGTGTAGATATTTAATCTTCAAGTTATAGCCTTGAGGGCTTAGTTATTGAACCATTAGAGGAGGCTAACATTTTTGGCGTCGTTTTCGGGGATGGTGTCAAACTAGGAAGTTCTTAGGAGTTATTTCTAGTTTCTTTCCTATTTTTGGTATCTCTAAAGTTTTTTTTAGCATACCCTTCATTAGAATAAGTAATGATCCATTATTCTTTCACCAATTCTTTGTGTGAGTTAGCTGATACTGAGTTAATACCGCATGCATAGGGGCAGGAGAAGAGATGCTCTAGGGAGATTCCTTCCTACTAATCCTAATCTTGATAACTAGCTAGTTGAGTTTCAAAATTTTCCAGAAGAAGTAAACCCTTTTTCTGATGCATTTCCCAATTTGACCAGTTCTGAAACTTCCTCTAAAGAGCAAGCTTCCCAAAACCAGATAGAGAATCCACTTGCTCTGATAATCCATCAAGCAAATATGGTTCTCCCAATTAGACCTAACCAACCAACCTTTCCATTCCCTATTCCTCAACAAAATGATGTTGATAACCTCAAGAACATTCTTGCTTCAGTTCTTCCTAAATTATATGGGCTTGTAACAGAGGACCCATACACTTTCTTGTTTGAATTTGATATCCTTTACAGAAGCTATGATTACACTACTGATGCTCATAGGCTTAAGTTGTTTCGTACTACTTTGAAATAAGATGCATTAAGATGGTTTATGAGCTTAGGTAGGGATACTATGAATAGTTGGGATGCTATGAAGGAAATTTTTCTTGAGAATTATAAAGAATATTATAGAGGTAGTGATATGAGAGGAGATGATATCTTAAAGATGCAGTAGAAGGAGGATGAAATTTTGGAGGACTATGTGTCAAGGTTCCTATTTAGTCTACAGAAATCTCCACATCATGCACTCAATGAAGAATCTCAAAAGTTTCTCTTCCTTAGAGGGATCAGTGAGAGTTGTGTCGATGCTCTGGACTTGATAGGAGGAGATATCACCCAAGTGCCCTGGGATGATATTAAGAAGATATGTCAGAATTACTCTAGAGCAGCTATAAAGAAAGGGAGAGGTTACCAATCTTTTATGGGTAAATCTTCCATTAATGGAGTTTCTAGGATGTAAATCACTCATTTTCTATTATAATTTAAGCATGAAATCATAAATAATATGGAAACTCAGCTAGATACACTTCAAGCAAAGAAGAAACATGAGGAGGCAAAGGCAATGTTGGCAAAATATTGTCCTCATTGCAGGAAAAAGAAAAAGGACTGCAATTGTAAAATGGTAGCCAACATTGATAGCAAGCACATTCCACCTAAATTCAATCCAATTGAGGGTGATGAATATCAAGTGTTATATGTTGCACAAAGAATACCATGGGCTCCAAGATAAGGTATGCCACTAGACTGATTATCTTTTAGTGGACCTTATATGAATTCTCGTGCATCTGGTAATCAATGGCAACCCGAATATCCATCAAACTTTGGAGGTTATTCACCTCAACCTTGGAACAAACCTCCAAATACTTAGCCCAATTACCAAAACACTCCACCTTAGTGGTAGCAACCCCAGGGGAATCAGTAACAACCCCAAGCAAATTAGCAACAAACATCACAATGGAGGGGAGGACAGCAATGGCCAAACCAAGAAACTGGTTACATGCAGCAGCCTCCATAGCCTCAACAACCTACCATAATGCCTCCTCCTAACTCAAATTCTAGCACACCTAGACCTACTCAGTTACCATCTCAACCCACACCCAACCCAAATAACAAACCACAGCAGCAGCCAGTCTACTCTACAAATCCAAACCAATATCCTGCATATGTTGTGAGTTTGAGTAATATTCATCTATGTTCAAGAACCACTTTTTCATCACCTTCCACTCCTATTATCATAGAGCTTCCTATGGAATATGAGGAGCATCAAAATTTACCTAATATTCCTGCTCAGATAAGTGTACCCATGAATCTTGAACCAGTTCAGTAGACTGATCCTGACCCACCATTTCCTCAAAGGTTAAAAGTTGCTAAGAAAAAGGAGGAAACAATCTTTGATATTTTGGATCAACTAAAACACATGTGTCAAGATACCTTTATTTCAGGCCATAAAAGATGTTCCAATATATGGTAAGGCAATTAAGGAAGCTTTCCTCAAAAATCCTGGGAGGAAAAAGAAGGACCCCACCACTATTCATGTGATGGGATAGTTGGAAGATATCATGCTTGGGAAAGTAACTACTCCTAAGTATACTAACCCAGGTAGTCTTGTAGTTGGATTCATCATAAATGGAATTCAAGTAAAAAAAAATGCTCTAATAGACTTGGGAGTTGCTATCAATGTGATGACCAAAGATATCCTTTAGCAACTAAATGTTACAAATTTGAGACCTACTTCTACTATCCTACAACTTATTGACAGATCCACTATCAAACCAGATGGTATAGTTGAAGACCTTGTTCAACTATTTTAGACTCTTGGGAATATCTAGCTGATTTCATGATCCTTTCCCCTAAATCTACATTAGGAGGGTATCCTATTATTCTGGGAATCCCATGGTTAGCTACAACATCTATGCTTATATTGGATGTTGGTCAGGGGACATGACTATTTTTATGGAAAAATCACTAAAAAGCTTGTCCTTTATCCTCATGCTCAACAATCCCATGATATGGACAACCCCATCTAGCCACAAGTTGGAAAGAGGCAAAGGAAGCCAATTCATTGGCACAACTCATGATGATTGGAAAAATTCCTTTGCTACAGCTTCATGAAGAAGATGAGATATTATCTCATATAATTCAAAACCATTGTGAAGTTCATGAAGAAGCACCAACTCATGAATCAAGTTTTGCATGTCCATTGTAGACACTTCTCCCAGCTTCTTCTACACCTGAATTTTCTACAGCAAAAGATATACTTCATACATTGTTACCTCACAAAGTAAAAGTGCCCAGTATCAGTGAAACAACCATGATTGATTCGATCACACAAGTACAAGTTTCAGAGGGGAAACATTTGAATATAAATAACAAGCTTACTTAGGAGCAACAATTGTCTCTGACAAACCAGTTAAATTTGCATCAACAAGAATTTGCATGAGATTACCATGACATAAAAGGATTAGATCCCAAAATTTGTACTCATCGGATCTACATTAGAGATGAATATGTTCCAGTGAGGCAACCACAAAGGAGAATCAACCCTGCATTAAGGGAGATTGTGAAAGGAGAACTACAAAAGTTGTTGGATGTAGGATTTATCTACCCTATCTCAAACAGCAAATGGGTGTATCCTTTGGTGATTGTGCCTAAAAAGGGAGGTAAATGGAGAGTTTGTGTTGACTATAGAGAACTAAATTCTTCCACAAAAAAGGATCACTTTCCCCTTCCTTTCATAGACCAAGTATTGGATTCACTTTCAGGCAAGAAGTATTTGTCCTTCTTAGATGGGTTTAATGGCTATAATCAGATACAAATTTCACTTGAAGATCAGGACAAGACAACTTTCACTTGTCCTTGGGGAACTTATGCCTATTGATTACTCCCATTTGGCCTATGCAATGCACCTGGAACCTTCCAAAGAGCAGTTATTAGTATATTCTCAAATATTTCACATGATTGTATGGAAATCTATATGGATGATTTCACTACTTATGGTTCTGACTTTGCAAAAGCGTTGGACAACCTCAAAAAGGTTTTGCAAAGATTTGAAGACCATAATCTCTCCTTGAATAGTGAGAAATATTTTATGATGATGTAGGAAGGAGTGGTCCTTGGCCATTATATCTCTCAAAAAGGGAATTCAAGTGGACCCAGCCAAAATAGAGGTAATTACCAATCTTACTATTCCTATCAAGCAAAAATATGTTAGAAGTTTCTTGGGACATGTAGGTTATTATAGGCATTTCATAAAAGATTTCAATAAGATGAAAGTGCCACTTTACACTCTTCTAACTAAATATGTTGAGTTCCAATGGATAGTAGATTGTGATAAATCATTCTCTGATTTAAAAACAACTTTAACCCATGCTTATGTTCTCAAAGGCCCTAATTGGGAACTCCCTTTCCACATTCATATAGATGCATCTGATTATGCTCTAGGGGTTGTCTTAGGACAAAAAGAGCGAGCAATAGAGAATACAATCTACTTTATCAACAAGAACCTACAAGGGGTTGAGTTTAACTACATAGTGATAGAGAAGGAGATGTTAGCAGTCATTTATGCTCTCAACAAATTTAGGCATTATATCACAAGATACCAGATCTTTGTCCATACAGACCATGCAACCATAAGATATCTTATGAACAAGCCATTGATCATAGGAAGATTGGCAAGGAGGTTGTTGCTAATGCAGGAATTTAATATCACCATTATAGACAGGCCAAGGAAAGCAAATGTTGTGGCAAACTTTCTCTCTAAATTGACATCTCAAGACACTCAAGTCATAGATAACTCCTTTCCTGATGAAAATTTATCCTCCATTAGTGTGCATACACCTTGGTATACAGATATAGCCAATTATTTGGTTACAAGAAGAGTTCCCCCTCATTTCTCTCTAAAAGAGTGAAGGGTTCTTATTGAGAAAAAATTTCCATTCTCATGGATGGCAGGTTGTTTATTCTATACTATACCAAATCATGTGCTGAGAAGATGTATAAGAGAGGATGTGACTTATGATATACTGCATGCATGCCATGATGAACCCTATGGGGTCACTTTGTAGCTAAGAGGATAGCCATGAAGATCCTCAATACAGGATACTATTGGCCTACACTTCATAAGGATGCAAGCAAGTACACCAAGAAATGTGATAGGTGTCAAAGAATGGGCCGACCAACTAAATCAGATGAGATGCCTCTATACCATCAAGTAGTTATCACACCATTTGATAAATAGGGACTTGACTTTGTAAGTCCAATTGATCCACCATCAAATGGAAAATCTTACATCTCAGTTTGTATTGATTATGTGACAAACTGGACTGAGGTAAAATCCATGAAACATGCTAGGGACAATAAAGTTGCAAAATTCCTCTATGAATAAATCTTCACACACTATGGAGTTCCTAGGGAGATAGTCACAGATCAAGGGGCTCAGTTCACATTAACTCTTGTCACAACCTTGGTGAATGAGTATAATGTCAGGCATAAAAAATCTACTCCCTATCACCCACAAGCCAATGGACAATCTAAGGTAACAAATAGGGAAATAGAATCTATTCTGACCAAGACAGTAGCACTTCATAGAAAATATTGGGCAAATAGGTTGCCAGAAGTTGTCTCGGCCTATAGAACCACTTGGAAAACCACAACTGGTTTTACTCCCTTTGAGCTGTTATATGGAAAAATAGCAATGATGCCTATAGAGTTTGAACATAAAACTCTTAGAAGAACACTAGACCTTGGAATAGATATATCTGAGGCACAAAAGGATAGGGTTATGCAATTCAATGCCTTGGATGAGGTGAGGAAATTAGTTCTCCACCATACTGAAATGGTGCAGAACTAGAGAATTAGATGGCATGATAAATACATCAAAGATAAGAAGTTCCAACCAGGTGACTAGGCACTTCTTAATGGCTCCAGGTATAAAGATAACTTGGGAAAACTTCAAACCCACTAGTTGGGACCATATGAAGTTGCAGAGGTCTACTCCAATGGTGTTGTTTAGCTTACCACAATTGATCCTGTTAGATTCAAGCTCCTGGTCAATGGTCATCGCCTCAAGTTATACCATAAACCTACCTCAAAGCAGGAGTTCATGCAGCAATTTGTTGAATACTAGAATTTTGAAGTTCCTACAGCCAAAGGAAGTGGACCCATTGTTCAATTTTCTGGCTAATTAAAGGTACACATGCAATCATAATAAATATTTCCACTTTTAGTGGGAATTAATTTCTCCATCAATAAAGATTATCCTCCCATTAACTTCCATTATCTCTCTCTTCCACCTCACTCCACTCTACCACCACTTCATTTAATTACTTAATTGTACTTTTATGATGACCAGTACTTCATCCACATTCTTTGGGAAATATGTTCCACCTTTTTTAGGTGTGTGCATAAAACTTAATGTATATTAATTACCTTGCATTCATTTGTTTGATTACTAAATTTTAATATTAATATTTTGCATAGCAACCCCTATTTAAATGCCTTGTTTTATCCAAGTCCCATTCCAGCTTGTGTGGACACATGCCTTAATTTAGGTTGGGGGGGAACTATAATCTTATGTGTCATATGTCTTACATATCATTTATCACATCAGTCACAAATTTGAAATGATAAATTGAAGTGATGTACTGCATGTGACATTAACCTGCCACCATTCTCTTTGATAATACACTCTCTTTACTGCCTTAGTCAAATCATGATGTCATTGGAAAGGTAAAATTGAGAAGTTTTGACATTGCTTTTGGTATTTGTGAGAACTACAAGAAGTAGAAGAGACGTTATTTTTGGCTGAAGGATTGTGGGAGGAAATATTTGCAGAAGTGTTTTCCTGTGTATGATTTGAAACAATGGGAAGTTCGTTGATAAAAAATGAACGAACGATTCATCAGGTACTCTTGCAAAATGCACTCTGCGAACCAAAATTCAGAAATTCTGGCTGGTTGGATTATTTCTTGAAGCTAGATAGTTTCAATGAAGACATTGGCTTGGATTTTTCTAAAAAAAAATCAAATGGTGAAGCAATGGTTAAGGGGTTAAAATTTATAGCTACAGAGGAAAAAATTGTTGAAGTGTTGGGTTTACCCATTAAGGGAGAACCCTATCTTGTTACTAAAGATGTTAGGTCAACTAGGGCTAAATTCATAGAGCCCAATGATCCTCTGCTTGTTGTGGAAAAACAAGGTACGAGAAGACTTTCTTTGCTAAAGAAATGGAAACAAGTTGTTTTTATTGTCAAGTATATCACCTGTGAGGGTCACCAATCTTGGTTGCATTTTGTACATTTCAAACTATTGAATCATCTAAGGCATGGTAGGAGAATGAATGTACCAAATTTTATATTCAACCTTCTTGCAATTATGGCTACTGAAACACAAAAAGGTAGGGAAAAATTTGTTTCCCATCACTGTTTGATTAAATTTCTAGTAGAGAAATCTTTACACGATGTTTCCAATATGTCATGGAATGAATTTTTGGAAATTAGAAGATTCAAACCAAAAAATGTGGGTCTTAGAGGTCGACCCCTAACTTGTAGGGTTAGGAGAGATGAGGGGGTTGTTAAAATTACTCCTAGAGCTTCAACTTCTGGGGTAACACCTGGTACAAACCCTCTTGCAGCCGAGACTATTTCCTCTGACTCTAAACATGCAAATGAAGAGAGTTCATCTTCAAACTCTGATGTTGATATTTCCCCTAAAAATACACCTCACACTAGGGCTTTTGTTAGGCAAGAGAAAGAAAAAATGAGCAAGGTAGAGAGTAGTAAAGGGAAAACTAAGTAGCATGAACCAGAGAAGATAAACCCTAGCCCTAAGAAGAGGAAAATTGTAGAAACAAAGTATTCTTTAGCCATAGAGAAAAGTAAAATTCCTCCCCAAGAAGTCAAAATTGACCAAGTATGCTGTTGATATACCTCCAAGAAGGAGTCATAGGCTCAGTGAGAGACCTCAAAAGAAGGAAAATACTCTTGGAGAACAAGTGAATATAGATTTGATAGAGACTCCTAGGGAGCAGGTAAACATTGGGTTGGAGAAACTTGTTCATGTTGCAGAGCAAGTTGAGCACCAGACTATAGAGCAGGCTGAGCATCCAGTTTTTGAGCAAATTGAACATCAGACACCAACACAAGGGAAGATCATGGTAGGAATTCACATACCTTCTAATTTTTCATCGGCATCTGTAGCCCTAGATCTATGGAAAGAGATGCAGGAAAAAGAAAAAGAATGGAGAAGGGAAAAACATAAGCTACAAGAAGAGATTGATAAGAAGAATAAGGAAATTGAGGAGCAAAATGTAGAAATTACTGCATTACAAGAAAAGGTAAGCAATGTGGTAACCTTAGTGCCTAAAATTATTGAATGTAGGAATCCATAAGTGTATGCATTACATTTGAAAGAGTGTTATCTCTCTTTTAGGTAGTCAAGGGTTATTTTTGGTATAAGCCCTTTTATTGAAACCCCACATGATTTTTTTCAAGCTTACCAGTCTTCTCCTCCTAAGGTTAAAATTTTACTGTGTGAATTATATCTGCATAACTATGTTGTTTCTAATGATCATGAGTGGAATCAATTGTTTTATATTGGAGATGTTCATTTAAGAGCATTGATGTCATGGATTCAGAATGAAAATAGCTAGGGAGAACAATTCAAACTCTATAGAGAAAAGGAGCTCCACACACCTCTATCTATAAGAGCTGAATCAAGTAATCCTTCAGAAATTTACTATACATGGCATAGAATTATTTATAGGCCATCATACAAACAAAGGTCATACCCTTTAGAGAGGAAGCATACAGGGAATATGAGTAGGTAGGTTCTACTACAGGAAGAACAGTATTTGGGTACTTGTCACAAAGATGGAATGAGTTACCAAATCAATTAAAACAAGTTGAAATCCATAACCTATAGAATTATCATGCATCTTGCAAAATGAGCATCAGGTATGTGCACCTTGGAAGAACAAAGCAGTAGTATTAGCTTCCATTAATATTTCAGCCACCTTCTATTGTGGCTAGTACCTGACTACAAAACTTATCAGTATGATATAAGTGCAGAGAGGCCAAGGTGGAGTAGATTAGAAGGAAATCATGGTTTCTACTGGGATCCAAACTCATATACTATAGAGACTGATAGAGGAAAGATAGAAGTTGTTGATTTTAGGGCTATTGTAAGACAAAAGAATTGAGTTTCCTCTGCTGGAGGACCAACAAATCCTTAAGTTGGGGGGAGATGATGAGTCCAAATAATGACTCATTTTTGTTAGGATTTATCATAAGTTTGTTAGTATTACTATGGGGTTTTAGCACCTAGTTACCAATACCTTCTATGTTATTTCCCTGAACTTGTAAACTCTAGACATAAACTTATTCCTATAACTTTTAATATTATTAGCTTGCTATGTGATATATTTATATTAATTTTGCATGTGATTGAATGAATGCTATCACAAGGTGATTATGGATATACATTTGTCTTGTGCACACTGATGTTATGATGCAGATCGAGATTAAGGTACAGATATAAATGGAGCTTGCAATGTGGAAGCAGTTCATGCCAGTTGCCTAGTTTCTGAAAAAGTCAAGTAAAGATGGACATTGAAGAAGTCAAGCGGTTGGAAACTTCCAACTCATGTGGAAGTTAACCTTAATGGCCATTTCTATTAGTTCAGTAGATTTAGGAGGTGTTGTTATGCTATATTTTCATTGTAGCAAGTTTGGTTTGACCGAATCTTGTGCATGCATAACATCCTTCCTCTTTTTCATGCTTTCAATAAGTGGTGTCCTCCTAATTTGTTGGAGTTGATTGCCTTGTTAGTTAAGTTGGTTAGAATCTTTCCTTCTATAAATAATGGCTAGATGCTCCTCTTCAAGAGGTTGAATGTTCTGAGAATTATACTTTCCTTTTCAGTTTCAAGAAATATAGTTATATTGCAGCTACGTTGTAATCATGTTTTCAATGAATAAAATGATATTTTAGTTTGTTGCATCTAAGTTAGTTCTAGGAAAACTCATTCAAGCGGGCCCACTTGGTGATAATTCCATCCATTCAATTCAGTAGTTACTTTTTCGTTAAGTAATTAGTTATAGTCTTAGTAGTTGTCTATTCCTGCAACCATTAGAACTTTGTTTTGTGCCTGTTCCTGCAACCAAGGAAAATAGAGTAACTTCCTGTCTGTTTACTGAGACTTTTGTTTCTGTAATTCATTTTAGTACAATTTAGTGGTTGGTTTATGTTCAATACTTATGGTGTTTCCTTTCGAGCATCTTACTTTTAGTACTATTTCCTTTCTAAGTTATAGGATAAGGATGGCTACAATGGAATCCTAGTGCACATACAGTGCTGACCCATTTCAAGTTCACTTCCCTAGGTTGATAATGAAATGAACCTTCATGATCAGCAAGATAGCTACTTGATGCAGATATTTAATCTTCAAGTTATAGCTTTGAGGGCTTAGTTATTGAACCATTAGAGGAGGCTAGCACATCCTTCTCTTGATCCATGGGTATGGATGCAATAGGAATGGAATTTTCTTCTTGGTATAAAGAAAATCGAGCTATACTCAATTCTAAACAAATCTCATCAATCTAAATTCCTGCTTCTTGAAGGGCCACTTGAGTAGAATCCAAGGAACCCCTAGTTTTCATAAGCTTGAAGGTAAAATGGTCAATTTCTTCCTCTTTCCATCTCAATGCATTTGAATATATTTCAACGAGGTTGAGGAGATGGTCACAATATGAAAGAAGATGTAAATAGTCTGATTTCATTGCCACCAAGGCTTCTTTGATTACTTGTAAACTAGCATGAGAAGATTCTTCTCCAATACCTTTTTGTCTTCTCTCAAGTTGAGCCTTCAAAAGGTTATCTTCAATGATGTTTATGAATTCTCTCATAATGTGTCAATGCTCCAACAATATTGTCTTCATTAACCTTCAATTGGTTCTCCAAATTATGTGGACTATCGGACTTATGAATAACTTCTTCTTCATATGAAGAATCATCAGATTAGTCTTGAGGCACTTGAATCACATAACTTACTTCTTCAAAATCATCATCCTTTCAAACCAATTGATTTGGAACTAGGGAAGCATTAATCCCACACACATAATCATCTTCAATACCGCCATTAGGTGTTATAACATAAGAGGGATTAATTTTCTCTTTGGAGGTTGTTTTCAGTTGATCTTCAGGAGCAATTCTTATCTGATTGTAACCTGAGAATCCATCCATAAGTGATAGCATTTCATATCCGGCGGTAAGGTCTACTATAATGTCAATGTTTGGTAGAGGAAAATCATATTTAGGACAAGCTTTGTTGAGATCTCTGAAATCTATGCATACTCTGATTTGACCATTTAGTTTGGTGATAGGAACAAGGTTTGATATCTAATTTGCATAGTCAATAGAGTGAATGAGTCCAACATATAGGAGTTTCTTTAATTCCGCGTTGACCAAGAGTGCAATATTGGGGTGCATTTTCCTTAGATTCTATTTGTATGGTTTGGCATTTCGTAACAGTGGTAAGTGATGTAGAACTAGTTCGGGATCCAATCCAGGCATATCAGCATCTGACCAAGCAAAATTAACTTGTCTTTCTGAAAATAATGTTGTGAACTCAAGCTTTTCCTTGGTGGTCAAAGATGCTGCTAATTGTATGATTCTAGAATTATCTCGTGTTCCAATATTCACTTCTTTTGTTTCTTCTACAAGCAAGGGTGATCTCTCTCAATCTATAGGGAGACTACACAGTCCTCCATCCTTAGGTACCTCAGAGAGGTTTTCACCTTTGGATATGTCCTTTATTTTTACTTTTTCATGGTTAGCAGGTGCCTTTCGATTTTCACTTGAAGACCTATTATTTTTCTTTTTACTATTTTCATTTTCACTTTTGTGACTAGAGGATAGGAAAACCTCACCAAAGTATGTTACATAATTGAGTTCTATGTCAAATCCAACCTCATTATCCCCACTTGGTATTCCTTCACAACGTCCCATGAACTCAACAATTGCTTCATCGTTCTCGAATGTGTCCAAACTTGGTAGTTCCTGTTGGTCCCAATCTATGAGTTGTGGGTAGACAAGGGGTAATCCATCATCGATATTGTCAAGGGTTATGGTGTAGGAAGATAGGGTAAAGATGGAAATAGATTCACTAGGTTCCTAGGAGGAAGCATCAATGGTTTCCCAAAAGTTTTTGATCCACTCTTCTCTATTCAAAGGGACTTTTGGACGGAGACATGGTTGGTTTTGTGGGGAACCAATAGTAAGCATTTGATTAAAGGTTTATTTAAGGGAAGGCTCATAAAGTTTTCCAAATAGTTTATCAAGGTCCATGTCGGTAGTGGAGGATAGGGAGTCCCATTCATATTCATTGGAATCGGTGTCAAAGTCCCAAGAGTCCTTATATGTCTTGATCTCATCTGAAGCATTAACGTTCTCACTCGAAGGTAACTTGATACCTTGGATAGTCATTGTCACTAGTACAAACCCCAACCCTTGGTGCTTTAGTAGTTTAGGAGGTTGCAAAGGTTCCAACATTCATTTTTTGTTTAGGCCAAGGTCGTTTTGTCCATCATATCCTTGTCGTTTCATTATTAGGAACCCTTTTGGATATTGTTCAACTGGAAATTTCTTAGGCTCAATATCCTCCTCTTCTTTGTACAACCATATGAGAATTTTTTCATCCAAATATTCTTTGGCTAGCTCCCCCCATGTAGTGAAGGTGGAAGGGGGATGGCGAATTATGAATTTAGGTTGCACGGGATGCAGTTTTCCATAAGATTTTGGTGATTTTGGTGATCTAGATTTTGAGCATGGAAAGTGTGGTGAAGGGGGTGGATGATTTGACAAGGGTAGATGGATCAATGTAGTGGGATGGAGTGGGAGATGAGGTGGAGGATAAGGCCTCTCAATTGATAGACACTTGATGTTCAACAGTTCCTTTTAGGTTTTTTCATTATTGAAAAGGATTAGGGCCGCCAAGAATATTAATTTCAATACCATTGTGTGGAAACTTGAGGAATTGGTGGTAGGTGGATGGTATAGCCCTCATAGCATGAATCCATGGGCATTCAAGAAGAAGGATTTAATGTAAATCCAAATCCAAGACATGAAACACTGTGCTTTGTATTTCTTAACCAACTCTTATAGGAAGTGAAATTATGCCTTCGAATGAGCGTTTAGCATCATCATAAGCTTTGATAGTAATTTTCTTGGTTTGGTCTATGCAATTCTCAAAGTATCCCAAGAATTTTACCAATTTTAGGGAACAAATGTTCAGACTTGCTCCACCGTCTACTAGAACTCATCTAATCTTACATTTATCTACATAGACTTCTAGGTGTAGGGGATCATTATGATCAAATTTAGGTGCAGAAAATTCTTGTTCAGAGAAGGTGACATGATGTGGCATAGCAAGGTATCCAACCATGGCCCAAAATTCATTGACATATAGGTTAGTGGGTATGGATGCTTCTTGCAAATATTTTTCAAGGATAGCTCTATGTTGTGGGGATGTATAGAGGAGTTCTAGGATGGAAATCTATACTGGAGTTTTCCCTAGTTTCTCTAGGAGATTATATTGGCCTTTCGGTTGGGGATTGGAAGGAGGTCCTAGAATAGTTATCTTGGTTTTATGAGTGGTAACAACACATTCTAAACTCAGATTGTTTATGGTAATGGTAGTAATGCGATCATCAAAGGGTCTAATGTTAAGAATAATATTGTTGTAATCATCTTTGATGGTTGCATAATCGGATTTCTTGTCATTCCCTGGACTAGAGGATTTTCCTTTATTAGGGTCTTGCAAGGAAGTTTTGAATATGGTGTGATCAACATTGGTTTTTCCTTGTGAATATCCAAATGATATTGTTCCACTTTTAATAAGGTCTTGGATGATATTATTGAGTGTCCAACATCTAGTTGTTTTGTGTCCTTTTCCACGGTGATATTCACAGTATTCATCCTCTTTCCACCAATCAGGTTTGATTAACGATGGTTCATAATTTTTGATATCTATTAGTGTGATGACATTAGAATGAAAATTTTGTTTAAGGACTAATTCAATAGGTTCACCCAATAGGTTGTATGTTCTCTTCGCGTGGGGAGGACCTCTACATTGTTGATTGTTTTGGACGACATTCAATATTTGGTTTTGACCTTGTGTTTGGGTGTTTGATGTGTTTGATGTATTTTATGAAGAAGGAACTTTGAGATAAATGGTTGGACCTTTGGTTATAATTTTGGTGTCAACAACTCCATCATTTGTGACATTCTTATTTCGGGACCAGTATTTTCTTTTGTCATTATTGGGTTTTGAAATTTCTTTATTTATTTTGACTAGTCCTTTTGTGATAAGACCCTTTTCAATAAGGACACCTTTCTCTAGGATCTCATAAAAATTTGTGCAACATTGGATTTGTAGGCTACTCATCATTTCTTTGTCAAGGTTCTCAAAAAATATAGTGACCAATTGTTTCTTAGGAATGTGACAAGGGAACTTGCTAACCAAACTTCGCCATCTCTGGTAAAATGAGGTAAGTGACTCCCCTTCTTCTTGTTTGGTTGTGCTTAATGTTGCAAGGGTGACATAATTTTTAATGTTGAAGGAAAAGTGATTAATGAATTTTTCAACTAGTTGACCCCATGTTCTAATCCTAGGAGGAAGATGTGCAAACCAATCTAGAGTTGGCCCTATGAGGCTTCATGGGAATAGTCTCATCAAAAAGGTAGGATCATATGAGACTTCCATACATGATGTGTTGAATTCTCGAATGTGCTCTATTGGATCCCCTATCCCCTTATACTTAGGCAAAGGTGGTGTCATGAAATGAGGGGGAAAGGGTGGCATGTATAGATTTCTATCAAATGGAAAAGGGAACAATTCCTCCATGCAATAGGTCTTCTTATTGGTCCCCAATTGTATATTTGTTATTATTTGTTGAAGGGCCTTTATTCGTTGCATCAAGGTATCTGCGAGAGTTGGTTTTGCATTAGTTTGATTTGGTGTCATGTTGTCGGTATTGGGGTCACATGTCAAATTTGGATTGGAATTGATATTTTGAGGCATAGGACCTTGGTTACCATATTGATGTGTGTTGTTTGGAGTGAAATTGGCATTAATATTTGTCCCAAAGGTCATGTTTGTGTTTGGTATGGTGCTTTAGAATTAAGGTGTAGGTCCTTGATTTGTTCCTTGAATTTGAAATTTTGGTCCTTGATTTGAATTTTGGAAGGTTGGTGTAAGTCCTTGATTGGAATTTTGGAAGGATGGTGTAGGTCCTTGATTGAAATTTTGAAATCATGGGGTAGGTCCTTGATTGGTATTTTGATTTGGGATTCTTCGTGGGACAATATGAACCTTCCTTGATTTATTTGGTATGTTTTGATTGGATGATGGTGTGCTTTGAAATTGGAATGAAGGAACTTGATTTGTGTTTTGGAGTGTAGGTATAGGACTTTGATTTTTGTTTTGAAGACCTTGATTTGTGTTTTGAAAAAGAGGGTTGGTTAAGGTCTTAGAATTTGATGAGCTTCCAAATGTGAAGGTGTGTCCTTGTGTTGTTGTATGGATCACTTTGTTTCCAAATGTAGAGATGCTAGGGATATGTGTGGTAGTGGTTTCCATATGTGTAGTTGTCCCAAGTGGTATGGTTGACATTTGTTGGGATGAGGGAATGCAGAATGTAAATGGGTTTTGGGTATCTTCTTCTACAATGGTTGAAACATCAAAGCCTTGAGGGATTTTGGAACCCTTTTTATCTAGTGCATAGAAGAATCTATTAGGGTCAACACCAATAGGTTGATCAACCATGCTCAAAAATCTTGGGTCTTGGTAAGCTCTTTCAATTTCTTGAGGAGTCAATTTCTTGTTGAATTCTTCTAGGCTTAGGTCTTCCCATGTGTTGGTTTGGTATTTTTGTGGTGTCTCTCTTTGAGGTGTGGAATGATTTGAATTTGTCCAAAAGGGTGGTGTCATGAAAGGAATCACTTGAGAAATCCATGTCCTTTCTTTTGGTTTGTGACCTTGTTTCAACCATGTGAGATTTGCAAGTGGGAAGGTAATGTAAGGTGAAAATTAGGATAAACTATGTTTTTAGATTTTTTGAAATATAAGGATGCAAGGTATTATGCAAGGATGATAATGACCAAAGGATGGATCTAAATGAAGCTATGGGGGAAAATGATACTAAAGGTTTGATTAAATAATGACCAAGGATAATGATAAGGAGACCAAAATGATGCTAAGCTTGATGATCAAAGGCAAGGGTGCAACTAAAGATTAAGATGAAATTTAAACTATGTTTTTTTTGGTATTTTTGGGATAAGGATGCAAAGTGAAAGTGCAAGTTAAATGCAAGGCTAAGGATTGAAAGGATGATGATTAAAGCTATGGTTAAAGGGGTATGATATGAATCTAAATGGGACTATGATGATACTAAGGGTATGAATTCTAGAATTTGAGACAAAGGATGGCAATCAAGCTAATGTAGATCCAAGGTAACAAATCCAAATGTCATTGACCTTTGTGATAATCAAGAGGATAATTTTGACAAGGTTGAGTCAAGGCTAGGACACAAGCTTAAGACTCAAGTTTGACAAAGGTGATAATGATGAAAGGTTGATAAAATGATGAATTAAGGTCAATGACAAAATGGATAAGCAACCAAGGACTGTCCAAAAGCTTAATGGTCTCCCTAAGTCTAAAATTTGAAAGGTATATGTGACCTAAGGTCTAAAATTGATTATGCAAAGGTAAGGATGCAACCTAAAATGCAATGGAATCCTAAATGGTAATGCTAGAATGGATTGGTAAGTGCTTGCAAGTCTCAGGTTTAGCAATCAGTGTCACTGTAAAGTGAGTTGATTGGATTTGAATAAGGATTTTGACATTTTTTGGTTATCAGGCAATTCTGGCTCTATTTTTTGCAAATGCATCGTTTCATATTGCGGGTTTTCAGAGTGCAGTTGTGGTTCAAGATGATAGTTCTAGTTATGTTTTCTTCAAATGCGGTTCAGGCAAACAGTTGTGGTTTTCCAATTATTAGTTGTGGAGTTGCGGCTCTATTCTTAACAATTTTGGTTCACAGAATGTTTTTTTTGATAGTTTGATGGTTTTACCCTGGTTTTGAATGAATTTTGACTGGTTTTTGATGGAATCTAATTGGAAAACATAGAATACAGTATAAAGCACTTATTTTTGGTCTAGTTTTGGATGTGAATTTTTTTTATTTCAAAATAAAACACACATAGACAACAATGCACAAGTCCTGTGGTTGGCAAGGAAACCACTAGTTGATATCTCCACTTGGATTTCTCCAGCCACTTAAACAAGGCGGACAACTAGAGACTTGGTGGCATTGGCTTCCCTCCATGACACTCACTTCTTGAGCTCACCAAGTCTCATTTCCCCAAGGGGGAATTCCTGTGTCTACACATTCTCAGTGAAGATGTGGGGAACCTTGAAAAGTCTGACCTCCTGCGATCAACGAGCATATAAAAGGGTTTTTGGAAACTAACACAAATGGTTCTTAATAAGGGCATCCGTTCAAGGTGGCCATACATGTGGCAAGATTATCTCAAGACTATAGCGAGTCAAGAGGCATCCCAGTCCTTTCCCTAAGGAAGGATTTTCAGGTAGCTCATGAGGCTATTGAGGGTGGCACGTGTTGGTATAACACATCTACACCCATTGCTAACTGAATTTCATCAAGAAGCACATTTCTTATATAGTGGCTTGGAAGAGCTTGGCCTTAGCTTTGTTATCGCTTGGGTCATTCCCAACTTTTGAAGTGGGGTGGCAGGCCCTCTAATAAAAGGTAAATAATAGTGAGGAAGTACACTTATTTCTAATCATCCCATATCACATGAAGTGCAAGGAGAGAGCATACTTAGTGCCTTTGCCTCACACTCACATGGTGTTCCTTTCAAGCCCAAAATTCAAATGTGTGGTGTGATTATAAAAATGCCAAACAAGTACTTTTGATCACTCAAGATCTTTGAATGGCATGAGAGGAGAGCATACATACTCTATGACAGTTGCAAATCACCAAACATGAAAGACACTTGTTGATTTTACCCTTTGCTTATGATTTGAAGACACTTGTAAATTTTAAACCAATGATGTTTTATGCATGTTTATTTTAATGTGCATGAATGAAATATGCAGATTGTTGTTCTTTTTAAATCCTTATGAGTGAAATATGCATGTCTGTTTTAACCTTATGATCCTAATGTAAGTCGTAGTTGGAAAACAAATAGAAGAAAAATTCTTAAATGTAAACTAATTAAGAGCTCGATTTTTGCTTGTTTCTAAAGAAATAATTTTTTGGGACTCCTTAACTCTAAAGCCACACACTGAAAATAGAAAGTTAGCAACCAAAAACCCTACTCTACTCAAAAAACCCAAAAAGAAAATTGAAAGCAAGTAGAAAATTGGAAATTTATATCGAACAAGTAGTTGCATCGTTATGGGTTGTAGATGTGTCACTGTGTTGCATCACACCAGAGTAGTTGCATTGTGATTTTGAATTCAAATTTTCTTACCCACAAATGCATCACTACTTTCCTTAGATGTTTCGTTGTTTTAATTCTAATTACCCTCCAAACAGATGTGTCATTTCTCCTATCAATGCATCATTTCTTGGCAGTTACGTTGTTGTTTTCTATAGTTGCATCATTTTGTACTAAAAATCTGAAAAACAAACAAAAGGTCATATAGATTATACAAAAAAAATTATTCATGTTGGGTTCACCAATTTAAGATGGAGGAAAACCAGGTTAGCAAAGACTAAGTGATAGCCACAACACAAATCTAAGCTAAAAACCCATCTAAAACAAGAGAATACAAACAAAAATGAGGAATAAAATGAAAGCATTCAAATGAAAACACTCCCCATATTGCAATTGAATCACTTCCCTTGTCTCTCCTCAAGCTGCCTTTGCAAGTTTTCCCTCAGATTTGGATTACAGCTTATGCAAATACTTGCAAACAATAAAGCATGAAAGTTGGAGATAATGGTTGTTAAGGTAAAAATGGAAGAGAATGGATTCTTTTATAGACAACCCTTTGAACGGATGGACGAGATCAATCTTCTAGAAATATTCCAAGATCAACGGTGGAGGATTGATGAACCAAAAAGTGGTGGGCTAGGGACAGCTATGACGTCGATGACTATGACATAGATGGCTGGGATTAATGAGCAAGTGGAGGGATAATGGATGAATTAAAAATTGAAAAATGGTTAATTCATGAGAAAGGAATATTTGACCAAGTAGAGGATAAATAATTCATTCAAATTATTTATTTGAGAAAAATGGAAATGGGCATTTAATTTTAAAACAATTTATAAAATCATTTTAATCAAATGAGATAAAATGGGAAAGAACATTAAATAATTAATTTGAATCAATTATTTAATAAAATAGAGGGTTGGGGGAGTAATTAAATAATTTCGACAACTATTTAACCATAGAAGAATTAAAGGATATGTAAATAGTTAAATAATTAACTTTAATTATTTAACTATAGATGAAAGGTGATAAAGAAATAATTAGATAAATAATAATTTATTTAGTTATTTGAAGAAGGGAGGGAATTAGTGACACAATTTAATTTATTTAAATTGATCAGGATAGAATAAAGCTAAGAAGTGAATTAATTAAAAATTTATTTAATTAATAGAGGAATGTGATCAAGAATAATTAAATAATTAAAATTATTTAATTATCAGAGGACGACAACAAAGAAAAATGGCACTCATAGATTTAGGATATTTTTCAGTGTCTACAGATTCAAGTAAAGAGTTTATTTGATCACCGAGAGTAGCCATGATGCCTAATTGAAATTCTAATCAGAATTTTATGCTATGCAAATTTTGGCATTAAATCCTATTGGCTAGCATAATCAATAGCTCTAATACCACTATAAAATACCCTACTAATTTTGACGATTATTTTTATGATATTTCAATTTGACGCATTATATTTTTTGTCAAATAACTAACATAGTAATTGAGTAACAACTTTCCAAGACTTTAAGTGGTAAACTTCATAGCATATTCAGTACAATCATCTCATAATTTAAAGATAGTTTCCATTTGATATTTAGTTATTACATTTTCATAGAAAGTAACTCATACAATAAATTACTAAGCAAGCACAAACCTCACGAACTATATTTTTGAATTGAGATAGTATGAACAACATTTATATTTTCAGTAGTTTGTATGTATATCAGAAATATAACTTCAAAAATAAATACCAAGATAACTAGAATACTCCAATGAATGACACCTCCAGGTATGGAAACTTGCACAACAATCACAATACTCTTGAAGATGAAAGATAGTAGCTAATAATGGAAATCGACAGTAACAAGGGTCACACCAAGGTAGGAAATCACACCCAGAATAGCTCAAAACTTCTATAGAAACAAGGAAACACCTCATTTCACAATATACAACTCTCAAAGATAGCATACGTCATCTTCATGAACTCGTCCAATCTTCAAACCAACATGCCTTGGTCATTTCAAGCTCCCACGACTCCATTCAACACCTCAAAACTAGACAATAAGGTAAGGATGTAAATACAGGTCTAATGTTTTCCACAATCTACCAAAAATACCACGAGAAGGCACAAAATACCCTTCTATAGTATTCCAATGTGCATACTACAAGATCCTCATGTGTTTCAAGGATATTCATTGAGTTAGTATAGAACTAAAATCCCTTTGTGTTATCCATGACTTGACACTTCAAACCCACGTGATTCTTTGTTTACCACACCTTCACTTGCAACCTAGAAACCTTCAATGTTGAGGGTTTGTAAAGTTCATTGCTTCCTTATATCCACGCCCAACAATATGTCAACAAAGAATACCCTCTAGAAATGTAGATAAATGGTAACCATTTTTCTAAGCAAACCCTTCAAAACTAATTGCTAATCTCAACCTCTGAAAGATAGAAAGATACATTGATCTTTACCAATTTTGTCTCCACATGAGACTCATAAAATTGCTTTAATCGCCCAACTGGAAAACATAAGTTATTTTCCTCATGAACCAGCTGGGGTAGAATTGTTTCACCACCAAAACCAATCTTCTTTGAGAGGGTTTTCGTCCTCCCAAAGGTTGAGATGAACTAGGTTAAATCTCGATAACCACAAGGGTTTCAATCAGAGAAATAGAATAAAATTCAACATGCCCAAATGAGATCTCATAACTTCCTTTTATACTTTTTCCGCCAAACACTCTAGAAGTTTCTATTTAAAATTCACTTTTTAATTAAAACTCCCCTTTAGCTTTGAAAAAGACCTTTTTATTAAAATAATCATAATTTGACACACAAGGTCCCCATTTAATATATCCATGATTTTTCATCCCAATTCTGAAAATCTATAACACTAAGGTGCCTTTTAAATATTTTAAATAATATTTAGCAACCTTAGTAAATTAATTAAATTATAGCCATTAATATACTCATTCTGCGAAAACTACCATAATGCATCAAAATCAGAAATTGACTGTATAGGAGTGATCTTGATGAAGAATAATGATAAACGAAGTTGACTGGGTGACTTTCTATAAATAGAAACCCCCTCCAAGAATCTTAGATCCCAAACTAGAGATTGAAAATAACATCCAAAAGCATCAAATAACTCCTCTAAACCACTTCAGCTCACTAGTAACATCAGATTACCCTTTTAATTAAGTAGATGTAAACCCAGAAAAACATTTCCAACTACAAAGTAAGAGAACCTTAAAATGGGGGAATTAAATCCACTATGAGTTAGACTATTTGGGCCTCTACCTATTGTTAATGGGATATTTCAACATTCCACTCAGTTGTCCTCTGAGACAACTATATGGTAAGGCTATCTCTCTCATCCCTATATGTCTCTCCCTCTATGCCTAAGCTTGCTTAGTAAGAGCTACCTAGAGCCTGAAATCATCAAATCTTCTGCCCTTGGAATCTCATCATCTCCTCTTTGTTCCCCCTCTCCCCTTAGTGCCACCACAAGTACCACTTGCTAGTGTCCCTGATTGAGACCTTCACCCTCTCCTACTGTTACCTCCACATTAGTCGTTTATCACTATCTCCTAGCCCTCTCCAGCTTCGCCTCTCTCCTCCTCCTCTTGCCACCCACTACTCCTTTGTCTAGGTGGGTGAACCTCAAGGGTCTCTATGGGACCCACAATGCATCATAATCTACTATCACAACTAGATCCTTGGCTCCATCAACCCAAATCCAACGAAACAATGCTAAATTAAGGAGCTTTGTCACCACGATATGAGGTACAACCATAATCTCCCACTCCCCAATATTAGTGTGTCCTAGCAAACATGACATGGTATTTTGGGTTAGGCACATCCTATGCCTCACCAAACTATCTTAAAACTCTATTTGTACCTCTCCAAGATGTCAGGCATCATCTCAATGACCCACTGTGTTTGTTGGCAGTGTGGCAAGTGAATATCATCATCAACCCATGCTTCATAATGCATCCATGGTCTCCATGTAAACTCATTGATCTCACCAATGGTTCATTGCCAATAGTCAAGGTCCCTAATCCGATGTTGTGTCAAAAAAGTGTTATATCTTTAACAAATGGGTCACTCATTGCTTGGCTTGCCTCTCCTATCAGTCTCGTAACAACTATATGCTCCCATGCCAAATTTGTAGTAATGTGGCACCTACAAATAGACTGGTAGCTGATAAGTATATTACCTGGTGCATATCATGGTATAGATGCACAAAAATGCATGGTCCCCATGCATATACTCGACCATCCTATAGCATCCTCTCTATGACGTGACCCCATCTAACTGAAAATCCTATGGCTCATTAATCAAGCATGATTTTCCCATAGATGATCTTGACTGCTACCAATATGATATTATTTGCTACACCAATGTACTGTCACAGGTCTATCTGACCATCGTCAATATCGAGCTCATCATCCAATAGAAATTGCTCCAAAGCCTCAATATTAGAATCAAGATCATATGTAACTATATCTCCCTCAATGAGAATCCTCAAGATGCACCACACATCCTCAAGAGTTATGATGGCCTCACTAATAGGTAACCTAAAGGAGGATGTCTTTGAATGCCATCTCTCCATAATAGCAGTCATAAAAGCTTGTTGATCTCAAATCTCTGACATGTATTCGATGTGAAAAAATCCAATCGCTTCGAGAAACTCTACATCCATCTCACTCAAATGGGCCATCTGGTCTAGTACTCATGGTAGGATCTCCCTTGACAAGATGGAATCAAGTGCAACCTACAAGCATATCACCCAGAACGTCAATTTGTCAAAAAAATTGAAAAAAACCTCTCTACAAATCCTTGAATCAAAAGTGAGTTTTTTTGCAAAAGCATCATTTTATCACAATCATAAGCAAACTTTTTTCAAAAGTGACACTTTACCGTTTCAAAAGTGAACCATTTTGCAAACGTTTTGCTTGACCTCAATCAAAAGTGAACCAATTTTTGAAAGTGATTTGATTTTGCAAATGCATCACATAGAAATTCAAAAGTGTTGCATCGGTTTCAAAAGTGCTAATCCTAGATCAACATGTTTGATGGACTCCCTAGAACTAGAATTTATTGTACCTAGACCTACGACTAACTATGAAAGGATTAGATATGTACCAAGGGATCTGCTCTGGTGGGCCATTGGAATTGATGAACTATGTTTGTGTAGTGTGAAATCGGAGAACAAGTGTCATCTCTGTGACAACTCTGTAATGAAATCTCACTCTCAACTCTAAAAATAATGAACTCTAAAAATGTAAATGAGGTGAAAATGACCCCCAAGGTCCTATATATAGACCCCAAAACCTTGATTTTCATTCCTCCCACCCCCTTCATCTCATTTTTTGCCTTCACCACTCCTTTTGATCAATTTCCTCACCACTTAGGACCTCGTCTTCCCTCCTTTTCTTCACTAAACCTATCTCATTATCCTATCACGAGCCCAACCTAAAAACTATTTTTTTGGCTAACCTCTCAAGGGGGCAGCCTACCATCCTCCCATTATTCCTTTGTTCATTGGGGCATAGTGGGGCATCATATTTTTTATTTTTTTCTAAATTAGGAACATGTCTTTGAAACAACACAATTTGACTCACTAACACAAACTAGGGCATGAGTGTGTGAATGCTCAGTTAGGCTCATTAAGGGTTACTAGACGAAGTTTTTCTCCTGATTGATACTTCCCCTCTCTTTTAGAGGTTCCAACCTATTCCTACACTTAACTTAGCACATCATAATAGTAGTTATCCAATCACAACATAATCCTATGCATCATACATTTCATAGTTAGAATCGTTATAAAATATGAAATTACATCAATCATTCATTCATTATATTTCCATTTGAGATTCATAAAACACATTCATGTAAAGATTCATCAAATACATTCATTTATTCAAGCAATTTAACCAAACAAGATAGTAGTAAATAGTTAATATCACTCGAGATGTAACATATTCCCCCCTTTGCGAATCATCATCCCTGATGATTATTAAGTATCGACATGGAGATGACATAAAACATAAAACATAAATCATCCTTAAAGAATCACATTACAAAACATTATTGTTTTCAAGAGTTTTCAAAATCTAGTAGGGTTTGTGGAAACTTTTGCTTCATCTCAACATAGTCTTCCCAAGTGGTAGAATCTTCTACATACTAATCCCATTGGAACTTGCATTGCACAACCTATCTATTACATAAGTGGAGCTTATCTATTTCGAGCACCTTGAGAGGATCAATTATTACCACTCTTGGGTCCTATACCTGTAAAGAATTCCAATTAATAACATGGTTATTGCCTCGTATATACTTCGTAAGATATAAGACATGAAAAAAATTATGCATCCTAAAGAGATTTGGTGACAAAACAATCCTATATGTAACAGGGTTGATCTCTTCAAGAACCTCAAAAGGACCTACATAGCGCAAAGCTAGTTTAGATGAATTTCCAAACTTGATAGAACTCTTATGAGGCTTGACCCTTAACAAAACCTTTTCTCCTACCGATAAATTTTGGGTACCCACTTAGCATTAGCATAATTTTTTTTCCTCTCATTAGCTTCTGCTAACCTCTAATTAATAATACCAACTTGCTCCTCCCTTTCAGATAACATCTCTAGCCCAAGGCTTCTCCTATCTTCTAGCTTGTCCCAGCTTATAGGAGTTTGACACTTCCTGCCATACAATGCCTCAAATGGAGCCATCTTAATCACACAATGATAAGAGTTATTATATGAAAACTCAACCAATGGTAGGTAATCTACCAATTTGTATTGATAATACATGCAATACATCCTTAGTAGGTCTTCTAACACTTGGTTTACCCTTTTAGTTTGTCCATTTGTTTTTGGATGATAGGTATAACTTATATTCAATTTTATTCCAAGTGAAAAAAATAAGGTTTTCCAATTTAATCTAGATGTCACATGAGTATCCCTATCAAATATAATATTCCTAGGAATCCCATGCAATATAAATATCTCATGAACAAAATTTTGAGCTATTAGAGGAGCTCCATCGATCAGATTTCTTGGTATAAAGTGAGCTAATTTTGTGAGCTTGTCCACCACTACTAGAATGGCATTGTGCTTATTCCTCGACATAGGTAATCCTTGCACAAATTCCATGCTAATGACTTGCCACTTATTTTTTGAAACTTCATGTGGATACAGAAGACCTGCATGATGATGATGCTCTACCTTCACTCTTTGGAACTCTAAGTAACTTTCTACAAACCTTGCAGCATCCCCTTTCATACCCTTCTAGAAATATAATGGATTTGCATCAACCAACATTTTTGTGACACCAGGATGTCCTGAATATGGTGCATCATGAACTTCTTTCCATACCAAGTTCCTCAACTCTCTAGAATTAGGTACATAAATTCTCCCTTTAAACCTTAATAATCCATTAGGTTCAAGGTGACATCCTTCATACTTTCGATCTTGTGGATTATCTGAGAGTGCTTGCTTTACTTGTTCATAGAGCTCATCACCCTTGGTTTCTTGCAAAAATTGACATTTAAAGTCAGTTTGGATCGATACCATTGAGGATATATGCCTCCTATGACTTAGAGCATTGACAACTCGATTCTCCTTCCCCTTGATATAATCGATGTTGAGAAATCATCTAGTCAGATATCAATTCCAACCACCTTCTTTGTCTTGCATTAAGATTAGGTTGGGTAAACAAATACTTGGTGATCGATCTTGAGTTCAAATGGTTTCCCCAACATATAGTGCCTCCACATCTATAATGCATGAACAACTATCACTAACTTTAAATCATGTGAAGCATAGTTTTGTTCATAGGGCTTTAGATTCATTAACTCATATGCTATGATTTGCCCCTCCTACATTAATACTCCACCCAAAACTTCTCCTAATGCATCAGTGATAACGATAAAGTTACTATCTGGATCTGGTACCTTCAGTATCGTAGTTGTGGTCAACTTTTCTTTGAGTAGATCAAATGTCGCTTGATATTTCTCTATCCACTCAAACTTCTTACCTTTCCTTTGCAAAGAAGTGATGGGAAAAACTATTCTTGAAAAGTTTGCAACAAACTTATGATAATACCTAGCCATACCCATTAAACTTCTAACTTTTGACACATTCTTGGGCACTGGCCACTCAAGCACTAATTTTATCTTCGCAAGATTAGTTGCAATCCCATCAGCTGAAATTACATGAGCCAAATATTGTACCTCTATTTGGAAGAAGGTACAATTTGGGAGTTTCCCATACAACTTATGTTCTCTCAATCGTTGAAGTACAATCTCTAGATTATTATGATGCTACTCTTCATTCTTGGAGTAGATTAAGATGTTGTCCAAGAAAACCAACACAAACCTATCCAAGTAGTCCCTAAATAAATTTTTCATTAGGTTCATGAATTTTATTGGTGCATTCGCGAGTTCAAAAGGTAGGATTGTGAACTCATAATGATTGTATCTAGTCTTGAAAGCTATCTTGAAAATATCTTCATCCTTGATTCTTAGTTAATGATATTCATAATGTAGATCTTGATCTTTGAAAACATTGTCACTCCTCACATTTGATCAAAGAGATCATCGATACGTGGAAATACATACGTATTCTTTATTGTTGCTTTGTTAAGCAACCAATACACAAGTGCAATGTACCATCTTTCTTCTTTACAAAGATCACTAGCACTCCCTAGGGTGAAACATTGGGTCTTATTAGTCCTTTAGACAATAATTCTTCTAATTGTGCCTTCAACTCCATAAATTATGTTGTGGTCATCCTATACAATACTTTGATATAGGTTCTAACCAAGGGACTATGTCAATGGAGAAATCAAACACTCTCTTGGGAGGCAATCCAAGTAGTTCATTTGGAAATACATCCAAACAAATTTGTAGGATACGATATTTCTCCATATCTTATTTTCTTGTTTCCACCACTTCTCCTTCTTCGAATTCTTGGGAATCTTGAGGTTCATAATACATAACATCATCTTGAATAATGACTTCCTTGTATTCCTCAATTTTATCCATTTTTACTACATAGATTTGACAACCTTTCTTTTTTTCCTTATGCATTTGCATAGTTGAAATGTGTCACAATTTCACTTCTCTAGGTGTTCCTTGTAATGACACTTGGTTACCTAGATCGTCTAAGCATTCTACGATTTTAGCATGGCAATCCACTTTGGCCCTATGCTTCCATAGCCAATTCATCCCTAAGATGACATCATAAGAACCTAAGGGGGCTACGTACAAATTCACCTCCATAGAGAAACTTGGAAGTTCAACCCTTGCTTCAAATAGACATTGAATCACCATAGCTCTTGTCTGGTTTGCATACTCAACAACCTAGGATTTTTCCATAAAACCAACCTTCCTAAACATTTGGCTTGGTATTCTAGGAGAAATAAAAAAAATTGTGGCACTAATATCTATTATAATTAAGATAGGAATGCTAGAAAAAGTGTTAGAGTAATAAGTTATTTCACTTAATTAATTATATCATATTGGTTAATTAATTAAGTCACTTATCACTTTAGTTGCTTAAGCTAAACTTAGGCACATTAATAATTATTTATTAATTATTAAGTGTGCACACTAGGGTTTCCCTTTTAGGGTTTCTTGATCTCCTTCATAAGGATTGATCTCTTTGTAATAATTGATTCTCTTAATGCATTTTTACTTTGAGGCTTATAGAACATCTTCTTTGGTTCTGGATATCTTTTTTCTGTAACAGGTTATTGCATGCAAGTGATTCTTGGGGCTTGTGAGGTTGGGTTTCTCAACTTTTACATGGTATCAGAGCACCAGACCTACAACTTCTTGTTTGTCTTTTGAAGATATGGTCTTTCAGTAAGTTTCAAGTGCAAGGGTTTCCATAAGAATTTATTTTACAAGATCTGAGGGTATCCAATTTTTCTATGCATTTTTGGCCCAAACAGAAGTCGCCATCACGTTCAGAGCGCCCAAAAACCCAAAGATCGCCTTTCGTTTCATCGATTTTGGAGCAGTTGGTTTTTGAGGCAAAAAAAAATTGCCAAGGAGGCCGTACGACCTCCCCAGCATGCACTCTGAGGTAGAAAAATCAAAAAAATATTTTAAAAAATCACAATTTTGCAAGGTAATCCTATGTGGCTAGTTAAAAAGTGCAACACCACCACTGCTTTGCCCAACAACCACCTGATCGCCGCTCCCACTGGCGGCGCCCCTCATCTGCACCGCTCTCTCAACTTCAACCCCCATGGGCTTGCTTTCGCCAAGCCCATGGTCACATGGGGACCGAGAGCCAGCCCCCATCCCCCGTGGGCTCCTCCAATAGTGTCGTCAATCCTATGGGGGACCGGGCGCTATGCACCCAACTCCCGGCCGCCTCCAACCTGCACCGAGGTCACACGGGTGACCAAAGGCTCTACCCCAACCCCCTGCCCACCAACCCCTGGTCACGTACAAGACTAGGGGCCGAATTTTTTTTAGCCCCCTAGGCTGCTCTAGAGGACTTATTGGGCCCTTTTGGAGCACTTTCACGAAATCGAGCATAACTTTTCGCTCGATTGTCCAAATTGGGCAAACGAGATATTGTCAAAAATCTGGTTCTAAGTTCTATCCTGTGGTGCAATTTATTTTTCAGTATTTTTCTATTTAGCTACATTTATTTCTGTTTGATGTCAGATGTTCATTTTTCGCTTTCGAGCTCATAACCTTTTTGCCACGATCTCCATTTTTTGCTATCTTTGTGGCATTGCAAAGGTATTGAGGAGCTCTACATTTCTATCCATTCACGTTTTATGTATCTATCCCAGGTTGATCGCTTAGTCCAGATTTGGCCCGATGAGTTTTTTGGAGATTACTTGGATGTTTTGACAGTTGGGAGGGTGAAACTTGAATCTTTGCACTTCATTTTCAGTAATACATCATTCAAAAATCTATTGTTGCTTCATAGATTCCAAGGTTGTGCCAGTTTGGAGTTTTCGAGTGTTTCGTGGCATCGGGTCTGTTGTTGCTTTATCATGATTCCTTGAGTCAATCAGTGACTCTCATCTGGTTTCAATAGTAAACAAAAGTATCTTTCCTTGCTTGTCGGATTCAAGTTCCAATGTTACTCCAAAGTGTTCTTCCAATGCTTCTTTGCAGCATGTCATCTCATTGTAGGGGGGTTTTGTCCAATTGGGTTTTTTCTTCTCTACCTCATTCTTGCATTTGTAAATGGGTACCTGATCAGGCCTTGTTGTCAGGACCCATCTTTGCTTTCTTGCATCTTTTCCTTACTATTTTAGCTTCTTCCTAAGTTCATCTTAAGGGGGGGTGTTAGAGTAATAAGCTATTTCACTTAATTAATTATATCATATTGGTTAATTAATTAAGTCACTTATCACTTTAGTTGCTTAAGCTAAAGTTAGGCACATTAATAATTATTTATTAATTATTAAGTGTGCACACTAGGGTTTCCCTTTTAGGTTTCCTTTTAGGGTTTCTTGATCTCCTTCATAAGGATTGATCTCTTTGTAATAATTGATTCTCTTAATGCATTTTTACTTTGAGGCTTACAAAACATCTTCTTTGGTTCTGGATATCTTTTCTTTGTAACAGGTCATTGCATGTAGGTGATTCTTGGGGCTTATGAGGTTGGGTTTCTCAACTTTTACACAAAGTACCTAAGACTTCTACTAGAGTAATTTCATACTTTGCTTGTCGGTTGTCTACTGCAACATGTATCCTTTGTTGGAATGCAGCTTGTTGTGGAGGAAGAGGATTCCCACATGCTTGAGATTCTATCATCCTATTAGGACACTAATTAGCAAAGTGATCTCCCCCACATATATAAAATCCTTTCACTAGTCCCCTCTTTTTCGTAGGTCTTCTAGAGTTACTAACATTTGCACCAACAGTGTTGTTGAATTTGTTGGTATAGTTGTTATTGCTTCCTCTTCGGTCTCTTCTTGGTTCATTCCAATTTTGATGGGGTTTGTTGTCCCCTTGCTTATAAAAACTTTTCCCTTCATTAGGCCTCCTTGGAGCTTGATTAGCTTGCACCAAATTAAACTTCTTTCTATTCCTATCCTAGTAGTTTGAAATAGACTTAAGCTTTTGTTCGTTCTTAATAGATTTTTCATACACCAAGTCCATGGTTGGAGGATTGTGCATGTCTACTTCACCACCTATTTGGGCATTAAGACCCATAATAAACTTCCTTATTCAAAATCGCTCATCCTTTTGGTACATGGGTACGTACCTCAGGAGGCGAGTGAACTTTTCCCAATATTCACACTAAGAATCTCCTTTCTTCAGATTCTAGAAATCAATGAGATTTTGATTGTAGAAGAGTTGTGGTAACCACTATTTCTAGAAAATCTCTACAATTTTTCTCCATGTCAGCCTCAAGGAACTGAGCCCTAGCTCCATCTTCTTATTTATCCACCAGTTGGATGCTTCACCTGTCAACTGGAAAGCTCCCCATACGGTTTTAGTGAATTCAGAGTAATTTCTAATCTCAAAGTACTTTTCCATATCTGTAAGCCATGCTTTAGACACATCCCCAATAACACTACCTTCAAAATTTGGAGGTGTGATCTTATTCATGTCACAGGATAGCTCATTGGCCAATCATTTCCTTTTAGTTCCATCTGACTTTGATTATGAATTTCCTCATCCTCATGTTCAGTAGAATGGGTGTGATCACGAGAATTCTCCCCTTCTTCTTCATTTTTAGGGACTTCCTCATCATTATTTGGGACTTCTTGTTCCTTCCTTTCTTTACCCCTTCCTGTTTGAGGTTTCCTATCCTTGTTCTTCTTTCATCCATTATAGACAAGATGTGGTCCAACTTAGCTTCAACATTCTTAGTACCTTGTCCTACTTCTTGACTTCCCCCAATGTTAGTTCATGTCCTAACCATTTTCCCAAGAAAAATTTACACCTAAAGCTTTCATTTAATCAGATCTAAGAAAGTTTACTAAACATTCTACAAGAATTTAAGAGAACAACCATTCATATAAATAATTCCATAAAGAACTTATACACAAGTTTTACCAAAATCATGTTTTCATTTAAGATTAATAAGGATTTCAATATCCTTTATTTTACATAGAATGAATATTGAGATAGTCTAAGGGATAATATCCCTCAGATTCACTTTATGATACATAGCTACATGGGGTATACCCCTCAAATTTTTGCTTATATCCTTCATCAAAAGGAAAATATCCCTCAAACCTATTCTCTGATACATAATTTCGGGGAACATACTCATACAATTCACACTTGAGGCTATTACAATAATTTCAACCATAGGTATAACATGAGGGTCCCTAAATATCATGTTGGACTAACACTACATTCTGAGGGCATATCCCTAGAAAGTGATAGAGTCGAACTTAGCCAAGGAAACAAAAGGTAGATGGTTGAAGTTGGCAGCCTCTCTCATCCTTCTTTTCTCTTGACTAATTTGCAAAATGGCATGACTAAAAGTCTTAGTATCGCTCTGCCAAATGGAATTTTCATGGTTGGTTCCCTCAATGGTTCAAACAAGAGCTTCTTTTTCATTCTTGGCCCGTAGCTAGTGCTCATTTCCAATCACTAACTTTCTTGCAGTCATCTTGAGATGCACCATCCTAGCACAATAATTTCCAAACATTAGACTCATATAACATTGGATTGGAAACATAGCAAGCACATAGGTTCCAGAGCTTAACCTGGTAGATTTGATACCACATGTAACATGCCCATTGTTCTGCATAGTAATTTTTCTATGTTTTATCTACAAGTGAATAATTTATGCATCTAACCTTTATGACCAAAAAAAATAAAAAAACTTTGAATAATAAATGCACATTTGAAACATATTTCAAACTTTCCCATTGCATACAAAATAAGTCCTTTCATTAATTCAAGTAATGATGATACATAATTTCCATATGACATTTCATATTTACAATTCCCAAAGAGATGCATACAAGTTACATACATAGCTTAAACAAGCTTACAAAATATATAAAGTATAGATGGTCCAGTAGTCCCCCTCAAATCTTGGCTACCAACTGATGAGGAGAAGCATCACTCAAGCACTTTTCCACCAACCATAGACTTACTATGGTCCCCGCACATCTACCTAATTGGTAAGATGGCCCTACCCTTCAACAAAGAGATTGGTTTGGTAACCTCACAATTCTAGCCTTTTCCAAGCTTGGTTTTGTGTCCTACATGTCTAGAACTAACATACATTGCTTACAACTTAAATCTATGAATATCCCTTGCCTAGTATGTAATCCCAAATCGTAGTGAGACCGATAGTGTAAATAGTGGATACTTACACTACTTTGGCCAAAGTATTCATCACCCAAAACTTAGAGTGGATGTCACCCATTCACCCACCTTCCTAGATCAATTTGGTTTTTTGACCATTCATACTCTATATCTAGGTTACCCCCTTTCCCATGGATCAAAAAAATCCTAGGAACAACCCACTTAACATCTCGTAATCAAAGTGACTTTACTACCAAAGTGATTCTAGCAACTTCTTACTTTATACTACATATGTCTAGAATAGACATCCTACATATAGTGATGACAACTACATATAGTATAAATACGTTGCATTCATACAAACTCCCATATATAGGGTACATACAAATATAAATAATAAGATAAGTTCTACAACATAATGCACAACCAAGAAACATGAAACCATATACAAACATCACGACATATTCAAAAACATTTTCCAACATAGTAACAAAACTAATTAAACTTTCCAACATAAATAACAAAGGTATATAAACTAGCATGCCTTTATAATGCTCCAATTGATTTAACTCCTTTCCTAGCTCTATTACTCAAGCTTGCTTGATACCTCCTTCAAGATCAACTTGATTTCCCTCTTCTAACTTCTCACTAAGTCTCACAATAATCACAAATACAAAATAGAAAAATAACTCTCAACTCACTAACTTAGAAATCATAGCAAAATAACATCAAGATAATCAAATTGATAAGTGTAGCAATTGGTAGAATGAGCACCTCCATTTATACTAAATTGTGAGCAATCGAAGGCTATATACAAGTTAATATTTATACCACCTTTCTATCCCCATGCAACAACTCATCAAACTAACTTGTAGGTTCACAACACATAATAGTCCTCTCCAATTTAATGGTTGAGTCAACATGTTACAAGGGACAACAAGACTCTATTACTAAGTCAAATGAATAACAAGCTCTAAAACAAGTTTCCTAAATTGAATTCCTTCTCATAATGCTTCCAAGTTTACTCTTGAATGATTCTTAAAAGTTATTATCAGACATGTGTATTTTGCAGACTTCTATTACATTTTTTACTCTACCAGATTGGTGCCACATTCATATGTTGGCACCCCATGTTAGTAGCGCAGGTAAGTTGTTTCCTTTTGGCTTTTAAATTGTATTAACTTAACACTGAAATGTTTACACAATAGTATACAAACTCTTAGGTGCCTTTCACTTTGTTTGACTTGGTCCAATATCACTTAATGTGCTCGTTGCTATGTTTCCATAGGTTGTGCCATGTATTATCATACACGCCTTATTCTTTCAAGTGCTCTACTTAAGAATAGGGCTATATATATTACGCTTTATAATTTATCACAAGTGTTTCCAACTTGTATATTATATATATATATATATATATATATATATATATATATATATTATATGTACATGTATATATATCCATTATATTGATATATACTTATTTCATAAAGTTTATCAAATACATTTAATTGTTGAACAATAAACATATGTATAAATATATAAATAATACTACGTATATATATATGATTATATATATACATTAATATATATGTAACTATATTAATTTATACATATATGTTAATATATACATATACATAATACCATTTCAATATCTTTATAAAAACACTCATACTCATAGCCATTGATTGACATATACATGGAATATATATATATGTCACCTTTAGTCCAATCAGTATTCTCATGCATATGGGTAATCCATCCATGAGCATGTGTATGCATTTCTACCTACGTATACTCATGTACATATTCACTCACATGTATGAGTCTATTGTGGACACGTACATATATTTACATATATACACATTTTATGCATATATCTCATCAATACCACAATAAGCACACAAGGAAGGACTTCCACATGACATTGAGACTTAATCATATCATTCACATCTAAACCAAATATTACTTACCTTTTCCCAAAACTGACTTGACTCACTAAGACCAACTAGGGCGTGAATGAGTGAATGCTTTGTTAGGCTCATTAAGGGTTACTAGACCAAGTTTTTTCTCGAGTCATACTTCCCCTCTCTTTCAGAGGTTCGAACATGTTCTTGCACTTAAATTAGCACATCATAATAGTAGTTAGTTGATCACAACATAATCCTATGCATCATACATTTCATAGTCAGAATCATTATAAAATATCAAATTGCATCTATCATTCATTCATCATATTTCCATTCAATATTCATAAAACACATTCATATAAAGATTCATAAAATACATCCATGTAAAGATTCCTAAAACACATTAATTTATTCAAGAAATTTAACCAAACAAGGTAATAGTAAATATGTAATATCACTTGGGGTGTAACATCATGTTTTCTATATGTTCTTGATTGATTGTTTGTGTCTATGTCTGTGTTTGTGTATATTTCTATACAACTTCTTTGTTTTCATATTTATTTTTGACATTTTATTTGTTTATTGAATTTTGTTATCATGTTCCATCCATCACATTGTCATGGTCACCTTCATCATTCACATGATGGCATGCCAATGATATGTCTCTTGGATCACTATACTATTCATAAGATGGTGAAATGGGATCTAATCCAAACACCTAACTTAAATCACTCATTCCATTATAAACATTGGGGGACACAAAAATAACCAAGAGACACTATTTGGATATTTTCCTCATGGGAGAGCCAAATGACTAGTCAAGATTTTGGTCCCCTTTTTTGTTTGATGATGGAATGTGATGATTGGTTAGAAGATGCACAAAACTAGGCGAATTAAGACTAAAGTGATAAACTATAAAAAAAATTGGAAAATGCAAAATAGAAAGACAAAAACAGGAAGTAGATCTAGAAAGTGCAAATAGAGAAAAACCTAGCATTCAAATTTGGAGAAAAATTGGTAGGATAGGGGTGTTGTGTGCCCTAGTTTAGAAGTTTTAAATTTTGGGGTTTGGAAGATGGTATAGGTACAATAGTGTTTGTACGTCTCTGATTATGAAGATTGAAAGGAAAAGTAAATCAAGCAAAGGAAAGTACTAATAAATGAGAATTGTTTGAAGGAAAGAGATTACCAAAGAGATGAGAAGCCAAAGAAAGCACCACCAAATGAAGAGGAGACACAAGAATTTGATAAGGGAAAAAGCAAGAAAAATCTCTAATTTTATGAAGATGGTAAATTCCTATGGATAATACAAATGAGAGAGATAGAAAACTTAAGCATTAAGCTTACTTCATGAAGAATGAGACAAGATACACCTCAATAAATAGAGGTGAGAAGAGGAGTTACAATGTAACTCTCAACTCTATGGATGTGTGTGCAAGGTGTCAAGATCCTCATAAGGAGGAGGCTACACCTAAGCCACTAATATTCCTTAATAAAGGAATTAAAATAAAATGAGTCATCCTCACACATGTGTGAGGAGACAAAAAAGACAAAAGGCTTGTAGGGATTCCTTTAGAATATCCTACAAGTAATTAAATAATTATAATTAATAAATAACTTTTACCAAGTAAAGATTAAACTTCTAACAAAAACCCAAATTCAAAGTCTAATAGTTTGTGAATAATCAACTTGCCCTAATTTGATGATAAGTATTTCATGTGAATGCTTGAACTAGGGTTTTGAAGCCTTGAGATTTCAAATCCACTTCAATCCTCTTCAAACATGTAACTTGTAAATTAGATAGAGGGAGAAGGGTTGTGTTGTATAGGGGCTTTCCTTGGTCAAACCCCATTTTGGTGTTTCCCCCTCCACAAATGACTATGATGATAATGATATAAATCACGTGATCTTGGAGAAGTAGAGATAAATACTCAAATAATGAATGATAAAAACACAACCGAAACTTACCACTCAGATTTGACATCCTTGTTGGACTAAGTCACTTTTCTCATCACATACAAGGAGAAATAGGAGGATTCTTGGAGATCTTACAAGTGTTAGTGTTCATAATAACAATAAACATAAATATGAAAATATCTTACAATGCATAAACATGAATCTGTTAATGTGTTGTGTTAGTGAATGGAAAAGGCTCATTAACAATATTCAAATTATGACTCCAGGCCTAGACTTGGCACCAAACAACTTTTGCTAACAACTCTGAGAAGATCACAATTGTCTTTGCAACTTCTCTCTGAATTTTTTCAAGGTACAACTCCCTTACTAAATTTTCAATGAATTATCCTATTCTAATACCATGGGTATGCTTTTAACCAAAAAGCAAAAAAGGTGACAAAATCTAGTCCATAAATATGGGGCTAGTGTGAGCAGCATAAATCAAACCACAAACTATCAATATAAAGATTGAAAAGTTACAATCATTAAGTTCAGGCGAGAGGGCCCAAACTATAATAAATGAAAACATGCAGCCAATCTTTCAAAGAAGATACAAATACATTGTATGCATAATTCCTAGATCAACAGACCAAATCATTAAATTCATAACACACAGATTATAAATCATTACAGTCTACAATAAATGCTTATTCCTTCTTGATAACACCCCCAGGTGTATCTGAAAGCAAGCAAAAGAACCCCTTTTTTTCTCTAACAATCTAAATTTATAGCATGGCTAAGGCCATCAAATGGGTGCCAAAACCATTACTAAATCACCAACTTCTTGAATTCCTAACATTTCTTTAGAGAAAAATGATCGGAGTCATCTGAATTTGGTAGAGGAATAGACATCGGCCAAGAAAACCAATCATAATTCACAAACAGTCGCCAAAGGGCCAATCAAACATCTGACTATCAATGCAACGCATAGGAATATTAATTGGTGGCATGTGTGAGTTGTTTTGATGGGAAATTGCAATTTAGAGCAGCGTAAGCCAACCATAAATGGAAACCAAATCAACATCTTGTCAAGCTTAGGAGAGAGTACCAATGTCTAACCAAAATTCTATAAATTCAACCAGCGTCACCTTTCCTTCACAATCAGTTGCTTCAAACATGGCAAGCTCTCAGAGTGATGGAAATTATGCTAATGACTACATTATTCTGGAGGAGATCGAATCCAATCCACTATTTAGGCACATTTCAGACCAGTTGAAGGAGGTCTTCATAGTGTAGAGCAAAGTGGAGGAAGAGGTGCTTCGTAATATCCTCAGTGAGGCATTTTTGAGCCAATCTCATGTTCACAACATGACCAAGCTGGAGCACTTCATCTATACAATCATCAGGACTTCTAGTCGTCGTGACTGGGGCGTGAGAGCACTGGAACACCTAGTGAAGCCCGAATTTTGTCATCGTGTCAGAGTGGAAATCAATGGGCTTAGCCACTACCCTCGAACTGGAGTGATCACCAACGCCATCTACATTGCATAAGCTCTTCAGGATGAAATCTTAGAGGAGGTTGTGGCTCTTCTGTGGATAGGGGTGGCAAGGAACGACATGGGATTGTTTGCACAAATCCTTCAATCACATGAGAACCTTTCTTCACCAGTGCAAATTGAACGCCTTCAAGTTGTTACTGAAGGCATTCGTAAGTTGATATTCACTTTGTGTATTTGATAAAACACTCTTTTGTCTTTTGCTGATGAACATAATTTTGTAGTCGAACCAGGCATTTTTGTAACGTCAAGCCATATAAAAATGTTATATATATATCAATAAAATATTACTTTTTGGTATCACTATGACTTTGCGTGCATGGCTTCTTTATGTTTCTATTCATATCATGCTTGGAAATGTTGATTTATTTTTCTGCATAATGCACAAGTTAAGTAGATAAACTTACTGTTATTGCATCAATCACTGTATATCCATCTAGGCGGAAAAATGAATGGTTCACATAACTTAGTAAAACAACTCCTAGGTTCAAAACAACTTGATGAATACCACCCAAAGTATAACTTATGTGTGAATTTCTATGCCTTTGACACATGACGACCCCATTAATCATCTATTAATGTTTGTACGACCATCTCAAAAAGACAAGTTCGAAAATGGGAAGAAAACACTACTTGGAGCCCAAATACATATAAAGCGGGTGGTATAATGAGAGGTTCAACGAACTTGGTAAAACCCCGCCCAAGTTTGGGAAAGACAACAAAAGGCCACCCAACTTGACTTAGGTATAAAAATTTAGCTGAAAGAGAACATAATTAATAAAAAAGGGTAGGGGGGGTCCCTTTACAAGTAACAGTGGCTCTGATTGGGGACAAGGACTGCAAAGGACATAGAGAACCTAGAATGTGGGACCAAATCCTATCCATTGGGCATGGAGTTAGCAAGAAGGATACTAAGAAAAATACCAAAAATGAACACACCAAAATTGCACTATTTACAAGGTAGGACTAACCTACCAAAGAAAGAGAAGAAAGGCATTAATCACACAAATCCATTAATCGGCTGAGAGAAGAATAATCCCTTCCTGAAAAGGCCCACCTTCTCGTACAACTTTCAGAATATGCTAAGGAATCATGAGATCCCAACGTTAATGCTGACAGGGAGGTGCCTGTGAACCAATAGTTTGCCAAAAATCCACTTTTCATCAAAAACTTCCTCGTGCTGCCATTTTGTTGGGAATAAATCATTTTTTATTAACCAAATCTCATCATCAGAAATGGTCAAACCTTACATCTTGGATTCGGGTATATCATTTGGAGGCCTAACTTTTTCCTCAACCTTCTCTTCCTCAAAAATCCCTTGAGTTACAAAAGAATTACCACAAGAAACAACAATCACTCTAGCTCCATCACATCACCTTTTGATCTGACCATTTTGATGGGGGAAACCATTTCTACAAGCTGATGTAGAGAAAGATTTGGTACTTCTAGAGGGAAAAATATTTCATCTTCTTCCTGCAAGAGACCATTGCATCCTCCATCCTTTCTCTGCCCGACATTAGTCTTGACTCTTAACAAACAACACTCATCCTCAATTATGGATTGATCATCAATCAAACCTGTGAAAAGAGAGTTATAACATATTTCAAATCCATCAAAGCTAAAAAGAGGATTAGACAAGTTTGACCATTCTTCTTCCTTTCTGACATCGCCATCCCCTTCTAAATTGAGACCTAGGTTCTTACTATTAACTTCTTTGAAGAGGAAATTTCTATATTCTGGAATAAAAAGAGAAGTCGATACTAGATTACTCGAATTAGTCTCAGAAAGAGAGAGACTGTCAAAAAGAAAAGGAGAGGAAAGTAGTGACCTTCCTCATGTTTCATCATCTTCATCATCACTGCATGAGCTAGAATCAGACTCGACTTCAAAAGAGGAATATAGATTAAAGGCTTGATAATCACAATGTTGATCTTGTCCCATACTAGATTGTTGCATGTTATCCAAAATTATCAAATTAATATTTCCGATCATCAGACCAAATGGCTCTACCTCTTTGTGATCTTCAATGTTCATTGCTTCCAATTGAGCATGTTCAATCTCTTTCACCTCGTCTCTTTTGAGGATCAATTATATATCTATCTCCAGAGTAGAGATGAATATGTGATACTAAATTTTTGGACTAGGTCTTTCTGGATTGGGAATCTTTTGAAGAAACCGATTGAAATGGTAAAAAAAATCCCTCATTGTTTCAGCTTTATTCTTCACAATCTGAAAGAAAAGATGTAGGGTAGCTACAATATTGATTGGAATCCCATAACATTGGAGGAATTTAGTCTTGAGAACCTGCCACCTAGTGATGCTTCCCTTTTCCAATCCCCTGTACCATTCTGCCACCTTTTCAATTAAGTTGTCAATAAAGATTCTCACAAAAACATCCTCCTCCTGAATTTTGAGGATTGCACTTACAACAGTTATAGCTGCAATATGTTCTTTAGGATCTTGTTTATTCAGACTGGAAAATTTGGGAAGTCTTTTCTAGGAACCTAGAGGTAGGTTGTGATAATGCGATAAGGCAAGAGGACCAACTTGGTTGCACCAGAAGTTCAAAGCAATAAATGGAGGTGCCAACTCAAACAAAAGTAAAAGGGTAGGAAGAGGAAATTACTGTGGTGGATGAGCAGGAGGTAGATTTTGAGGTTGAGGTTCGGGAGGATCCCTTGGTTGACATAATGGTCAATTAGGCTGACGATTATAGTGATGAGGAGGGTCATCGTAGTACTCAAATATCAACCTTGGAGGACGTTCAATCATAGGTGTAGGTGGGCAATGGGCCAATTATTCCTCTTCTTTCAAGGTAAGATTTTCCTGAATATAATTGTCTGCGTTCCTCCTATATCTCCAAGAAAGTGTATTTAATTGGGATATGATGTCTTCTTGTTCAACTCCAACCCAATCTAAATCTGGCTACAAAACAGGAAATGCGTCATGGTGAGGAAGTACCATCTTGTCGCATGATGTGACAAGAGTATCATTTGCTAATCAATTTGAGATATCATTCTTTCCTAGCAGAGTTGCCAAATTGTTTTTAGCGAATTGAAAAGGCTCATCAACAAAATATTCAAATTATGACTCTAGGCCTAGACTTGGCACCAAATAACTTCCACTAACAGCTTTGAGAAATCACAATTGTCTTTGCGACTTCTCTCTGAATTTTGTCAAGGTACAACTCCCTTACTAAATTTTCAATGAATTATCGTATTCTAATTCCATGGGTATGCTTTTAACCAGAAAGAAGAAAAGGTGACAGACACTAGTCCATAAATATGGGGCTAGCGAAAGCAGTATAAATCAAACCAAAAACTATCAATGCAAAGTTATAAAATTTATGATCATTAAGTTTAGGAGAGAGGGCCCAGACTATAATAAATGAAAACATGCAGCCAATCTTTTAAAGAAGATACAACTACATCATACGCATAATTCCTAGATCGGCATACCAAATCATTAAATTCATAACACAGATTATAAATCATTACAGTTTGCAATAAATGCTTATTCCTTCTTGATAACACCCCCAGGTGTATCTGAAATCAGGAAAAAGAACCCCTTTTTGTCCCTAACAATCTAAACTTATAGCATGGCTAAGGCCATCGAACGGGCGCCAAAACCATTACTAAATCACCAACTTCTTGAATTCCCAACGTTTCTTTAGAGAAAAATGATCAGAGTCATCTAAATTTGGTAGAGGAATAGACATCGGCTAAGAAAACCGATCATAATTCACCAATAGTCGCCAAAGGGCCAATCAAACATCTGAATATCAATGTAACACATAAGAATATTAATCGGTGGCACGTGTGAGCTGTTTTGATGGGAAATTGTAATTTAGAGCAACGTAAGCCAGCCATAAATGGAAACCAAATCAACATCTTGTCAAGCCTAGGAGAGAGTACTGATGTCCAACCAAAATTCTATAAATTCAACCAGCATCACCTTTCCTTCACAATCAGTTGCATCAAACATGGAAATCTCTCAGAGTGATGGCAATTCTGCTAATGACTACATTATCTTGGAGGAGATCGAATGCAACCCATTGTTCAGGCACATTTCAGACCAACTAAAGGAGGTCTTCATAGTGCAGAGTGAAGTGGAGGAAGAGGTGCTCCATAGCATCCTCGATGAGGCATTTTCGAGCTAGGCTCATATTCACAACATGACCATACTGGAGTGCTTCATCTATACAGTCATTAGGACTTCTGGTCATCATGACTGGGGAATGAGAGCACTAGAACTCTTGGTGAAGCCCGGATTTCATTGGATCATCGCGTTAGAGTGGCAATCAATGGGTCAACTACTACCCTCGAACTAGAGTGATCGTCGATGCCATCTGCATTGCATCAGCTCTTCAAGATGAAACCTTAGAGGAAGGTCGTGGATCTTTTGCAGACAGGGGTGGCGAGGAATGACATGGGATTATTTGCACAATTCCTTTAGTTGCATGAGAACCTTATGTCACCAGTGCAAATTAAACGCTTGCAAGTTGTTATTGAAGGCATTCGTGTGTTGATATTCGCTCTGTGTACCTGAGAAAACACTCTTTTGTCTTTTGCTAATGACCATAATTTTTTAGTCAAATCAGACATTTTTGTAACGCCATAGCCATGTAAAAACATTTTATATATATCAATAAAATATTACTTTTTGGTATCATTGTGACTTTGCGTGCATGGCTTCTTTATGTTTCTGTTCATATCATGCTTGGAAATGTTGATTTCTTTTTCTGCATAATGCACAAGTTAAGTAGATAGACTTACTGTTATTGTATCAATCACTGTATATCCATCTGGGCGGCAAAATGAATGGTTCACATAACTTAGTAAAATACCGCCTAGGTTCAAAACAACTTGATGAATACCGCCCAAAGTATAACTTGCATGTGAAGTTTTTATGCCTCTAACACATGACGGCCCTGTTAATTGTCTATTAATGTTTGTACAACCATCTCGAAAAAGACAAGTTCGAAAACGGGAAGAAAACACCGCTTGAAGCCCAAATGCATATAAAGCGGTTGATATAATGAGAGGTTCAACAAACTTGGTAAAACCCCACCCAAGTTCGGGAAAGACAACAAAAGGCCACCCAACTTGACTTAGGTATAAAACTTAGGCTGAAAGAGAACAAATTAATAAAAAAAGGTAGGGGGGTCGCTTTACAAGTAACTTGTTACAAACTTGTAATTGACTGTAATTGTATTGTAGATATGCTTATTTTTCTCTTAATGTTGCATTAGTTTCCTTTAGGATGCTAGATTTATAATATTCAATTAGATTGCTTAGATTTTCAAATGGAGGGAAGAACTTATATTTATATAAGTTTAAACATATTTTGCATTAACTGTTAAGACAAGACAACAAATATATTTGAATTCTTAAACATGTTGATGTTGACACTGAGATCTAAAGTTTGGGGCCTAATTAGTTGGGACTGGGGCACTGGGTGCCTTGGTCTAGCCTTTTTAAACTCTTCAAAAGCCCAATGTAAAAGGATTTAATTAAATTTCCCAAATTTAACTCAATTTCTTGAAAATAACAATTAAATGGGTAAATTATAAGCATAATTAGACACATGCACTTAAGAGGGTGCCAAGTCTGTGTGAAATTTTCAAGGGTGACAATTTATGACACTACACTATTTGTCGTTTCTTTATTTTAATTTTTTCAATTTGTATTACTATGTTATTTGCAACTTCTTTGTTTGTGTTTCAATCTGTATGCATATGGTGCATTGTCATCATGTTCCATTATATCATGGTGCATAATGGTAAGAGATACAATAAATAAAATGTTTCTCTTTTCATGTAAAGTTACTATGACAATATTTATCCATCATCCATTTTACCATTTCCCATCCTTTATTAATACCCCAACTCACATGTCATTGCAATTGCAATACATCCTTGTGAGATCTCATCATCCAACATGTGCAACCGTGCAATATAGAATTCTATTATCTAATCATCTTAGCAACATCAATCAATATTTCCAATCTTCATCCATAATTAGATCTATATTCGTGGCATGTGCATCATCTCAATATAATTTCTCCCAAGTAATTTTTATTGATCATGACACCTTTTTTTATTATCCTTTGTCTTTTCAAGAGATCTCCTAGGCTCTATTTCACCCAACAAATCCCTTGAAGGGGCATCACTTCCATCATCATCCATAAGATACCAAGACAACCTACCACCAAATATTCATTCCACCCTAATTTTTATTCTTTGTCACAACACCACTTGTATGCATTGAAATCAGAAAATAAGAAATTAAAACAAAATGAAAATATAAATAAAGAAATCAAATTTAAATCTCTAATTTATAGACCCCACTGCAAACCTCAAATAAAATGATGTGATGTTGCTTCCTACTTGGATGTGGATTCTAAATCTCAACAACATGACAATATGATTGATGATTGATTTGATTGATAATAGATTTTGACATAGTTGATTTGCATCAAATGTGAGATCCCAAATGATGAAGAAACAATCTTATTTATATAATTTCCAAGGAAAAATCAAATAAGAGATGAGGATGAGGATGAGGATGAAGACTTGAGATAACTTAAAAATCAATAGAGTCAACTCAACTACAAAATATAAATTTTCATTTTGAAGCATGAAGAAATAATAATGAATTATTTAATTTGATCAATAGATAATTGTGCACATAAAGTTTCCATTTTGAAGATTAAGTTGACTGGTGGATGAAGAAGATGTTTCTAAGATGAAGTGGAGTTAACTAAGGAGAGAAGATTGAGTTTCTAATTTGAATAAGATTTAATGATTTTCAAAAGATTTAGATTCTAAAAATGAGATAGAGTTGACTAGAGAGAAAAAAATATGAAAAGATTGAAGAAAGAAAGTAAGTGTAATAAATAAATAAAATTTATTTATTTGCACCCACATGGATAAATAAATAAATTTATTTATAGAAGAATTTAGAAATTAGTTAATTAAATAAATAAACATATATATTTAATTATGAAGAATATTGGAGATTAAATAATTAAAGATAACTATTTAAACAATAGTCAATTAATCAAACAATTAAAATTAACCTTAGAGAATAGTTTAGAATAATCAAATAATTAAAATTATTTAATTATATGGATACAAAGAAATATGAACTTAGAGGAATGAGGTTAATCTAATTAAATAATAAGATTATTTAATTAGGATAATTTTTAGTGTCTACATTTTGCCCCTCTTTGAAGCAATGTTCAAAGTAACATTGTTTCAAAGAAAAGAAAAGTAGCTAAGAAGAAAATATAGAAGAGATGAAGAAGGTGATGATGTGCCCCAGTTAGGTGAGAAATGAAAAATTAGAAAAGATGAGATGATTGATGCCCCCTCGAGAGATTACCTATGCATCAATTGCATGGGTGATCTCTCGAAAGAAGAGAAGATGAAGAAAATGTTAGATGAAAAATATAAAATGATGGATGAAAAATAATAAAATATGGATGCAAGAAAAAATATTATGATGCAATTATGATGATGGTGATGATGATGCATTATGCTGACTTTGAGATTAGCAACATTTATTTGATATAGCAATGGATGTTATGCACAAGGGTATAGAAGACCAAGGTGATAATGTATCCAATGCATGGATTAAATCTCAAGAAAATAAAAAATAGACAATTGGATGGCCCAACACTCACAAGGTGTATGGTACTCTTGGTGGATCTGTGATGAGACAACCATCAAACACATCACAGAGAAACAATAGTCCTAATTGTCCCAATTTATGCCATGTCAAAGCACACCATGATATGAAATGATCATGGTGACCTTGAGTAGGAATAACATGGGTCAAAAGATAAATCCAAAGAAAGATCAAAAGATAAAAAATATAAACCAAAGAAAAAGACAAGTAATGATCAATAGACACACAATAATACTATCTTTTTCCAAGGTGCAGGAAGGACTAAAGGATGGATTTGGATCATGTTCGATTTCAGGAAGGAAACATCTTGTATAAGACACATGTTTGGTTTCAAGAAGGAAACATCCTGTATAAGACAAGTTATGGATAGTAAGGAAATGTTCACGATGGAAAAGGATTTTTTTGAGAGCATGTTATCTAAGTTGATGTTGATCTCTAAGATTTTACATTAAAAGCACATGTTTCAAGTGTGTTGTTTGATGGTTTGGAAGCACATGTCCATGTTTAATGTTTGCTTGTATTTATTTATGGGGTGATATGTCAAGGATGGTATACTATAAGGACCATGAAAAATGGATATGAAAGATACACACAAGAAAGCAAGCAACCATGCACAAGGATACAAAGACAAACATGATCTTGCCCATAGTCAAGCTGAACCAATTGATTGATTGATGATGATGATGATGACGACATTGTTTATATGGGAAGGACATATCCCAAAAACAATGCTAGGATTGGGAAAGAAATATCCTGATGATGATAGTGTGACTAAAGGATCAAAGTTTGCAGCAAGGTTGGGAACAAAACCAATGCATGTTTTGGATGATGTGCTAGATTACATAGCAAGTTTGTATGGATTAGGATTCTTGTATTTGGATGGACTAACCTTATGATTGGATGGGATAGTGGATGGATGTTGGCTAGGTGGATTAGAATCCTTGAAATAGTGAGAAGGGAAAACTAGGTCTTGTGATAGGTATGAAAGGATAATGGATTTCTTTGGTAAAGGATAGGATACATGGGGATTATTGGATGGAGGATTTAGGATATGATCTCCAAAGACTATGTCACATAGGAATAACTTTTTTTCTCCAAGATGTGGGTTTGGGTAGTGTTATATTGGAAATGGAATTATATTTTACTATGCATGGACAAAGGATTGACATATCAAGAGTTTTCTAAAGCATGATTTATGTTTGTGCCCCAGTCCTTATCAAGATCAAGATGGGTGGGGAAGATGGATGAAAATTATGTGGATTGGATGAATGGATGGACAATGTCATGAAAGAGGTATGGAAGATGAGAAAAATTGCCCCCAATTGTAATGGTCCACATAGATATTTGATCTTATGCATGACACCTGTTTACCAGGTTTTCATCATGGTACTTATCCAAAGCGCCATAAGAATGATTTTCATTATTGGATAATTTTTTCTCTTTACTATTTTTGTTTTTTGGATGGCCTTCATGTTTAGATGATTACTATTTTTTTGAATATTCTGGTGGTGCTAATGTAGATGTTGGTGTCATAATATGCAATTAGTGACCTCTATGTACTTGAGTTTCTTTGTCAGGATCATGGAACTTGTGTGCAACTAATGGATGTCATTGTGATCCTTATTAACACTAGGGTTTTCCTTATTAGAATATGCACATCATGATCAAGTGCCATGGGAATCCCTACGATAAAGTGTTGCTGCCAAAACACGATTGATTTATGAAGTAGGATCTTTGGAATTTAGGCAAGATGTTGCATTATGATGGATGACGGTAGATGTGGATGGATTATTTGGCATTTTGGATGTAGGGATTTTCATTTTCCAAACTTGGGATGGTGGATGATGGAGTTTATATTTTGGATTATGATAGTGTTTGGAACCAACACTCTTATATGCTTTGCATGATGGCCATTTTGAAGGAGGTGGACATTTGTTCTATGTGGGAGACTTCTTTTCTTGTGACTCCACATTTTTATTGGATGTTGGATGTTGGATTATTTTCTTTGCTTGACTCATTTTTCTTTGGGGTCCATTTTAACTTCATTTGTCCACTTGGGTTTTTTTTCAATGACCTTTGATATTTGATTTTGGACTTTTTATTTGTAAGAATTTTCTTTTTGTTGGTTCCAATAGGTAGGTTTAATGAATTGGGAATGATGGTTTATGGTGTATATGGAAGGAGTATTAGCAACAACCTTATGGTAAGGACTAAACATAACTCCTATTTTGATATTTGTATTAGATAAAGATTCCCCTAATATTGTGGAGGAATCACTAGCATCATTATATTTGTTGATTGAAGAATATCCAAGACCTTGGTGTCTAGGATTTTCATTAAATTGTATCGGTTCTAGAATTCCTTGCTCATGTAGGCCTAGTCCCCTTCCTTGATATTGCATACTTTGAGAGATATTTTTTGCAATGGGGTATTTGTTGTTTTAGAAACAAGATGCTAACCCATCATTATTTAGCTAGAAATCATTGTTTGGTATTTTCTCATCTACAAGAAAACTTGATTTGACAAAAGTAGACGATCCTAGTTGATAGGATATTGAATCTTTCTCATTTTGTCATGCTTGTTGCTTCTTGATCATTTGAGATGTCAATTTGATCCATGGCAGCTTTTGTATCTTCTTGTTTTCTATGGTCCATGTCATTTGTTTGATTATCTGTGTCCAAAGGAGGTAAGTGTCTCATCTTGGGAAGTGGATGTGGTAGGAGTTTGGATAGGCAACTTCAAGTTTTTGATCATGGATGGTATAAAGGTCAATGAGGGGATCATTTTGGATTTCTTGATCATAGATAGGTTCTTGATCAAAGATAAGCTCATCTTGGATGTCATGATTGGGAATAGGATCTTGATCAAAGATTGGATTAACTTGGATATCATGATCATCTAGAGGAGATTTTTGGATAGCTTGATCTTGATTTTTCTTAGGTTTTACGTCATCATGATTTGGATTTTCCTCTTGACATAGATCCAATATTTTAGGCAATGGAATGCAATTTTGGACAATGATTGGATTTTCTTCAATGGACTCGAGTTTTGGCATGACAATAATGGAGTTTCGATAGGAAGATATTTTGTAGGTGATGGAGGGAATGATGGTGAAATATGGTTGGATGGTGTAGGATTGGCACTATGATTTGATCACCTAACTTTATTTTCATGTAGGATTCAAAAAAGTTCCTTTGCTAGTTGTCCTTGGCAAGCATTACTAAACATGTTTTTATTGGATGAATTTGTGGATTGGGATGGAGGGGATTGCAATGGCTTAGTGGATGGAGGATTGTGAGAGGAGGTGGAGGCTATAAGACTTTCTTGGTTTGGTGAAGCAGATGAAAATATAGGATATGCATGGGAGATACGCATTTGTGATATGGTTTGGTGTAGAGGAAGACTTTGCATGGAATATTGGTTTCCCTTGTCAAGGTTAGGATAAGGATGACTAATGGATGTTGGTTAAGGATCAATGGTATAGATTGTGTTAATTGGTTCCTTATATTGAGGATACATGGGAGGATGGATAGGGCTTATGGTTTGTTGGTAAGTAGGTTGGGATGTTGGGGTTTGTTGGTATGAGGGGTAGATGGATGTTTGACTAGGGACCATGCGTGATTGGTATTGATGAAGCATATTGTATTTAGCTTGGCTATGACAAATCTCAAGATAAACAAAAGACATGGTTATAAACTTGGATTTGGATGGACAATGGGATTGTTTGGTTAGATAAGTTGGTGGAATCGTCTATATGCTACAAGGGCATGTGAGACCTAATCCATGAATTTGAAAGTGCAAGAAAGTCAAACAGTCGGGAGAAGAGGATAACCTACCCTTATCCTTCACCTCCCCAAGGTATAAAGTTCTTGGGGGCTTAGCTCAAATGATAGACTCACAACTTGCAAGAGGCATGTCTTTCGATTCACCCCCCACTATTTATACTCCATCGAAACACTAGAGTTGAGGTCACCCTCTAGGGTGATGAAATCCCTAGACAAGCCCCCTAAAATGAAAAGGAAAAAGTGGTGTTTTTAATTCTCAAAATCATGCAAGTGCGTGAGAGAAGAGAATACACACACACTCTTTTAGGATTAAAAGACACTTGTTCTTTAATTAATTGAATCAAAATATGAATTGTTCATTTTAATCCTTCATAGCAAATGTTTGAAAAGACACATAAAATGAGAGAAGTACTAATAAGAAAAGGAAAAATTGGTGTTCACGCAAGCATGCAAGAGAAGAGCATACACACTAATAACTTCCTAGTTGTGGCAAACAATTATTTTTAATTGAACCAAGAATTGAAATGTGTGGTTCGGTTTTAAAGCACCAATCGAAATATGCAAGTTGTAAATTGTTAAGCCCAAATTGAAATGTGCATGTTGTGTTGTTCAATTTTAATGCACCAAGGGAAAATGAAGATTGCAGACTCAATTTTAAACACCAAAATGAAGTGTGAAGATTGTAGGTTTCATTTTAGATGCACCAAATTGAAATGTGAAGATTGTAGGTAAATTTTAATGCACCAAATCAAAGTGTTCAAATTGTATTGTTCAATTCTAGTGCACCAAGGGAAAATGAATTTATTTTAGAGCACTAAATGTGAATGTTCAAGTTGTGTTGTTCAATTTTAGTGCACCAATTTAAAATGTGAATTCATTTTAAGGCACCAAAATAAGTGTGGATTCCTAAACTATTCAAAAATATGTAAAACCCACTTGTTAGTACTATTTTTGCAATAAATTTCTCCTAATGTTTCACCACAAGTTGCAAAAATGATTAGTGAAATCCAAACAAGCCATTATAATTATTGTGAAATTTAAAGAAAAAAATAAAAAAATAAAGTTTGTGTATGTGCTTGTTTGAAGTTTGAAACTGAAATCTTCACTTTGATTGAATATACCTGATTTTTGTTTTGAATAAACTACCCAATTCACAAAATGCATATCAAAACCATCCTTCCAATACCTACAAAAAATTGAGAATTTGATTATCGGTTTAAAAGTTATGTTGGTTTTATTGTAGATCAGTATTTTCAAAAACTGTGAAAAGGAAGAAGAGGCAATTTGACCAAGTGATTAAATCTCTGTTAATTAATTTTCTAATCAAAAAATGAAAGAAAATTAATTTAAAATAAAAATTTAAGACATGCAACAATAAATTAACATTCCAAAATTAAAAATTCATACAAATGTACGAATTAACAAAGAAAGTGCCCATAAAATGCATTTTTTAAGCTTAAAATGTAATCCGACACCAAAATATGATGTATAATATATGAAAACTTATGGAATGACCCTTCTAGACGCAAAGGTGACATCCGTTTATCCTCAAACAACCTTTTATTTTTTTGATTTTTACAGCCCCATAAATTACTTGTAACCTACAAGATAGAAAACACTAGAAACTCACAGACAACAAGGTTAGGCAGTAAAAGTTAGTGTTTGTGTCGGGTTCACCAAAATGTATGCATTGAAATAAAAAATTGAGAAATTAAAAAAAAATATGAAAATATAAAATAAATAAATCAAACTCAAATCTCTAATTTACCGATCCCACTATAAACCTCACATAAAATGATGTGATGTTGCTTCATCTTTGGATGTGGATGCTAAATCTCAGCAGCATGAAAATATGATTGATGATTGATTTGATTGATAATAGATTTTGACAAAGTTTATTTGCATCAAATGTGAGATCCCAAATGATGAAGAAATGATCTTATTTATAGACTTTCCAAGGAAAAATCAAACAAGAGATGAGGATAAGGATGAAGACTTGAGATAACTTAAAAATCAATAGAGTCAACTCAACTACAAAATATAAATTTCCATTTTGAAGCATGAAGAAATAATAATGAATTATTTAATTTGATTAATAGATAATTGTGCACATAAAGTTTCCATATGAAGATTGAGTTGATTGGTGGATGAAGAAGATGTTTCTAAGATGAAGTGTAGTTAACTAAGGAGAGACGATTGAGTTTCTAATATGAAGAAGAGTTAATGATTTTGGAAAGATTTAGATTCCAAAAATGAGATAGAGTTGACTGAAGAGGAAAAAGATGGAAAGATTGAAGAAATAAAGTATAATAAATAAATAAATTTATTTATTTGCACCTACATGGATAATTAAAAATCAATAGAGCCAACTCAACTAAAAAATAGAAATTTCCATTTTGAAGCATGAAGAAATAATAATGAATTATTTAATTTGATCAATAGATAATTGTGCACATAAAGTTTCCATTTTGAAGATTGAGTTGATTGGTGGATAAAGAAGATGTTTCTAAGATGAAGTGGAGTTAACTAAGGATAGAAGATTGAGTTTCTAATATGAAGAAGAGTTAATGATTTTGGAAAGATTTAGATTCCAAAAATGAGAAAGAGTTGATTGAAGAGGAAAAAGATGGAAAGATTGAAGAAAGAAAGTAAGTGTAATAAATAAATAAAACTTATTTATTTGCACCTACATGGATAAATAAATAAATTTATTTAATTATAGAAGAATTTAGAAATTAGTTAATTAAATAAATAAACATATTTATTTAATTATGAAGAATACTGGAGATTAAATAATTAAAGATAACTATTTAAAAAGTGGTCAATTAATTAAATTTAGAGAATAGTTTAGAATAATTAAAATCATTTAATTATATGGATAAGAAGAAATATGAACTTAGAGGATGAGGTTAAACTAATTAAATAACAATTAAGACAAATTTTATTCTCTACACCACTTAGTTGTGACATTGTATCAAAGAGGAGCAAAATGTAGACGCCTAAATATTTCCCTAGTCTTAATCGACCAAACACATCACTAGTCAAGTTCCCTTCACCTAATGTCCCTCAATTAAATATTATTATTTAATTATCCCCTTTTCTATCTCATCTCATATAAATAAATAAAATTATTATTATTTACATCTATTTTCCACTTCACACATAGCTAAAATAATTAATTATTATTTAATTATGACTATATTCCCTCCACCAATCCCAAGAATAAATGACACCTAAGAACAATTATCCTCATGGTTTCAATACTCTCTCCACAAAATTCCAAGAATAAAGGACTCTTAGGTACACTTCTCTCTTATGTCTCTTGTGATTGCAACTACTTGCCAAATTTAGTAAATGCATCCTAGCCCTTCATATTCCAATAAATTGATCTCAACCCTCCATTCTCTCCTTGATCCTAGTGAAATCCTCTCATTCATCCTCCACCATTGATCTCTTCATCATATCTCAACCGTTCATTGCCTCTCTCAACAATTTATAAATTGAGGCACATTCTCTTCCATTCTCCAAATCACATTTTGAGCTATGTATATGCTATCAAAACATGTATCTTTCAAGAAAAGAACATCCACATACCAACAATCACTTGGAGAAAATCATTCAATAATGGAGTGTTATTGGTAATATTGTTTTGATTGTGTTATTTATTTTTGTTTGCATTACTTTGTTGAGCTATATCTTAGGTTTTGTTTGATTTGAATAGGAACTTGCATTCTTGTTTGTTTTTGTTTTACATTTCAAAGCCACAACATTACAAAAAAATGAAGGGGTATGACCATGTGTAGAACTAGGGCTATTCCAAGGGACTATCAAGCTAGTCAAGATTCAAAATTATTAAGATATACAAGAAGAGACCCCACACACAAATGAAACCACACCTAAATACTTGAGATAAACCAAAAGATTAATTGAACCAAGGAGTGAATCATGACTTCTTGAAGCAAAAATCAATCATCTAAGGGTCAAATAGTACTAGAATCTTGGCAAACTTAAGAAGAAAACTTGGTTGAAGATTTGAAAAGCAAAGGGATCTCCATTTTTCTTGGGAAAATGAGGTGTGTTGTGTGGGACACAAAAAAATTATGGAGATCATGGAATCTCTAAGCCTAACCATTAGTCTTGAAAATATTTTCTTCAAATAAATCATCTTTATCCTAGTTGTATGGTTTGCAACCACTTTCAAGCTATTAGATTTCATCATGCTATGATATGTCACTTTTAGTAATTGTGAATGCACTTGATATATGAGGAATATGAGTGGCACCATTTGTTATCCATTATCCTTGTACTTTTGGAGTAGGATTTACTTGTGCTTTTGAAACATTTACTTTTTTGTTTTGGGACCGATATGGTGGTAGTGCCTTTAAAATAAATGGCAATAAAATTGCCAAAACTTACTTTCTTATTCTTCAAATAATAGGGATGAAATCTTAATTGCCTCCTAAGATGCCTCAAGAACAAAACTCAACTTATAATTCTTATCGTTCCCTTGAAATAAAACTATCATAACATAGCCTTTTTGGTGTACAAATAGAATCATTCCTTCCCCTAGATCTTATTGTTTATTACCATACCTTTTATATTTGGGGCATAATGTCTCCCCCCATGACATTAGTTACCTACATTACCTTATCATGCAATTACAACTAGCCTTTTACATCAAGGGAATTATGCCTTCTCCAATGACACTTTCTTCCAACATAGATCCATGTCACCACTAGGGACCTATTACCTTACCTCCATTGTTTTGTACTCATGCTCTTGGATGCCACATTTGGGACATACACATATCCTTGTCCCCCATGTACCTACAAGGGCCTTCCTAGCGACTAAGGGCCGCACCACCAAATTTCATTATTTGTCCATGTTGGAGGCAAGCTTATTACTCAACATCATCTCTAGCCCATGTGTTTACCATAATTATCATTTGATATACTCTCCTTCATTATTGTCATTGATTTTTATGATTGCATGCCTACATGCTAGATCACATTTATTTTCTCATATTATTTTCACCTCTCCAAAAATTCTTTGCATCCATAGATATACCTAATTATAGGGGCATATATTCTTACTAACATTCATTTTCAAACTTTCTTGCAATGACAAGTGCTGCATAGAGAGTCATCACTATGACTGGATGGATTGATACCGCATGAGATGCCATGCACCCCTTGTGCCTTGTCATCCCTTGACATTGAGCCAAACACATTAGCATTTTATGAACATACACAATTTCTAACTTTAATCATTCATATTTTTCCTATTTTCTAGATCGTTATGCAAACTCCTATTTTATAAGGCAACTTCACTTGCGAGACATAAGTTACTCATGTCATATGTTTCCTATATTTTATAAGTTCTTATGGAGAGTGCATGTTGAAAGATAAACCTACAATATCACATTCTTTAGAATCACTTAAATATTTACTTTATATGAAGGTTTGTGAGTGCTACTTACTTTGAGATACATGATCAATATTTTTGATAATATAGCATTAATAGTTGTGACTTTAAAATTGTTAGTGTTGATCATGAGTATTCATAACTGAATTAAATATATTTCTTAGATCTAAAATGCAACAATCTGCGATGCCACATCAACATGCCAATAAAAATGACTTAGTACACAACTATCATCTAAAAATCTTTTGAGATTTTTTTGAACACCTTAACAAAAAACATGCTGACATGACATCATACTGATGATGTGACCTTGAAATCTTAATTATAAGTAGAAGACTCGTGACAAAAGTTAAAAGAATGATTTGAAATAGCCATGTAAAATTTTGAGGGATGAGAAATTAAAGTGCTTAACTGCTGATTGTGAAAAGTAAATTTTAAAATACATCCCTTGGATAAGCTATTTGCGCGTGTATATATATATATATATGTATGCATGGCCTAAAAGAATGCAGAGTATTGGATAAGAGTAGTAATGGCAGGTTTGATGCAATACTCCACATGCAGAAGACCTGACTATTTTCGTGGCTTCTGTAGCTATGGCAGTTTGCGAAGAGCTAAGAAATTTGAACATTTGAATTTAGGTCCTGTAAACTTGAGAAGCGATGCAAACTTAGAAGCAAAGAAAAGAGCAAATGCAACGACAATAGACAGTGTGAGCACTGAAGGGGGGAAGAGTTCCTCTTCCTTATCTTTTAAGTCAAGTGAGAGATTTGAAGACCCAAAGTGGAAAAACGGCACCTGGGATATTCCACAATTCACTAAAGACGGCAAAGTAGACTGGGATGCTGTAATTGATTCTGGTAAGATCGTTTATACTGCCATATTACTTATTTTAGCATTCTAGTAAGCATTTACTATTTTTTTTCAATTTATATGTTTCGGGAAGAGAGGGGAATCCCGAAAAAACATCATATAATCTGATACTCTGCTGAATCACTGCCTACATATAAAAGAGAAAGGAAGTCAAGGACAATAATATTGGGTAAATTGCAACAAACATTCACAGTCCTATTTTTCGGAGTAATGCTCATTCAGGGGAATTTTGGTTCTCTTGACAGGTAGGAAAGATACATGGAGTGCAGACGAATGATTAGCTTAGATAGGCGTGAATGCTCTGTACAATAGTTTGTCTTTCCCTTGTTGATTAAATATGGTTAATAGGACAATCATGTGTAGGATACGTATGCTTATGAAATTGGTTCCCCAAACATAGTGCGTAACTCCAGAATCTGTTCTGTGTCATTTGGCTTCCAGACAATTGTTTTCAGCACAGCAATTGTTGGGATAAGTATGCATATGAAATTGGTGCACCAAACATGGGGTATGTTTATACTAACCATGGGCTTGTCTGTGAACTGGGTTCCCTGTGCTTATAGTATACGAGTGAGTACCATAGGTGATATGTTTGTCTATGAATTAGGTTCCAGTCCTTATAGCATATTTGTATACCATGGGTTTCTCTATGAAATGGGTTCCCTGTGCTTATGGTATATGTCCGAATAACATTAGTTTCTCTATGAGTAGGGTTCCTTGTGCTTATAGCATATGCGTAAATACCATGGGTTTCTCTACGAGCCGGGTTTCTCTGGCTTATGGTATATGTGTGAATTGGTTTCCTTAGACGAGGGACATAATTATCCTCACAATTGCTGTTTGGAGGCCAACAGTGGTTACATGCTCAGAGCCCACGATTCTGTGCATGTAAGGTTATGCCTACTGTATACCACTATTTACAGGACAAGGCCTAAAGAAAACACAATAAAATTTACCTCTCAAAAGCAGAGGATAGCCCAGAGCTTTGAGAAATGTGCACAATTTATGGGGATATATTTTATTTTCTGACATTCATAATCCATGTCAACTCTGGAATGTAGCTTGAGTCATATCATTAGGGAGCAAGTTGAAATGACCCAGTCTAAAGTTTTTCAGCCCTGAACACAAAGGGAGGCTACCAGTTGTGTGTGTGCATTCCTGCTACAGTTTTCATATGAACGTTAAGATTTGGTTGTTATATCCTTATGGATTCACAATGAAAGTTTATGAATCATATTCCCACTTCGATTTTGTCATTGAATGGAAGGCTATTCCTGTTTTCAATCTAGTAAAGGAGCAATAAAAGAGATGAGTGGAGGTATTATTCAAAATGACTTTAACATAAGAAGAATGTAAGTTTCTTTTAGAATCAGTGCTCATAGAAGTTTCAAGCATGTGGAGCTGGGGTGGAATTTTGAATGGTCAGAGATCTGATGCACCTAAAGATTAGTATCTATTGAAAAGAATTTTAATTTCTGTAATAATTTTCAGCTAAGAAAATTGAAGTGGTGTCCTTTTCAGCTGCAGGTGTTAATCAACTCAAAGAAAGAGTAGCTAGACAAATCAAGTATGGGGATGGTAACAAAAGTTTTCAGAATGGGCTGGCCGCCACTTTTCCATTAAAATTTCCCTCATTTGGTGTACTTCTAAATTTTTTTATGCCCGTTAGCATGATCAGTTCCAGCTATTATGATGTCTGTTGTGATTTTTCTTAGCAGGCAATAGTCTATTTTGGTTCATGTTTTATTCACACCTGCACATTAAAGCACTGCATACAGGAGCTGAGTTCTTTGAGCCCATTTTTGATGCAGATTAAAACCTCTGTATCTGCAAGCGAGGCTCCAAATATCCCTGCTCAGCTCCTGTGCTTAAACTCCATAACACGTCCTGCAGCTAAAAGAAACAACTTACAGCAAAACATTTTATTTAACAACAAAAATGAAGCAATACCCATAAGCTTCAACTGCCGAGCACATAAAAAGGATAACTTCATTGGACACAGAAGTAATAAAATTTGAGTTTTCATTCAGAATCAAGCCAAAATAAATCAAAAACTCTCCTCAGAAAGGAGAAAGAAAACCAAAATTAGAAACTGCCAGACTGACAGTCGCCACCCAAAAAGAGCACACACAAACAGCTAAAAGAAGAAAAATCAAATTGATGGAGGGAGCCCATCAATCAACTGTTACACATGCTCTGTCTTGGAAAGATTCGGCGGTTACATCAATTTTGAGCTTCTGTTATGCATTAATTTCTAAATCATGAGATATCGGATTTTGAAAAGAAGTAAGGCTGGAATAAGCAACATGGTGGTGTGCAAGAGCAATGGATTGCATTAGTGCACAAACTATTCATATCTTTGGTCCAAACAATGCCACTCTAGACACGTTTGCAAGTTAACAATGCCACTCTAGACATGTTTGCAAGTTCCTATTGCATCAACTGAAATTACACCTTCAAAGGTAAATGATAGCACAATATGAGGGAAGTAATGCTAGGTCTTTGTAATGTAATGTGCAAGGGATTTTTATGGGAAAGTGTAATAGCACTGTCTCACATGCACATGTTCTGTAATACTGTTAGAAGTATCACTTGTGATGCTAAACTCTACGTTTAGCTTTGTGAAAGTGTGAATATTTTTAGATAAATAAATGGGGGATCTATTGGGGCCCCTGCCCATAATCAGAAAGTACATGCTAAGAAATGCCTCTACGGCAGAAAAATGTTGAAACTTGAAACCATGAAAAAGGAGCACCACCTCGGAATAGATATTACTAGCAAAATCAGTATAGCAAACCCTACTCAAAATGTTTGTCCTTTGTCTCCTGAAGTACTTTTTCCACCTGTTGTTCTCCACTAGACTCTGCCTTGCCCATGTGGTACCTGGCCAGAGATTGGAACCAAATTCCATGACATGCTTCTCAATGATGACAGGAATGGTGCACTGTGCGACCACAGAAGATAGGAATGGTGTAATCATTTCCAACTTCTAATCTTCCATGGTGATCGTGCACAAGAATACCAGTGAGGACTTTGACAATGCTGCTGCTGTAGGCTCTGAGAACAGCTACCTCCAGCATTAATTCTTCATCTCTGCTGTTCTACCAGTATTATGTGCCAGAGAGGCTGCAGAACCTACATCCTCCTCATCACCACCCACCTCCATCTTTGCCAAACCTTGAATGTCTTCCTCATTGGCCATCCACATTGCCCCAAAGTGATTGGGCAAAAACAATTTTAAGAGTGATAAACGTAGTTGTTATCAGGGATGTAAAATGCCAAGTTAGTAATAAAATCCCTTATGATATCAGCTTTTGACCTATTGCCTGCAGCCAAGCTCTTCACCTAGAATGCCCTTCACAAACCCTAGGCCTGCTTGATCAACATTGTAGAAGATTATCTGCAGTTGTCTTTCTTTTAGCCCTTCCAGAATTTATGGTGATATGTTTGTTTTTAATGTTTATGTTTTCAAGGTTCAAACAAATTGGTGCAAGTGGATTATATACATGAATGGATTTAAAGGCATTCATTTTTAATGTCTATTTGGCCATGTCTTTGGGTGTGGTCTCCACTACCAAAATCCAATTGAGTTCCAAGGTTTTTGAAATAAGTCTTCCAAAGATCCCAATTAGCTGAAATTAATTGCTTATGATGCTGTGGATAAGCCGTATTTTGGAAAGTCGTCTTCAAAGAGGGTGTTTTCCTCGTTTACTTTAGTGTTTTTTCATGTGGCAAAGGATGAATCTCTCCAGCTTGATTACCTGAACCATATGGATTTGATTGTACTGCTTAGCTTATTTTAACAAAGTCAAGGGGAGGCTCTTGTTGTATTTGTGAATAGCTGCAAAAGGAGCATAAGATTTCTAGTTGGAGGATTTCTACTAGTTTGGTCATTTCAAAAGTTTGGGTTTTTTCTATTTAAAGATGGTGAGTTCATGGGGTGTTTTGAATTTTTTATTTGGATGACTGATGTTTAGCTTTTTTGATCGAATTGGCTTCAAATATTGGTACTAAATCCTATTTGTTTTAAGGTTGCCAATGAAATTGTGTATTTGGTAAGAAATTGGCACATTTGATAGTCTTTCATCTGAAGTGGACCATGTGGAAACAAAAAGCAAAGAAAAAAACAGAAAAAGGCGGGTGTCTGTTGGGAAGAAGGGTAAGCATAGTTGATAAGGTTGGAAGCCCAACACAGGGGACACTTTGGTGTGCACATGTTCTGTAATAAGGGGGATGATCTTAGGTACATAACATTCAATTCCTTTTATTCTATAACTGTATAACAACACCCCCCAGCTCTGCACATTGATCAAGAGACAACTGCTTGGTTTGAAGATTTGAAAGGGGAAATAATAAAATATGGTTTGGTTTCTAGTGGAGACAACTCATGGACCCAACACATTGATCAAGAGACAACTGCTTGGTTTAAAGATTTGAAAGGGGAAAATAATAAAGTATTGTTTGGTTTCTAGTGGAAAAAATTCATAGAACGAAAAACAAGTGGAAATGAGCCAAAGGTCTAAAATTGACTAAGCTCATTATGTAGTTTTTGGCTAGGTAATAATTAAAACATTAATTTCATAAGGGCACAAATTGGGTTGCCCTATCAATGCCACAACAATGGGGGAAGAGATTTTTTTTTTTGTAGAAAATGATTCAGTCCAAGTTTTAGGAGGAATTTCTATAATGTGTAGACTAATTTCTCTACGTAAGAACATACTGAATCTTGCAGTCTAACACATCACATGACAAAGAGAAGAGTGTGTGATATACTAGCAAAAGCTCCATTGCTATAAACATCACACTGATAAATTTTAATTATGTGGGATAATATATGATAACTCTGAGCAATGTTTACATATAAACTAAAGGAGGGATGCCAAAGTATGGGTGCAACGGTTAGAACCATGTGTACCCAAAAATGAAAACTAGACCTAACATAACTTGTAAGTTCTGAACATGCAAAGCATTGCTCACAACAACCACCATACAAGTACAAATTAGGGGTCTACACAAGTAGCTAATGAAAAATCAATATTGAGAAATTGAAAAACGTTGATTTTGGAGGTAAGAAGAGAGCAGTTATTGAACAGAGGAGACAACTACAACAAGAATGTTGCAGAGTAATAACAGTAACCCTTTTGAAGGAATAATAGTAGTTCCAGAATTTGCTTTCTGGAGTTTTCTACCCAAGAGCGTTTCTCCAATTTAATTATTTGTCTTTTGTGTGGATGCACGTTCTCTTTTATTTCTGTCTAATATATTCTCATAGTTTTTCTATTCATATGAAATTAAGAATCCCAATTTTATGCTAAATATAATTTTTAGTTGATTTCTTTGCCATAGAAAGTTAAGAAGTTTGCAGTCATTAGAATACACATGTTTTCTGTTTGAAAAGATCTGTTTGATGGTTTGTGCTTATTCATGTAACTAAGAATAGACACGTACAGATCAGTTTGGGTACTAGGTGTCCTACTTAGATGCTATATTCTGTGAGATTCCCTAATTTTCTAAAAGTTTTGCTACATCGTTTTGGGTTAAGCCTACTTCTCATGGTTTTTTTATAATTTTGCTGGGAATGTAGGGTTCTACAGTTCTATATTTTCTATACTCAACTATTTTCTGTACATTTCATCTAAATCAAAATGCAATGTTTGCTATAGAAACTTATTTACTCATCTCTTTCATGGTTGATGATTAGTTCCTGTGCTTTGATACAGTTGGTATAGGCTGACCTCTTTGTTGGGACACAACAAAATGTTATATGTTTAACAGTTAGCATTTGCTGCAACCTACTCAATTCTAGTGGGTGAGGATACATAAGCAATTCTTTTCAAACTTTAGGGTGAGAATTAAACTATGGTAGTTGCAAACCTACTATGACAATGTTGATTGATACCACATCATGTACATCTGATTGGAAATAAAACTCATCAAGTCATGGCTCCAACCAACTCCTCCATATCTGTCTAGTCAATATGCTATCTTGGACAAGACATGCAGAACTACCCATCCTTAACCCCAAGGTAATACTAGCAGATTGACAATTGATACTTTGGCAGGTAATGCGAATGATCATTCAAAATCGGAGATCCATTAATAGTGAGGGAGGTCCATCAACATCCTTTTCAATATAAAAGGCGGAAATGAGAAATCACTTATACATTATACTGGAGCTGAATAACATATGATCTTTATATGTACTTATATAATTGTTATTATGATTGCCAGAACTAGTATAAACAAATATGATTTTGATTACAAATACGAAAAGATGAATGCTCGATAAGAAGATTCTCTAAGAAGAAAAGCTCTGAATGAGGCCATACATGATACAACAACAAAAATGTGCCATCCAAAGGCCAATAACACCAATAGAAGGGCCGCATGTCTCTCTAGAGGTTATGCATTAACTATTAAAACCATAAATAAGCATCATCAGGATAGGAACAACCCTGGCATCTTCTAGGACAATTATGGTGCCCGTTCCCAAATGAAATTTTTTCTCCAAACTTATCTATCATTTATTTTGCATTTATCATTTTCTATTGCAACTGTGTCAAATTGGATTCAGACTTTTGTTATCAGCAGCCATGTTTAGAGCTAGTTCATCTTAAATTTGCCATTTTCATTAAGGAATCATTCTTGACACTTGTATGTACCTAAGAATGGTGGCTTGCAGATAATGATAATTTAATGCTGCTTTATGTATGTTTCACTAAATAGTTTTGGTGCTTTTCTGGCTATGACAATTCTTAATTGAATTCTGATGTCTGCTAGATAATTCCCATGAAGGTGTTAGTGTTTTATAGTGGTGGGAGGTATTTTCTCTTAAAGATAATTGACTCAAGGCAAGTCGGCCTTTGCATTGTAAAACAAATATTATATTTTCTAGGTCGGCCCTAGAAGAAAGCTCGCCTAGCTTGCTATATAAGGGAGATAGAGTCTCCACATTTATAATCAATTCATTCCATTCCATTTCGAATTCCTTCAGCAGCAGGTTCGCTTTCAAGAGCAGCAGATTCGCATCAAGGAGAAGAGTTAATGTTTGTGTATTCAAGGAAATCGCACTATCTCTAAGTGCAGATCCATTGTATGAGATTCGGCCTTTCTAGCGGCTGATTTTGAGTGCTATTTCTTTACTTCTATTTCTGATTTAGAAGTGAATAAATTGCTGGGTTTTTCTCCTTCGAGCAGGAGGGTTTTCCCAGGATAAATTGCTGCGTTGTCTTCTTTGTGATTGTGTTTTTCCGTTTAATTGCATTTCTGATCTAAAATTAACAGAAGGATGACCCAATAAAAATGCCACAATGTGACCCACTTTTGGTAAAGTATGATATTCTGATCCTGATTTATAATGACTTATGTTTCTGTTCCCTTATTATGTAATGTAATCTGTAATGAAAATAACCGTTCTTATATGGAATGATGGACTTATAATGAAATTTGAAAATAACCTCTTAGGTTCTGGCCTAGGTAAAAATAACCTCTTAGATCTCAACCTAGCTACTATTTGATGTGAAGGTCCCTATGTTGGAACAAAGGGGATTTTTGAGGTTGCCTTATATATTGTTTCAAATTTATAACTCCGATATTGGGACAAAGCTGAGGAGTAAATCTGACCTCACTAATCTGCTTAAGGAATGGCATAAAAAGCATGTTGCGTTTGAGCCTCAGAGCTTGTCTTAGGTCAATAGCATTTGAATTTGAGGGTATGAAGGTGGTAAGGATAATATTCATGTTTTTGAAGTCATAAAGGTTTATGTGTGATTCATGTCAATTACAAGCCCACTATTAACGGGTCACTATGCCAAATTTTGGGTGATAAGCCGTGATGCTGTGGGGACTTTTGTATGTATTCTCAGTATTGCATTTTTGGTATGTACCTTAATGATATGTTAGTTATCATCTGCCACATTAGATGTGAACCTAGTGTAACATTCACCATTTTATTGTATTATAAGTTTGCCCTCCTCTTTAGGAACTGATTTGCTTCTTACTGTTGTCTATATATTTCATGGATGATGCTTTTTGGGATGCATGGTTGTTTTCTAGGGGGATAAAGAGAACCTTTTAACTGTAGATGCAAAACTCTCAGAAATTGAAAGGAAAAATAAATTGAGCAAGGAAAGAACTAATCAATGAGCATTGTTTGAAGGAAAAATATTACCAAAGAGAAAAAACAAGAAAAAACAAGAAAAAACCCCAATATTATGAATGGAGGCAAAATGCCTAAGAATGATACAAAGAGAGAGAGAGAACACTTAAGCTTTAAGCTTGCTTGCTTGAATGAAGAATGAGAGGAGAGGCACCTCAATATATAGAGGTGAGAAGAGGAGTTAGAATTAGAAAGTAACTCCCAACTCAATGAATTCCACCATTCGTCTATGTGTGTGCGAGTTGTCAAGAACTAAGTCACAACATTCGAATTCGAATTCGAATTCGGCAACATTGAAATTCAGATGAAATTCGGCAAGGAAAAAATTCGGATCAAATTCGCCTTATGTAATTTTTATTTATTTTTTAATAAATATAAGTAATATATCCATAAAATTGTTTAAATAGTTTAACATTTATAAATAGATTTGAAATCATTACAGAAAGATGACACATTTATAAAATATAAACCATAAGAAACATGTGAAACAGTGAAACCACGTTTGCGAATATGTTTTTTTGTCAAAAAGTTACAATAACAGTCAAGACTTTAGAACTTCAAAAAAGCTCCAAGTCATCAAGAGCACTTGGCTGAGATGCTAAATCATCATCATCTGTATCACTACTCAATTCATCATCTGCAAAGTCAGGCTCATCTACAACTGGCACTGCTATGTCTTCAAGATTTTGTTGTGAGGAAGAGTCCTTTGCTGATTTGTTCATGAACAATTTTAAATTGCTGCGAACATAGACAAGATCTCCCAACTTTCTAGACAACAATTTATTCCTTTTCTTGGAATGGATGTGGTCAAAGCAACTCCAGTTCCTCTCACAAGCTGATGAACTTGCTCCCTGACTCAAAATTCGAACAACAAACTCTTGTAGCTCAGGGGTTTGTCCTCCATAGTCCAACCACCATCTATATGCAGGTATACGTGCCAAGTCATATTTGGCTGCTGCCATTCCAAACATCCCTTCTCCTTTCTTGTATTACCAACATTGATCTCTGATTAGTGCTGAAATTGTTGCATTTGATGCATACTTTTGAATGGCTTCAAAAAGCCCTCCCATTATTTCAAAATCACCTTTTCTATTAATAGAAAATAGCTTAGGCTCCAAAAAACAAGCTGCTGCATGTAAAGGTGTGTGCATCATTTTCCATCTACAATCAACTATCTCCCATATCTCCATATATTCTGCTTCTACATTATTTAGTGTTTTTTCAATAGATTCCTTACAACGGTCCATGCTTTCATAAAGCATGCCAAGGCAAGGAGTGTCACCATCAACAATACGAAGCACATCAACAATTGGCTCACATATAAGCAAAACTTTTGCTGAACTTTCCCAGAAATTGCTGTTTAGAATTATTTGCTCTATATTCTTCCCCTTAGGACCTTTTGAAAGCACAGAATTTTCCCACTGATTGGAACAAATAACAGCCCTCAAAGCTGCTTTTTCTTCAACCACTCTTTTCAAAGTGATATAAAATGAAGCAAATCTTGTTCCATAGGGCCTCAACAACTCCCTGGATGCATGCTGCCTATAAAGACTCAATGTGAGACGATGATTCCGTATGAAATTTGCAATTGCTCTCCCTCTATGAATAGCTTCATGTACCCATGGGAATTTAGCCAAGTCATGAAGCAACAAATCGAGACAATGGGCTGCACCTCCAATATATTTGTGGGTACTTCTCTGTTATAAGTTTCCCAGCTCCCACACAGTTTGCTGCACTATCAATTACCACTTGAACCACATTTTCCACCCCTACTTCAAGAATGGCTTCCTCTAATATTTGGAAAATATACTCAGAAGTTTTCTTGTGGTTCATGGTGTCAATCACTTTCAAAAACACAACACCATCAGGAGAGGACACCAAAACATTAATCAATGGCCTTTGACATATATCTGACCATCCATCACTCAATATAGTGCAACCTGTTTCAATCCAAGAGGCTTTGACAACAACTAATTTATCAATCACTCTATCTTTTGACCTCTGCAAAAGACTTGTCCTAAAAGCCTCTGAAGATGGGGGTGTGTACCCTTTGCCAAACTCTGCAACTTTTTGAATTGCATTACGAAAATGTGGATTCCTTGCAACATTGAATGGAATAGCACTTGAGTAAAACAAATCAGCTAATGCATCATCCACCTGTTCTTTCTCTACTGGTTTCCAAAAGCTGTTTAGTGTTCCACTCTCTTTTGATTTACCCACATGTCTAGGTAAGGTGGAAGAGGAAGACATGATAGATGTTGTGTGTTTAGATTGAGACATATCCTCTTGAATTCTTTGCTTTTTTTGTGCATTCTTCATCTTTGCTACAATTGAAGAGGATTGTTCTTTCTCTAAAGCAGCTCTCATTTCTGGGGTAACTTTTTGACATGCTTCAACACCACCTCCTGAACCCGCTGAAATACCAAGTAAATGGTCCATTGCCCTTGTCAAGCCTCCAGTAAAAGGTTTTTGACACCTGTTGCATGTGAGACTTGTGCCATTGCGAGTGACATATTTCCATGCCTCGGCAGTTGATTTCTGAGGAGCCATAAAGTAACAATCTGTATGTTTCAAAGACAAAATACAAATTTTAATTTTCAAAACATAAAATCAAAATATATTAATTTTGTCATTCTACTTCAAAAATTAAATAAGAAATACTAACACTATATTTTAAAGCATAAAATAAAGAATATAGTAATTTCTTATTAAAAGCATAAAATAAATATATTTAACTTTTTATTTTAATTTTTAAAAACAGAATAAACTTGCTGCATTTTTTTAGTTTAATTTTAAAAAACTGAATAGTGGAACTAAAATAATATTAAATTTATTGTTTACATATATTAAATATTAATTTATTATTATATTAATATATATTTAATACAAATAAAATATTAAATATTTCATATTTTATATTTTATAAAATATTAAAGACCTAATAAGTAATATATATAATTTATAAATGATAAAATAATACAATATTAAAAAATTTATTTTAAATCTACCTGGTATTAAATCTAATATTAATAAAAATAAAATAAATATTATAAATTTATATGAATACAAAATATCTAATATTAATAAAAATATAAAACCTAATATTAAAATAATATTATAAAATAAAAATAAAGAAAAATTCATATAAATAAAAAATACAGTATTAAATAAAAAATTACGAAAACCCCCTACCTGGTTGGAGTCGAGCGACGATCTGCAAGTGAAGATGTTGGTTGCAGTCTTCATGCGGGCAGCAGAGCTTCGCTTGGACGCAGGCAGGAGAGCTTCGCTTGGACGCGTCACGCGGACTTCGCTTAGATGCGGGCTTCACGCGGGCAACAGAGATTGGACGCGCTTCACGCAGGCATCAAATCTTGGACGCGGGCTTGGAGGTGGCTTCCGTCAAACTGAAAACCTTCTCAAACACCTGCGCGGTTGTGCCTGTGGAAACGTTGAAAGATTCGCCAGAAAATGGAAAGCAAGTTCATCGAAAATCTGAGACGCGATTTTGCTTATCCGCAGCAGCATATTTATCAATATTAAAACCCTAAAACGAACACTTTTTGAATGTATTTTTTAATAAATTTTAACCCTTACGAATTTGGACGAATTTTAACGCATTTCATTGGGTTTTAAAAAATTCGACGAATTTTGAATTTAATGCCATATATTCGGCGAATGCTGTGACTTAGGTCAAGAACCTCTTAAGGAGGTGGCTACAAATATTCCTTAATAAAGGAATAAAAAATAAAAAATAATTACAATTAAAGAATAACCTTTACCAAGTAAAGATTAATCTTCTAATAGAAATCATGAGTGCTTGTGAGTTTGAGAGGGTGTCAAGTAGCTTGTTCACTTACTCATGTGCAAGTTGTAGTGAGCTACAGGCCAGAAATCATGGCAGGTCTGTGCTTGAAACTCACCCATTTACTTGCCTACACTGAGTTTTTTCCAAGTCAATGAATTTAAGCTGTGTTACACAGGGACGTGTTCCCTGCCTCAAAATCCACTTTCCCTGTCCCTAGCCGTCCCCGAGACGGGGGGACACAAAGGGGACATCCCCTTGCTGTCCTCGAAACAGGCCAAAAAGTAGGAAACGGTAGGAAACGCCCCTGACCATTTGGGGACGACTCCCCATCCTCGATACGGTTGGGGGATGTTGGAAACGTCCCTAGTTGTACTGGGGACGACTATCCGTCCCCCGTGGACAAGGAGCTTCCTGCAATAAAAAAGATGCTTGCTGGTTCAAATACACATTATTCATGTAGGAGAAAACTCAGGAAGACAAATGATTAGAACAACTTGTAACTCATAAAAACACAAACCCAAAATAATATAATATATTCACATTATCAAACACAAATTCATACAGTAGAAACCAATTGTTTACACATCAATGTTCATGTAGATAGTTAAATTGTAAATGAGCATATACAATACATCAGATAGACAATATCAGTGATCAAATAGTCACTTATCATAGCCTGTAATTGATAGTTCTAGTCTTCTAGATAAAATTATCTGTTACTAAGCTGAAAATGACTTCCTAAAGGCTAAATATGATTAAATTTTCAAATTTCAGAAAAACATTGGTTCTTGGAGGTGTGAAACTTTTATTAAATAAAAATCAATTCAAAATGATTAAAATAACAGAAATAGTAAGACAAGCAAATGAGATGAAACATTAGGAAAAGGTTTGACTTGACAATAACTTGTGAGTTTTTTAGTCAACGAGGAGTCATTTGACTATAGCTGATTCATTGTATTGCTAGTTTGCACTTTGCAGGTCTGAGAGGTTGCTTTCCTTCAAACTGTATGTTTTTCAGAAATGGCATGGAGGAAGTGTGCTACAAAATGAGTTGAAATGGACCTGCATAAATGAGTGGCTTATATCATATCCAAGATTGCAGCTAATCAATCATGTTGCCACGATGGCTGAAACCCAGGTTATGAAACTTGGCAAGAGGAAATGTGGATTGAGAAAGTTGATATCCATGAATTTATAAAGGTCGAAGAATCTAATTCAAGAAATCTTTTAAGAAACCAATAAACATGAATATGGCTGATTAAGGAGAATCAGAACAGACCGTTACTTATTAACAGATCACAAGAAAATATTAAAGCAATTCTTAACTTTTATTATGCTGTTATACTACTGCTCTCGTGATTTATTTACATATTGATATTGTTGTTATCAATTATTGACATATCTCTCTCTCTATAATATATATTAATAAATTTTGAAAAATTCATATATATATATTTTGTATATCGCCGTCCCCTACCGTCCCCTAAAAATGGCCCCCTAGGAAGTGTCCCAGAAATGTGTCCCTTGCCGTCCCCCCGACCTCATCCCCGAAATGCCGTGGGACATAGAATTTAAGTTTTCTTTTCTTAATTTACAAAGTCAAAATTGGGTCTGCATTTTGTTGAGTCCCAAGTTTTAAAACTATGCCTTCCCTAGAAGATTAGAGAGATGAAATTTTCACCCATCCTTGGCGGTGGAGTGGAGATGAGCCACAAAGAAAGTGACTATAACATTACATTAGGTCCAAAGAAGAATTGCATTTTGTGTGGGCTATTCCCTTCAGGGAATTATTGGGGTCTATTTGTGATGTGGATACACAAGCAGCTATTGTCTGGTCGTGTGCAAACTAATGGCCACCCTAGATAGGTGGGAAATGTCACACCATCTTATCACTCAGATCTAGGAGAATTTGAGAGCTCACTTGAAGCTAGCACTCCTCGGGGATCCTTATTAGACTTCATTCATGAGGAAGTGAGGCTGTTCCGGTATCATACAAAAGGAGTGTGTATTGGAGGTTGTCATTTGTGCAAGTTTACCTATACCTAGCATATCTTGGTTCATTGGAACATGCAACAGGTCATAACGTCATCACTTAATGCAAAGAATGACACTAAATATATTCCCTTTATTCAAATCATTACTTACATTCATTCCACTATTACATCAGTTTGCAGAAGTTGTGCAAGAGTACTAACTACTAATAGTTATGAACTTATGATTATTCTCTCCTCTATATTCTACTAGCTATGTCTCTGTCTTAACTCATCTCTCTCTAGTTTTGTCCTCCTTTTACCAGAGGCTTTTACTCTTTTTATAGCTTCTTTGTGCCCCAATCACTTGATTAGGAGTTATAATCTGTCCTAATTTGCTTGTTTGGGATTGATCTTCCTCATTCTTCAATAGTTGTCTTGCCACATGGTTTACCATGTTAACCACGCATGGACTAGTCAACTTTTCTTCTTGGAGGTCTTTCTCTTTGCTCGGGTGGGCATCTTCTTCCTTTTGTGGCCATCTTTTTCATGTTCTCCTATTGTGGATTGCACATGTCCCCTGTTGGGTAAACACTGTTGGAGGCACTAAAGAGACTGCAATGTTCACTCAGCAAGAGCTTTTGTGATGCTTCCAACAAGGTCCTCCACTTAGCAACCGCATTCCCCCACTGCTACCATCCCAAGTCAACATTCTTTCAAACTAAGTATCCCATTTTCCCTCAGACAAGTTGGTGTTCTAATGTATTTTTGGCAAGGTAGTTGGACTTGAGAGTTACTGTAGATCCAATCCCTTGGAACCCTTGCACACCATTTGAAGCATTACATTTCTCCATTGTGTGAATGAGGAAACTCTTCCACTTTCGGGAATCCCCCTGGCCCTTTGCAAGCAATGCTCCAATTTTTGTAGGGAGTTCTACTTTGAGCAGTCCTCCATTACTAGATTACTATCAAAGCTACCCCTGTGGAAGTTGCAGGGTCAACGACATCTTTATTGCCATTGGCGAGGTGAACCACATGGACCACCTTGAAACCATATGAATTATCCCTTTTTTCCTTTTGAGCTTCCACCTCCCTTCTCAAGATGTTGACACAAGTGAGTGCATCTAATTTTAGTAACCCCATTGGCCTATGTCTACCTACAACTTTGTCCATTCAAACTCGGAAGGTTGAAAATTGCCTACTTTAAAATCTTCGTCTTGTGTTTTTGCATTCATTCTAGTGAGTGCTCCCCTAGGTGTATTCTAGGAGCATTTGCCTTGATTTTTAGCCTTATTGCGAGTTCTGGACTGTCTTCTAATGACCCTGAAGCCTCTTCTTACACCTAGAACATTTTCTAAAAATTTCGTGATAATTATCTATATTCGGACAAAATATATCTGGAGAGTTCAAAATGAACTTGAATGCTAGAGTCCAAATTATTTCCAATTGATGCTGACTTTTGGGTCCTGAATACCCTAATCTAGTGTTGCTCTTATTCCCTCTCAAACAGTGATTTTGAATCAATCCTAATATAGAAGGCCTAAATTCTTCATTTTGAACATGATAACAATTGCAAACAGTTCCTGGTACTAACTTTTCTTCTCTATCTCCTGCAAAAACAAGCTAATAGGTGGTGGAGCCCATATCTGAAGCACATTTTGCAAGTTTCACACTTATTAGGCTATTAGCATTCTTCTATTCATTCTCAACAATCTCCCATTGTCTTTCCCCCTTGCCTTCACCTTTTGTCTTTCATCTACCCCAATTTCCCTCTCATTGAATCCTAAATCTCCATATTTGTTGTCCCTATATCCATTCCTAGTGTCAAACTTATCATTCAAACCCTTCCCTAAATGAGTCCAAGCTCTTCATTTTCCTTTGACATCCACACACACACATAACTCACATTACAACAGTGCAGCCCCTAGGGTTTTCATTTTAACACATAATCTACACACATCACATCACCTATTGCACTCTAGATTGCACACACAACATCCTTCCATCTATGGCTGAGTGGAGGTTGAAAGAAACCAATTAGGGGACTGATTGAGGCAGTTTACCATACAGACACATCCTCTCTTTTTGTCCCTTATAATGAAGCTTGCACTACAAAAAAATTGACTGGTATAGATAATTGGAGGTACATTTGTTAGCAGCAAAGTAGAGAGAGCATTCTCTTGAAGTTGTAGAGCCACAGGACATAGAAGACTCCAGTGCCAGATTGCATTTCTACTTATAGAGACACCTTGTACTAGCAATGGAGTCCTGAAGGAGACCATAGTGGGTCCCTAGTGATTATAGTGCCTAAGCCTTCCCTAGCACTCTTCTTTGGCTCCTAAGCCCTACCAAGCTCTTTTTTGAGGGTCTACAACACCTAGGACCAGCTTTAAACCCTATACTAGTGCCCAAATGCAGCCATAGAGTTTGCACTAGCACCCAGATCCAGCCATTAAGTCTGGACTAGTGCCCTAGTGCTAGTCTGCCTACACTAGTGCCTAGCTACCTGTAATTTGTTCCCTATTGATCAGAAAGGGCTAAAAATTTGCAGGGTTGCTCCTCTTGCTGCCTTCTACAAGACCATCTAGTTAGCTTCAGTCTGCAACACTTCCAAAGATTCTATTTCCCTTTCCTATTCTCATTCACTTACACTTAACAATTCTCAGCTTAGTATTAATTTAGTTTAATTAGTAATTTGAAAGAAATTGTTCATTTATGTCAGTTTGCTAATTCAGATTGGTTAAACTAGCAATCGCACCTTGGTGTGCAATGGGTATGCCGAAGAGGTGTGGAAGGTCAATTAGGGAAAAAATTGGTCTATTTTTTGCATACATTTGTGCAGTACATGAGGTCAATTGGTAGGCAATTTAGCAAATGATGTTGTTTGTGCAACAAAGGTCTCAATGGAGATGTGATAGCTTCAAATCAACTATGCATCCACTTACAGGGATCCAAACATGATTGAAACAAAACCTCTGAATCAGGAAGATAATCAAGCTCCATTACCAACAGGCTTATGTTATGTTTGTAATAGAGAGAGAGAGGGAGACAGAGGGAGAGAGGGTGGGATAGGGAGAGAGAGGGATAGAAAGAGGGAGAGATAGAGGGGGAAGAGAGAGAGAGAAGGGTAAGGAGATAGAGATAGAGAGGAAGATGGAGATGGAAATGGAGATGCAAAAAGAGAGGGATATGGAGAGAAGGAGAGGTAGAGATTAAGTGAGAGAGGAGAGAGGGATAGATAGATATGGAAGAGATAAATATATAGAAAGGGAGAGAGAGGGAGAGAATGAGAGAGGGAGAGATAAAAAGATAAACATAGAGATAGGAAGTGATAAATAGAGAGAGGGAGAGAGAGGGAGAGAGATAGGGGTAGAGAGAGATGGAGTATCATGTCCCCATTTTCGGAGTGATCACCTAATGGAGTTGTTAGCCTATCCTATTTCTCGTAGGCTAAGCCGGAGGGCTAAGGGAATGACCTAATCAATTAAATATTATTTTTAATCAATTTTATTGTGCAAATTGAAATTTTTATGAGCCATTTGGTAAAGGAGAAATAATATAATAAAATGGTTGAGGTGAGTGACCCGGGAAGGAAAAAATAAAATAAATCCAAATAATTTTCCTTGGAGGAAGATGACCTAGGAGAGGTCCTAAAAATGAATTATGAAGCCCTAAAAGGTGGTCACCCAAGTTGAGAAAGAATAATAAAAATAAAATAAAATTATTTTATATTCTTGGCACCTAGTGGGACGTCGGCCCTATGGGAGAATAAAATAAAATAAATAGGATTTGCCAAGAGGAGGTCGACCTTTAGAAGTTTATTTTGGAGGGCTGTAATAAAAGGTGTTTTGAATTCATATCATCATCAATCACATCGGATTTTCTCTTGAGTTTTATCTCATTTGGATGCAATATTGCTAGCCTTCATTCCAAGGACGAAAACCCTTAGGAATGTGGTGAATTGGACGAAACCTTGGCTCATCCTTGTGGAGGTCTCATCACGGAGACCTAATTGTACTTCATTGGCGCCATTTGGAGGAGAACTACATTTCATATTCAGATTTGAAGATCTATTTTGGAGCAGCACCTTGGTGGCAATTGTGGAGATTGTTGCATTAGGGTTCCACCCTACCTTGAGCACTACACTTAGGCAGATCTTGAGCGCCCATCCTTGAGGGCATTTTCACTTGTTTTGGAAGCAGTTTGGAACAGTAAACCCTATGCGCACCTCTTAGAGAATTTGTGCAGCTAGGCTTTATCATTTGCCTTCTAATTTGCATGTATTCGATATGTACAGATCATACTCTATAAGTCTGATTTATAATGCAGAAATTTTGGGCATTGTTTGGCATGTTGTGCCCTAGAATGCATTGTAAAAATCAGATCAGAACTTTCAGTTTGTAGCAGCAGGGTTTAATTCAGAAAATCAGATTTGTTGTTTCAATTTGGTTGCGCTACATTGTGTATTTCATGCTTGTAATGATTATCAACTTGCGGTATCATTTTCCATCATTATTTGTCATGTTTGGGCATGTTCATGTTTGCTGTAATTATTTGTTTATGAGCAAAAAATAAAATCAGAAAATAGAGTTTTGAGTAGAAATCTAAAGTGCAGAAATCTAAGGCAGAAATCAGAAATTTAATTCCAGAATCTTAGAGCAGATCCCATTGGGGTATTGCATGCAAAGATAACAAGATAGAGATAGAGGGAGAGATGGAAGAAGAAATATGGAGAGATAGAGATAGAAAGGCACATAGTTATAGATATAGAGGATCTAGGAAGAGGGAGAAGGAGAGAGAGAGAGGGAGAGAGATGGACGGATAGAGAGAGGGAGACATGTCTAGTGATAGAGGGGGATAGAGGAAGATAGAGGTAGAGATGAAGATAGAGCGAGGAAGAGGGAAACACATAGATAGAGAGAGAGAGGGAGAGGGAGAGATAAAGACAAAGAGATAGAGATAGAGAGCGAGAGATAGAGTATTTATCAACTTCTATACAAAACAAATCATTTTACATGCTAATTAATATATTAATAACTACCTAATCACCTCAAAATATAAAGAAAATTTTCAACATCACAATAATATAAAAATTATTTCAAATTACTAAAGTTTTTCCCTTATAACCATACTTACAAACCAATTTCCTTTTAGGCAAAATAGCTATAAACTCTTTTAATTTGAAGACTATATTTTTTAAGCTTATACTTAGGTTCTAGTAAATTTTAGAGTAGTGAGGGATTCGAAAGCTTTACTCGCCCAATTAATCATATTCATAATTAACAACCTCATAGCTTTTGCATGTTTGAGGGAAATTTTGAAATTTAACCTTTCATATCAAATGAACACTCAAATACAGTCAATTGTGTGACAAATCATCAACAAAAGCTTCGAGAATACACTTTCCAATATTATATTGTAGCTCTGGCATTGAAGCAATTGGGGAAAATATCTTAAAGGAATATTTACAATCGGCTGCAATTTTCAAGCAAATATCAAATAGAAAAAATACTACAATAGTTCTGCGCTTGTTGCCTACGCACCTCCATTATGTACGTAATGGATGGGAGGAGAAGAGTAGGTAGCAGGTCAAGTTTGCTAAAAAGTAAAAACATAGGTATGGATGATGTGAGTTAATAACTTGATAGCAAAATCCTCCCATCATGAGTAGACATAGAATATAGTTATATGTTCAAACAATTGAGAAAGCGAAGGAATCTTAGTAGCGAGCTCGAGCCTTACAAGGCAGCATCCCTACGTTTGCAGTGAGGGGACCCACCAAAGAAGACGGCCTTGCTCCCAAACTAGATGCCTTTAACTATCGTTGTATGTAACGTTGTGGATGATTTCATCAATAATTTTATTGATAAATCGTTGAGGCTGTCGATGGATCCACGGTTTGTGCTGGCCAAAAACTTTGCCCCCTTTTCATATGTACAAATTTTGGCAGCAAAAGAGACTGACATCCCTTCTAAAATAGATCGATTTGTCGATCGCGAAAGTCAATCGGTTGGGTTCATATACGGAATTCCTTCGACGTATTTATTTTTATTGTGTTTGGTATAAGATAATTAAATATATTTAAAAAATTTATTTATCTAGTATAAAAATAAAGAAAATGAAAAGGATTTGAATTAAGATAAAATAAAGTTCTTTTAATAAAATATTTTTACTATTTTATGTGAAATGGTATGTTTTACATTTCATTTTTACAAAAGTTAAGATAAATATACGATTGTTTTAATTGTAATATTATAAGATTTCTTGAAAACAATTTAGATTTTAGAATCAAGGTTAGTAGTCTATTCTGAATAGTTGTAATACAGTCACCCACATGTTGAGGAATTAAGAAAGAAAAGATTTGAATTTAGTTTTCTTAAATAGAATTATATTTTTCTATTAAATTTATACAAATTGAGTACAAGCACTAATCAATTTACATCATAAACCCTAAATTGATCATGTAATAAAACTAAAAATCAACCCCAATTTTTTCATTGTAAATTTGATATTCCATTTCAAGTATTGTGTTGGGTCTGTTTAAAAACTATTTGAACTCTATTTGATAGCACAGGGTGAGATTCTATTTTAATTTGGGTATTCTATCTTTACAAATTAAAAATTTGTTACAATGAATTAATGCTTATTTCTAAATTGGATATTCAATTTCACAAATTAAAATATGTTACAGTCAACTAAAATCTGTTAAAATAAATATAATTTTATGTCCATTGTTGAACCAAAACTCAATATTTATTTTAATGGATATTTTATATTCACAATAACATGCTATTGTAAAAATAAGTACTAATTTAAAAAAAAAAAAAAAAATTTAAAAGCTTAGTTCATCACCTATCATAATGAAATATAAAGATTCAATCCTTTAAATATGAATTACATGCATTTCAAAGTAAAATAATATAATAATAAAAATTTAATTTGAAACCTACGTATTGACAGTGAAAAGAAGTGATCCGAATTCCATGAATATCGATGTTAAGAGACAATGAGAGGTGGGCAGCAACTATATAATACGACTTATGTTTGTAGTTGGGATGTTTAGTAGAAAAGTCTGTGCAATTTTTTGACACTAAACTAACAAATAGGGAATTCCCGTTATTGATAGTTGATGAGGAGAGTGAGTCTATTACGATAACTATCACATCTTCTCTGTTGTAGCCATTCTAGACATCTAACATTGAGCTCGTTTCCTATGATTTGAAAGCTATCACAATTGATGGATAACCTAGCGACAATGCGGTCAAATTTGCTAACGACAGATTCAAAGTGGAAAGTAAATTGGTGAGGAGGAATAGTCAGATCGTCCGAAGTGTCTTGCATGCCTTGGCTGACAATGTACATTGTTGATGGACAAAATAAGCTCGATCAATCTTACATAGGGAATGCCTTCGGCATAATTAATTTAATACATTGAAAGTAGAAAGGTAGAAACCTAGGTTAGGATAAACACCTTAAAACAACCATCCAAGACCTAGGGTTCATTTTTTGATCTTTCAAAAACCCACAACCCGCTTCTTAATTAGGGTTGTCTTACCAAATCTTTCCAAAAAGATGGAGGGCTTTGTTAGAAAAAAATGCTACAAAGCCCTCTCGATTTTCTCCTTCGACTCCCAACTAGACTCTACATGGATCAACCATTTTCTCCATTTTTTGTCTTTCCCTAGGCCCTTAACTCTTGCTCGAATCCTCACTTCATTCCCCATTCTATTCTTCCTCATAATGCTCATTTGGATTACTCTTAGTAATTCCATTCTTAACCTATCCATCTCCTTTTATACTTGAGACTCCTTCCTTGGGATTGCAATGTCTGCCTACTTATTTGAACAAAATCATCCCAAAATTTATGAATTTGTATCCTCTATGCTAGACCTTGTTAACATGTGGTCCATACCCTTAGATGATGGAGCTTCATTCCTTATCCGTCTACCATTTTGCATTTGAACTTTCCTAATGTGTCATTTCTTTTATAACTCTTCACACCTATATGTCACTTCGCACACACTTCTCATTTTCCTTCTCCTACTTTCTTGGTTTTTTTAGCTTTTTCCCAATCCATGTATTCATCTTTTATCTTTTCCATATCCTTTGTATCCTATGATCCTTAACTAGCTCCTCGATTCCTATGTACATCCTACAATTCTTATGTCATCCTACAATTCACTACTCTTCAACACTTTGTCTTTACTTCTTTCCTCTAGACTAGTGGTCCTTCTTCCTCAAGGTATTTTTCTGAAGTCTGTGCCTCTCCTTCTATGCCCTTCTATATATATCAGCCTAGTTAAAATTTTCTTTCCTTTTCTTGTTGTACTTTATTCCTCTTCCCAGTCCTTGTTTTGCCCAAACTCTCATAAAATTACAATTTGTTGCTTTAGCTTTATAGTTCCGCTTTTCCCACAATTGCTTTTCTCTAATATTATGGCTATTTTATTTACACCTGCTTTATTTATTATTCCCCTCTTGCTACTACATTTCTGCACCCAGGATTTTATGCGAAGTCTCTTTTGCATGTACCCTATAGTACATCTTATTTTGGTTGTTAAACCTTTATTAGCATACTATTTTTTTTTTCCTTTTTTTGATTTTACCACTTAAACAGTGGATTGATCTTGATCTTCCACCAACTTGGACTAGCTGGATCTTTTGACTTTTTCTCCTTGGTTATGAATTTGGTGTTCGCTACTACCCTTGGATGTCTATTCATGGTTAATTTGCCATTATCAAACATCTGTTGTGTTGACTCCTTTTGTTTTGGATTCTTTCCAACTATTGCTAATGGTTGACAAAATTTTAGTACATTCTTTGTTTTTTTCACTCCTTGTATCCTCTCTTGTCACCTTATGTCTTCAATCTTTCTTATGCACAATAGTAATGCACATGATGGTGGTTGATGAAATTCTTCCTTTGGTTTCCATTGAACTTTGTTGTGCATGGCTACGTAATTCTCTTTGCCTTTCCTTATTCCCAATTTGTCATTGTTCTAGGACTTTACTACTTCCTTGAGTGCATGCTTTTTTGTAAGTTGAATTTGACCTTTTGGTTTATTCTCCATCAAATGTCTGCACGTATTAATATGTGGCTTAGCATGAGCTTGTTGAACTGCTATGGTGACTTTGACATTCTCCTTATTAGTTGGAATTTCTGCCCACTTCATATGGATACCATTGCATCTTTGGCCAATTACTTCAAACTCTTTGTGAAGCCATCTATCAGAAGCAACACTTATAGTATCTGATTCTAACCACATGCTTCTCCAGTTGAGAATTCCTCATCTAATGGTTGTAATTTCTTGTATTGTGCGGTAATGGCATACATATCATTGATATCATCCTCTATCTCCATAGTCTCATCATATACCGAATCTTGATTTGCATCTAATGGAATTGCTACCTCTGCTCACCATTTTCAAAAGTTCACGAATCTTTTCTTAAACCACATTTCTGCATTACACAAGTGACCTAATAGAGTAGGATAATTACCTTCCTCTACCAACTCAATATCTTTGAAGTCTTCGTAAACTTCACACTCATGGGTTTAACCTCAACGTTGCACAATTCAAATGGCTGTATGTGAGTTTTGTTAGCCATAAACAATATATATTGTGATAGTTATGATGGTGGATATCTCATCTTGATCCATGCATCTTTGGTAAGGATACTCATCTCCACATCTATACCTATCAAGATGTCACATACTAACCAGCTATTGATTATAGCGTCAATCAATAACTTCTGAGCATAAGTTGATTTCTTTATTGTGTGCAACTCCCTCAGCACTTCTTGATATTTCTTAGTAGTTTGTTGAAGCCAATTCTTCAACAATGGTATAACCCCTTTTATTGTTGAGAGACTCAAAAATCTGTTTTAATTTGGCAATTTCTTTGATGTTGCTTTGCTGGGGTCGTTTTTATGAAGCCTCCAAATCCTCAGCATGTTGCACCTCCCTTTGCAACATGTAGATAACATCAATAGGTTGTTGTAGGATATTATTCTGCATAGCATCGTTTGGATAGTTGGAACTAGTTTCTAATGCTTGCTAAACCTACTCTTTGGTGCTCTCTTTCCTTTTGTAGGAACATGCTAATCTTACTTCTAGTGGTGATATTTATATATGGGTCAATCTTTGTATGGTACTCCATTTGGGGCTTCTCTTGTGCTCCTATTGAAAAATGGGTTTTTCTCCTAGCAATACCTAACTAATGCTTCTCCTTTTTGTAATTCTTCTTGTTGGTGGATCTTATCACATAATTTTGGGCACTCCTTGGTTCTGTGAGCTTTTGTGCAATCTATGCATTGAGGAAACTTGGGGTAGTTTCATTGAATATGATCAACATCCCTACACTTGAAACAACCCCTTTGAGTGACCTCCATCCCGTCCACCATTTTCTTGTCCATAAATTATAAAATCTTCCACTATATTGTGTTATTGAAAGGTTGTTGGCTGTATCCACCATAGTTGTCTGGTCCTTATGTTTGAATGGTTGGCAGGCATTTGGTGCAAGACAAATGTTAGAATGGCAAGCACACACAAAATCAAACCATTGCTGCATATGAATATTGAAAAAAAAGATGATATATTGATCGAACTCTTTAGGATAATTTTTGCATTTCATTTCATTGGCATATGTAGCCATTTGTTTTCCCGTGCAAACTACCTACAGGAATAACTTCCCAAAAAACTAACTATTAATTTATTATGTAAAGTTGTAAACTATAAATTAACCTATTTACTAAACATTATTTTATTCATTTATATATCTATCCTATAAACTAAACTAAAATCTAACTATTGATGTAAATATTCCAACATTCCCCCCCTTATTACATCAATCCAAACAAAGGATGGAACATTGCAAGAGTTGATCACAACAACCCTTTTGGAGACTTTGATGAAACACCTCCACCAATTCTTCTCGCCACCCTAGAAACATCAGACTAACTCCATTAGTGAGTCTCCTAATTGTAAAACTTGCAAAAAATCTATACAACATGAGAGAACATAAAGTGTCCCCATCCTCCTTGCACAATGAGAGAACAAATTTCCTTCGAAAGTCCACATCTCCTCTGAGTGTGTCAAAATCCCTCCTCTAGTGCTGCACATGAGAGAACAACTCTCCTCTGAGAGTCTACATCTCCTTTGAGTGTGTTAATATCCCTCCTCCAGTGCTGTGGGAACCAATTCCTCCTCCATTATACAAAATGACCTCAACCAATGTAGATACATTAACTGTACCCACAAGTTTTTCCGAGCCCCCCCTTGCTCCATGAAGGGACACAAATGTGAAATGCTTCTTCTCATGCAATGTATCATCTTTGAGAGAGAAGCTAGCTCAAGATGATAAAAGTTCTCTTGCCTCCAATGCCTCCAACTTCCAAATGATCCTTTTACACTTTACCCATTTGATGCCACATTAGATTCTCCATTAGCACAAGCATGTGAATTTGAAATCTCTATTAGGCATAACATGGATGGTCTGGGGAACATAAACATTATGCAAGCAGCAATGTATTATGTGGCCATATGCAAAAGTAAAAATTTGAGTGTTGATTTCAACCAATAATACACCCTTACAATGATTTTACAAAATATGACCAAATTAACCTTATAACTCCAAAGGAAAAACACAACCTTATCTCTCATTAGATTAAAATCTAATCACTCCAAATAGATTTGTAAACTTTGATGAAGAAATTTCAACTCTAATTCATAAATTATTTCTAATCACTCCAAATTATGCAAGTTCAAAACATCCTACTTATTTCTCCTTAAAAGAAAAGGAAACTCCTTTATATCTCCCTTAATATCTTTCTCAAATGTGATTACAAAAAAATTGCACTAAACTTCTCTTGAAATGTATCATCCATAATTAAATTCCTTTCCCGTGTACTTATTTGATTTTGCAAATAAAAGCTTTCAAAGGAATGCTTTAATCCATTCCACAAGATACTTAAAAAATATATTTCATGAGGAAATTAAACTTAAACTGAAACAAATTTGCACCTTTCACTGTTCAGGGACTGGGTATAAACTTCTTACCATGCTCAATAGATTTCATGCTCCTCTTCAACAATAAACAATGATATCTCTTGTTCAAACATTTCACACAGCCAGCAATAGTAATCATGCCATTTTTTTTTGTTGCTGTATTTTCTGATTTAAACTGCTCACTCATTACAGAGAATATCGTCAAACCATTTCTGAGATTTTTTCTCCTTTTCACAAGCTTTCCAAAATAGTTTGAATTTTTAAATTTCGTTAAGAAATGACAAAGTTATTGCAGTTTTATTAAGACTGATTTAGACTGGTATAAAGAAATGCCATTTTAAACTTAACACAATGTACCAACAAAAAAATGGTGCTGTACTCCTCACAGGTATAAGAAAGATAAATGCTCTGATAATATATTAAAAAATGATAATATATTGATTGAATTCATCAGGATAATTTTTGTATTACATTTCATTGGCATATATAGCCATTTGTTTTCCTGTGCAAACTACCTAAAGGAATAACTTCCCAAAAAACTAACTATTAATTTATTTATGTAAACTATAAACTAACCTATTTACTAAACATTATTTTATTTATTTATTTATCTATCCTATAAACTAAAGTAAAATCTAACTATTGATGTAATATATGCCAACACCAAACTGTCGTTCTTTGCGTATCTCATCTAGGGTGTGGCAATCTATTATGTCATGAGTTGGACCATCACAAATTTTACACTAGATAGTCACTTTGATTTGTTTTGGCTTCTGGAGAAATGGACATTGCTTTATCTCATGCTCAACCTTACAAATTTCACATGCAATTGTAATCACTTTCACATTTTTCCTTGGGCTTGACATCCTAGTTTGCATTCTTTGTGGCGATTCATGCATTAGAGTCTCAACTAATTCTTAATATAAGTTATGGATAAATTTTGTACTTGCAATGCCATGTACAGTTTGTGCTTCCAGAAAGGAATGGACTTTGGCATTAAAAATCCTAATTGCTTCCATTCATAATGAAACTTCTAGTGCTTCTTGCTGATTTGTATATGTCTTCTGAGACAAGGATCTTCAGTATGGCACTATTTGTCCTCTTGTGAACCATTGAGCATGTTGTATGGGATGAAGTCATAAGACAAATTTAATACCAATGTTTTAAACTAAGCATCATATGCTTGCACCCTTTCTGACAACTCTTGTGTGATCTTCAGTGTGAATGCTTTTTAATTCAAATTCTGGAGTGTCAAATTCTTTGAGAAAGGTAGCCTTTAACTGCTCATGATCAACTACTGATTGAGTCAGATCGTATTTTCAATACTAGGTATGACTTTGATTGAACATAGCAGTGGCAAATTGGCTCGCTTGTAGTTCTTGAGAGTACCTCATTTCTATGCCTATTGTTGAGAGCCCTTTTCAGATCTGAAGCAGAAATTTGGATCTAAATCTGTGTCTGGGACCAGGGGGAGGTTGAGACTGCTTGGGAGCCTGTCCCAGTCAGGCTTCTGTCTGTTTTTTCGACCCCACTAGCAGTCAAAATGTTTGGAGTGTGGTTATATTAGTGTGCCATGCGCTAGGAAGGTAAACATACATTCAAAGAAATACTGTAAAAGAATCTAGAAACTTCTACTGTGTGTGAGGAGTGTTCTGTGTGCAAAAAGGAAAAGGGAAATGAAAAACACTAGATTGCTAAGACATAGAAGAGGCAATAACAAAAAATCTTTCAAGACTATATAGAGGAGCTAGAAATAAGCTTGTAGAAGTTACATGAAACAATGGGAATAGAAGCTTACAGAAAGTAAAAGAGAAGAAATTTGCGTAATTGAAGAAGGGGTAAGGAAATAGAAACGAAGTGTTCAAGAGTACAAGTAGAAGCTACATAATATTAAAGGAACCTACAAGAAGCAACAATATAGGAAGAACCTGTAGAGAATATTGTTGTGTAGAATAGAAGAAACAATAAAGAAGAAGTTGCTTCTTTCATTACAGAACAATAGAAATGAATATAGCTAGCAAGACTATAAAAAGAAGCTAAAATAGATATTACCAGAAAGCTGCAAGGGTAATGGGAAAATAAAACTTGCAGAGAATGCTCTTGGGCAGAGGTTGAAGAAGCTGTATTATTTTCCAGATTATGAACTTATTCTTCAGAATGAAGACAAATTTTTGTTTAACAGCTAAGAAGCTTCTCTTATACAAGAATGGGAAAAAACCATCAAGAAAACATGGAAAATAATTAGACTGTTTGATTTTGTCCGTTGGAAAAGATATGGGATGTGTTTTGGTGCTAGTACAATTTGTTTGAAAATTTTACTTGTGTCAATCAATTGGGTAGGAGTCATAACTTAGTAAAATAGAGTTGATAGTGTATGGATGTCTTGTCATTAAACCAAGTTGACGAGTGATTTAGGCAAGAATCTAGAGGATTTGCTCAATAATATGCTGCTGGAGAGAAAGCCAAGCCTAAAGCCTAGTCAGAGAAGGAGATCTATGACCCTCTATATGCAGTATTCTTTATTGAGCTTCCTAAAATAACCTTTAACTAATTGTCTACATATAGTCAAGGTTGCTCCAGAAATTTTTGGATGAAAATATGCATGGACTAAACACAAATTGCAGAGGTTAGTGGAGACTGATGAAGTTTGGATCAGAGTTGTTGATTTCTAGTGGAAAGGTGTGCTGCTAAGTTATTTGCTAGATTTACAATCCACATAATTGTCCTTAAGAGGCTACATTTTAGTTCTTGTGGGAACCATGAGGTAATTTTTATTCATTTTGTTCCATTTCGGATTAAAAAGCTAATGATAAACATGTGAATTTAAGTGTTGCATATGGGAAGCTAATTTCCCTTGCGCTAAGAGCCACATATGGAAGGAAGAAAGTCTTGGCATAAGTGTAGAGTCATAAATTGCCTTTTTCGCAATTTCTACTCTATGTATTATCAATTATGCCTAGTTTAGTGACCAAACATGTAGAATGTTATAGGACTCATTCAGCCTATTCCTTGGGCCTGTTTCCCACGCTGATTGTCAAGCATTTATTTCTTCCTGTGTTTTTGGGCCAGTTTTATATGGTTTTCTAAACTTATTGCAATCTATGCTCCAGTCCATGCATATTTTCATCCAAATTTCTGGAGCAACCTTGACAATATGTAGATAACTAGTTAAAGATTGTTTTAGGAAGTTCAATAAATAATACTTCATATAGAGGGTAATAGATCTCTTTCTCTACCTAGGCTTTAGGCTTTACTTTCTCTCCAGCAGCATATTTTTTAGAAAATCTTATAGACTCTTGCTAAATCACTCTTCAACTTGCTCTAATGATAAGATATCCATACACTATCAACTCCATTTTACTAAGTTATTTCTCCTGCACAATTAATTGACACAAATATATAACTCACGACATACCTTCGCAGAATTAACACATTTTCTAAGACCTTTTAATGTTCTTTGACAAATCCTACCATCAAACAATATCGACAAAGCTTCATCAAATACACAAGAATTTTGGACACACAGACTCATGCATGCACTCATTTTCATTAATCCTAGCAAAGGTACCTTGAATTTTCATATATCAACAAATAATTCACACAGTCAATTCGGATAGCCTATGATTAGCACATGTATCTAATTCTTTTCCCAACCTTTGTCTATTTACAAGAGTCTTTAACAGAAAATTTAAAAACCGAACATTACAGTTTCTACTCACCTAATTTCACTCTTGGAGACTTCCAGCAACAATTATACAATGTTTGCAACATCAATTCCTCAAGGAAGTGGATTCCCACAAGCCTATGTTCCACGGCGTTTCGGGGATGAGGACAGCGGGACAGCAGGAGATGCATTTCCAGGACATTTCCTAGGGGGCCATTTTTAGGGGACAGTAGGGGACGGTGACATACAAAATACATATATATATATGATTTTTTCAAAATTTATTAATATATTATAGAGAGAGAGAGGGAAAGAGAGAGAGATATGTCAATCAATTAATAATTGATAACAACAATATCAATATATGTAAATAAATCGCGAGAGCAGTAGTATAACAGCATAATAAATGTCATTAAACTTATTATTGTAGCCTATGATCCGGGTATGGTTGTATTTCATTGGGAATCAATATAAATTAGATTTTGAAGGAAGTGTCTGGTGCTGTAATCAAATCAGACTTATATCAGACCTGCAATGCAATGTATTCAGACTTGATATAGTGCAAATAAAATCAAACTTGAGGTTGAATGTTTCATATTTGTTGATGTTATGATAGTATTTATCATTTCTATGTTTTATGCAAATGATTTGGCATTAAAATTCAATCAAACACAAGCATAAATATTCAAAAATCAGAACTCAGTCACTTTGCATGCCAAGTGTTTGACAAAATATCAAACAGCCCAAACTCAAAAATCACCTTAGAAAGGAGGACGGAATATTTAAAAAATCAAAATTTTAAATGTTTTTTTTAACCCAGGAAGCTCCCTGTCCGCGGGGGACGGCTAGCCATCCCTGGTACGACAAGGGATGTTTCCAATGCCCCCCATCCATACCGGGGATGGGGAAACGTCCCCAAAGGGCAAGGGATGTTTCTTCCCGTTTCCTGCTAGTTGGGCTGTTTTGGGGACGGCTGGGGGACGTCCCCTTTGCGTCCCCCCGTCTTGGGGACGGCTGGGGACAGGGACAGTGGGTTTTGGGGCAGGGGATGCGTCCCCATGTAACATAGCCACAAGCAGATCCTGGCAACAAAACCAAAATGTCTGGATCCATTTGTGCCATTGTCACATGCCTAGCCATCCTCTAGTCCTTCGCAGACTTAACAGCCACCCAAATAGGTGTAAATGCCACATTGGCCCATCACTTAGATCCAGGGATAATCTAAGAGCTCATTTGAAAAGAAACACTTCCTAGGGACCCTTACTAGATCATGTTTACAAGGAAGTGAGGTTATTGTGGTGTCACACAAAAAGAGTGTGTATTGGGAGTTGTCATTTGAACAAGTTTACCTATGCTAGCATATATTGGTTAATTGGAACATGCAACTATTTATAACATCATCATGTAACATGGAATTTAACACAAAACATATTCCATTATTTTCAAATCATTCTTGACATTAATTCCACTATTACATCGCTCTATGCAAGGTGCATGAGAGTACTAACAGCTACGACTACTCTCTACTTCTGTATATTCTACTAGCTTTGTCTCTGTGTCTCATTAATTCTTCTCTCTAGTTTCGTCCCTCTTTGACTAAACAATTTTCCTTCTTCTATAGCTTCTCCATGATCCAATCACTTGGTCAGGATTTACTCCTAAATCAAGGGTTGTGATCTGTCCCAATTTGTTTGGCCGTGATTGATACTCCCTGTTTTTTAAAAGTTGCCCTTTCATGTGGCCTGCCACGTCACATATGTGTTGCTTCGAACAGGGCCTTCACTCAGCACGGGCAACCACTGCCGCTATACATAAATATTAAAGCTGAAGTCTGAAGCTCAACTTTTCATCTTGAGATAATTTTGCCCTTGCTTTGTGTTTGTGATATATGAAATAACTGCCAAATTACAAATACATGTTTGTAAGTAACTTATTTTTAATTTTTATGTGTTATACATGGATGCAGACAAACATTTTTGCTAGTTTCTGTATTTGATTGAAATGTTGTACTTCTGTCATATTTCTGTGTTGTACATATAGTAGTTGTGCTGTAACTATGGTTCGAATATTTTTGAGTGACTACTCTAGGCTGACATTTTCCTGTTCAATTTACATGCTCAGTGACAGACACTAGTGTTACTGCTTGCTTCTTATAAGTTTCTTCTTTTGCCCTATCATTGCTGCTAGTCATGCAAAGTTCTCTGGCTACATTCTTTTGGTTCTTCTTACTACTGTCTCTTGGTTCAGATTTGTGGTTCTGTATTAGATGCTTAACATAAAAGATAATGGCATTTTAGATGCTTGGGTTTTTAATTTCTCAAGATAGACACTAAGTCAATTTTTTATTGTATGAGTTAATATCTACTTCACATTTCCATTTGTTATCCTTCTCTCTTAAGAGTATTTGTTGAATGTTTGCATTGGTATGTGGTTGCATTCGCTCATAGAGGTGCGGAGGAGAAAAAGGTTAGAGGATAAGCCGGAAACATCCACCAACAGCGAACCAGTAATTTTTGATACATCTATAGTTCCATGGTGGGCATGGGTAAAGAGATTCCATCTACCTCAGGCTGAACTACTAAATGGTAAGTCAATTTTCTATGTGGTGTTTACAGCCCTTTCTTTCAGTTTCTGGATAGCTTAATATTTATTTACCGTGTTCCTACACAAATAATTTTTTTTGCAGGTCGTGCTGCAATGGTCGGATTTTTCATGACTTATGTGGTTGATAGTTTGACCGGTGTAGGTCTTGTGGACCAAATGAACAGCTTTTTTGGAAAGTTATTTTTGTTGATTGCTGTGACTGGTGTGTTATTTATTCGAAATAATGAAGATGTGACAAACCTGAAGCAAATTGTCAAGGAATTCAACTTATATGACAAGCAATGGAGAGCAACATGGCAAGATGAGAAACCGGAAGATCTGGGGGATGATTAAAAGTTATGCAGGTATGCTCAACATTTAATGAACACTATTTCCATTGCTTAGTAAAAATTGATTTCCCTCCCCTCTTTTATTTTTTGATTGAGAGTAAAAGATGGTTTTGAAAGGACCCCAAAACCTTACACAAAGCAAAGACAAGATATATCAATTAAGCCCAACAAACAGCAAAGTTACAGCATCACACAACAGACAGCCTGGGGGCTGAAAACAATCAACAACACAGAGAACAAATCCCAAAAAGGGTTAGAACACAGAAGATTGAATGACTCGGGCTGGTTTGAAACTGAAGTGCTGCAGGGAGCTCTGAAAAATACCAATTGACCCACTCTCAGAAACATTGAGGCAGCTTTCCTTCCTGGCTGATCTACCTTTTTTGAAGGCCTACCCAAGCACCGAGGATTGGTGGACTATGAAGGCTCACATCCAATTCTATTTTCCTTTTATCCATGATCAAAGGAGGCATGATGCCTGGCTGCTGGAGCACATTAGAAGGGCTGAAGGCATGATCAACCTGAAGCACTTCTAACCAGTGTTACCCGGGGACGCGTCCCCTGGTCTAAACCCCGCCGTCCCCATCCCGGAAACAGCCAGGGGGACAGCAACAATGTACCATGTTCTTTTTATTTTGATTTTCATATCGTAATTGAAAAAAAGCTATATTGGCAATGAATTCTTAACATAAATGTTATATGCTAAGTTTCTATAATGTATATATGTGTTGGTGTAAGAACTAACACCTCTGGAGTGTAAGTTTGTATGGACAGCTATGCACACTACATAATGAGTGCTCTTCAAATTAGGAGGGGAAGCTCCCTCGTTGTGCTGGAATGCATGAAATAGAAAACTAAACTAATGTCCTATCTTTTTGTTCTCAGTTGGTAGAGGCACAAGGTTAAGAAAACCTAGAACGTTGCAGCTAAGTATTTTCTGGTTTCGCAGATCACGTAACTACAACTAAGCTAACTTCTTTAATATCTATCCAATTTCCTCAAGAAACAGAGCATGAGGAAATGGAGCAGGAATGTACTTTACGATAAACTCCAGGTGCGGGCTCACAACATGAAGGCAAGGTAGGCGCAACTTTTGCTAATCCGGGAAGAAGTTTATTAAAACAAACAAAAGGATGGTAAACCTGGTACAGTGTCACAACATGAAGGCAAGGTAGGCGCAACTATTTGCTTGGCTGAATGAGTCTACTATAACACACATCATACGATAAGCTTTGAGTACAGTTTCGCAACATGAAGGCAAGGTAGGCGCAACTATTTGCTCTTCTGAATAGGCTTATAATCAACAAAACAAAAGGTAAGCAACTGGGACAGTAGATTGTATAGACGCAACACGCATGCAATAACGATCAAACCAGCAACCCCATTTAACTAAGATCGAATAAACACCATAACAATAACATGAAGGCAAGGTAGGCGCAACAATTTATTATAACAGCAATTACTCTTTGAACAGATACAATAATAGCAATACTACAGGCAAGGTAGGCGCAGCATGTATGCTATCAAGCAAAAGTTCTAATTTACAAGGGTGAACCAATCTTGAGAATAGGCATGTTGCCGACAACGCAGCAATTCTCTATCACCAGGAAAAGCTAATTACAAATGAGCTGAAAGCTCTTATTTATAGACATCAAGGTGTAGGCAACCCTAAAATCACCTTGAGTCAACTACAGTCTTGCAAGACATGCAAGATCTTATTCTCTAAACCTAATTGAATGAACCTACACAGTTAACTGGGAAACTACCATCAGTTAACTGAAACATCTAATCTAAATGGACAAGATGCAACATACACGTCCTTATTGAAAGCAAGTCAACTGGAATGCTATCATCAGTTAACTGAAAGATCTAATCTAAGCTCCAAGTGTACGTAGATGTTTCCAAGAAAGACATACATGCAATGTGTAACAACCAGTTAACTCGGAAAGAAGCCTCGAGTTTAACTCCTGTGTCTAATGTCTATCTTGGAAAAGGTGGGACGCCTTGAATTGAAGTTCACTGACCCTGATCTTGAGCAAGTAACCCCTCCACGAGGTTAGTGACTGCATCACCATCTAGAGGTCGTCACATGTCTCAACTGTCAATTCACTGCTTCTTAGCAACTCAAGCAAAACTGAAAATCTCTGTATACTTAAACTGGCCCTTCACTGGCTGGTAACTATGGCGGCTTTGTAACTGAAGTGATGGCCACTGTTTCCTCTGCAGCTTGATGCTTCTCACGTTTTTCATGCTTTTCTTTATGGAAGAGTGTTGCATGATGAAACTGCGAACTCTTTGGTTGTGAGAAATACAAATGAACATGCTGCATACACAGAAACCCAATGGTATCAACCCTCTAAACTGGCCTTGGAAGACAATCAGCTATACGAGACATGAAACCATGTGAACTTGAGTGACTACTCTTGTCAACCTTTCCGATGCGCTTGATACAAATCAATGTCAGCTTTTCTGATGAAATCATGAATTAAGACTGACTTGGTCTTGAATTCGTTCTGCGTGAACTACATCCTGAAAAACTCGCCTGTTGACTGTGAACATGGCTATATTCTGACAACTTCTCCAAAAAACCAAAAATCTCTCCTAATGAGGCTAAAAATAGCTTGTCGGAGGGCAATTTTCACAGAAAATTTTGAGACGTGGGTTTTATGTAGAATTAAATTCTAAGATGACCCACAATGTTAGAATTGTGAAAAAATGTGATTTAGGCCCGCATGCAAAAGGTTTTCAGTTGAGATCTGAGGGGCTGTGAGGACATTTTTTCTTGAGAAAATCTGAGATATGGGTTTTGTCCAGAAGATATTTCTAAGACAACCCACAACATTAGATTCGAAAAATATCGACTTCTACTCCACCATGCAAAGGAATTTCACTTCAGAAAATCAAAGCCTCAAGAACTGATGCTCTGGAACAAATTTTTCTTGAAAATTCTTGCACATGGGTTTTGCTGAGAAAGCAATTCTGAATCAACCCAGATGATTTGTTTTGCCAAAAACGCCAATTCTTCAAACATGTGAGAAAACTTTAAGACGAGAAGATGGAAGAAATCTAGAGAAGAAGAAAGATGTTTTTTAATTTTAATTTATTTATTATCTTCTTCTGTCAAAATCGCCACTCTGCCTTGAATTCTGCTGATGAATCTTGACTTGTACCTGCAAAAGAATATTTTTTATGCCTTCACAACTGACCGTTGAAGAAATTCGCCCAACTCTGGAAAGAATTCACCTCTGCTCAAGCTGGATGAATGAAATGATGAATGCCATGCTTGCATAACTAGAGCAAAATCGTACTACAAAAGCAAGACTGCAAGCTCAAACCCTAACTGTGAAGAAGGAATCCGATTGGCCCTTTACCAGTTGAACTGCTGCTGTCTCTGAGTCTTTAGACTAAAAATAATATTTTAATTTCAAAGCATGCAAAGAACTAAAAGTGGCACCAATATTTATCTTTGAAGAAATTCGTCACTTTTTAATGCCTTGCATGCAAAAATATTATTTTTATCATTTTGCCAAAAATAGCATCTTGTTGTGCTCAACACACTTCCCTGATTCTAAAAAGTCAAATTTTGATCTTTTAGGCTTCCATTTGCAAGAGTTATGAGATTTTTGAGAATCTCCTATTTTGTAGCTGACTGCAAAGTTACAACCGACCATGTTCAGCTCTGATTTCTGGCTGACTGACTGAGCCTGCGACTGTGCTGAGATATCCACTGCGAAGCCTGCATGACAAGGATGAAATGTCTGCTGGGAACAACAACTGCTAAAATCATCATCTGATACCTTAGAAAATTAGGCGCCTCTGATTAAATTGATGTTTTGACTCCAGACTTAGTCATTTCTTCGTTCTGCCTTCTGATGCTTCAAACTGCCGTTGACGGTGAATGATGAACTCCACTGACTGAATAATGGATTCATTGCATGACTAGAAGTATTCTGCATCCAATGACTGTATATGAGGGATTTGAAAATTGTATTAAGAACCCCAAAAGAATGAGCGCCCCTATTCTGTGATAGCTCAAACACCATTTTGACAAAAGTGTGATTTTCATCTGAACACCATACTTTGACCCTTGATACCGGGAACTGGAATGTTCCGATATGCGTGCCGTCTGTCTTGCTGTACAGTTTGGTCAACTTGCAAGAGATGTTCTTGGAGACGACGAAGCCAGAAAATTGCTTTTAAGGCCTCTAAAAGAAAATCGCCTTTTTCAAAGAAAATAATATTCTTACACTTAGTCATTTTTTGAACTGCCTTCAATCAACTCTTCTTTACAGCATTATCATCTTGACCTCGCACGTACGAGCATTCGCCAAATCCCGGAGGTTGTCGGCTAGACTCGTTGGATAGCTTGAGTAATTGCACACAAGTCTTGTGAAGACTGTAATTGCAAATAACCCCGTCTGGCAGGCCTAAAGGAGAATCGCCCCTAGCCTACAGCTGTGCAGCTTTGTGTAGCTACGCTTCACCATCCTCTGTTTTACGTGCTCGGTAGGACCTCTGTCACAGTTACTCAGAATGCCGGATCGTCTTGTGAACGGGTGCACTGCAAAACTGAACTGAGCTGGAAGAGATCTCAGGAAGACTTCAATTGTAAATTCATCCATCAAACAGGTCTTATTCAGGATCGCCCCTGGGCTACAGGGGAGCGGATTTGCATTCTGAAAAACTTCTTCTGACATGTATCCTGCTTGCAATTTCCACTTATACCGCTGATAACCGGATTTCTGTACTGGATACGCTTCCGCTTGATAGCTCGTTGAAAAGCCAAACTAATTCTGCAAAGATTGAAACCATCAAAACACACATGCATCTAGATCTGGGCCTTCAAAAAGAAAATCGCCCTTGGGCTAGAAGGGAGCGGATTTGCATCTCTAGACTGCCTCCTTGATGAAAACACTCTTCGCAACCTCTGCTTTTGTCTTCGTTTGCCGGAGTTCTGTAACTCGGATAATCTTGCTTCATGGCTAGTCAGAAAGCTAACTGAAAACATAAAACAATGAATGTGTTCTTAATCCAAAACAATCAAATCTTGACCTTCAAAAGGAAGGGCGCCCCTAGGCTACAGGGGAGCGGATTTGTTTTGAATTCATTGATTTTCACCATTTTATGCTTTGCAAACGCTGTATCCATCCCTGCGGTTGACCATGTCGAAGCGTTGTGACTGCTGAGGTGTGTGGATGACTATACTTCATCATTTTCACATGTACGGACACTATAAAGTTGATTTGCACGTTGATTGCGCAAGTGTCTACTACGTTACATAGTGAAAAGTTCCCAGACTTAGAATATTTTAGCACTTTTTGCCAATCTGAAAATCCCCTCCATCAAAAAGCATTATTTCCAACATCTTTTATCGTAGAGCGTTCCTCTTTGAGTTTCAGGCTTAGATATTGATACCTGGTACTGGCCGACTGCCATTGATGACCCCGAAGATCCTAACTTTTCTCTTGAAAAAGTGAAAACTACCCACCAGCCTTAAACTGACTTTTAACTGAAACTGACTTCACCATTGTGATTGTGATGTGAAATAAGCCAATCAAAATTAATTTCAGCCAATTCTGACAAGTTCCTATTTTTTAGGGTTTCGGGCTAAAAATAGATTTCAGAAACCCTAATTTTCAAAATTTTCAAATTTTGCCAGTATCTTCCTGGCATCACACTGACTAAAAGCCCATACTTTATTTGCCCAAAAACTAAGTTTTGACCCCACTTTTACAAGGTTTAGACGATTTTAAGCAAAATGCCTTAATGAAGCAAAAATTTCGGTTTGGGTACAACAATATGCATGCTTTATCCATGTTTTCATATGAATATTTAATGTTTCCTTATATATTTTAAATTTTTCTATATTTTATATAGCCGTCCCCTGCCGTCCCTAAATTTGGCCTGAAAAATCGGAAACTTGGGGACTCCTTCCGCCGTCCCCTGCCGTCCCTGTCCCGGAAACTTGGGGTAACACTGCTTCTAACTAATCCTTGTCAATCTGTTCCTTACAAGCCATCTCTGAAATTTGCTCAAGTGTGCCAAGGGACACTGGCAAAGGGGCACTAATCTAGAAGGTTCACCTGTAGCAACAATATCAGGCAATGACCCCACTTCATTCTGAGGATGACCATGCATCTTGTTATCTTTTTTCTTCCAAATATTTTGCAACCTTCTGTTGGTCCTACACCCAGAGGTAGAGTGACCAGCTATATGACATATTTGACACATTACTGTGGAGTCCTCATACACAATATGCACCCACTCACCCAATTTGGAGGACAAGGTAATTGAAAAATGTAGAACCTTACCCACATCTGCAAACATGCAAAATATAGCAAACAACAACCGTTTACCTTCTCTATTCGACCATTCGGTAAAAAATAGTTTCCCTTCTCTATTCAGCAAATGAGAGGATCTGGAAATGGAAAATGCCTTTTGTTTTTTAAAGATATTTCAATTAAATAAGATTAAGTATTTATTTTGAATTAATCCAGATCAAAGCATGCCTTGTAAGTGTCGTCTGATGATACATGTATGCCAGTACAAGTCTGTCTCAGGCATTTCAGATTTCAAGTCGACCTAGAACCTAACCATAACAGCCTATTACATGAATTAGCTTACTATTAACACTATTAATCATAAATTTCACTATTCAAAAATCCTAACTTGATCTTAGTTTTCTTATGTGTATGTGATTGAGAAAAGCTTTAGGTGGTATTAGGATACTTTAATGCAAATGCAATGTCCAAAAGACGAAACTGGGTATCATATTATACCCAAGCACAAAGATTGCTTATAAGGATTTATTTTTGCCAGAGTTAGAGTCAGTCACAACTAGAGATCGTCTTTCCAAACAATTTTTTTTGAAGCCCAAATCCTTCTAGCCATAAACCATTGCTTGCATTTACATGTGGTACAGATGGGGTTTATATATATCTAATTGTTCTCAAGTGATCCTATGGCTGTAAATTGCGTTACATTTCAATCCTATTACTCAAATTGTTGATAAAAATCCACATCTTGTGCTCTAGCCTATGTTGTTACATGATAAGACTGTAACACGACTAATAAGGATCAAGAACACTTCCCAGCATTATATTTAGCCCCAAAACTTTTGGAATTATATTGAGAATTTCTGAATTTATAATACTATACACTTATCAACTAGAATAAAAAGGATACATAATTATATTTGTTAGCCATTTATATTGTTATGACTTCCCTTCAAATCTCAAACTTACAGTAACTACTGATTGTGAACATAAAACTTTGTAAGTTGGACATAACAGTTGCAGCTAAGTTGATTCCATATTCATTTATTAATGACGGTAATAGCTTTTTTAATAGTCTTGGAAGCTATATAAGGTCTTACTACATAGAAGCTTATTTGAAATTCAGTTGAGCATTGATCTCTTATTTTTTTTATAAGTAGGTTGATCATTGATTTTTAAATCCTTACAATTTTAAAAAATTTAAATTGAATTTCATCATTTTAACAATTATTTCTAGTAATCTCTCTCCCTCTCCCCTCATATGCATTCATGCACACATTGCATTGTGCACAGATGCGTGTGTGCAGCACACATATGCATGTACACGTGTGCACACGACACATGCACATACACAGTCACATGCACTGAAGTTTTTGTTTAACTACATTTTAAGCATTTCTGATATATGTTTTATTGCAGGAATAAACAGTTTTCTATCAGTATGTATGCTTGCCGAAGCAACGAGATTAGAAATGTGTCTGGCCATTTGATTTTTTTCAGTTCTATATTTGAAGTCCAATTCAACCTTCAAGAAATTGACAATAGAGAGACTGCATTCTTTTCTCAATTTACATAAGTGGACTCTGGAAAATGGTTACATGATATTTTGCTTATTGGAATATTATAGAACAAACTTGGAATATAAATAGAGTTTTCCTTTTCCTATTTCTATAATAGAAAGAAACATTCATTTGAACTTCCAAACTCATTCCTGATTTTACTTTTGCTAAATAAGTAGAAAATTATATCAACCCGTGGCATCTGATCATAAAAGAAAATTATATGCTTCTTAGATTCAAAAATTATATTTATCCGATCGTGAAAGAAAATTATATATTTTTTGGATTCAACCTTTTTGTCATTTTGCACCTTTGTTATCAATTGAAACAGTTGCTTACGAATGGAAGAACCCTATTCAAGGGTAAAATGGTGGATTTTGACCCATCTCAAACATGACAGCATCAATTGGTTATATACTCGCAACGAATGACATTGAATATTTAATGAACTTTTTATTTGGATCCCTTTAGTATGAATGATTTTATGCTGGATATTTAGATATTTGAACATTGATTTATATAGATTTTTCTAAAAATAGGTATACTAGTTATATATAGATAAATTTGATTTTTATACATTACATATGTAAATAATATAGGTAAGATAGTAATATGAATAATAATACTTATTAGGTGGAGAGGTTAACTATAGTGACAGCAATGGATGAAGTGTAATGGTACGAAGTGTTAAAATAATTACTTTAAATTAATAGTTATTTACACATCAATATATTTAGATTTAATAATAAACAAAATCTTTAATAATAAATATAAATATATATAAATTAAACTCTTACCTTTTACCATAAATTTGACATCCATTTACACTTCAAAGTATTAATATTTAATAATGATTATAAGTATAAATAATTGAAATGCAAATGAAACCAAATTTTGTTTTCATTCTTCTACCATTGATTTATTATGTTTAAATTGAAATAGATAATGATTTTATTCTCATCTATTTATATACCACAATTTTTTTGAATATATATATATATATATATATATATATATATATATATATATATATATATCACACTTATTATCTGAAATGTATTATCTACTATTTTATTTATTTTCTATTATAAGCTTATATTCTCTCTTTATTTTTGATATAAAGACATTATTTTAATTATATATTAAGTTATATAACATTATCAATAAGTTATTTTTTAATTTTTTTGCTACATAAGTTGCAGCTAAGGCCGCTCCATTATATTGATAAAAAAAGATGAGACTTCATTTTGGAATTTAGTTTATCCAACCATATTGTGGCATCATAACCAGGTCGCTATTACATATAGTTTGTTGGGAAAAATCGAGCCTTTCATACTTACACAAATAGACTATTTAAAACATTAAAGAAAAAATTCGACCACTATTATTGATAGCATGGAATTTCCACAGTCCATGATCAAAATTAATACTGAGATTTTTGGATTGGAACTGTGTGATCTTTTTGCATCAATGTTTCAGATCATACTCCATGATCTAAAGCGTTGATGCAAAAAGATCACACATAGTTGAAATCCAAAAATCTTAGTATTAATTTTAACCTCTATTACCGTTACTCACTTCTTACAAACAAACCATCAAATTCGTGGAGCCATTCCAAATCATAAACAGGTTTTAGGTTTTACACTCTTCAGGAATTGGTTACCCTTCATTGCAAGCACTTGATGTTGCATCAAAGTTCTGGTTAGGAAATTGCCAAGGAAGGGGAGCCATTCCACCACAACCGCCTCTTCTAACACCAAAGAGATATCTTTTGGTTGCAACAAATCCACACAGAACCTTGCCACTTGTAAAACCTCATCCAAACCTCCCAAATACCACTTTTTAAACAGAGTGAGCAATGATTCCTATCACATCCTTACGGCTCCCTTAGGTCGAGGAGCAACATGATGAAGTGGGAGGTGATGCCTGTGCTCAACCTATATCTACGTTCATCCTCCATGAAGTATGCTTCGAGAATCTACTTTACTGCCTTCAGAGTTTAGCCACAATGTTCCTTCAACATTACTTTTAACCTCTGGTCCAAGATAGTACCCAAGAATGCCATTTGACACTGTGGGCTTGTTAAACGCATAGGGGTGTCCATGCTCTACAAACCACCAAAGATACTACTAACTTTTAGTATGCTTTCCATTTGTTTGAAATGGGTTAGGGGAGAGGGGCTAGTAGTTGTGCGGGCTAACTTTGTCAGCATGTAGTGATTGATTGGAATATCGTAGAGCCTTCATTTTTTTTTGAAATGTGGACTAGCCTCTTATCTATCTATAACTAAGGTTTGGAGGTGTGACTCATCATGCAACTCGCCACATCACCATATCTATTGTGTTCAAGTATGGGTCCATTTTTTATCAACATTTGGTTTTTATTTATTTACATATGGACTATTTATTTACAATATATAGTATAAATATGTGGTAAGATTGAGTATTATAATCACCATTGAATGCACAACTATTGGACCCTACACAACTATTGGCCCCTCTACCCTAAATATAAGCCACGATTGGGTCGCTCTCATGCTTCGCATGGTAGAAAATTTCCTTAAGATCGCCCATCAACCCAACAGAAGTCCTCATGCGTCGTCATAATAAATCTACATTTCCAAACTCCACATCGATGTACTCACACATCATCTAGCATAAGCTTCGTACCAACCTCCCATTTGTCACTATACCTAGGCTTGAAGCTTTTGCTCGTGCTAGCCTGAGCGTACATTATATGCCTTAATTACTCATGATCTCATATTCTACTATCGCTCGTGGGATGTGCATTGATCACCATCTTCGCTAGTTTATTTGCTTCCTTGTTGCCTTCCTTGTAGATATGGAAAATTTTAAACTCCTTGAGACTATCTAGGAGGCCTAGACAATCCACTAACAAGTTGTTCAATCTCCAATTTAACATCTGACATTTGATTATGGCGTTGACAATGATAAGGGAGTCGTCTTCGATTGCTAGCCTTTTGAAACCCCTTTTTACCTATTCCTTCAAATAAAGCCACAATGTGTTCATCTCAACCTCATTGTTTGTCCTAGGTGGCAATGAGAAACTCATTTCCACAAGTCTCCTTTATTATTTTTGAAAAGACAACCCGTCTCGGATGGGTCCAAGTTTCTCTTGGAAGCCCCATCAAAATTCATTTTTATCCATCCTTCCTCTGATAGGTTCCATACAATTTGTTCTCTAATTGCAACTTTAGTTTGAACACTAAAGGCTCCATTAATAGGGGAATAACTATTTATTATATGATTATTTTATAAATTTATTGAACTTTTGTATGTTGTAAATCATCTTTTTAATGATTTAAAAATATTTAATTATTTATTTAAATAATTGTAGATTTCAAACAATATTTATATTTTTTTCCTTTCCCTTTCTTTGAAGAAATAGTAATGTTTTTGATTAAGGTAAAAACAAGTTTTGAGGGGACCTAAAACCCCTTACAACAAGTTTTGAAGGGACTTGTAACCCTGTACACAAGAGGAAAGCTGCCAAAAGATGAAACTAAGACTAATAGCATCCCAATACCAACCAAGAGTAAGGAGGCCAAAGCCACCTCACAACTCACCAAACTGACACAAGTGGGAACAACCAGGATCCACACCCCAAAGACAACAAGCTGCTCAAATATTTAACATGAAAAGAAACAGCCAAACAAGGGCAAACAAGGCACCCTTAACCTGAAACATGGGTTTTATCATGGCTGCCATAACCAAAAGACCCAGTGAAAAAGAAACATAGCAGTGAACTATTTGGGAAAATGGGTTTTGAAAAGGCTCCCATAACCTACTCCAAGGGGTTTATGGCTCCCATAACCAAAAAATTGGGTTTTAGCAAGGCTCCCAAAACCTTTAGAATGGGTTTTACCAAGGCTCCCAAAAATAGTAGGCTGAGACCAACAGAGAATCACCCAACAATGAATCAGTTCCCCTCCAGCAAGACTCCTCTCCCCCTCAATAGAAAAGGATCCCACCTCCATAGGAGTAGAAGATAAACGAACCAACAACTGGCACATCCAAACCTGCAACAACCCCACATCTAAGTAGCCGCAGGTAACAGTGGGCAACATCGAGCTACAAACTACCTCTCCCACTAAGCAAAACACCACCTCCATAGGTATTGTCGCAACCTCAATAGTTACAGTGAAAGAAGAAGAAAGGAGCAAAGTGGGGCCAACCCTTACCATGGCCACAAGAGAATACCCCACCTCAATAGGGGGAGGCACCACCTCCATAGGAACCTCGTAGGGAAGCACAAGCCTGCAAGAAACAACCACGACCTCACACAAACCAGAGTCGTCATCATCTAAGCCACACAAGCCACAACGAATGCCAAACTTCCAGCACAAAATAAAGCCAGAAACACCTCCCCATCACAGGAACATGCTGGAAGAACAAGCCCAACAGACGGAAGCCTCACATTGGACAACTGACAATGCATAGAAGAAGCTGCATCCGAAAGAACTAGAGCCCAAGCCTCACAACAAACACCAATGTCTACACCCACAAAGAGGCCAGGACCATACCAAGATTCGTCATTGGCAAAACTAGCCAAAAGCCCACACACAACATGCCACAACACGTCCTAGGAAGAAGAGGAGAGCTTCCAGACTAGCGGAAGCCCTCCAATAAAGCCCTTACGAGCCCTGTCTCCATCGCCATCGTCCGCTTTAGATTCTTCCTCTCTCGCCTCAGAGGAATTCAAACCCCGACCACCGCTTCTACTCCCGCCCAGTGCCATCATAGAGTTGGTTCTGAAGAAATAGTAATGTTAATGTTCCATCTATTTTGACATATTTAAATTGAAAAAATGGGATACACTATTACTTGAAACTTCAAATTAAACCAAGGACCATAAATTCTAATTAAATAATGGTTGTGAAAGATTTGATGGAGAATTTCAATAAGAATATTATTAAATTTAAAATTAAAAAATTGATTTAATTGTCATGAAATTTTTTAATATAAAATTGTCATTTTATTTATATTTATATTTGTAAACAAATTTCATTTTTCTTTTCGAAGATATTTTTTAAAATTCCTTAAATATCAGACTTAAAATCATCTCAATAAGGCTTCTAAAACCATTTCTAAGTTGCATGGCAATAGGGAAAATTGAATACGCATTTCAATCATATTTTATCATTTAAAAAGTTTTATGCCCAAAATATTTCTAAATTATCTATACATAGTGGGTATGATAGTGAATAAACTAAAATTTCAAATCCAATGTCTCAATAATGTAGTGATTTTGTAATGGCATTACAATGAAATAAAATACATTGCTTTGACAAGTTTGTAAAATATAACTTTTATGCAAATAAAGTTCATTTGAAATAGTCAAGAAAATAGATTGAGATGTGGAGATGAAAGTATTTATTTAATATTTGTTTTTAATTTTTAATTTTATTAAATATTATAATAATTTTATATAATCATTTGATATGTGAATTATTCTTAATCTTGTAATTTGTTTTATGTTAACATTTTTAGATCTATTTATTTTGGTTTTATTTCAATCTTCATCATCTAATTATGATGGATGCTATAATGTTTTAGATGGAACATTGCATGATTACATCTTTAATGCTCAAAAAACACCTTTTTCTAAATTTTACACTCATTTTTTTTAACTCCAATTCATATCCCTATCCTTTCCATGTCCAAACAATAAAAAATGGGCATATGTAATTGTCTTAAAAAAAAATTACAATTGAAAACAAGAGAGCAACATTAAACACAAGAAGCACCAATATGTTTGTGCACAATATGACATCATAGAAGCTGTTACCAACCCTACATAGTTGCACTTGCACCTACACATCTCTAGATACTATACTTGGTCACCTTTAAATGTTTTGTAAATTTTCAAGGATCCATTCCAATCCTTAAAGTCTTTTGTAGAGCTTGATTGCAATTGAAGAAGTCTCAAAGTTTAACCTCCTTAAAATAAGCCACTAAAGGTTGCCTATGACAACACTATTTTCTAATATTTTAGATGTTGGAGACAAGTTATAGAATTGCAAAGAACAAACTTAGAACCAAACAAGATACCATCATAGTTGAAGGAGACTTGCAATTACATGGATACTATCGATAGGAGACATCATTGCACTAAAAGGATAGAGTTTTGCACATTATACCATCCACTTTTACACAAAGGTTAGATGGGAAGGTTCATGAAGTGGACAAAGTCTAACTTTGATAGACACATTATGATAATGAGATAGACATTCTTGAAGCATTTTTTTGAAAAGAGGGTAAAAACTTTATTGATATCAGGAAATCACCATTACAAAGAAATCAAGGACCATAAAGCCTCCCAAGAAAATGGCCACCAAAATGCCCAGTCAAGACACACAACCACCACAAAAGCAACACCTCCCCCACCAACCAACCATATCCTCCAAAATAATCCTCTCTAAAGCTTGACAGTAATCTTGGGATAACCGCTCCCATCCCTCAATTTGCCAGTCACTACCTTGCTCAAAAGCCCACTTGGCCAAATAGTCTGTAACCCTATTCCATTCTCGCAGGATATGGGTAAAAGACACCACCTCTAGCATGGAACACAACTGCAAAATATGTCAAACAATCAAAGCAAGTTGCCAATCAATCCCTTCCAGATTTCGCTCATTCAACAAATTAACAACGATTTGAGAGTTTAATTAACAAATAATCTTACGCCAGCCTTCTTGGCATTTCAAATTGCACCTCTGGAATGCAGTTTGGAAATAGACAACTATGTGCAGTAACATGCTCTTCAAATTCAGAGGAGAAGCTCCCTCTTTTGCTAAGTTTGCTAAAAGAAAGTAAACTAGAGCTAATTTTCCTATCTTTTTGTTTCAGCTGCAGAACACAAGGTTATAGAACTTTTAACGCTACAGTTGAGGTTTTTCTCTAAAAATAAAAACTATCAACTACAACTAACCTACGCTAAAGACGTTTCTAACCTCTCAAGTAAACACAGAGCAAAAGAGTTTAGAAATGAACATGATTTGATTCTCTGACACAAATACTTAGATAAACTTTTTCCAACATACATCTACTGAATTTTAATGCAAGCTGAAAAGATCATATAAGCATTACACAATAAACGAAAATTTGAGACTTTATATCGGGGGAGCAAAGCACGCTCAAGACTTATTTTCTCAAACTTCAGGCACAAGAGATTACAATTTCGGGACAACAAGTTGTAGAAAAATACATGCAACATGCGATCAAACCAGATTAACACTTAACACAAAACACATGCACTAAACAAGGATTTGTAGCTAAAAGAGGCATGCAAACTTGTTCTTAACACAAAGTGAACTGAAACTAATCGATAACAAGCTTGAAGGCATAGGCTTAGCAATTTGTTATCACAAGCACGGTTAAAGAAAAATGAGCAAACACTGCTCTTATTTATAGCTAAGTAGAGGAGTAGGGAACCCTAAAACCTCCTTGCTTTTATAACTAATACTTGCCAACATGCAAGCTTTATTTATAAACCTAAAGAAGATAAGCATCTACAACTAAGAAATCATGTAAAATAGGAAAATACCAATTCATTACAATTGTTTTCTTTCTCTTCTCAAAATAATAGATAAGAATTAAGACAAGAATATAAAGAAAGTTGGAAAGAAAGCTTCTAGATGAAAGCTGATTTTATATCTCAAGCACATCTGCTAAAAAGCGAGAAACTGTATCACGGTCTGGTGCATCAATACTATCAATAGCAAAGTTTCACTTTTCTAAGATTTCTTTGTCATCTGCAATAGATCTCAAAAAATCTTCATTGTTTTTAGCCGCTTTCTCGAAATTTTCTGACATCATCAAAAGCTGACTCATTCTTTTGTCACTGTCATTGCTGCTACGAACAACACTCTGCAACTGTGTTTGGACTTCATCAAGCCCAACATAGGAACCATCATCCTGACAATACCGGCAAGGAATTCCTGTGACAAACTCCCTTATGAATTCGAGAGCATCAACAACCCTTTGTTTGTACACAAAAAACTCCTCGGATATCCCTTCGTAAGTTTTCACTTTGAAGAAGTGATATTCCTTCCATGCAAGGATTTGTCTTTTATGTTCTCTAACAACAATTGAGACATATGATGTGTCTGAATCTGCAATAATGATTTCATGCATAGGCTTGACTTCCGCAATCAACTACTCAAATCCCTGGATGCCTTGACATAAATCATGGGACTTATATCTCAGCTGAAATATTTGTGCTAGAATTTTTGTGCCCTTAGTGATGATTTCCTCAATTCACTTCTGTGTCTGCTTCCCACAAATTACCAACTGTTTCAACTGCTGCTGATCAACTAATGTCTCTAAAACTTGGGGAAGCAACTGTGTTGTTTGTGAAGTGCCATGAATGAGGTTTGAGATGTACAAATGGAGTTGACGGTTTTCAGCCTTGAGGGCTACCTTATCTTCCCCATCTTTTTGCACTCTTTCTTGAATGTTTTTAGATACCATCTTGAACAAACTCATGCCATCATGCCTAGTGCTCTTGCCAAGATTGGCTTTCACCATCACAAAATCATCAACATCCACCTCATCCCTGTTTCTATCTTCAAGAGGTGTAATCGTCTCCATGACCATCTCACCATCAAGATTTCTCTCAAAGTGGATTTGTTTCTTAACTTTCTTTTTGGGTGCTTCCTGATACACATTGAGATCATCAAGATTCACTTGAAATGAAGGCCTTCGTCTTGTCCTTCCCAAGGAACTCTCAAGCCAAGATGTGGTATCTCTACTAACATCCATGGGAAGTACAACTGCAATATCTTCTTCTACCTCCTCGTCTTCCAAATCAATGTGAATTGGTGAAGACCTAGGAGAAGGCAAAGGATCATGTGTCAAGGGCACATCTTCTATTTCCTCTTGAGGTATGGACTCATGTGGAGGGGCTTCTGTTTCAACCATTGGTTGCTGCTGTATGACTATACTCGTGAAGTCCAACCTCTTTTTTTCATTCTTTGTAGACTTGCTACCCTTTACATCCTCCTAATTTTTTCCTTGTGTCTTAGACTGAGCTCTGGAAGAAGAAAGAAGAGATGAAAGTCTTACTGTATTCAACAACTTGACGGGTCCTTTCTTCCACTGAGATGCATACTTTATTAGCCCAATTAAACTGTGGAAGAGGTTGTTGCTCAATCTGTTTTGGAGTGTAAGCTGGGACAAGCACATCTCTGTCATCATCTGATAACCCCTCAATATCCTTGGACAAGCAATCCTTCATTTGATGAAGAGTGAGTTTACTATTGCTACGCCTTCATACCTCAAACTCATCTCTGTAGTTGGCCAAAAAATCCTCAAGTGTGGGCACATGAGCATAGTTTTAACCAAGTTTGGCTGTATAGACACCATGGGGATCATAAGATAGTCTCTCGTTGAAAGGCTTGAGACCAAGTTTAGTTAACTCGTTACCCATTATCTTGGCATCTTCCAATGACCTGCACCTGTAAATTCCTAATTCAAAAGGGGAGCTAAAGGATGGTTTCTTTTTGTTTCACAAGTGAATGTGAACATCTGATACTTGCCTAAGAAACTCCATACACACAACCTTATCCGATGAATACCTTGGTAATATGAGAGGAGCACCAGAATAGCCATTATCCCTTAAGTAAGTGAAAGTAGCAAACTGAATATACCAATCTGCCCATTCTGACATCGTTGCCTTGGCAATAGATGAAATGCACACATGTAGCTCATTGTTCAGGTCACACATTGTATACATTAGGAATGCTTCATTCACTCTTTTATAGTGATGTGATGATGCAAAACAATCAAGCTGAGTGTAGTAATTGTAGACATGTTGTATATTTAAGGATCCCTCAGTGTTTAACCCTCTGAATTTGCCTTGGAAGGAAACCAAGTAGACTAGGTAGGAGATCATGTGGAATTCATGCCTGTTGAAGTACTCAGTTATCTGATGATGAAGGCAGTCATTGATCAATGTAGGCCAGTCATAGAACTCCATTTTTTTCATGATATGAGGTATCACATAAAACATCCAGGGCTGAAACTTAGTTTCATCTGCTTGGCCTGTAATCCAGTTGAGCAAGGTGATTATTATGGCAATATCATCCTTAAACTCGCCTCTCCCAACATTCTTTTGCAATGTCTTATGTTTTTCTTTCATCAATTTTGTTGCAACCTTCTTGTTGTACTTCTCTTTATGCATTTCCCATACACTTTCACATTCATCTCGAGAGATAGTAACACTTTCGGGCCAAGGTGGAATTGAGAAACATTTTTCTATCATATCAGGCTTTAGGTTGCAAATAGTTCTCTCGTCCACTGATTGAATCTCCCTCGCTGCAGGATTGTAATGCTTGATGCAAATAATTACAAATTCTAAGGTTTGAACCGAAAAGGGGATGAATGCTGATGCCAGAAGACCTGATTGGCCAAGGTGCCTGATGGTAACATTGCCTGTGTCTTCTAAAGCACATAGATTGAACACTGGCTTAATGTGGTACAAGTCAGTTTCAGCTGTTTCAATGAAGTCATGATACAGTGTTGATTTGGTCTTAAACTCAATGGGAGTGTACTCCATTCTGCAAAACTCAAAGATTGACTATGAACTCGCCTATGTTCTAACAAGTTTTGCACAACTTTCTATTTTTAGCTTTGTTGATTTTCTTCATCAAACGGATGAAAATTTTCAAAAAAAATCTGAGATATGGGTTTTCTTCAGAATTTCGTTACAAGCCAACCCAGATCATTTTTTTTTTTGAAAATTTTGAGTGTAGATTGAAAAAAATGCAAACCCTAATTTTCTCTGAAAAAGTAGAAAAAAGCTGGCATTTGCGTATTGTTCAGAGGCACATTCTGGATGAACCCATTTGATTAGATTTTGAAAACCTTGAAGTTTGACTGAATAAGCAACCACTTGAAATTTCACTGAAAAAGTTATGATATGGGTTTTGTCTAGAAGAATGTTTTAAGATGGACCCACAAGATTAGAAGTTGTATTTTTTGAAGTTTTCTCTGAAATTGAAGAAAAAACAATCGCTGCAACTTGAGAAAATTCTTCAAAAATTATCCAGAATCATAAACTGAGATGACCCAGATCAATAGAAATTGAAAAATTCGACCCCCTTCAAAGATTTGATGTTCTGGATGAAAAAAGCATGAAAAAACAAGCCTTCTTATGTGCTGATCTGAAAATTCATGATAAACCAACAAGTTTAAGTTCTTGAATCTCGAAAAGAAAGGTTTGAAGTTGCTGCTCTATTTCTCCTTGGACGTCACTTGCAAAAAAATATGAAAAATGAAACAAAAAGGTACCTTAAATAAGCTTTGTCTTGAGAAAAACAACTTTCTTTTGCCCTAATTCTTCAAAACCCTAATATGAATTTGTGCAATGAACTTGGGCGTTTTTCTTCATCTTCAATTTTTTTAAATTTCAAAAAAATTACTAAGGCAAGAGAGATTGGGTGCCCTTCTTGGCTTGAGGCACCTAACTCTTCCAGACTTAGCCGTTTTTTCATCATTTTGAACTTTTACTCAATTCTCATCCTTTGTTTGATTCTGATTTCTGGCCTCCAGATTGATCTGACGAACGAGCTGAATGATTCATCGCGGAGCTTGATCGAATTTGACAAAATTTGTTTGGAGGCAACTTCTGATGAAAACCTCATTTGACCCTTCAAAATGTTGGGTGCCTATCTCCTCTAGGGGCGCCCATCTTTACTAGTGTTACCCATTTTTATGAGTTTTCAGTTCTTGCTTGTATTCTAACCTTCAGATGAATTCATGATTCCAGGAGTTATACTAATCAGATCGACTGGCTGTCAGGTTCACTGGATAGCTGAGAAGATTTTGGAAGGGGTCTCTTGGATACTGCATTTCTGGAAACTGCCATCTTAGGCCTCTAAACCCTAGGTGCCCTTCTTGTCTGGAGACGCCTAACTTCTCCAGGTTAGTTTTTATTCTGATATTTTCACCATTGCTTTTGACTTATGTCGTTTTACTCATGTTTTCTCCTCTATTCAATCTTTGATATCTAATGACTGCCGGCTCCGACGAACGTGTTGATAATTGCGTTGGAAAGCTTGGTCAAGTTGGAAAAGTCATGTTAGAAGCGTCTTTTGCAAATTCATCCTCCTGACACCTCAAAAACTTGGGCGCCCTTCTTCTTCAGGGGCGCCTAGCCTCACCAGACAACGAATTTTATTTATTTTCACCTTCAAAGTTTGAACACCTTTTATCATGTCCTCTGTTTGATCTTCAATTCCGGATGACTGCGCTGCCGGGCTCACTACGGAGCTGAGAAGATCCTGAAAAAAATTGCCTGGGAGCATGAACTTTGATTTCATCATCTGATCCTCTGAAAAGTTGGGTGGCTATCTTCTCCAGGGGCACCCATGGCTGGCAGAGTAAGAAAATTTTCTGAAATTTTCAATTTTCTTCCTCGTTTGACATGCTTTCCTTTTCGTAGCTACCGGAAACGAAATTTTTTCTAAGGCATGAAGGTTTGGGCACCCAAAGTGAGTAGGGGCGTTGGTGTCTCCAGTGTTAGCCAAAATTTCTCATTTTCAACTTTTTCCAGCTTCCTCTTCCCATTCTTTGTTCTTCGTGCACGTTCATCATTGATAGCTTTTGTTTAGTGTTTGCATATCTGACTCTAGCACCTGGCAGTTGGCCGACCTCCATTGATGACCTCAGATCTCCAAAAAAGGTTTCTAAAAAATCATAATAGACCCACTAGGGCAAAATTGATCTTTTCGTGATTTTGACTGCACCAACCTGATGAGGAAGTATTTTGAGCCAATCAAAATTAGTCTTAACCCTAGAAGACAAACTTTCAATTTTTAGAAAAAAGTTGCTAGTATCATTTTCAAAAGAAATCCAGAAAAACCCAGAAAAAGTTTCTATTTTTAGAAAATTGCTAAAAATAGAAATTTTCCTAAAATTTAGGGTTGAAAAATTGAAATCTGGGTTTTGTTGATTTGGACGTTCTGAACTAACCCAGATTGTCAAGTTTTGAAAATTTCAAGTTATTGACTCCCATGCAAGACATACAAACCCCAATTTTGACCTTTTTGACAGATTTTGACAAGACTTTAACTCATTTCTTTAAAATGCCTAAGTGTAGCAAAAAAATTAATTTGGGGTACAACAATTGGGTCTGTCTGGGGACCATGTCAGATACTTTCAGCATAGGAGAACCGTAAAATCTTTGGATTTTGAGCTTAGACCGGTGCCTTGTCCATTAGGTATCGAAGTCGGCATCATTTTCTAATCACCTATTGCAAAACTTTCCCAAAGTCACCAATGACCGAACTTCCTAGAATCACCTAATAGTTTGACATTTCCTAGAAATCACCTAAAACAAGACACCTGATCACCTATTACATGACAAAATTGTTATGGAAAGGGGAAACATGTTACAAAAACATAAAGGGAAAAACTTTATTGAAAATTCTTTACTCCACCCCCAAAGGGATGAAGTGCTTCAAGTACTGTCCGCTGTGAGGAAGCGGAAGGAGCCTTCCATCCAAGTCTGAGAGAACATAAGTATTCTCCACAACGAACTTGTAGATCTTGAACAGCCCCAGCCACAAGGAATCAAACTTTCCATGCATTCCCTTGGGCTCATGTCTCTTATCCCACAGTAGGACTTGGTCACCGACCTCGAAATCTCTTCGGTGAGCTTTCTTGTCAAAAATTTTCTTTAGTCGCTCTTGATGTTGAGTGATTCTATCTACCACCTCCACCCTCTCTTCTTGAAGCTTTGTCAGGTACAAGATACATTTTTCAGTAGGATTCGCGAACTCTCCATCCTCGACTATGGTTGCTAACTACAAGACAGACAATTCCAACGTGATAGGTAGCACAACCTATGCACCATACAAAATGATGAAAGGTGAAGTACCAATGGCTCTCTTTGGCATAATTTGGTTAGCCCAGAGAGCGTTGTAGATCTTCTTATGCCAAGTTTGTTGATTGGAATCAACTAACTTGCATACTATTGTAACTATGTTCTTATTTGATGACTTGGCTTGTCCATTACCCTGGGGGGTAATAATCTGATGAATGAGATAGGGTGATGCCATGATCAAAATAGAACTCCAGTAGCCCCTCTGATGAGAAACATAATGCATTATCAGTTACAATTTTGTGAGGTACTCTGAAGCGTGAAACAATGTCTTCCTTCAAGAAGTTACACACCACTTCGAAAGTCGCCTGCTTGGTTGGAATGGCCTCAATCCATTTTGTAAAGTTATCTGTGGCTGTAAAGAAATAGATATGCCCCTTACTGGATTGTGGGTTGATAGGACAAACAAAATCTAAGGCCCATTGCTGAAATGGAGCATCTATAGCAACTGGCCTAAGAGGAATGGCTGCCATCTTCATCTTGCCAACAAACTACTGACACAACTAGCATTTGTGCACCCATTCGTACGCATCACAAAACATAGTCGGCCAAAAGAACTGTGCTCACAAGATTTTGAAAGTTGTCACTCTAGAAGAAAAATGGCCTCCACATGCTTGACTATGAAAGGCTTCCAACAAATGTCGTTGTTGGTCTTTGGTGACACACAATAGAAATGTTCCATTCAAGCCGTTGTATAGAATGTTACTTATTATCACATAATTCTGAGCTTTCAACTTCAATTTTCTCCTTTGTTGCTTATCTAGATGATTCAGACAATCACCATATGTTAGGTAATACCATATCTTCGTGAACCATTCTCATGCGGACTCGACTAGTAGGACCATAGGAAGATCCTCTTTCTCTTCAGGTTCTAGTTCTGGTATACATTTTTCTTGGAGCTTCTTATCACCATTTTCAGCTATCAACTGGCATAGACCTCTCCCGCAGACGAGTTTGGTTGGTTGAATCTCCAAGTCGTACTCTTGAACTTTCGTGACCCAATTACCTCTTTTAGAGCCCATTTCTTGCTAGGCTAGCACACTTTTTACTGCTGGGTCAGTTACATAAACTGTTGTATGAGAGTTCAAGATGTAGAATCTAAAAATTTTAACAGCTCGAACCATTGCATACTCGTTCTTCTCGATTTGAGAATACCATGTTTCGTTGGCCTTGAAACTACTACTCATTAATGCAATGGAAGACTCTGCTTCTTCGTTCAGCTTTTGAGTTAATATTGTAGACATAGTGTGCTCTGATGCATAATAGTAAATACTTTCTTTTTTCAAAATTAGGGCGGACCAGCATTGGTGCTCGGTTGATGGCTTCTTTGATTGCAATAAATGCCTTCTTACCTTCTTCTATCCACTTGAAAGCGGACTTCTTCTTCATCATGGTAGATATGTCCTTTGTTAATTCAGAGAAATCCAATACAAATCTTCATATGAAATTCACTTTACCAAAGAAAGAGTGTACTCCTGTCTTGCTGGTTGGAAGAGACAAATTCCTGATAGATTCAACCCGACTTGGATCAATTCGGGTTCCCTCCTTTGAAACAATGTGACCGAGTAGTTTTCCTTTTGTTACTACAAAGATAAACTTCTTAGGATTCAGGGAAATATGATGATATATGCACCTTTCAAAAACATCAAACAAATGAGAGAAATGATCTTGCCGCTTCTTTGAAAAGACAAGGAGATCGTCTAGATAAACAACAATGACTTTATTTTTCAAGTCTTTGAATGCCAAATCCATGGCCCTCTAAAAATTTGCACCCACATTAATAAGACCAAAAGGCATTCTTTCATATGCAAATGTTCCCCATGGAGTGGTGAATGCGGTCTTAAACTGGTCATTTTCAACTACTGCAATTTGATTATACCTAGAAAAACCATCAAGTAAAGATAGCATTTTTGACCCAATTATAGTTTGCAAGGCGTGATCCATGATCGGCAATGGATAATTATCCTTTAGAGAAGATTGATTTAGGTTCTTGAAATCAACACAAATTCTGATTTCTCCATTATTTTTTCGCACAAGAACTATGTTAGACACCCAGGTAGAATGATGAATTAGAAAAATGATCCTGGCATCCACCATATTTTGTATCTCTGCATAGATCGTGCCTTGAACGAGTGAGTTGTAATGTCTCTGCTTCTGTCTGAAATCCCTAACATCAGGATTCAATGGAATTGTGTGAGACAATTTTGTGGGTGTGAAGACTTTCAAATCCTCGTAGGACCATGCAAAAACATCATGATACTGTTTGAACAAGGCGATCAACTTCTCGCTCTCTTCTAGTGTACAATAATTTCCCAAGTTTACAAGCTGAGGCTTGTCCTCAGTGTCAATGTTCACTAGGTGATAATCAACAGAAGTCTTATCACTTGAGTCTCTTTGGTCCTTGATATGCCTATCGTGCCTGTCAAACATATTCTCCAAGGAAACTAAACCTTTAGGAATTTTTTTTCCTTTTAACTGTATAAAATATGTTTCCGTAGAGGACCAACATCTTCTTTATGTCTATCCTGTCTATCAAAGACATCTTCCAAGGAGACTTCTTCTTTTGAAATTTGATTTCCTTGCAGCTGGATAACACCTGACTTGGTTACCTCAGAATCCTCAGTTAATGACTCTCTAAAAGGAGATGAGCTCCCTTCAAAGAATAATCCTTCAAAGTTGTCTTGCATAGTGAGAAATTCCTTGATATGATCATCATCATTGAGAACTTTCCAGTTCTGGTTGTTGTCAGGAAGGACGGGTCTGTGTATGAGCTCAATAGCAAATGCACTCTGGCGAAAATCAACATTTGGTATGAAAAGAGAAGCAAATACTGCAAGGGTGTTTGCTTTGTTGTTTTCCGTACGTAGAAGGTTCTTAATGTCAAATGCCTCAAACCAATTGATTGCATTCTAGACCCTGTCTTTATAGATTCAAAAGCGATCTTTTCTCACTTGATATTGATTTCTGACTTGCTTGACGATTAGTTCTGCATCAACTTCAACTCTAAGTTGCTTAATAGCCATATCTCGTGCATTCTTGAGACCTAACAAAAGTGCCTCATAATCAGCTGTATTGTTCGTGCAATCGAATTGCAAGTGGTATGTAAATGGATATAGCTTTCCTTCAGGAGAAATTATGACAACTCCCACTCCTGAACCAACAGTCAAGCAACTTCCATCGAATTACATGGTCCACATTTTTGGATTTTCTATCAAATTTTCTTTGGGGTACATCTTGTTCTTTTTTTTTTCTTCTTTTGTAAACTTTCCTTTGATGGGCTCACAGTTCTTCTTCATCATTTATCTCCTCTAGCAAAACATAAGTTTCAGGACCCGTTTCTTGAAACAAAACTTATGCTTGAGGACCCTGAGACTTCACTACTGCAAATCAAGATTTAGGCTTCGGTTCTAGCTTGAAAGTACCATTCTTTATTGGAATAGCCGCGAAAGACCAATCCATTTGTATCTCTCCACCGAGGTCTTTACAGAAACTTCTGCTTAATAGCATCTCGTAGCTAGTTGGAATGTTAGCTACGAGGATAGTCATCATAGTCTTCTTCTTTGGGCAAGCTGCCAGCCTCACTTGAGCGTCTTTCAACTGTCCGACTAACGGCACCGACTTAGACTCCAGTGAGTAACATTTTTCCTTTGTGTTGGTAGACGACAACCCTAAAGCATTCATTACTTGTAGCAACATGATATTATCTAAGGCTCCCAAATCGATGATACAATTGCTCAATTTATAACCCTCTATATACAGAGAAATATAGAAGGGTTTAGGCTTGTCTCCCATTGGAACAGATGATTCGAGAAATGTTGGTTGCTTTATCACTCCTTTCTTCACAAACTTGAGAAGTCGGTCGACTTGCTTCGGGTGATCTTGGAGATATTCTAGCTCAGAAATTTGCACTTTGTTCTTCATCAGGGAGTCTACAATATCAAAGTTTGCTGAAGACGAATCTTGAGCACCTATGTTCTCCTGAGAAGACTTGGAAGTAGAAGCTACTTCCTTCCCTTTTTCTTTATCCTTTTGTACCTTCAGTCTCTCTTCATCCTATTCTTTCTGATGTTGATTTTGTGTGAACACAAGAGATATATGATTTTCAAGATTCATGGCAAGAGAGTAATGATGAGGATCCTCTTCTTCTTCTTCAATATCAGGCTCACTTTCAAAGTATCCCGTTGCGGAGTCGCCATCGAAGTTGTCCATTTGTGGTAAGACAACATTCAAACTAGGAGTTGGTACAAAGCTTGACTTTGGTGCAGTTTTGGTAAAACTCATGATCTGAGTCATCCTCAAATTCTTAGGACATGAAGAACCGGTGTGTTCATTAGTATCATGAAAAGAGAAAAACACAACATTATGTGTATTGTCAGCCGCTTGCCTTGGTGGAGGTGGCCCTCGTGGCTTGAAGTTGCTGTGAGGCTGAAAGTTATTTCTCCTTGCTTGAAACGACTGTTGCGGCGCTTGATATTGTTGTGGTACTTGATATTGTTGCGGTGCTTGATATTGCTGCAGTGTAGACAATGCTAGTGGTGCAGGAAACACAGGCTGAGTGGGCAATTGCCTCTTGCGAATAGTCATTTCATTCGCCACCTTTTGTAACAGTGGATCCGTGGAACTTTGAACCAAAGGCCTGATGGAATCACCCTTCATCTTTCCACTAGTGATCATGTTGTCCTCAATCTCTATTGCACCTTGTTGTGCATTTTCTAATTTTGTTTCATTAGCCGACTTGAGGAAGAAGGCTATCTCAGATGGGAGAGCATTAATGAAACTGCTCATCAGAATTTCAGGCGATGGATTGAGTGTATGTGAGATACGAGTAACAAGGTGATTAAACCTTGCCACAAACTCTCTCATTTGTTCATGGGCCTCCATTTTTGAATTGGATAGCTAGGAAAACAATCAGTGACTATCTTCTACTGACTTGAACCTTGCAAAGAACTTGTCACTCATAGTAGCCCAGTTTGTAATGCAGCCTGGTTCTAGGTGGCGAAACCATTCAGTAGCAACACTGTTGAGGGTCTCAACAAAGAGATGTACTACAATGTCTTCATGTGCTACGTGTAGGACACCACAAGCTGTTGAGAAGGTTGAAACGTGATCATCAAGGTGTTGGGTTTCATCTCCATAGAACCGCAGAAAGTGCTTTCTAGATCCCTTAGGTAGTTCATGATTTGCTGCCAAGGCCAAAGGTCCAATTTGATTGCCCCAAGGCAACGGGATCTGTCGCCTCCGATTGCAATTGTTGTTGAGGATGTTGTTATTGTTGTCGTCGTCGTTGTTGTTGTGACCCATTGCTCCTGGTTGAACTGTAGGTTCTTCTTGCTTGACTTCGGGTTCTTCTTCCTTGATATCAGGTACAGTGATAACTTCAGGAGCTTGGTTGGATGGCTCTCCAACTTGGATAGGATGTAGCAATAAAGGATCAGTGTTGGTGTCTTCTAAAAATAGAGGATTTCTCCTTCTTCTTGTATAGACAATGTAAGCTAGGATTGTCTAATCCCACGCAGGATCAAGCAAAATAGATCTTCCAGCTGCAATATCGGCTTTCCTTTCTTCTTTGTCTAGTATTTTGGCAACTTTTCTCCACAGAGTAGGGGTCTCCTTCTTGTCAAAGATGAAACTCCTTAGGCTACTGATGATATCTACTTGCTCTCCTTCAATTATCTTGAGTTTTGGTTGGATAATTGGAGGTGTAAGACCAGGTTGTTGAACTAGAGCAGTAGGACGCTAGAGAGTCATTCACGTGTCATAAAGTGTAAGCTTTCTTCAAATTCTGTGCCTTGTGCCCCACGGTGGGCGCTAGAAAATTGTTGGCGTTTCAAATCGCACCTCTGTAATGCGGTTTAGAAACAAACAGCTATGTGCAGTAACCTGCTCTTCAAATTTAGAGGGGAAGCTCCCTCTTTTGCTGAGTTTTCTAAAAGATAGTAAACTAGAGCTAATTTTCCTATCTTTTTGTTTTGGCTGCGAGAACACAAGGTTATAGAACTCTTAATGCTGCAGCTGAGGTTTTCCTCTTTAATAAAAACTATCAAATACAACTAACCTACGTTAAAGACATTTCTAACCTCTCAAGTAAATGCAAAGCAAGAGAGTTTAGAAATGAATAGGATTTGATTCTCTGACACAGATACTTAGATAAAAAATTTCTAACATACATCTACTGAATTTCAATGCAAGCTGAAAAGGAGATCATATAAGCATTACACAATAAACAAAAATATGAGACTTTATATTGGGGGAGCAAAGCATGCTCAAGACTTTATTTTCTCAAACTTCAGGCACAAGAGATTACAATTCTGGGACAACAAGTTGTAGCAAAATACATGCAACATCCGATCAAACCAGATTAACACTTAACACAAAACACATGCACTAAACAAGGATTTACAACTAAAAGAGGCATGCAAACTTGTTCGTAACACAAAGTGAACTGAAACTAATCGATAACAAGTTTGAAGGCATAGGATCAACAATTTGTTATCACAAGCACGGTTAAAGAAAAATGAGAAAGCACTGCTCTTATTTATAGCTAAGTAGAGGAGTAGGGAACCCTAAAATCTCCTTGCTTTTACAACTAATACTTGCCAACATGCAAACTTTATTTCTAAACCTAAGGAAGATAAGCATCTACAACTAAGAAAGCGTGTAAAATAGGAAATTCCAACTCATTACAATTGTTTTCTTTCTCTTATCAAAAGAATAGATAAGAATTAAGACAATAATAGAAAGAAAGCTTCTAGATGAAAGCTGATTTTATATCTGAAGCACATCTGCTAAAAAGCGGGAAATTGTATCACGGTCTGGTGCATCAATACTATCAATAGCAAAGTTTCGCTTTTCTAATATTTCTTTGCCACCTGCAATAGATCTTAGGAAATCTTCATTCTCCTTAGCCGCTTTCTTGAGCTTTGCTAACATCATCAAAAGCTGACTCATTCTTCTGTCACTGCCATTGCTTCTACGAACAACACTCTGCAACTGTGTTTGGATTTCATCAAGCCCAACATAGGAACCATCATCCTGACAATACCGACAAGGAATTCCTGTGAAAAACTCCCTTATGAATTCGAGAGCATCAACAACCCTTTGTTTGTACACAACAAACTCCTAGGATAGCCCTTCATAAGTTTTCACTTTGAAGAAGTGATATTCCTTCCATGCAAGAACTTGTATTTTATGTTCTCTAGCAACAATTGAGACATATGCTATGTCTAAATCTGCAATAATTATTTCATGCATAGGCTTGACTTCCGCAATCAATTGCTCAAATCCCTAGATGCCTTAATGTAAAACATGGGCCTTATATCTTAGCTGAAATATCTGTGCTAGAATTTTTGTGCCCTTAGTGATGATTTCCTCAATCCACTCTTGTGTTTGTTTCCCACAAATTACCAATTGTTTTAACTGTTGTTGATCAATTGGTGTCTCTAAAACCTGGGGCAGCAAATGTGTTGTTTGTGAAGTGTCATGAATGAGGTTTGAGATGTACAAACGGAGTTGACGGTTTTCAGCCTTGAGGGCTACCTTATTTTCCCCATCTTTTTGCACTCTTTCTTGAATGTTTTCAAATACCATCTTGAAAAAACATATGTCAGCATGCCTAGTGCTCTTGCCAAGATTGGCTTTCACCATCACAAAATCATCAACATCCACCTCATCCTTGTTTCTATCTTCAAGAGGTGTAGCCATCTCCATGACCATCTCACCATCAAGATTTCTCTCAAAGTGGGTTTGTTTCTTAGCTTTCTTTTTGGGTGCCTCCTGATACACATTGAGATCATCAAGATTCACTTGATATGAAGGCCTTTGTTTTGTCCTTCCCAAGGAGCTCTCAAGCCAAGATATGGTATCTCTACTAACATCCATAGGAAGTACAACTACAATATCTTCTTCTACCTCGTCTTCAAATTCAATGTGAATTGGTGAAGACCTAGGAGAAGGAAAAGGATCATGTGTCAAGGGCACATCTTCTATTTCGTCTTGAGGTATGGACTCATGTGGAGGGGCTTTTGTTTCAACCATTGGCTGCTCTTGTATGACTATACCTGTGAAGTCCAACCTCTTTTTTGCATTCTTTGTTGACTTGCTACCCTTTACAACCTCCTGAATTTTTCCTTTTGTCTTCGACTAAGCCCTGGAAGAAGAAGGAAGAGATGAATGTATCCTTGGAGGCTCTGCTACTGGAATGAAATTATTTCTTTTAAGGACCAAGAAAGTCTTGTTGTATTCAACAACTTGACGAGTCCTTTCTTCCACTGAGATAAATTCTTTATTATCCCAATTAACCTGTTGAAGAGGTTGTTGCTCAATCTATTTTTGAGTGTAAGCTGGGAGTAGCACATCTCCGTCATCATCTGATCACCCATCAATATCCTCGGACAAGCAATCTTTCATCTGATGAAGAGTGAGTCTACTATTGCTACGCCTTAGGACCTCGAACTCATCTCCGTTGTTGGCCCTAAAATCCTCAAGTGTGGGGACATGAGCATAGTTTTGACCAAGTTTGGCTACATAGACACCATGGGGATCATAAGATTGTCTCTCGTTGAAAGGCTTGAGACCAAGTTTAGTTAACTCGTTACCCATTATCTTGGCATCTGCCAATGACCTGCACCTATAAATTCCTAATTCAAAAGGGAAGTTGAAGGCTGGTTTCTTTTTGTGTCACAAGCGAATGTGAACATCTAATACTTGCCTAAGAAACTCCATACACACAACCTCATCCGACAGATACCTTGGTAACATGAGAGGAGCACTAGAATAGCCATAAACCCTTAAGTAAGTGAAAGTAGCAAACTGAATATACCAATCCGCCCATTCTGACATTGCTGCCCTGGCAATAGATGAAATGCGTACATGTAGCTCATTCTCCAGGTCATGCACTATATACATTAGGAATGCTTCATTCACTCTTTTGTAGTGATGTGATGATGCAACAAACTCCAGTTGAGTGTAGTAATTGTAGACATGTTGTATATTTAAGGATCCCTTAGTGTTTAACCCTCTGAATTTGCCTTGGAAGGAAACCAAGAAGACTAGGTAGGAGATCATGTGGAATTCATGACTGTTGAAGTACTCAGTTATCTGATGATGAAGCCAGTCACTGATCAATATAGGCCAGTCATAAAACTCCGTGTTTTTCATGATATGAGGTATCACGTAAAACAACCAGGGCGGAAACTTAGTTGTATCTGCTTGGCCTGTAATCCGATTGAGCAAGGTGATTATTATGGCAATATCATCCTTAAACTTGCCTCTCCCAACCTTCTTTGGCAATGTCATGTTTTTCTTTCATCCATTTTGTTGCAATCTTCTTGTTGTACTTCTTTTTATGCATTTCCCATATACTTTCACATTCATCTCGAGAGATAGTAACACTTTTGGGCCAAGGTGGAATTGAGAAACATCTCTCTATCATATCAAACTTTAGGCTGGAAATAGTTCTCCCGTCCACTAAGTGAATCTCCCTCGTTGTAGGATTGTAATGCTTGATGCAAGCAATTAAAAAATCTAAGCTTTGAACTGAAAAGGGGATGGATGCTACTACAAAAAAACCTGAATGGCCAAGGTGACTGATGGTAACATTTCCTACATCTTCTAAAGCATGCAGATTGAACACTGGCTTAATGTAGTATAAGTCAATTTCAACTATTTCAATGAAGTCATGATACAGTGTTGATCTGGTCTTAAACTCAGTGGGAGTGTACTCCATTATGCAAAACTCGAAGATTGACTGTGAACTCGCCTATGTTTTGACAAGTTTTGCACAACTTTCTATTTTTAGCTTGTTGATTTTCTTAGTCAAACGGATGCAAATTTTCAAAAAAAAATTGAGATATGGGTTTTTTTTTAGAATTTCGTTACAAGCCAACCCAGATCATTTTTTTAAAATTTTTTTTTGAGTGTAGACCGAAAAAGCAACAAACCCTAATTTTCTCCAAAAAAGCAGAAAAATGCTAGCATATGGGTATTGTTCAAATGCACATTCTGGATAAACCCATTTGATTAGATTTTGAAAACCTTGAAGTTTGACTGAATAAACAACCACTTGAAATTTCACTGAAAAAGTTATGATATGGGTTTTGTCCAGAAGAATGTTTTAAGATGGACCCACAAGATTATAAGTTGTATGTTTTGAAGTTTTCTTTGACATGCGAAGAAAAAACAACTACTGCAACTTGAGAAAATTCTTCAAAAATTATCTAGAATCATAAACTGAGATGACCGAGATCAATGGAAATTGAAAAATTCAACCTCCTTCAAAGATTTGATGTTTTGGATGAAAAAAGCATGAAAAAGCAAGCCTTCTTATGTGCTGATCTGAAAATTCATGAAAAACCAACAAGTTTAAGTTCTTCAATCTTGAAAAGAAAGGTTTGAAGTTGGTGCTCTATTTCTCCTTGGATGCCACCTGCAAGAAAATGTGAAAAATGAAACACAAAGGTGCCTTATTTGTCTTGAGAAAAACAACTTTCTTTTGCCCTAATTCTTCAAAACCCTAATTTGAATTTGTGCAATGAACTAGACGTTTTTCTTCATCTTCATTTTTTGAAAAACCAGCAAATTTAAGTTCTTGAATCTTGAAAAGAAAGGTTTGAAGTTGCTGCTCTATTTCTCCTTGGACATCACCTGCGAGAAAATATGAAAAATGAAACACAAAGGTGCCTTAAATAAGCTTTGTCTTGAGAAAAACAGTTTCTTTTGCCCTAATTCTTCTAAACCCTAATCTGAATTTGTGCAATGAACTTTGATGTTTTTCTTCATCTTCAATTTTTGAAAATTTCAAAAAATTTACTAAGGCAAGAGAGATTGAGCGCCCTTCTTGGCTTGAGGCGCCTAACTCTTCCAGACTTAACCGTTTTTTCATCATTTTGAAGTTTTACTTAATTTTCATCCTTTGTTTGATTCTGATTCCCAGCCTCCAGATTGACCCAACAGATGAGTTGAATGATTCGTCGCGGAGCTTGACCGAATCTGACAAAATTTGTTAGGAGGCAACTTTTGATGAAAACTTCATTTGACCCTTCAAAATGTTGGGTGCCTATCTCCTCTAGGGGTGCCCATCTTTACTAGTGTTAGCCATTTTTATGAGCTTTCAGTTCTTGCTTGTATTCTGACCTTCAGATGAATGCCGAGATAAGTTAAAGGTAGAGAACCAATTTGAAATCTCAAAATACAAGCAATCCTTTGTTGAAAGAGCCTCAGAGTATTGAAGAAGAAAATGGAATATTTATCCTCATTAATCATCTGTCTAGAAGTAGCAAGGTAAATGTCCAAAGACTTGCACAAATTAGTGGCCTCTCTGACCTTAGCCATGCCCATCAAAGCAATATTATCCACAAATTATAGGTACGAGTGAGGAGGTAAACCATTGCCCCAAGCCCAACATTGGATAAGGCCCAACGCCACGTTGCTCTTGATCACTCTCCCCACACCTTCAACCAAAAGGATGAATAAATAGGGAGAAAGAGGATCCCCTTGGAAAAGACCTCGAGAGGCCCCAAATAAGGAAGACGATTCACCATTTATTAGCACCAAAAAAGAGGTGATCGTGACACAACTCATAACCCACCCAACCCACTCCTTAGCAAATCCAAAAGTAGTAAGAAATTTGTGCAAGAAGGACCACTTGAATCTGTAATAAGCCTTTGCCATATCCAACTTGATGAACATAGCTTTTTCTTTTGAGATTTCCATGGAATGGATAGTTTCAATGGCAATGACCATACCATCCAAGATTTGCCTAGCAGCCACAAAGCCACATGTTCCTCAAAAATAAGCTTGCTAAGCCACCGTTTTAACCTCTCAGGAATCAGCTTGGACAAAATTTTATAGGCCACATTGTAAAGAGAGATATGCCAAAACAAACATTTAGGGATGAGAGCAAGAAAGGTGGAATTCATAGCCCACAACATTTGCTTGTTCCTCTAAGACTCACAAACCACCTCTAAAAGGTCAAAATTTATAATGTCCTAGAATTCTTGAAAGAATTCGATCGAAAAGCCATTAGGACCAGGAGTTTTCCCTTTCTTTATCTGAAAGATAGTAGCCTCCAATTCCTTGAGGGAAATGCAACCCAAGAGTTTCTCATTCATTTCCACAGTAACCAAAGAAGGGATACAAGACAAAACATGATTTTCTTCAGCCACCACATCCCGAGAATCCTCCCTAAACAAGGAAGCAAAAACTTGTGAAACTTCTCTGGAAATATCACTCAAAGAGGTTAAATGCTTGCCCCTATCACTCACAAGATAAGGGATTGAATTACCGTGTCTCCTGGCCTTCACATAATTGAAAAAGAAGGCAATGATTTTGTCCCTCTCATGTAACCATTCAAATTGAGCTTTCAAGGCCCACGCCTCCTCCTTGAGAGAATCCTTAGAAAGGCCAAACTCCCTAATCTCACGGGTGATAGCATCCAAACCAGCTTGAGCAACAACCTTAGCATGGAAGATATTACCAAAACACTGCTTTTTCCACCTTTTGAGCCGGTACTTCACATACTACAACTGTTTGACAAAAGAATACATGGTGATGCCATAAACAAGTCTCCCCAAACACCACCATTCAACAACATGATCTTGCAGAGAGGGATCCCGCAACCACATAAGCTGAAACTTGAAAGAGGGAGAGCAAGCAACACAAGCCAAAGACGTAGATAATTTAATAGGCCAATGATTCGAGCCCCTTCATTCTGGAATCTCATAACAAGTAGACTAAGATCCATCTTTCGAGAAACAAGAGACTAGGAACCTGTCAAGCCTCTCTGCAATACAATCCTTCCCTAGTCTCCTATTGTTCCACGTAAACTGACCATTACTAGGTTTAATATCAATAAGATCAAGTCATAAATATTATCACAGAATAAAAACAGAAGGCTCCAACCTCAAAACACCACCCCTCTTTTCATCCAAATTAGTAATGGCATTGAAATCACCTACAATAACCCAAGGATAAAGAGGCACTGAACTTCGAATAAACCGGATGTGAGACCACGGGCGCTGCTTACCAGGAAAATCAATAGGAGCATAGATGTTGGAAAGAAGAATCATTTCTCTCGTTTCCAAGCTCGAAGCAACTGTAGAAATAGAAGACTTACAGGACATCCACCAAAGAGAGTGAATCTTCAATGGGCTCCATAAACAAGCCACACCCCTGCATTACCTTAGGCACCAATGCACTAGCATTGAACCCGCCCCAAATTTTAGGCATCAAACCACACATATTCTCTACATACAACTTAGTTTCCTGTATGAAAAACACATTAGGAGAATGATTTCTCACCAAATCACAAACAATTTTTTGTCGAGGGTCATTGTTCAAGCCCCTTACATTCCATGAGAAGATGATCATTTTTGAGGGTCAGAAAAATGTGAGTCAAGAATCTTAACATTTCTTGACTCCACCAATGTCTCCCCCATCATCTTTATTTTCTCTAAGTCCTTTCTCCCATCCTTGGAAGCCTTCTCAGAAACCCCCTTTTTAAGATTTTTTTGGTGAAGGCCCAAAGAAGGAGAAGCCTTGTTTCCTTTTTCCGAATCAGACCCCAACTTCACCAATGGAAGAGAAATATCCCCCCACTCTTCTCCATAGCCATGAGGGCCTTTGCCACCATTGAATCCACCAGACTAAGATCAATGTCCATTTGCAATGCACCAACATCTTGTGTATTATGAAGGTTGTAAAAAATAATGCTTTTTTGAACCATCTCCAAGGAACCTTGATCCAGAGCCATCATACCTGGATTCACCTCCTGCTAACTAAGGTCATCCAATGCCTCAAATCTATTAAAAGTATCCCCTTCCCGTCACTCCTTAAAATTCCTCTTCTGACCACAGTTCCTATTACAAGCCTTAATAGGAATGAAGCCATCTGTGCCAACAAAATCACTAGGAATGGGAGCCTTGCCTTTGTCAACCTTAGGAGGGTTGTGAGCAGGTTGAGTAGGCAAGGACTCAGAAGGTTTGGTCCTAGGACATCTTCGCTGCAAATGACCATATTTATGACACAAATGACAACAAAAAGGAAAAGTCTCATAATCAAGTTGTTGCATCTAAGAAGACGTACACACACGAATTTCCAAAGAGTCTGGAAGAGGGTTACTCAAATCAATCTCAACACAAATGTGAGAAAAATTCATTACCTTTCTATCTTGTGTTTGCTGAGAAGGGCCCATTGGTTTCCCCAGAAGCAAAGCAACCATTTGCAAGATTTCATTGTGTCAGTATTCAACTAGAAATCGAGGAAGACACCCACACCAAAACACAATTCAGGAGCTCCTTCGTAGGATTAGAACCAGTGTGCCATGGCTTAATGAATAAACCAATCTGGTTGTGGAAATAAGGCCCACCTTCGAGAACATTATTGCGATCAACCATACAATTGAAGACAACCATAAAATAACTATTTTCCAGCAACATCACTTTTATTTCACCCTTCGGATTCCAAGTCTGTTGAGCCCCTTGACTCCAAAAATCAGAACGAAACACATTCCCATGAATTTGCATATCAAGGCATGTTTAAAAAAATACTCAACGTCCTCCACAATTGAATCTGGTTGAATCACCAGAACTGGCCTATGTTTGCTTCTTTCCAGGAAACCATCAATCTTCGAGATCCGAGGGCCTCTAGATGGAGCAAACCCTCCCATCATTGAATCATTAAATAGAAAATTATTCTCGACAAACCTCTTTGATGAAGATGGAGATTTCACTCCAAAGACAACATGGAAATCCAAAGGAGATTTAAACCCATGCTTCCCCTAGTTCCATTGCCAAGAGAAAATGAAACCACGCCCTTATACCTCCCTGTTACACTTCACCAAACCCACGCGAGCAACAAACAAAAGGAATACAGAAAAGAAAAAAGCAAAGACCCTCAATCACAATAAAAGACCCCCGAACAACAAACAGTACACACAAGGCAAAATACGTCCTCCCAAAGGCATGCAAGATCAACTTGCTAACATGCAGAACACGACCTCTAATGGCCATGGGTCTGCAGACTACTCTCGCCCGTAGCTAATGACTCCATCCGACACATCCCAGGAACCTACAGCTTCTAACCATGAACGAGCCATCGCGAGCCTACTGGAGGCAGCATACGAACCCACCCACATGGGAAATTTCTTGAAGCATTTTTAAATTTGTAGTCTTGTGTTTATTTATTATTGAAAGTAAACATTAATTTAATTATAATAATAGTAATTTTTTAATGTTTTTGTACTTCATTAAAAAAGGCCAATCTTATGGGGGATAAATGTAAACAAAATAAATTTGACCATAATCATATTTTCTATCCCAAATTTTCTTCATTTTGATTAAGGAGTATTTAAATTCGTAAAACCAAAGAGTTGTATAGATCAAAGCAACCAAACAATATGAGCTACACTAAATAACATATAGAATTACCATTTTTAAAAATAATTTATGACGATTCTTTTAATAGAAAATTAAATCAAAATGAGAACATTTAATTATAAAAGAAAATAATATAGATTTTGATTTCAATTTATATTATTTGTATTTATATTATTAATTGAAATATTGTTTTCAAATTTATAAATAGAAGTTTTTTTTATTGAAATTTAATAACAATAGAGTTCAATTTGTTAAAAATCTGAAATAGATGAAATAACCAAAATCTTCTATGAGAGAGATAACCTATAAAATTGTAAATGGAATAACACAATTATAGACTTGAGATTCCAAGAGATGTGCAAATGTCAAGATGACAAGATTGCATTAGGAGCTCAAAGAAAATCCACATAATAGAATAATGACTGCATATATCAAAGTACATGTATTCCAAAGTATGCAACAATGCAAGAGAATGAATGAAAGTATAAGCTTAGTGAGTTTTGTATAGAGCTAAGGAGATGATGGAGGTGGCAAATCCAACCAATAGGAATTAACCACCAAAAGTGGATATGGACCACCAAAAGTGGAGATGGCCATCAAAAGTGGAAAGTGTTCCATCCTTTAAGGAATGGGACACCACATCACTTATCTCCTAGTTATTAAATGATAAATTCACTTTATTATTCTATGCAAGATTAATTAAAGTGTAGGATAATCTTAGGACTAAGGAAAAATAAAATAACCCAATAGAAAAATAAAAACCTACACCAACACCCCCCTTAAGCACAACTTAGGAGGATGTAAAAGATGATGGGTCCTTAGAAATAAACCCATGTTAGGTACCTATTTACATATAATATTTCCCCCAAAAAAGAAGCTACATCTCATAAAAATAAAGTGCGCCTCCCATAATAGAGAGAGAAATGAAGTGGAAGGACAAAGAAGCCCCCCAAAGAGATCCAATGGTAAATGCTTGAAGCTAAATGTAGAAGATGATCCACAATCATCAAACACCATTCCTCCATTTAGGAAGAAGAAAAACCAATGGAATATGCAAGCTATATCCCAAGTCTTGAAAGGAATTTGTAGGAAGAAAACTCAAGATATATGGAGTCTCTAAAATTGGCTCAAGTGGCCCCATGTCGATCCTGAAAGATCCCACAATCAAATCAAGTGTTCCAGGCCACACTACTGAGAATAAAAACTCAGGATATCCTAAAGGTTGATATAGAACACCATCCAAATACTCAAGTATCTCCTCTGAAGATGTCTCCCCCAAATGTTGATCCAAATTATCCACACTCATGTCAAACTATGATGAATGATCATGTAGAGAATAAATAAGAGGGTCAAAGTGTTCCCTCACAACATTTGAAGAAGACTCAACTTCATCAAAGAGAAGATGAATACACTCAATAGTGTCTCCCAAATCTATAATATGTGTCTCCATAAACAATTTGAAATACCTGTCAGGAGATCATCCCAAGCTATATCTAAAAGACAATTAGTGTCTTGCTGTAAAGGATCACTAGAAAATTTCAAAGAAGCAACACTGGAATCTAAAGTAGCAATAGTAGATGGAGGAGATAGAATGCAAGGTTCAAGAAGTGGATCACTTGTGAGAATACCCAAGTTCAATTAACCAAAATTCTCTTCAAAATTAAAGTCCACACTAGAAGTGTAATCATCATCCAAAGGGTCAAAGCCATCACTAGGAGAAAAATCTGAAAAGGAATACAATCGAGTTGCATAATCAACCACCCCAGTAGCAATTATCTCTCTGCTCTCCAAATCTTTGATAAGAACTAAATCAAGAGTGAATTCCATAGTCTTTCTTGCTCCACTATGATTAACTTGGTAGATGAAGAGAAGATTATTAGACAAATGAGGTATGCACAATACATCATTGAAAATAGAATCCCCTATATCAATAGATCCCTTCCCAATTGCATTCATATATGTATTGTTATCCATCAAAATAGGTGGCATAAAACAAGGCTCAAAAGAAGAGAACATGGACTATGAAGAAGCCATATGATGAGAAACTCCTAAATCTAGAAGCCATCTCCTTGATCAAATACTCGTAGAAGCGCAAAGAGATTTTCCTTTATGTTTGTCTAATTTAGAAGCATAACTAGCATGACCTTTTTCCTTTTCGTTTGTAGATTCTTGTTTTGATGAAGATGAAGATTCAATAACCCCTTTATTACTCTTCTCAAGAAGATGTGTGAGGTGATCAATCTATTTCTTCATACATTTGTGTTCATCAGGACCAAGTTTTTTATAATAAGCACATTTTACCTTCTCTTTAGATATTTCTTGATTTGAAGAAGATTTAGTGTCTACATTAGAAATAGGCAAAGACACATCTGAAGCATTCTTTCCTTGATTCTTTTGTTTCTTACTTTTTTTGCCATTATCTTTCTAATCTTTAGTGCCTTGACTTGCAACCAAAGCATGATACTTACAAGATTTGATAGTTCCCATTTGAACCAACTTGTCTCATTCTTTTGTGAGTTCTTTAGCAAACACATCAAGAGAAGGCATTTTGTAAGATGCTCCTAAGGAGCTTTTAGTGGCATAGAATGTAGAAACAAAGAGTGAATAATCTTGACCAAGTTTAGAGAGAATACTTAAGATCAATTGTTTATCATCTTTCTCAATTCCAAACTATTTCAATTTCAATCTTTTGGCCTTTAGTTTGGTGAACAAGTCTTGTATTGTATCAAAAATTGAAGGAATTAACCCTATCAACTCATTTTTCAATTGATGGCCTCTTAATTCATCTTGTGCACCAAAGAGTTTTTCCAATGTTGTCCAAATTTCATTTGGTGTAGACAAAGATTCAACATGAAAGAGCAAATCTGGAGATACAAACATACATAAGATTCCAAATGCTTCATCACACTTATTAAACCATTTTTTTCTTTTTTGCATCAACTTTTGGCTCAATTTCTAGTCCCATCGTTACCTATACAATCCATATTTTTTCAAGTAGAGGAACATTTTACTTTTCCAATTAAAATAGTTGTAGAGTGTTAATATAGGAACTATTGATTGATCCATTTTAGGTAGAAAATAAGATTGTTTGTGAGTGCATGAAAAGAGAATGAAAAATGCAAAAGAGACACCAAGAGACACCCTCCTTTCCACTAGTCTCATAAATCACCCCCAAGATATTACAACATTCACTTTATGATTAGTGTGTTTACAAAGCCTTTTCCAAGATATAATGCTCAATGTCAATTATAAATTCTGATACAAAATGAACTAGAGATAAAATATGAAAAAAATAGCCTTGTAATTGTGTAGTACTCTTCAATACCTTTTCAACACCTATTCGTTTCCAAAAAATGAAGCTCTGAGGTGAAAGTTATGGCTTGTTGAAGAAAAAATGCAACAGCTTCAACATGCAATATCTGGTAGAAAATAGAAAAAGTTCTTTTCAAAACCTTTTTAGATAGAAAGTTCTCATCTCCAACTTTCCAATGATATCTCGTTTGCCAAAAAAATGGACACCATGATGAAAAGTTATGTTTTTTTTTTTTAAATGGTTGAATTTAGTTTACAATGATGAACCCTCGGCAGAATAAAAATTGTCCAAAAATCAAATTTTTCAAAAATGGATAAATTTAGTATGATAATAGGGGGTTTTGGGCCTTCTAAACGCAATGGAAAAGTTCGTTTGGGCTAAAAATGCTTTGCAAAAAGTTGCTCACTAGATTTTAGCTTCAAACCCTTGTTTTCTATTGTGTCATATGGTGGCCAAATTGAGTGAAACAGAAGCCAAACTTGACTTTCTTGAGACTCCCAGATGCAATGGGATAGTAAAAAATACTGCTACTATAGTCAAAATGGTTGCAATCACCAGATCCCACAAAACAACACATGCAAGTATAGGATTAACAGATCTTTATAATTCCTTTATGATTCTCCAGATCATTTTAAATGCAAGAGAAGAACATACAGGGATTTGCAAGATCATATAAAAACTCCAATCTCTTAATCAAGAATCCAAGTAAGCAAACTCTTAAAATCTAAGCTCTTATACCATGTTAGAAATCTAAAATAGATTGAATAACCAAGATCTTCTATGAGAGAAATAAGCTATAAAATTTGAAATGAAATAATACAATTATAGACCGAGATTCCAAGAGATGTACAAATGTCAAGATGACAAGATTGCATTAGGAGCTCAAAACAAATCCACAGAATAATGATTGCATGTATCAAAGTACATGTATGCCAAAGTATGTAACAATGCAAGAGAATGAATGAAAATACAAGTTAGGTAGTGAGTTTATATAGAACTAAGGAGAAGATGGAGGTAACAAATACAACCAATTGAAATTAACCACCAAAAGTGGAGATGGCCACCAAAAGTGGAAAGTGTTCCATCCTTTAAGGAAGAAGACACCACATCACTTATCTCCTAATTATTAAATTATAAACTTAGGCTATTATCCTTAGCAAGATTAATAAAAGTGTAGGAAAACTTAGGACTAAGGGAAAATAAATTAACGCACTAGAAAAATAAAAACCTACACCAACACAATTCAAATTATATATCTAGATTGCAAGAATGAGGTAGCCCACCTATAAATTGTAGTGTGCGTGATAAACCGTTTTCACGTGACTCGTGATGTTGGTGTGGCACGATCTCTAGTACCATGGGGATGGGGGGAGATTGAATCTCGTGATGTCTTTCCTGCAACAGGATGCTTTAGCCAATTGAACCATGGTCCCTGCCCCTAAAAATGATATTAATAATATATTATAGAATATTTTATATATTTTATATTAGATATTTACATATTTTTGTTGGAGTTTATTCATCTTTTTTTTTAGTTTCTAAAGATCATCTACAATCAAACACTTATCATAGAAAGAGAGAAAAACAAAGTCATGGAGGGGAAGAGCTATTAGTCCAAAAAAACATAAATCATTATGAATGTACATTGATTAATGAAATACAATAATGAATTCTTATAAAAATAAAAAATAAAAAACAAAATTAGATGAAACCCTAGGTGAAGATAAAAATAGATCATGAGATGCGTCCTCATCATATGGCTTGAGACACAAAAAACACATGACCTAAGTAAGCTTAAGTAGCTAGTATGAAAATGGATCTAAGTAAATAAATAATTAATTAGGAAAATACTATTATAATTTAACACCTCTCTTTAAGTGAAACTTATTGAGAAACTAAAACCTCTAAATGTTGAATGCATAAAAAGTAAAGGATGAGTCTCGACAACTAGGCTTGATGAGGTATGCATGTACAAATGAAAAAATATCTTATAATTAGACAAAAAAGAAAAAAAATATGAGAAAAAATCCTCTCCAAAAGAGAGAAAGGAAAATGAAGAACTAAGAGGCCTCCAAAACAATGTCCTAAAAAGAATAGGAACATGATGAACACCATTGAAGCACAAAGAAGTTGCAAATAGCTATTGAAAAATGATTTCTATAGTTCTGAAATTAAATAGCATCCTCTGAAATCAAGATCAAGAAGACAAAAAAATTGCATGAATGATGTCAACAACACTACTCGAACAACAATCAAATGAAAAACCAAGGCAAAATTTTGATAATCGAAGATACATATTGCATATCAATTTGCACGAGTAACCCCAATGACATTACTCAACCAATACAAAGATGCAATTAAAGAATATAAGTGTTAATAGTCTAAAGAAATTAATCAACTGAAGATAGAAGGTCACCCCCACAAAAAAAATACACGAGTTTATATGGTAAGTATTCCATCTCATCGAAAAGCATGGTTAACCAAACACTGCATCTGTCTAGTACATAGGAACAAAAACTAGATATATAGCTTACTTTAAATCAAATCAAGGAAGCATTAGCGTCAAAAATATGAAACCTCCACATAATGTTGACAAGGGAGAGGGATGATAGATCTACTGAAATTGTGTCACGATATAGATTGAGAAAGAGAATAAACAAATAAGTGTGCATAAAAAATACTCACAATCGAAAATGGTGCGCAAAACAGAGCACACAAACATGAAGGTAGAAAAGGTTGTGATTGAAAATAAGAAAGCACACACAACAAACCCCCATGACACTTTATAAAGTAGTGATTATATAATATGGCATAACGTAATGTGCAAAATTTCAAAAAAACATGTATAATGGTTGCACTTTATCTCAATGTGTCTACAAATGAAAAAGTATATTCAAAAGATACTCACAATGCTTAGAAAGGACAACATGCTAGAAATACATATATAATAGCTCAAACGAAGTCATCTCATACAAACATAATGTTTTCAAGTGTCAAACTATCTAAGTAATATGTGAAATAATGACAAAATGAATGAAAACACCTAGGACAAAATCTAAAAAAGTCCATGGATAGCTATGAAAATCTCTAGAATATCTTTCCAATGTCACAAGAATTGCTAAAAATGAAAGTATAGGAAAAAATAATGAGCTTGGGAGCAAAAAATAAAGAGTCATCTTTGACAATCAATAAAATGTATTAGTAAAAAAATTGAGAAAAATGTTTGTACCATTGGAAAGTGCTCAAAACTAATTTTCTAATGATATCTTATTTGTCAAATTTTAACACTATATGTCTAAGTTATACAAAAAAAAGCTCCTTCAGAGAAAAATCAGGGTTTGGAGCAAGTAAAGTGGATTATATTGTTGATGTTAACAAAAAAATGTTGCATGTGATGGAATATTCCCTGCATGGATAAAAAATAACTAGATTGCTCAAAAATCATCTATGGAAGGAGCCCATAGTGGAGCACCCTAACTTTGGAGGTCCATGTGGCATGCCATGTGGACTATATTTTTTTTGCCTTCCACGTCACCAAATTTTCCATTGACCTGAGAATATTACTTTTTTTCCATTTTGACCAATTTGCCACATGTCACGCTCTAATTGGTCCACATTGTTCTTGACGGGCCCATTTTGGGGTTTGATTGATCATTAGTCGGGTCCACCTCTGAAGGTTGTGTGAAGGGGATCTTGTGGTGGGTTAGATGGATGTGTAGCAGTCGAACACCTTGCCACCCCGAATATCCAGTTCAAAGCATTAATCGCATGTTGCCCCCTTTATTAGCTCTGTTCAACAACTTGCCTTATGTGTCTCTTCACATTTACTCTGCCTGACTAGTGCATTATTCAGAGGACAACGTTCATTCAATGATCCAAATTCTCACATATCCCGCTCATTGTCATCCTTTCCTTTGTGTTTTTTCTAGAGTCTTTTTTTGGTTAGACACCGATACATGTTCGACTCTACACTCTGTAAATCAAGTTTGGCACTGATTCTTGTTCGACTCTACCCATGCTTTTTAGAGCAGTTGAACTAATATGAATTTTTTTACACCACTAAACTTGTACCATTGTCTTTCATTTTGATGATATTATGCCATGCACTTATATTATTCTATTCTTCATGGCACAAATTTTCACTATGCAATTTACTTTTTATATTTGTTTGCTACTACAAAATATGAAAAGGGTTTCACTGGTTTTCAATTTGATGATATTCTACCATGCACTTATATTATTATGTTCTTCATTGCACAAAGTCTCGCTCTGCAATTTATTGCTAAGGGTTTGACTAGTTTTCATTTTGACGATTTTATTCCATGCACTTCTATTATTTTGTTCTTCATTGCATAAAGTTTCACTCTAGAATTTTCTTTTTATATTTGTTTCCTGTTACAATATAATGTAAGGGTTTCACTGGTTTTCATTTTGACAATTTTATGCCATGCACTTCTATTATTCTGTTCTTCATTGCACAAACATTCACTCTGCATTTTTATTTTTTATATTTGTTTATTACTACTAAATATGAAAGGATTTAGCTGCATTTCATTTTGATGGTTTTCTTCCATGCACTTCTATTATTCTCTTCTTCATTGCACAAACATTAGCTCTACAAATTGATTTTTATATTTGTTTGTTATTACAAAATATTATAAGGGTTTTTCTGATTTTCATTTCAACGGTTTTGTGCCATGCACTTCTACTATTTTGTTCTTCATTGCACAAACATTCACTTTGCAATTTTCTTTTTATATTTTTTACTATGAAATATGAAAAGGGTTTTACTACTTTTCATTTCGATGGTTTTCTGTTATGCACTTCTATTATTCTATTCTTCATTGCACATTCACTCTACAATTTTCTTTTCATATTTTTTGTTACAATATATGAAAAGGGTTTCACTGATTTTCATTTTGATGATATTTTTCGTTTCACTTCTATTATTTTTTCTTCATTGCACAATCATTCACTCTACAATTTCCTTTTTATATTTTTTTGTTACTACGAAATATGAAAAGGGTTTCAATACTTTTCATTTCGATGGTTTTCTATCATGCACTTCTATTATTTTGTTCTTCATTGCACAAACATTCACTCTGCAATTTTCTTTTTATATTTGTTTTTTACTACAAAATATGAAAAGGGTTTCGCTAGTTTTCATTTTAACGATATTCTACCATGCACTTCTATTATTCTATTCTTCATTGCATAAACATTCACTCTGCAATTTTCTTTTTATATTTGTTTGTTATTCAAAATATGATAAGGGTTTACTAGTTTTCATTTCAACAATTTTATGCCATGTACTTCTATTATTTTGTTCTTCATTGCACAAAGTATGACATAATTAAATAATTTAACATAACATCTACTTTTACATAATTTAATTATGACATAATTAAATATATTAATCTCAATTACTCAATTAATTTGAGCATGAATGATTTCCTAATCACTTTCACAACCCTTTAACATGATAATACACAAGCCAATTATTTCTCTATTAAACTATATCATCAATACACAAATATAAATATGATCAAATGAAACACACTCAATATAAGTTAGTATAAGTATGATCATAGAAAACATATAACATAAATGAAATGTGAACACCAAAAAAGACTATCCATATAATCACTAGGTCATAAGTATATTTTAAATAGGAGCAAGCCTTATATTCTCCCCCTAAGGATTAGACTTACTCTTGGAATTCAATACAATTAAAATATAAGAACAACACCTCGACGAACACCTCGCCACCTCGAACATCTAGTTTAGAGCATTAATCGTGTGTCGCCCCCTTTGTTAGCTCTATTTGAAAACTTTCCTTACATGTCCCTTCCCATTTACTCCACCTGACTGGCACATTATTCAAAGGAAAAAGTTCATTCAATGCTCCAAATTTTCATATATCCCACTCACTGTAATTCCTTTCTTTAGTGTTTAGTCTAGAGTCTTTGTTTGGTTAGGCACCGATACATGTTTGGATTTGCACTCTGTAAATTGAGCTTTGGCACCGATTCTTGTTCGGCTCTTCCCGTGCTTTTGAGAGTCATTAAACTTAGGTGAGGTTTATTACCTCACTAAGAATGTACCATTGTCTTTCATTTCAATGATATTATTCCAAGCACTTATATTATGTGTTTAACCAATGTTCGTTGACATCTCAGTATACTATTTTTGTAATATATATGTACAAATATATACACACATATATGTATATATATACCGATATATTTATATGGATAAAATGAAGAACATATTAAAACTAATAGAGTAATGTATATATTCCTTCACCTACTATACCGATATATATATATGTCTCATACAAATGAAGAAAACAATAAAATAAACATATTAGTTTTTATGTTTATGAATTTCAATGCATATGTGTTGTGTACAATGTGATTGTTTCACCCAATTTTCTCTAAGTGCATAAGATTAAGTGCTTTTAGTTCAATTCTTAATGCCTACCAATACTCAAGGAAAATCAATCATTCAAGGAAAATCAATCATTCAGATGTGTCCCTTCATTCAAATCCCACCACACAACTATTGGTGCCTTCTCCTCATTTGCCCCCTGCAACCACCAAAAAATTGTGTAAGGCCACCAGAATTTCCTCGGAAGAAAACAAGCATTACATGCCATAAATACATACAAACTCTGCAATTGAAGGCACTAAAATAAATTTTCAAATTTTAAAAAGAATGAAAAAAAAAAAAGACTCCATACCAAACCGACATTGAACATATAAAGAGATTTAAAAATTCAAAAATGCTTACTCAATCCTTTTCAATTTCCATTTAGCACATCTCACTTTGATATTCATATATGTTGTATGCTATGCAAATGTTTTTCACAAACCTATACCTCAATATATGGGGTTTTACCCTCATACTGTTTACATTGGTTTTTCATATATATTCTTTATTCCTAAGATTGCCAATTTGTTGTATGCAATGTAAATGTTCAATTTTTAATGCCTAGCAATACCTATCACTTACTTTATTTTGTTTCTTTTAGTTTGTTATTCATTTCATACATATACATTTGTTGATATTCATTTGTAGTTATGTAGGGGAAAGAAAACAAAATGATATATATATATAGATAGATAGATCTATATTTATTTATATATATATATTTAGATATATATATTTAGATATATATATACATATAGATGCAATGTCATAAAATTGCATCATGGGGGCAATTTCACATTTGTGCATTTGGCCCCGCATTTATTACACCTAGTCGCATTTATGACGAAAGCCTTATGGCTCAAAATCTAGCAATTTCAACCTCATAAGGACTAATGATGAAGCGAAAACAATCTGCCACCTCATTACTCAAAAAATGATGAGTTGGATGTCTGCACAACACACAAACATCTACACGGTGCGCTAGTGTCCCTATGTTTTTCTGTGTTGGAATGTGGAATCTTGGAATATTTTATCGATGACACATGTCTCTAGGGTCAGGTTCTGAGAGTAACAGCTCCTCCCACCCATGTAACAACACAAAAATATCTCTTTGCTCTTATTTTGGGGGTTCTCTCATTCTAACTTCTCGCTCTCTCGCTTTCAGTTCATTCTCTTCTACATCTTCCTCTTACAACAAAGCTCTATCGGACTAAGGTCCCTCCAACATCCAAAGCTCTTTTGCAAGAATTCAACAGTGCGTTCATACAACTAAGAGGGGGCCACTGACTGTTGGTAACGCTCTCTTGTCTCTCATCTATTTGAGAATATATAACTTGTTACTTTGCTATTTTGTGATACGGGTTCTCCTCCTTGAGCACAGATTGCTTTTATCACTTTGCATTTGTTTACTTTGTTAAATTTTCTATCTATTTGGTTGTACATGGAGGTGAGAACACAAAAATGGGGGTTTGACTGTGGAAATTCCTGAAACAACCCCAACATTTTTCCTCATTCATCTTGTGTGTAGTTTATCCAAATGAAGCTTGAAGGAAGATCTCGAGCACAAGACCCTTTGTAAGTTGGTTCTTTGCTCCCCTTTGTGTTTTCTGATATTTCTTGCTTTCTATTAATTTACTTAATTGAACATACCTTAGATATGAGTACATTAGTGAGATTATAATATTTCTATCTAAGGGTTTAGTACTTTGGTCGTATAGGATGCTAGCGCGTCCTTCATAATCTAGCACGTCTTGTTGACATCCCGATTCCGTGTTGTAGTCCTTTAGCCAAGAGTAACCCCTTATGTGGTAGAGATTTTGACATCCTGATCTTTCAGATCCTGAAGTAGTCTACTTGAATATTATTTCTGACAAACTATTCTTTGCAATTTATTCATTCTGCCTTTTAGTTTGATTAGGCAAAGCACAAGGTATTTTAGGGTAGTCTATTCGTTGGGATTCTCTTGGAAAGCAAGAGACTCAGGAGCAACAAATCCCCCTTCTCTACATTTTGGTGAACCCGACATGAACCATGTCGGATCTTTTTCTGCAATGTTTTGATTTCTATGATAACGCTTTCTCTAAGGAATATTTCGATATGTTAGATGATGCTCTAGATGATTTCCTAGAAGTGTCCCCTACTATATGTAGATCTTCTAAACAAACATCTACTTCCTCTTCATAAACTGAGAGGTCAAGAAACATTTTTGTAGTCGTCATGGTCTCCCCAAGGCTTAAGAGACCCGTTGTTTACTTGACTCCAGCTAGCCCCTCATAAGAAAATTCATTCTATCTTTGGGGTACCATATTATAATGACTCGATGGATTTATATATGAGGTTTCTAAGAGATACAAACTCTACCTCTTACAATGTCATAGGGAATACATACAACACTAGAAGAAATCAACAAAACTTGAATAAAAATACCTTTGTTCCTATGCCTCAACCTACTCAGATTCCTACTTCTTTACCACCCCCTCAACCAAGTATTCTGTCAGCACCTAAACTCGCAACTAAAGAACCTGGAGATTATGATCTTGTCGAGAAAATCCATGTTACTCTGACTAAGATCTCACTTGGGGACTTGCTTTAGACCGCTCTGGTTTATCAAGGTATGCTTCAGGAAGCCTTGCAAAAGATCCTCTTGCCTACCTTCACTAGGCCAAAAAATGTGAATGCATTGATGGCTCATATTCATGTGGATTCATCGAATATTACATTCTAATCGTAAGAACTTCTACCCCTGAATGTGTAGAAGCATGCAAATCCCATAATGATCATAGTTAGTGTCAATAACATTGGCATTAAACGTACCCTTTTTGACACCAATTCAACCCTCAATGTTTGTGGTATGGATCTATTACCTAAGATTAACATCAATTCTTCTTCTTTAGTTGCTTCTTCTTTATACATTCATGGATTTGATAACGCTAGTCGACAAACCCTAGGCATGATAATCTTGCCTTTGCATCTAGGACCCGTTACCTTACCCTCTTTGGTTTATGTGATGCCCGACCCCTTACCTTACAATATTCTTTTGGGAAGACCTTGGATTCATTCTATGGGAATTGTGACCTCTACTTTGCATCATTCCTTAAATTTTTTAGCAAATAATAAGGTGGTTACAATCAAGGGTGACCCCAAAGCTTCCCACCTTTGTGAGTTGGTTGTTGCTAGTCGAGCCTTAGTTGTTTCCACCCTTAAGAATTGTATATCGTCGCTAGCCTCTGATGTGATGACATGCTCTTCAACATTGTCGTTTGTAGATACTATCCCCAAAGCGAGTGTCCATAAAGAGGACTAACCCAAAGCGGAGAGTCCTAAGCCTTCTTCCTCTTCTGAATCAAATGCGTGTCTTGGTGACAATTGGGGGTCCTTGGAGTTTTCTAAATTCTTTATCGAATAATATAAAGTGAATTCCATCCACCTTGACCTTAGAATAACTTTGAGCACCTCTGTTAAGGAAGTTGATCATCCTCTCATTGAGAAGGAAGGTTGTGATCCTATTCATGACCCTAGTTGTTCCCCTTCTAAGGAGGGTAATCATACTTTTGCTAAGGAGGCCATTGGTTGTAATCTTGATGAGAAGGACGGTTTTGGTCTTGTAGATGCATTTGACACCTATTGGTGGAATGCCACTCTCTATATAGAACCGCCTTCCTCCCAAGATTTGTAGACATGCTATGGACCTATATATAAGCTTGTCTCTAAGTATGTTTACAGGTGTAAAGGTCTTGATCATATCAAATAAGGAATTCAGGTCCCTATATTCCAAGCTAAGCCTCATAAGTGTCACTTGGGATTGGGATGCACTCTTAAACAAGCTATGCAAAACCCATGGTGGAGTGTTAATATGATTTCAGCTGAACCTCTCAACTTAGTCTACCCTGAATTGATTGAAGATGAGGTAAGATCTGACAAAGTTCCTCTAGATTTCTTCCCTTCAAAGGAAGCACTAAAAGAATTCTTAGGTGCCTACTCCCACCTACCTCCCTTTCACCATAAGTGATGATTCTTGTATCGCTTGTATAAACAAGCGTATTTTGGAGAATCTATCCTAAATATGGATGAGGAGGCTCCTCTATCTAACATGGATGATGGTTTTTCTATGCCTCACCTTGAAGACCGTAGTCCTGTCAAGGGGGATACTACCAAATTTTTCATGAATCCTAAAAATTATGAAAAGGTGATAAAGATTGGAAAGTGCCTTTCTCTAAATGAAGCTAAGGAGCACTCTGATATTTTACGTTCTCACCTCAATATATTTGCTTATTCATATGAGGATATGACTGGTATTGATGAGTCCATAGTGGTCCACAATATCATCTTATGTCCTGATGCAAATCCTATGAAACAAAATATCCAAAAAATGAATTCCAAGGTTGCATTTTTGGTTAAGACTGAGATAGATAAGTTACTAAAAGTAGGCTTTATCTGTTCTATTGACTATTCACCTTAGATCTTGAATATCGTTGCCATTAGTAAATATGATGACCACATTCGTGTGTGCATTGACTTCTATGATCTTAATAAGGCTTCTCTTAAGGATGATTTTTCATTACCTAATATCGATATGATTTTAGACTCGACTACAGGCCATGCCTTGTCCTTCACAGATTGCTTCTTAGGCTATAACCAAATTCATATTAACTCGGAAGATCAGTAGAAGATAAACTTCACTACCCTTTGGGGTACCTTCTGTTATGTGGGACTCATACCAATTGGGTTAAAGAATGCAGGTGCAACTTACCAACAGGCGATGACCCTAATCTTTTATAATTTCATTCACAAGATTGTAGAAGACTATGTCAATGACATCCTGGTGAAATCTATAACTCGTTAGGATCACTTAGGGAATCTTCGTATCATCTTTGTGAGGCTTCAAATCTAGAAGATGAGGTTGAATCCTCTTAAGTGTGTCTTCAATGTAGATGCATGAAAACTTCTAGGATTTATTGTTTCCCATCATGGAATCGAAGTCGATACTAATAAGGTCAATGCAATTTTTAACATGCCTCCATCTAGAAACATTTATCAATTTCACAGCTTGCAAAGAAATATTCAGACAATTCATAGATTTATATCTTAGTTGGTTGATCGTACCCTTCCTTTCACATGCTTGTTGAAGAAGGATATTTGTTTCATTTGGGATGAAGAATGTCAGAAGGCTTTTGAGTCAATCAAAAGTTATCTAGCCAATCCTCCCGTCCTGATGCTGGCTATGAAAGATAGACCCTTTCTACTTTATATCGCTGCATCACCTTATGCTTTGACATCCTTGCTTGCTTAGTATGATGATGATGGTAGAGAGAGGGAGGTCTACTACATTAGATATGTTTTGGTTGACTATGAAACTCGTTATTTTACCATGGAGAAATAATGTCTCGCTCTTATCTTTGCAACGTAGAAGCTAATTCAATACCTTCTTCATGTTGAAACTCATGTCATTGTAAAAAGTGATCTTCTAAAAAAACATTTCACTAGGACAAACCTCACAGGAAGGTTGGCGAAGTGGGTGATGTTGCTCTCTAATTTTGACATAAATTCGTAACTCAAAAATTGATAAAGGGCCAAACGGTTGTTGATCAAATAGCAGATGCTCCCTCACCTCACTCCTTCCCTGGTCTGGATCTATTTCCTAATGAGGAAATATTTGCAATTAGTCACGATCTTGTATGATATGTATTTCGATGGATCAAGATGTCAGACTGGCTTCATGGTAGGTGTAGTCTTAATCTCGCTTGAGGGTAAGCCAATCCCTCTCCCCTTTAGATTAGAATTTCACTGCACTAATAGCATCGTTGAGTATGAGGCCCTTATTGTTGGCTTGTGTGTCATGATTGGTTTAAACATAAGACCTCTTCACATACATGGTGACTCCGAACTTATTGTGAATGAAATTATGAGAACTTATCAAGCTAAGCAAAGTAAGTTGTCTCAGTATCGAGATTTGGCTTTGTCCTTACTTGATCGATTATCCTCTTTCACAATAGATAGTGTCCCTAGGAGAGAAAAATTGGCATGCCAATGCCATGGCAAGTACTACCTCCCTGGTGTCCCCGGACAAGGACATGGAAGAATACCACTTTGTGGCTCATATTCTTTGCTCTCTTGTTGTTTCTGATCATCCCAAATTTAATGCTCCCATGTGTGCTCATGTGGACTCAGAAGAATGGTACTCTAACATTTATAACTATCTAAAGATTGGAAATTTTCTTAATGATGCAACAAAGAATGACCACACTTGGATATGAAAACTTTCAATCCACTATGTTGTGTTATCAAATGTCCTTTATCAGAAGTCCTACAATGGGCTTCTCCTTCATTGTATCACTAAAGAAAAAATACTCCTCGCCCTTTAGGAAACCCATTTGGGTTATGGGGGTGGAAATTTTGGTGGTAAATCCTTGGTGCAAAAACTAATCCACATGGGATAATTTTGGCAAACAATGGAACAAGATTCCTTCAATTTTGTTAAGAAGTATCTGCAATGCCAACAACATAGTCGTCTTATTCATGCTTCTGCTCAAGAGCTTCAAAATCAGACCTCTCCTTGGCCGTTCGCAAAATGGCAGTTCGACATTATTGGGAAGATATCACCTCCTTCCTCTAAAGAACATATTTTTATCATCACAACTACAAATTACTTCACGAAATGGGTTGAAGCTATCCTGCTCTGATCCAAAAACGTTGAAGCCATATGTATCTTTCTTCTAAACAATATCATTGCTTGCTCTGGATTGCCTTCCACCTTTGTTTCTGACAATGGCACACCATTCAAGAACAAGGAAGTGAAGCAGTTCATGGAGAAATTTCATATTCAACTTAGAATTTTTACACCTTACTATCCTCAATCCAATGGTCAAGTTGAAGCATCTAATAAAAATATTGAGCTCATCCTTCAAAAAATGGTAAATAAACATGGTAAATATTGGCACATTCAATTGAATTATGATCTATGGGCCTACCACACAAGTGTTTGTATGGCGACAAGAACAATGCCTTACAAGCTTGTGTATGGTGTTGAAGCTATCATTCCTTTAGAGTTGGAGATTATGTCTTTGCAAGTTTCCCTTAAAGGGTTAATTGATGATGAAACTTATCGGTCTGATTGTTTGCATCATCTTGATTTTCTCGATGAGTGTCAATTATAGGACCTCAACCACCTTAAAGCTTATCAATGATCGCTATCTAGACAATACAACCAAGGCGTTCTTCCTATAACTTTCAAGGTAGGTGACCTAGCCTTTTATGAGAATAAGAGGAATGTAAATGCATTGCCTAATCAAAGAGGAAGATTCAACCCTAATTGTTTAGGCCCTTATATTGTCATCTTTGAGTATGGTTTTGGTTCCTATGGATTGTCATCTATGGATGAAATGCCTCTAAAAGAACCTATTAATGTGATGCACCTTCGTCGATACTATGCGTAGTGTCTATGTGTCACATGTGTAACACTTGTTCTTCGTAGATCACATCGTATAGTATGTTGACACGTTGACATTCATGCATCAACACATTATTAGATTGTGTTATGATGTGACCATGTGTGTGTGTGAGAGGCATGCATACATGTGTTTACTATGTTATGTATCCATGCATTACATTACATCTTTTGGTTAGGCAATTAGATCATCATTTTTATTTAATTAACATACAATCATGTGTGTTTATTAGATCATGATAGCATTTAATCTAAACATACATCCATCACATAATCATACATGAAAGTAAAGGAACACACACATAAAGCAAAAACCACCATAATGTCGGAATCAGTATCTCATGTATATATATATCAAATGTATGCCATGTACATGTATCGTGCCACCATCAAAAAAAAGTAGCAACTATATATGTGTATCAAATGTCTATACATCAAAATAATGTTATGCAACATGTGTCATCGGTATAAAAATGATATACAAAAATGGGCATCTAGCCCTTGGGTATGTGGCTGGCAGAGCCCTTTGGTCTTGGTGGTGGTTGTGGCCGAGACTAGATGGTAGAGACAAAGTGGGATCTATGGGATCAGGAAACTAAGACCGCTACCCATAGTCCTCTATTCTCTCCCTACAAGAAGGCTATCTATAGCTTAGCAGTCCTCAAGGCCTCTTGTAGCTGCGGATCACCTACCAAAATCATAGTTGTTGTCTTCCCTCTCAGGTCATTAAGTTGGATCTAAAGAGCGTCACGTGCCTCCTCGACACTATCAACTCTCATCACCACCTCATCTCTCTTAGAGAGTGCAGTCTATTTGATAGTTGGTCCCTCTATCCCATGATGATAGTGGCATCAATAGTCCTTTGTACAATCTGCGCCTACCCCTCCTTTACACCGTCCTCAAACGTGCAACTAGCTCAAAAAGGTGGGCATGGCACCCTATTGAAATTGGTTGATATGCCTCGAGAATAGTGCCCTGGATTGACACATGGGGGCCGCCTCCGATATGCACTACATAATGAGCATAGTCCATCCCCATGTGTCCACTACAACCACTGAGAGAATGGGTTCATCAGTACTGCATGATACATATTAGCTGTAACGTAAACATATATGTAAAAATTGAAAAAACTAAAATGAAATGGCATAAACAAATCCCGTACTTGGGTCCCTTGCTTGCCAGTATGGGTGAGGAGGGGCGAAAATTCAAGGTCGTGCACCTCTCGCGTTAGACGCTATTGTTGGTGCTACCAAGGTCGTCATTGGGTTGATGGATCTTGTTGGTACCGGTGCTAAGACTGGGATGACGTCCAGAGGAGAGGATATCCTCCACCACCGCCTTGACCTCACCTTTGCCATGCCTGCCTCCTCGCTCGGCTGCTGCTCCCCACCTTTGTCTCCTCCTCACCCCATCGGCACATCACCCTATAGGCCTAGATTCCCCATGGGGGTATCTGCTAGAAAAATTGGTGTTAGGCCGATGCAACATCCACCATGTGTGGAAGCTCCAAACGATGCCTATGTCATCCACGAGATGTGCTTGAGGTTGGTCCTCATCATCTACCTCATCATCCAAAGGGATGATGTCGATGATGGTCGACTTCCAATGGTCACCTAGCCATATAGTGCTCCTCATGACCCATGTATAGGATGGGACTATGGGAGGGATAGTCTGAATAATACCATACTATCACATAACCCTCCACCAATAGGAGGGAATAATAATATAATCCATGCGATCTCAGAGAAAACAATCATGCTATAGATTCCACAAATATTTGTAGTCATCTACCCATCTGAACCATCTATATGGTCACCATTGAATCTGGTTGACCCACAAAACATCAAATTGTAATCGTAAAAACTATGAATCACCATGCCTCCACTATTGCACTAGCTTGTACCAGTGAGCCATGAGCATTGAGTGATCCCTCACTTGAGGGTACCTTGTTGGCCATGTGCATGTAAAGTGTGTGAATGCCCACACTTGTAATAGGGTGCATGTAGTGAGGCTAGAATACCATAATGTATGAACCTTCCCAACTCATGGTATAGGTGCACTAGTATGCTACAACCCCACACAAAGATCATCTCGTGGTCCTCCATTTACCTAATGGTATGGACCATCCCCCCATGGAGGTGAGAGCCCCACTCATCCATTTTGACGTGCATGGTCACTATGACGACCATCACTCATCGTATCAAGGGGAATGTCGTGTAGCCCTACTCAAACCAGTGGATGTAAATATGGTCGGTCCTGTCACTGCCTTCGTCATGACCCATGCGATACTAAACTCCCTTTGCATGCTCGTGAGCAGAGTGTGTATCATCAACAATTACTCGTTGTCCATTGATGGGGAGACCAACAATTTGATAAATTCCCTCAAGGGTGACGATCATCTCATCCATTGGTAAATGGAATGTAGACGTGGTGGTGTCCCATCACTCCATCGTGAAACATCTCTGGCATGGTGTATACATACCACAGCTCGACTCATCATAGATACTCCTCCTTTGGTTGGGTCAAGCATCATTCCTGATCCCGAATAAGTCGAAGCACCCACCCACCGAGATGCTCTCTAATCTCAAGATATTCTTGCAAAAATGAAAGAATCAAGTTAGAAAACTTGACGCTAAAAATTATATCTTCTACATCAAAAAATTTCTAAGTCTTTCCTTTGAGATATACGCACGCTGTGCAGATATCTACACGATGTGATGTCGTCTGAGGTCCACCATTAGTGGCTAGTTAGACACCAATACACCAGGTGGATGACAAAATGAATTAGGGACCCCAACACATAGATGGGATGCTAGCGCACTGGCGAGATGAAATCATGCCGACGGGATCCTTGTGTTGTATTTTTGGCAAAAAACTATCTAAAAATCTTTTAAAATGCATGAAAAACAAGGTTTTCAAACTCACCTGGGCAACCTCGTGGCTCTCTATGACTACCTGTCAAAGTTGGTCGATTCTGGGCTCTACATATGTAATCTCATCTGCATGGAATTTTGTTGGATTTTCTCTCACAAAAGATAACAAAAATCTTGTAGTGAATAGTGGAAATGACCCTCCTCAGGGCCCACTTGGGTATATATTGGCCCCTCGGGATAAATTTTTCCTGGTGATTATGGTCTCACCATTTATCTTGATTTACCCTATCCAGTTGGGGAAAAACCAATAGGGGGCATATATTCACTCCATCATATCTTTCTTCTGAACCATCAAATCTTTCTTGAACATTCTTCTTGCCTTGGTAGCTTCTTCTGATTTTTGAGCTAACTTAGAATTTGAGTTTTGCAGATTCCATGAGATTTCACATTAAATTCTATAATTTTTTCGCTAAGTTCAATCACCAGGGGCATCATCAATACCTACCTTCTTGAACTCTGTGACCTCTACAGTATCCTTTTGGCATGCAAATCCGTAATTTTTTTGTGTTTTCTTTGTGTGGTATTTTTTCTACTTTAGTGTGGCTATTTTTTCCCAAAATCTAGCCCACTAAAGTGGGGGAAAAATGTAATGTCGTAAATTGCACCATGGGGGAAATTTCACATTTATGCATTTGGCCCCACATTTATTGCACCTATTCACATTTATGATGAAAACCTTATGGGTCGAAATCTCATAATTTTGACCTCATGAGGACCAGTAATGAAGTGACAATAGTTCACCACCTCATTCCCTAAAAAATGATGAGTTGGACGCTACGTAGCGCACTAGCATCCCTACATTTTTTTGTGTTAGAATGTGGAATCTTGGAATCTTTGACCAATGACATGTGTCTCTAGGGTTAGGTTTCGAGATTATTGGATCCTCCCATCCATGCAACAACACAAAGCTCTCTCTTTTCTCTCATTTTGAGGGTTCTCTCATTCTAACTTCTCGTTCTCTCACTTTCACTTCATTCTCTTCTCCATATTTCTCTTACAACAAAGCTCTACCAGACTAAGGTCCCTCCAATAGCCAAATCTCTCTTGCAAGCATTCAACAGTGCGTTCATACAACCAAGAGGGGGTCACAGACTGTTGGTAACACTCTCTTGTCTCTCGTCTATTTATGAATAGATAAATTTTTACTTTTCTATTTTGTGATACAGGTTCTCCTCCTTGAGTGGGGATTTCTTTTATCACTTCAAATTTGTTTGCTTTGTCCACTTTTCTATCTATATGGCTTTTTGTGGAGGTGGGAACACCAAAATGAGGATTTGACTGTGGCAAGCCCCGAAACAACCCCAACATTTTTCCTTATTCATCTTGTGTGTAGGTCGTCCAAGTGAAGCTCAAAGGAATATATTGAGCACATGACCCTTTGTAAGTTGGTTCTTTGCTCCCCTTTGCATTTTCTGATATTTCCCGCTTTCTATTAATTTACTTAATTGAATAGACCTCATATTTGAGTACATTAGTGGGCTTACAACATTTTTGTCTGAGGGTTTAGTACTTTGGTTGTATAGGATGCCATCACTTCTTTCAGACTCCAGTGCGTTATGTTGGTGTCCTAATTTTATGTTGTAGTTCTTTTGCTAAGAGTCATCCCTTTTGAGGTAGAGATCTCGACATCCTGCTCTTTTGGGTCCTAAAGAAGTCTATTTGAATATTGTTTCTAACAAACTATTCTTTGTAATTTCTTCATTTTTCGTTTTAGTTCAATTAAGGAAAGCACAAAGTAGTTTAGGGCAGTCCATTCACTGGGATTCTCTTGGAAAACAAGAGACTCGTGAGTAGAAGATCCCCCTTCTCTACAATAGATATCTATGTAGATATAGATATAGATATATAAAAATATATATCTATTTATAACTATATCTATCTATATATATTATATAGTTATATATATATATATATACATATATCATTATATTTTCTTTAAATATATGTTTCTTTAAATGTGTTCTTCATTTCAGTCTTATAGAGATGTTGGTATATTCGACCGACACTTAGCCAAATTGTGTCTTGTTCACTTTGCTTGAATGGTGCACAATTTAAATACATGTTTAGCTCAACCCATTCTTCCTTCAAAAAATCACTGATCGCAACTTGCACTTCAAAGGTATACACTTTATTTATTATACTTTCTCTCTTAAGGTAAACATTGCTACATGTATTTGATTCATGCCTCCTTTCATTTGTTCTTGCAAGATTGACTTGGAGAAATTCAACATATAGGTGACTCCGACAAGCCACATCATTAGCCATTTTTGTTTGATAGAGGTGAGGTTTTCAACCTCACTAAGGTTGCACCATTGTCTCATGTCATTTATTGTTTATTTCTTCGTATTATTTATTTGATTTGTAATGGGTGTATTGTGTTATGTGAGTTGAAGGTTATGTTTTTTGTTGGTGCTTTGAACTAAATATTTAAAGTGTTTATATGGTTTTCCATAGTTTGAAGGTTATCTTGATTTCTTGGTGCATCCAAATTGTGCTTGATGAAGCATGTGGTCTCTAGGGTGTTTATGAACACTTCCAAATTTTGTGTTCATAAAAATAATTATTTTTTTAAGGAAAAATATGGTTATGTTCAAGCATCACTATGAATTTAATGGGTTTAATTTCTTTGTTTCTTTGGTCTGCTGGTTAGCCAAAAAATTTCTTCATTCAATTTTTAGGTCACATATTTATATACAAATTTATCTATCTACCTATCTATCTGTCAAACTACCTATCTATAGTTCTATCTATACCTATATATCTATCTAAATATCAATCTATCAATCTATGTCTCTATATATGTATTTATCTGTATCTATATGTACATGGAAAATACACACATATATATAGATACATTTATATATACATATATATGCACATACATATATTTATGTACATACTTATGCACATACATATATATCCACATACGTATGCACATACATATATATGTACATACATATACATATATGCACCAAAAATTTGTGAAACATAGAACTACGCAATGAAAATAAAAAATGTCTACCACATCACTCAACCCTTTGTGGACTCATCAATTTTGTTTCCAATTGGTCATCAAAGTTTTATAGTACCTCATCTACAATTATTTTCCTAAGTATGATATTTCATTACTCCCCATCAAACTTGTATACTTTTCCATCTCGACAAGCATTACCTTCAAACTCTATTTTTCCTTTATTCCCATTACATTGGTAGACTCATCCATCCAAGAATACCTCACATTATTTTGTATATTTCACTCCTTGAACAGCCAATTTCCCCACATTGGCATACCTCTCTTGTAAACCCTAAACCTTGACTTATGACACATGTTAAGAGGTATTGATAATAAAAACATTCTAACACTCCTACCACATGTTAGATTTCAAGGCTTTTTAGCAACAAATGTATAGTAATACCAAAGTAGTTAGATATTTAGGTTGCCTAATTGGAAGCAAGTCAATCAATAAATACAAATTAATGTTTATAAATTTACTCTTATTTGATCTTGGTATACATTTAAATTTATTTCTTATCTTATTTATGAACTCAAACATGTAATAATAGGAATTTCATGTGACTATTTAAGAGAAAGCACTATGTCCACTACAAAACTTAGCAAAAAAAATTACATCATAAGGCATTTATATATTGGAGTTTATGAGTAAAGTAATTACCAATACCTATATTCATAATTCACACACACACACATGAATGCTTAAATATCATATTTTTGGTAAACTTTAATAAAAGATTTATCACTAACATATAAACATCACACCATGAAATAATATATATGATCATTTCATACATAAACACATATATGCTATGTATGACATAATTAATATATATAATCTCATAAACAAACATAAACATTGATAAGCCCCACAATTATTTTAAAATAAAATATACAACATGGTCTCTACAATTGAGGTACTTCTTAAGAGGTACTTCTAGTCCCCAAACCTTGATGCCTTAAATTTATTTTCTCCTTTGGGTTTGGGGGTTTATTTTATTATGATATAATAGATTTTAGACACGATTAAATAAATTTATCTCACTTGATGACTTGTAGCCACCAATGTACAATTAAAGTTGCTCTTCTATGACTCGTATAGTAAAAAAATATGCATCCAAAATATAAAAACAATATAACCTACACTCCCTTTAGATATCACCCACTGCATTACATCAACATCGATATTTTGAAGGAACTAATGCCACACAAACATCTAAGAACCAAGATTGTCCCATCACCAAATCTATTAAATAATAATAAAACAAACCCCCAAATCCATTATGACATATCTACATGCGAAACTGAAATGAATAACAAATTGAATAAAAGGGATGAAAGAAAATGCATAAGTGGATGTTGTTGTTAATACATTCTATATCATGTAAATGATGTTGCCAATGCTTTGTACATGCCTATATGGGGATTTAAGTGATATTGTTTGTGGATGTCAATGCATGTTTGTTGTATACGATGTAATTGTTATGGCTAGTGTGCTATAAGTGCATGACCTATCGATTTTCCAGTTATATACTTGTAGAAATGAGGTTATCTTGTTGTAATGTGATTGCTATTGGCAGTGTACTGTAATTGCATATTTGTAGTGTTTAAATATCCATCATCCACATGCACTACATGTCCCTTCCCATTTACTCATCTTAGCACATTATTAGTTTCTACCAACAAACTTGAAGGTCTCATTATTTTGAATGGAACATTTATGTGTGATATCTATTTAATAATGCAAGTATAATTGAAGATTTCAGCCAAATCAAGCAATAATCATAAACAAAGTTTCATTATAATTAAGTATAGTTACATTGTATAAGAAATTTCACTACACTACCAACATGTACATCATATAGCCAAGTACTCCCAAAAAAATTTCAAGGAAACCAATAAACATAATCATTTAACAACGTATACATCATATAGGAATGTGCATAATGATGGTAACACCATTTACATAATATAGGACAAAAACTTGTAGTATCGTTTGAGTTTGTAGCATTGAAGAGACTTAATTTTTGTAGAAGAATTTTGGTGTTAAAGTATGTTTCATTAGACTTTTCAAATCAAATTGACGGTATATGCAACATGGTTTAATACTAAAATTTATTTTGGTGAAATGAAGCCTCCCCAATGCATCACTCAATTGTAGAGTGCAAAACTAAACATGTATCAGTGCCTAACCAAACGAAGACTCCAAAACAAAGCAAAGGAAAGGAATGACAATGACTAAGATATGCGAGAATTCAGAGCATTGAATGAACTTTGTCCTTTGAATAGTGTGTCAGTCAGGAAGAGTAAACGGGGAGAGACAAGTAAGGAATGTTGTTGAATGAATCTAACAAAGGGGGTGGCATGCGAATAATGCTCTAAACTAGACGTTTGGGGTGGCGAGGTGTTCGACTACCACTTGTCTGTCCGACCAACCGCCAACTCTCGTTCATGCAGCCTTTGGAGGTGAACCCAGTCAATGATCGATTACAACCCAAAATGGGCCTATCAGGAACAACATTGACCAATTGGAGTGTGACACGTGGCAGATTAGCCAAAATGGCAAAAAAATTATATTACCAGGTCCATGACTAATTGGGTGATGTGGCAGGAAATTTTTTGTTTATAACAAGATATTGCAGTCCCCAACAAAAAAGTAAACCAACAATTGAACATACTTGCTACCAATTAACATAAATAAAATGTAAACTTATATTTATAATAGGATATTGCAGTCCCCAACAAAAGTAGCCAACAAAGGATGGAGTTGCACATTTTTGTCCTTCCCAACCTGAAACATTATCTTGCAGTCTTGAATGTAGACAAAAAAAAATAGCCAATAATTGGAGTTGTAGTGTTGGTCCCTCCTAACCTCAATCAAACATACCAAGACAAGCATCTGGAGATGTGTTTTCATCTTGTGCCGCTGCAATTTGAGTTGTCATTACATGATTTAGATTTGTATTTGTAAATTGACTATAACTTACATGCGATGGGGTGAGTGCTAAATAATTAATTCCAACAGAAAATTGAATGAAGCTTACATGTGATGGGCTGAGAATAGAACTGACATTACCAACAGAAAATTGAGGGATTTATATGTTCAATAATTCCCGGAATAAAGAATGATTCTTTGGTAACAGGTTCATAGGACTGCTTAATCATATTTCTCATTGCAATGCCCTATGGACCACCTCAATCTATCTTTCCTTTCTCTCTTATTTCTTTTCGACCCTCTCTTGCTCCCTCTTTTTCTCTCTTTCCTTCTTTTTTAATTGTTTGAGTTTCTCTCTTTCCTTCAAGAATTTACTAATTATCGAAATAGATTGGGATTCGATTGTTTCAGTCACTTGGGAGTCAATGTTCTCCTCATCTTCCTCCCCAATACCTTGAGTTTCCTTGCTGAAATCTACATAGCAATGTACCATTTTAAGTATGGGAAATGTGGCAGGTGGAGATGGGAATGAAAAAGTTCCTTGCTCTTCTTCACAATGTAAGTCAATACCAAATTCATAGCTCCCTCTGCCAACCAAGATGGTCTTGGTTGGCAAGGGGCTGAGGAAAGAATTAGACCATCATTAAGCTCCTCAAGTTGGTTGTCCACCATGTCATTAGATTATTGATTTGTAGTTGAATGAGTAGAATATTGTGTCTTGTATCTTCTACACCTTGCTGCACTTGACATCCGATTGCATACTATAATGTGTGTGCAACTTCATTCATCAACCATTCCCATTCTTGTGTTGTTCTTGGCCTGCTTGTAGGAGCACTAATATCCATAACTACCTCAATAGGTTGAGGAATTTTGTCTGCTTGTACATTAGGTTCTTCTTCAGGGGGGAATATAACCCTTCTTTTATGTGCAAACAACCTTGTCATGTCTCTCTTCTTCATTGGCTTGGTCCTCATTTCAACTTTATATTGCACCTACAGACACTACAAAACATGTTTCAAATAATGATAATAACCATCAATGAACACCGTTAAACTTAGAGTGATGCATGAACATATTATTTTTATTTAGTATGCATATTGACAGTTTATAATGCTAAAGTTGCTAACTATTTTTTTTTTTTGGGTCTTTTTACTTTGTTTATAATGCAAAAGTTGATAATCGTTTGAATTGAACTAAAAGCACTTGGTCTTATGCACTTAGAGTGGGTAGGGTGTAACAATCACATTGTATACAATAGAAAAACATTGACATTCATAAACATTATAAGTTTAAATCCCATAAATTGAGATACAAGTGAATGTGACAAACATTTAAATTGCATACAATAGATTAGCATTCCCGGGCATAAAGAATATAAATGAAACCCCAATAGATTGAGCACTTACAACAGAGTGGGTGACACAATCACTCAATCTTATGCACTTAGAGAAAGTTGGGTGTAACAATCACATTGTATACAATATAAATGTATTGACAATCATAAACAATATAAGTTGAAAACCTAACTATTAAGTTAAAGGTGAGTGGGTGACACATTTATATTACATACAACAGATTGACATTCCTATACATAAAGCATATAAATGAAAACCCAATAGTTTGAGCACATAAAAGTGAGTGACACAATAACATCCTAGAAAATATTAATAATTGAACTAAAAGCACTTGATCTTATGCGATTAGAGTAGATTGGGTGAAATAATCATATTATATACAACAAATATACATTGACATTCATAAATAGTATAAGTTGAAACCCTAGATATTGAGATGTAGGTTAGTGTGACAAACATTTACATCACATACAACACATTGGCATTCCCAGGCATAAATAATATAAATGAAAACCTAAGAATTAAACTAAAAGCTCTTGATCTTATGCACTTAGAGTAGATGGGGTGTAACTATCACATTGTATACAACATAAACGTATTGACATTGATAAACAACTTTAGTTGAAACCCCATATATTGAGTTGTGGGTCATTGTTAACAATATTTACATCGCAAACAACACATTGGCATTCTCAAGCATAAAGAATATAAATGAAAAACCCAATGTAAATAGTATCAGGTTGAAACTCGAGATATTGAGTTACAGGTTTGTGAAAAATATTTGCATAACATACAACAAATTGATGTATTTGTAGGTATAAAGAATGAATAACAATAGAATACTTGAAACTTTATAGTGTGATGGTGTTGTTGCTTCTGCTTTGTCTACCACTACCTCTAGGAAAATATAGATATGAATATCAAAGTGAGACATGCTAAATGGAAGTTGCCAAAGATTGAGTAATGCATTTTTGACTTTGTAAATCTCTTTATATGTTGAATGTTGGTTTGGTATGGAGTCTTTAATTGCTGTCTTGTTTTTTCAAATTTGAAAAATTGTTTTGGTGCCTTCAATTGTAGAGTTTGTATGTATTTATGGTGTGTGATCCTTGTTTGCTTCCCAAGTGATTTTGGTGGCCTTACACAACTTTTTGGTGGTTGTAGATGGTAAACGAGGAGAAGGCACCAACAATTATGCAATGGGATTTGACTGATGGGAGACATGTGAATGATTGATTTTCCTTGAGTATTGTGTTGCTGGGAAAGTGGAATAGGGGAGTGGGTTTGATTGGATTTGGTGATGAGACAATCTTGGTTCATAGATGTTCACATGGCATCAGTTCCTTCAAAATATGAATGGTGATGTAATGCAATGGGTGATATGTAAAGGTAGTGTGGGTTATACTATTTTTATATTTTGGCTACATGTTTTCATGTCACAAGCCATTAAAGAGCAACTTGGATTGTATGTTGGTGGTGTCAGATGGGTTTTGGATGTTCTTTGAAATGTAAAATTGTGAATAATTATTTGTTTTGGGGATAAATATGAATCATTTATAAAAAAAAATTTATTTGTACAGCTATTGGACAAACTTTGTTTACTTTATGTATAAAGACTATTTTACAATTGGATATTAAGGTGCTCTAGTGTGGAGCCCACTAAGGGCTACTTCTAACCCCATTATTGGACCCTACTCCACTATCGAGCCCTCTCCCCTACATAGAATGAAAAACCATTTCAAGGTGATAGAAAAATTACAAAATTAGCTGGTAAAAGTATGAAAATCGATTAAAGGTCTTAAATTGTTGTCAAAAATAAAATATTGTTTGATGGCACCAAACCATCATGAATTCTTGAAAACAGCTTGAGGCAACATAGAATTGGTTTGAGGGTGCCAATAATGGTCTACGATGAGCTCCTTTTGGGATTTTGGAAAATAGTGGGCAGTTGAGAAATGATGGACCACTAGTGTGCTTGGAATCTCATCGTCACCTAAGGAAATTATTGTTGAGGACAACTTGCTTCCATTGGTTGGTAAATAAAACTATCTATCCCTCATAAAAAATGTTGCATACAAAAAAACACTGTTGAAAAAGTATAATCAGATGCTGCTCTAATCGATGAATTACCTACCGTCAAAGGTACATGGTGTGAAAAACTTCCTAGAGAAAAAATCTTAAGAGTTCCAAATTATTGACATAGGGGGTCATATAAGGTTGTATAGGGTATGGATCCATATGAATCCATGGATTTTCTTAGGCTCAAGTTTCAATATGTATTTTTTTTAAATTTTTTTAATTGCTTAGTTTTTAGCATTTGGATAGGCATATTAAAGTTTTTGGACATTTTGGTCCATTTAGTTCCAAGATCCACCATTTAATCACTAAAGGTCAAAAATCTAAAAAAATAATTTACATACTTGGAACTTTGATACAATGTTGGAGTTTATTCTTTAATCTTACAACTCTTAAGGATCACTTGCAATCAAATAAATATCATAAAAAGGAGAAAAAAAAAAAGAAGCTATGGAGGCCAAAAACTATTTAAAAAATTATGAGTTATTATGAATGTGCATTAGATTAATAAATTATAATAATCAATCATATGAAAGGAAAAATTAAAAATAATACTAGATGAAATCTTATGTGAGGATAAAATAAATCATGACATGTGTCCTCATCATATGAGTTAAGAAATAAAAACACACAACCTAAGTAAGTTTAAGTAGCTATTGTGAAAAAAACTTAAATAATTAATTAAGAAAACAACCTTTTGCTTTTAATAATTTTTACAATAACTTTTTTAATTTAAAATTTTAAAAATATATATAAAAACTCTTTGATCAAATAAAATTAAAAAATATTTTATGATTGAAAAATATCTAATAATTTATTTAAATAATGATAAATTGAAAACAACACATATAATTTATATATAAATCTACAACAAATATAATAAATTTACAATACATATAATTGACTAAATTCTCTTTTTCTTCCCCTTCGACATGTTCAATCTATTTTTACATATTTCACTCAATACAATTTGAATCAACCATATTTTTAATCAATAAATTGTAAATTAATTAAAATTAAAATGATCACAAATTTTTATTTTATTTTCTATACAACAAGGGTGTCCCCGCGGTCCAGCAGCCCACAAAATTATTCATTTAATGTGAAATCTACTTTATTAAATTTTCATTAATAATACTTTACTAATAGATATATTTTTTGTCTATATAAATTCTTTAGTTTTTATGTGTTCTAATTTTTATGAAACTTTAAAAATCATTTCTATATTTCTTTGCAAGTAATTTCACATTTTCTTTACAATGGAAAAATTTGAATAGTCACAATATGTACATTTAATTATTTTATGCCTAAAATATTTGGATATAATATAACTAATCACATAGATTGTAGATTTATAAATTCTTTATATAAAGTGAGTACAATACAACTGAATGGACTAAAAAACCTAAAATTATTTTATCAATAAAATAATGTTATCTCACTTAAATGATTTAAAATACATCAACTTGACAAATTCGTAAAGGTACAACTTCTATCTCATAGTTGAGTTTGGGACCTCAATAGCATCAAATGACAACTCGTTGGTTTTTGTTCCATTTATGCTGCCAATTTTGCTAAAGAATGAATTGAGTTATGGAATTAGCTATCTAATAACTTACCCAATGCAGAGTGGATCTTAGGAGGTGAATTTAACATGGTCAAGCATTCTCATGATCACAATTGGTTCAAACAATTTAATATTAGCTATGCAGAATTTAATAACTGGTTGTTTATTGAAATTCTTTGGGAGTGGTCAATCCTATTCATGATAAATTCTCTAGCTATTCTAAAAATTGGTTTACCCGGTCCAATTGCAGAATGAGAAGTGATAGGAAATTGAGTAGGCTAGAAAAGTTTTACATATTTCCTATCTTATCTCTAGCCCATGACTCGTTGGGTTATCATGGGAAACTTGGGAATGGGATCAACAAACGGGTAAAAATGTCATTTTGATCAAACTTGATTTTGATAAGGCATATGATAAAATTACTTGGAGCTTTATTCTTAATATGCTTCAATGGTTGGGTTTTGGTCCTGAAATCTAAGTTCATATTCAAACGTTATTTCAAGATGTTAATGCTCGGATTATTATCAGTAATATGATGACTAATATGTTTCCTTTATAGAGATCCATTCAACAAGGATATCCTTTAGTCCCTTACCTCTATGTTCTTACTACTGATACTTTAGATTATCTACTTCAAAGTTCCATTAACATGAAGCTCATTTTAGGAATCTCTATTTCTCATAATTTTGTTGTAATTAATTCCCATTATGCAAATGATAGTTTGTTATTTTTACATAATTCTGAAAAAGATATTTCTAATATGATGGTTATATTGTATTGTGTTGTTTCAAGATCTAAACTTGCACATGATAAAAAATAAATCTTGATGGTTCAAGTTGGGTCTATTACCCAATGGATTCCTCGAGAATAGAAACAAATCAAACACGAGGAAATTATGAGGTACCTCAGAATACCCTTTGGTATTGGGGTTTCTCTTTGTGATATGTGGAATTGTTATCTTAATAGACTCAAGAATAAACTTTTTAGCTAGGGGAATACATTCCTTTCCCTGGTTGGTAAAATCCAAGTTGTTAATAAAATATTTAATGCCACACATGTTTATTACTCATCATGTTGGATGCCTTCTAAAAAAGGGTATGAGAACTTAATCAAAATTATTTGATGATTTATATGGGCTAAATATGGTAATATGATATTTATATCCACATCATGGACTCGTTGCATTTAGCCTAAACATAGAAGTGCTTTAGGGCTTATAGATCCAAGAACATAAGGGTTTTGTTTGACAACTAAATGGATTATTAGAGTTGTCAAAAGTGATGAACCATGGAATATACTCATATAGAATCAAATTAATCTTGCCTTAGTAAAAGGTAAATGGTAGCTAGTTGGGTTGTTAGATACAATCCTTCATGAATCATTTTTCTCAATCAATTCCTCACCTCCCATTCAATCTATTTGGAAGGTTTGGCAACATATTTTCTATTTTTGAAAATAAAGAGAAAACTCTCTTCAACATGGGTTTAGCTTCTCCACCTCATCTATTTGGTGCAGAAAACATATTCTTTATCAAGAACAACCCCTTGCTTTAAGTTTTCTTAAAGAATACTATTTCATGTTTAAGAAAGGAGTCTACAATGTTAGAGACCTTTAGTATTTTCATACAATGAGTTGGTTACCATGGAATATTTTTAAAACTCAATTTAGTTTGAGAAAAAAATATAAAGAGTTCTTTATTTTCATGTAGTTTTTGGTGCCATTGAAGTTTTCTATTAAATTGTGTACCCCTATACAATGTAACCTTCAAAGACTGGTTATAGTTGTCATCTTATCCTTTCTTATTTTTTCCATTAAAAAAATGTACTTGCAGTTGGTTCATAATTTACCCTTAAAGTCTTGCTTGAACTTCAAATGAAACTGTAGGTTCATTGAAAAGTTGTGGTCAAAACTAACCTCTCACATTTGGAGATCAAAATTTAATTCAAATGATCAATTAATTTCTTGGAAAATACTACATTGTAAATTGCCCATTGGGGATAGGTTAAAGTGTAGTCTAGCCATTTAATTGCCCATTTTTTCATAAGCATGCAAACATGACACATTTTTTGGGGTTGCAAATTTGTTAAAAATAGTGGAATGCTATGCTTAATGATTTTCCTACTATTTTTTATCACTATCTAAGTTGGAAATAAAATATTCTTAGGGCTAGGTTACATGCTAATGCTATTGCTAATGAAATGAAAGAAAATAAGTAGTTGATGTGATGGAAAAATGGAGAATTTATGCACCTACCTTTCTTCTAATTTCATTAAGAAAAAAAGATCCCCAAAGGTAGGATTGACTTTCAGCCCTTAGGTGAGTCAACCCTATTGAATATCTTGGCTATTTTCCTTATGATAAGACGGGGTAAGTATGCCTTAAATGCACTTTTGGGAGAAAAACTAAAAATGCTTAATGAACTCAATTATGCAATGTGAAACATGAATCATCAATTTAAATCATAAAACAATAAAAAACAATAGACTTTCGACATATCTAAGAAGGGTAAGTTGATGTGTACTAGTCACCAAAAGCTATTGTCGAGTGTCCTCTTGGGACAGATTCACCCTAGGTGAATGGGTCCTACTACACCTTCCAAAATCTGATTTCACAGTCCTGTGCTCCTGGATCCGCACTCCTAATTCCTCTGGATCTCACTGTTGAAAAATCAAAATTAAATTATGCAAGTAAGATTCTATGTCTTGACAACTTTGATGACAACTTTGACAACTTGCAAAATTGTACTTTTGATCAATCTTCAATCCTTCTTCAACATGGGTTTAGCTTCTCCACCTCATCCATTTGGTGGAGAAAACATATTATTTATCAAGAACAACCCCTTGCTTTAAGTTTTCTGAAACAATACTATTTCCTGTTTAATAAATGAGTCTATAATGTTAGAGACCTTTAGTATTTTCATACAATGAGTTGGTTACCATGGAATATTTTTAAAACTCAATTTAGTTTGAGCAAAAAATATAAAGAGTTCTTTATTTTCATGTAGTCTTTGGTGCCATTGAAGTTTTCTATTAAATTATGTACCCCTATTTAATGTAACCTTCAAAGACTGGTTATAATTGTCATCTTATCCTTTCTTATTTTTTCCATTAAAAAAATGTACTTGCAATTCTTTCGTAATTTACCCTTAAAGTCTTGCTTGAACTTCAAATGAAACTGTAGGTTCAGTGAAAATTTGTGGTCAAAACTAACCGCTCACATTTGGAGATCAAAAGTTAATTCAAATGATCAATTAATTTCTTGGAAAATACTACATTGTAAACTACCCATTGGGGATAGGTTAAAGTGTAGTCTAGCCATTTAATTGCCCTTTTTTTCATAAGCATGCAAACATAACACATATTTTTTGGGGTTGCAAATTTGTTAAAAATAGTGGAATGTTATGTTTAATGATTTTCCTACTATTTTTTATCACAAGCTATGTTGGAAATAAACTCTTCTTGGGGTTGGTTACATGCTAATGTTATTGTTGATGAAATGAAAGAAAATAAGTAGGTGGTGTGATGGAAAAATGGAGAATGTATGCACCTACCTTTCTTCTAATTTCATTAAGAAAAAAAGATCCCCAAAGGTAGGATTGACTTTCAGCCCTTAGGTGAGTCGACCCTATTGAATATCTTGGCTATTTTCCTTATGATAAGACGGGGTAATATGCCTTAAATGCACTTTTGGGAGAAAAACTAAAAATGCTTAATGAACTCAATTATGCAATGTGAAACATGAATCATTAATTTAAATCATAAAACAATAAAAAACAATAGACGTTCGACATATCTAAGAAGGGTAAGTTGATGTGTAGTAGTCACCAAAAGTTATTGTTGAGTGTCCTCTTCGAACAGATTCATCGTAGGGTGAATGGGTCCTACTACACTTGGGTCCAAAATCTGATTTCACAGTTCTGTGCTCCTGGATGTGCACTCCTAATTCCTCCAGATCCCACTGTCGAAAAATCAAAATTAAATTCTGCAAGTAAGATTCTATGTCTTGACAACTTTGACGACAACTTGCAAAATTGTACTTTTGATCAATCCTTCTTCACTTGCAAATCTACAAACATACAAAAAGGAGAAAAATTGTTTGTTTTTGGTGAATAGGGGTTTGCCTTGGTCAAACCTTGTTTTGGTAATTAAACATTGAAATGAAATAATGATAAAAAGAAGGAATGATGAATAAACACTAGTTTGTTGCAACTCATCAAACCCTTTAATGGTTGCCCTTGGAGGGCTGAAGTCTAACACATCACTCTAAGGATTAGATCTTGCATGAAATGGCTTGATTGGATGCTTGAAAACTTGAAACCTACATCACAATATTAGCTCCAAAAATATGCATGAATGCAAATAACTATGACATGATGCTTGAGATCTTGAATGTCGATGTAGAAGATTGATAAATCTACTTTTGAATATTCTTTACAATAATCTTTACTCTTTTGAAAGTTTCCTCTTGCTTGTTAGATTTGAATTGATAAAATACCTTGTATTTATAGGTAATTTTCTAATTTCCTGACAATTAAACATCAAAAGCCAACAATTGCAATTTGAATTTGAATCATAAAAATACCACCAAAAACATATTTAAAAATGAGATCCTAAACTTAAGGAGGACTCATTTTCCCTTCGGCAAATGTGTCTTAGGCCCTAAACCTAGGACACACATTTTCCAAGATGTGTAATTTGATGTTTGCAATTGTTTAATACAAGTCCTTCTTTCAGAAAATGAAATTATTTAGGATTTTAAATAAATAATTGGGCCAATCAAAGGCTTAATTAAGTCCAATTAATTAGAGGGATGCAAATATAGTGAGAAAATGTAAAGGAGTACATTTTTTGTCACTACAATATTTAGCTCCCACTTTGGTGAGAGTATGAACTTGCACTTAAACTCACACTAAAGTAGACAAATAAGCATCAAGAGGGGTCCAAGTGTACAAATGTTGATGGGATAGGACGACAAAGATCAAGGAGGTGGCCAAGCCCCCAAGATCAAGATCCCATGGAAAACCAACATAAGCACAAAGGAACACACATATACGTATGATATACATCAGCAAGATAGGATACACAAGCATGCAATGCCAAAATTAATACAAAAAGAAAAGAGAAAAGGGGGTGAATCAAGCCTCGATTGTTTTTCCAATAGGTATGGATCAAGCCCCGACTATTTGTCCAATAGGTATGGATCAAGTCTTAGTTGTTTGTCCAAAAAAATATTCACAATTGGAAACTCGTTGTCTGTTATGCAAACAAAATATACACACACGGGCTAGTGAAATATTTTGTCCACTAAATGAGCCCAAAAAGGGTGGTTGATGGGAAAGTCATGCCAGGTCTATAGCCTCCCATACGTCAACCATACCAAAAATTTATACCTCCTGATAACTTTGATAAGACACCACAAGAAAAAGGTCACAAGGCTAGCAAGTTGTGTTACGCTAGACACTCATGAAAAACAAAAAGGCTCCACTAGAAACAAGTTGTGTTATGCTTGGTGGCCATGACAAAGTTGTAAATGCAATAGGATATGATATTCAAAATGTTTTTGCTTAGTTCATGAAAGGTATCACCTTAGGGAACATCGTGCTTAATGTCACCAAGAGAGGACTAGTCCAGGATAAAAGATTCACAACTTAGGGAATACAAGTCATAACATTACCACTAAGAGGAATGTCATATGCCAAGAAAGGTCACGCTCTTGAAGGACATCAAACCTAATGTCACCACCAAGAAAACACATCATGTGTAGTAAGAATACCACATTTTGAAAAGAATATGCAAACAATGAAAAGGGACGTGTATACCCCCACTTTAAAGAAATTGCTAAACATCATGCTGCGAGCAATTACTTTAAGTAACAAAATGATAAATGCCAATACATGAGAGATTTATTTGGAAATCCCTATGTAAAACATGTTTCCACAATAGAACTATGTCATGAAAGCAAATTTCCCCCCATATGCAATCCTAAGACAAAACATAAGGGATCCATGGATTTGGGGTCAGCGTATACCTTTGCTACAGTGATATAATCAAGTTTGGAACCGTCATCATTCCCCAAATGACTCATGGAACAACAAGCAAAAAGGAAGAATGACACATATAGAGTGAAAACAAAGAAAATATTTTGGGTCAACGTGGAAGAGGCCTAAATGTCTCATCACCTTGCAGCATCCCCAAAAGGAAAACAAAAGACAAGAGAAAAGATAAATGTGTACGATATATAGAAGAATTTAGATACAAATAGAAGAATGTCGCGACTAATTTGATTCCTCTGTATCATTGCACCAATGGAGTGACAAGGGTCATCCAAAGTAGGCTCACAAACATATAAAGACACACCAAGAAAAACTATACGAGGATCACCTTACGCACATGCAATCACAAAGAACATGAAAAGAAAACAAAGAAAAGACTAGTATGGCATATGCGAGTCAACCTATAACAATTCATCCACATCCCAATCTTGTTCATCATATGCGGAAGGCACACAACTAGCCAAAGGGACAACGACAAGTGTCAATCTATGACAAGGGTTACCTAACTCCTTGCCCCCATTAAGTGCAGGACAAGGATGAGCCGAGGTGAGTGATGAGAATATGTTCCTTGCAATATAGAAATGATTTGTAGTAAATATAAAACATGCAATAGTAAGTATGCAATGATTCTACAACTATCACATGGCAAGGAGCGAAATGCATGCATTGTAAGAAATTATCCCAAGGATATCAAATTCATCTCAAATCCTCTTTAAAGCATAACACTCATCAATACTATGTCCAAGAGTTCTATGATATTGACAATGAGACATGTTTGTAATTTCTCCTTTTTGATTTTTCTTGATAGGTGGCAATGTTATAAATCCTTGATTAAGGAGTGTGTGTAAAGATTTTTCATTCTCAGACATAGGACAAGGAAATTACAACTTCTTGAGTTTATAAGGTTGTTTTCTTTTACTTGATTGGGCAACTTGTTGAGGTGGAAGTGGAGGTGGTGGAGCTTAGGTGACCCTAACGTCTATGTGAGGCATTAATTGGTCTCTTGAAATGATCTTGTGAAAGAGAATACCTTTTCCCTTAGGAGATGTGGATAGGGGGGTGGAGGGGAGATCTTGATATCCTAACCCCTTGGTATCCTCAAATGGTATTTGCTCTAACAGTTTGTGGATTTCATGCTCATTTGTTATGTCACATCCTTGTTTGTTTAAGATCTTAAAGCCTTGACCATAGCTCTCTTCTAAGTTAATCGGTGTATCAGTAACTCAATGAGCATAGGATAGGAGAGTTTCATTATTGTCCTTGTTAACAAGTTTATTAATGATTGATGGTTGAGGCTTGCTTTGTGCTTCAATTTCAAGATGTAAAAGGTTGAACATATCAAGTGATGGAATTATAGGTGGTGTTTGCATGGATGGATAAAATGATACATTATTCTCAAGGTTGTGTAAGGAGTCTTGTATGAATTGTTGCATGCTATCTTCATCTTGACCTAAGATATCCACCTCACGAGGACATTCATTAGGGGGTGAAGGTTCATGAGTAAGCTCAATTGCATTAGGGTCATCACTAAATACACAACTTGAAACATCTACCAAAGATCTCAAGGACATCCATAGTTTACCAAAACACATATCCATGATGAAGTTGTTCAAATACAAATGTGAATGCAAAATTTTAGATTTGATAAATGATTGATTAATATGCAAAGAACTTGAAAATGATGTGTTTTTAATGCCAATTTTGATTTCAAACAATGCAGTTAATTTGACCAATTGAACTTAATGCAAGAAAGTACAAAATTTTCTAATTTTTGAAACTAAAACCCATAGTTAATAGTAGAAGAAAACATAGACAAATCAATGCCCAAAATTTTGAAAAGACACCTGTACAAAGACTGATTCGCCCTAGGGTGAATGAGTCCTAGGTTAGGGATCTGTAAAATCAAAGTTTGAATTTCTTGCTTAATGTTTGAATTTCCAGTTTTAGGTTGCAAACTATGTTTTAGTGACAAAATTTTCTAAATTTAGGTGCCTAATGCAAATGAAATTAGTGATAAATGATGAATAAAGTGACACTTTTTGAAATGCAATTTTAACCAAATTTTTTTTATGTAAATGACTGAAAATACACTAATATGCAAGTACTATGCAAAATCAATGTAATATGCATGCAATTTTTTTATTTTTCAGATTTTAAATAATGCAAAAAAGCAAATTTAAAACCCTAAATGAGATGGAAACTAATGCAATTTTGATAACCCTAAATATAATTCAAATTAATGCAAACTAATGCAAATCCTAGATCTAGGGTTTTGATGACCTCCAAAACAGAAAGTTTATAGTGCAAGAATGTCGAGTTCACCATAAATGAAAGAAAATAAGTAGGTGATGTGATGGCAAAATAGAGAATGTATGCACCTACCTTTCTTCTAATTTCAATAGGAAAAAGAGATCCCCAAAGGTAGAATTGACTTTCAACCCTTAGGTGAGTCAACCCTATTGGAGATCTTGACTATTTTCCTTATGATAAGACGAGGTAAATATGCCTGAAATGCACTTTTGGGAGAAAAACTAAAAATTCTTAATGAACTCAATTATCCAATGTGAAACTTGAATCATCAATTTAAGGCATAAAACAATCAGAAACAACAGACTTCCGATAGATCTGAGAAGGGTAAGTTGATGTGCACCAGTCACCAAAAATGCTTAATGAACTCAATTATCCAATGTGAAACTTGAATCATCAATTTAAAGCATAAAGCAATAAGAAACAACAGACTTTCGACAAATCTAAGAAGGGTAAGTTGATGTGCATCGGTCACCAAAAGTTGTTGAGTGTCCTCCTGGGACAGATTCGCCCTAGGGTGAATGGGTCCTGCCACACCTGGGTCCAAAATATGATATCACAATCCTCTGCTCTTGGATTTGCACTCCTGATTCCTCTGGATCTCATTGTCAGAAAATCGGAATTAAATTCTGCAAATAAGATTTTGTGTCTTGACAACTTTGACAACTTTGCAAAATTGCACTTTTGATCAATCTTCAATCCTTCTTCACCTGCAAATTTGCAAACATACAGAGGAGAAAAATTATTTGTTTTTGGTGAATAGGGGTTTGCCTTGGTCAAACCCTATTTTGGTAATTAAAACTTGAAATAAAATAATGATAAAAAAAGGAATGACGAATAAACACTAGCTTGCTGCAACTCACCAAACCCTTTAATGGCTACCCTTGGAGGATTGAAGTCTAACATATCACACCAAGGATTAGATCTTGCATGAAATGGCTTGATTGGATGCTTGATTTGATGCTTGAAAACTTGAAACCTACATCATAATGTTAGCTCCAAAAACATCCATGGATGCAAATAACTTTGACATGATGCTTGAGATCTTGAATGTTGATGTAGAAGACTGATAAATCTACTCTTGAATGCTCTTGACAATAATCTTTGCTCTTTTGAATGTTGCCTCTTGCTTGTTAGATTTGAATTGATAAAAGACCTTGTATTTATAGGTAATTTTCTAATGTCTTGACAATTAAACATGAAAAGCTAACAATTGCAATTTGAATTTGAATCATAAAAATACCACCAAAAACATATTAAAAAATGGGATCCTAAACCTAGGACACACATTTTCCAAGATGTGTAATTTGATGTTTGCAATTACATAAACTCTACCCATCCTACATGCCTTTGATTCAATTTACCTTGATTGTTCGAATATTGTAAGACTTGATGATCTATATAATACCAATTATTTAAACAAGAAGTATTGTCTCCACCTTTTTAATGCTTATATTATGGTAGAACTCTTGATCATACACTACATTTTTTTTTCTTGCATTATTCAACTATTCATTTTAGTTTACTACTAGTTTACTTTCTTGACTTAATACAACTCCAATTGCATGACCATTGGTATCACAATCCCTTTGGAATATTTTATCAAACTTTGACAATACTAACGTTGGTTATTTAGTAACATTTTTCAACAATTCAAAGCTTATGTGTAGTCCAATAGTCTATTCAAACTCTATTTTATCTCCTTTATTTGTCTTAGTTATCAATGCATTGTATTCCATTAAAATTTCTAATTAACTTTCTATAAAAGTTAGGTGATTCATAAAAAAAATCTTACCTTTGAAATATTCTCTAGTGTAAAACAATCGGTAATTACTTTCACTTTTTTTGGATCCATATTCAAATCTTTAGATGAAATTACAAATCGACAAGATATCAACTTTACCTTCTTAAAACTATATTTTTGGATGTTGACTAACAATTTCTCTACATCTTCTAGATGTTCCTCCTTGAACTTGATAAAAATCATAATACCATCTAAATAAGTAATTACAAACTTAGCCTAATATGGCTTTGATACCTCATTCGTCTATCTTATAAATGTGCTCAATACATTAGTTGAGCCAAAGGGCACAACCAACTACTCATACAATTATTCTTTTTATTGTAAATAATGTTTTACATTCGTCTTCTCTTAATCTAATATGATGATATTTTGAAGAGTGAAATATTTTGTTCCACCCAAATAGTCCACTAAATCATCCATCCCAAGTAATTGAAATCTATAGTTTATTATATTCTTATTAATTGCTCGACTTTGTACACATGCTCCACTCTCCTTTGTTTGGTGTTAGTATTATTGGGGCGACACAAGAACTTGAGACTCTCCTTAATCAAATCCTTCATCGATCCTTAACAGTTGTTTATTCAACTCCTCATTTTTACTGGCATCATTTTATGTGCAATTTTATTTTGAAAACTTGCTCTAAGAATCAAATCCATATGATAAATGCTACTCTTCATTGAGAATCTATTTGTAATATTACCAAATGCTATACCACTATATTATGTCTACAATTCCTTACCTTCATTTGCATTACCACTTATTCTTGGAATCAATGCAAAAACACATTTTCAATAATTTAGACCATCTAAAAACTTTCTACCATCTACCGGACAAACTTTGGTATTACCACATTTTATGTTTTTCCTTTTTCTTTTAATGGAGTAAAACTATGTCCATCATCCTTTATCAAAGCGTAAATATTTCCCTACCATTATGTATAGTTTTTCTATGATACTGTCATAGTATTCCTGACAACATATGGCATACATCCATAGAGATAACAGCACATATATGACCATGTAATGCAATATAATTGGACATCAATGCACATATGATCAAGAGAGATCACATCTTGAATTACATTAGCAGTATTTGCCACAAGGAATTACGATATGATAAGACCTCAATCTTATTTACGAAGAATTACAAGAACAATTAGTGTGTAGTTCTTCAATTACAATCTTATGAACTAATGTGCAATATATAACTCTTGGAACTTCTATGCTTTTAGAATGCTATTGAACTTGGGCTAGTGCTAAGTTAACTCCTTCCTTTTGATTTCTCTCTCCTATTGTGTTGTAGTTCTTCTTTTGTAGCAAGTGCAAGCAAGTAAAGATGTTATGGCATCAGCCAACAATGTGGTACAATGTTCAATGCACCATTTCATATGGAAACATGTAGAAGGACCCACCTTGAATAGATACGGCAAGATGTAAGCATTGGAACTTAATGCAGTCCTGATCATGAGCCTCTCTCGAACCGGTCTTCAAATGTTAGTGCAAGACTCAAATGTTTGGTGCACAACTTAATAAGATCTTTAAGAAATCTGACAAGCCTCAATGCATTAACCTGTAGTCAAAACTCTTGGTAATGATGTCACATGAAAGAATATAATGTGTTGAAGCTCTAATATTAGTCTGTAAGCTTCGTGAACAGTATATGTTACCAAAAAGTAAGAATATTGTCTAAATATTGATAAACCGATGTGCCAAAATATTGATTGTAGAAAGAATTGAACTCTACATCAAGAATTACATGACTACAATATTTCTAGATATCTGCAAAATAAAACAAGCATAAAAGAAAATGTTTTGGGCTGCAAAATTCCTTACACCGTAGATGTTCCTCCATTAACATCTTACACTCCAAAAAGGAACCAAACTCAAGTAAACAAACTACCTAAGTAAGTTTAATCTACAGTGAAATAGATACATTAGTACAGCAACAAGTCATTATCCAGCTCCCATTACTATAAGCATCCCCATTCACCCTCATTCCTTGGTAGAGGCCACCCAATCCTCTCCCTTAAGCTGAGATCCTGTTCGTCGAGATAGTAGTCTTGTAATAATTCTTCAAAATTTAGAGATGTCCGGTTCACACTCAAATATAAACTCAGATTAGAACCATGGAGAAATGAAACACTTATCTCTAAAAACCAGCCACAGATGTCAGTTTGGTAAAGGTCTAGAAAGAAACAGATTTGAGCAAATTTAGCTGCCAAAATACAAAATTATTCAACTGGAACCCTCTAGACCTTATATGGAATAAAGAAAAAAAAAAATAGTTGTCGTAACGTGCTCTTTTCAAAGCGGAAAATCTAGAGGTACACAATACATCGTGGAGCTGTTCATCCCATTCCAAAGTTTTCGGGTCACCAAAATTATTATCAATTCAACCCCTACACCAAGTGTGATTTAGGCTGAAATGATTTGTTGATTGGTTAATAATTACAAGTGAAAATCGCAAAGAAAGAATGGGATTTAAATGTTTCCAGATTTCGCTCACAACATAGATCCAGACAGATATTTGAAAGGGATCCCCTCAAATCTTTAAAAATCTTGAAAATTTATACTTTGAGATGAAAACTTTCTTGTTGTACTGTAAATTGTTAAAATAAGCTACCCTTTAGAATGAAATATAAAGGGAACATTATCTCATGTAAGTCTTCTAGCTACTTAGTATCACATGGAAGCTCAGCACGAATCTTGTAACTTCTTCTGCCTTTGAGTCATGCATTACAATCAATTTTATTTGTTTTGTCCAGGATATCTTCAAAAAGTTGGGATGAATCTTCAACACTGCAAACTGTATACTTTCAGGTGCGATTTGTCGAAAATTTTATACTTTATTACACAGTTGTGGCTGATGCAGGTTTCTCTTCTCTCAGTTGTGAATTGCTTGTTTACAAAAGTTCCCTGTGCTTCATGTAAAAAAGTCCATTAATATTGGGTCCAGCTTACAGTTGTGACCTATAATTTCTTTTCTGACTTTCGGGAATGTTTTAATTTGAACGTATTACCTCCTGGATATCTTGCTACAAGAAAAGAATTTTTTTATTAAAACATAAAATGGTTGGAGATTGAAGTTCAACAATGTCCTTGATTTTAGTAAGCCACTAGACTTAATTGCAGGCTTTGCACTGGTTAAATTTCCATATAATAAAATTGGGCTAGGGGGTACTATCCTTGATTTTAGTAATCCACAAGACTTAATTGCAGCCTTTGCACTGGTTAGGTTCTTGTATAATACATTGGCTAGGAAGTATATTTGAGGCTAACAAGACAAAACATGTAATATCCTGACGGTCCCAGTGTTCCAGGCTATTCTTCTGAATTCATGAAACAACAGCTACGGTTGATCTATCACCCCTGTAGTAAATAAGCATCTATTGTTTTTCTTGCCAAGAACGCATTTTGATGCAAATCAAAACTGAAGCCATCCAAGGAAGCTTGTATGTGAACTGTTCTTTGTGCAAAGGAGACATACAAAATAAACAGTGGAAAAAAAATTCCTCTGAATGTTCTATTATGTTTATCAAAAGTATGGTATACCATGCAACAAAAGTAATGATTATGCAAAGCATAATGATAGAACATATGTAGCCAACCATTTCCTTTTTGTCATTCAAAACTAAAAGCACCTAAGCAACGTTTAAGAAATTTAGTTGCACCCGTTAAAAATGAAGTCTCATTAGAAAGGATATCCAATCCCATTCCCTAGAATGATGCATCCCAATTCCGAATGTTAGTCTATAGAAAAAGAATTGACAAGGATGCAGTTGTTGGGCTTCTTTACAGGGCAATGTGGCAATAATGTAATACCAGAAATGACAACTATAACTGAAGCATAATTGAATTCTTTGATTCAAGCCTTATTTGCAAAACTTTCTCAAGTTCCAGCACGTTATTAGAAACCTATATTCTTTAACAAACTTACAATCTTACACATATACAATGTTTGGTGCTCTATGAGTGAACACCCAATAAGGTAGGGAAAACCCTTGTGCCTGGTATGCAGAGGTCAGTCTGTTGGGATTTTACATTTGTAGGGTTCGGATGATCCTCCTGCAATTAAGCATTATTCTAGATCTAGTGGCTTTGCAAACACCTGGGTCTTGGAGACCTGTATGTACCAACCAATACAAGATTTTCCAGAATCTAGCTTGAACATCAGGTGTCTTACAAGCAATGGTAGGCATTTAAGAAGCTGAAAATCAACATAGCCAGTTCTAATTCAACCTAATCATCTCAGACAGAAGTAAATGGGCCTTATTTAAACAGTCTGGAAAACCTCAAACCTAAAGTTGTAAGCACAACCCTAAAGAGTGTCCATTATTCCGGTTAGCCAATCCTTATAGTTTGAGTTCAATTCTTTCTACAGTCAAAGTTTCAGCAAATCAGTTTGGAGGCTTTGTAAGCAAAGTAAGAATATTGTCTGGATACTGATAAACTGATGTGCCGAAATGTTTTGACTGTAGAAAGAATAGAGAACTAAATAACTGCAATACTTCTAGGTACCGCAAAATAGAACAAACATTAATGAAAATGTTTTTGGGTGATGCAAGATTGCTCTTACACCCTGAATGCTACTACATAAACCTAAGTAAGCTTAATCTATAGTGAAATAATGCATAACTACAGCAAAAAGTCATTATCAAGCTCTCGCATTACTATAAGCCTCCTCATTCGGCTTCATTTCTTGGTAGAGTCCACCAATCCTCTCTCTTAAGTTGAGATCCTATTCATCAAGATAGTAGTTTTAACTTCTAGTTCTAATAATGCTTCAGAATTTAGAGATGCACAGTTCACTCTCAAATATAAACTCAGTTTAGAACCACTCTCAAACATAAACTCAGTTTAGAACCATGGAGAAATGAAACACTTATCTCTAAAAAGCAGCCATAGATGTCAATCTGGTTTAGTGTCTTTAAACAAACAGATTTAAGCAAACTTAGCTGCCAAAATACAAAATTGTGCAACTGAAACCTTCTAGACCTTCTTATATGGAATAGAGAAACAGTGTTCTAGTTGGTATTATGTTCTCTTTTCAAAGTGCAAAATCCAGGGGCAGACATTATATATCATGGAGCTATTCATTCCAATCCCAAGTCATCAATTCAAGCCCAACACCAGATGTGATTTAGACTGAAATGATCTGCTAATCAGTTGATCGTTGTGAGTGCTGATTGCAGAGAAAGAATGCGATTTAAATGTTTCCAGACTTGTCTCATAACATAGATCCAGATAGATATTTTACATACAGTATGAAAGGGATCACCTTGTATTTTTACTTGTAGACATAAAACTTTCTTTCTGTACTGCAAACTGTTAAAATAAGCTACCCTTTTGGATGAACATTAAAGGCAATGCAATCTTGTAGAAGTCTTCCAGCTACTCAGTATGACGTGGAAGTTCACCATGAATCTTTGTAGCTTCTTTCTACTTTTGAATCACACATTATAATCAGTTTTATTGTTTTTCTGTCCTGGATATTTTCAAGAAGTTGGGATGAATCTACAAAGTGTAAACTTTGAGGTGTAATTTGTCAAAAATATTGTCCTTTATTAGACAGTTGTGGCTGATGCATGTCTTTCTTCTTGCAATTGTGAATTTCTTGTTTACAAAAGTTCCCTCTTGACTGATTTGAGTCTTTCTTCATTGGGTCCAGCTTACAGTTGTGACTTATAATGTCTTTTCCTACTTTCAAGCCCAATGTTTTAATTTGAATGTCTATTACCTCCTGGATGTCCTGCTACAAGAAATAGAATTTGTATAAAATATAAAACATAAAATGGTTGGGGATTGAAGTTCAACACCTCCCCTTGATTTTAGTAACCCAGTAGACTTAATTGCAGCCTTTGCATTTGTTAAATTTCCATATGATACATTGGGCTAGGGGTACTGTACTTAATTTAGTAATCCACAAGACTTGATTGCAGCCTTTTAACTGATTAGATTCTTGTAAAATACATTTGCTAGGGGGTTATCTTTGAGGCTATCAAGACAGAATATGTAATATCCTCACGGTGAAATAACAGCTACAATTGATTTCCCTCCCCTATAGTAAAATAAGCATCTATTGTTTTTCACAATATACTATATAGCCAAGAACACACTTGAATATAGCCATGAACAAAAGTTGATGCAAGTCAAAGCCAAACCCATCCACGGAAAATTGTATGTAAACTGTTCTTCGTGCAAAAGATACATGCAGCAGAACCTGTTTGATAGTTAACAACAATGGAAAAAATTCCTCCAAGTGTTCTAATACATTTATCAGAAGTATTGTATACTGTGACAACAAGAGTCAATGATTATGCAAAACATAAAGATAGAATACATGTAGCCAGCCATTTCAGTATTCTACCATTCAACTGCAAGCATCTAAGCAATGTTAAAGGAATTTAGTTGTGCCTTTAAAAATGAAATCTAACAAAAATGGATATCCAAACCTATTCCCTAGAATGATGCATCTCAATTCTGAATGTCAGTATATGGAACAAAAATTGGCAAGACTGTAGTTGTGCCTCTATAGGGTAGCATGGCAATGATCAGATACCAGAACGACAACTATGACTGTGAGCATAGCTGCCTTCTTTAGTTGAAGCCTTATTGCAAAATTTCAAGTTTCAGTACATTATTAGAAACCTATATTCTTTAACAAACCTGAATGTACACAGTGGTCGGTGCTCTGTGAGCCAACACCCAATTAAGTACGGAAAGCCCTTGTGCCTGGTATACGGAGGTGAATCTATTGGGATTTTACATTTTGCAAGGCTGGGATGATTCCTCCTGCAATTAAGCATAATCCCTGTGACTTTGCAATTGCCTGGGTCTTGTAGACCTGCATATACCATCCAATGGGAGGTTTTCTACAATCCAGCAGTGAAATCAGTTGTCCTATAAACAATGGTAGCATTTAAGCAGCTCAAAATCAACATAGCTAGTTTTAGCTCGAGTTAATCGCCTCAAAACGGAGGTAAATAAACCTTATTTAAACATCCCAGAAGATCTCCAACCTAAACCTGTAAGTACAACCCTAAAGAGTATCCATTATCGCACTAAGCCAATCCTTATTTGAGAAAATAATTTAATTCTCTCTACTTTTATTTTTACTTGGGAATCCCATAAATGTATATTTTAATTCCCTTGACTGTATTGATAAGGCATATAAAATGACATCAATAGAGACCAAACCTATCCACTGCAATATGCAACTCTAATATAACTAAATCTTGTATAGATTTTCACAACTGTGATGTAAAAATTACAAGTTTAGTGAAAAGAGCTAGAAGAGGGTTCCACCATCATCGTACGACACATGGCGCCCACGTCGGCAGGGGTTTGCATTGTCATCATATTCTCCACAGCAGCTCCATCTCTTCTTCCAGTTGCTCTTACCAGTGTTGGGTCTGTTTCTTTCGTCGTTCCATTTGTAAACAATCACTCCAGTTGCATCTGTCCACTCGCCATCAATTCCCTGGTGTGGAGGTGCCATAGAAAACAAGCCTCTATCACCTGAGAAGAAGCACCACTTGCTTATTTACAGTCACAATGGATGTAAATGAGGTTTCCACAGTCGACTAGATTGATGAGAAGATTCTTATAATTCTATGTGAATTTAGTTTACATCGATATTTGGAATCACACTCCTATAATCCATTTATCAAGAAGAAAGCAAACAATAGCAAGATTTTCTGATTGCAGAAAATCTCCTGTAAAGTAGTAATATTTCTGCAATCTTACTATCGTTTGCTCCCTTCTTAATTGCGTTACCTATCATTTGCTCTCCAAACATCAATCTAAACTAAATCCACATAAATTTTCTGGAAAGTCCTCTTCAATTTACAATAGACCGAAAAAAAGGAACGAATGTTTGGTGCGCCTACCATTCATGTGACCGTGGAAGGAGCAAGCCTCAGGGCTGTTCTCCGTATCCGTATAATACTTACCGCATCTCAGGCACCGCTTCCCTGCGCTTTGGAATGGCCTACCAATGGAAGCGGATTGGCATATTACTCTCCTCCCTTTGAGGGCCAATGAATGCCTTGAGGTGCCAGCCGCTGCTGCATGTAAAGGATTCAAGGCAATCTCCAGGGCGAATCCTCTTAAGACCATCTTTCACTAAAAGGATATTAACTATACATGGAATGTATGGTTCTTGAATGCATCTCTTAAACTATTTGAAGAATACATAAGTGAAAGGGAAATATTTTTGTTTTGTTTGTTTACCCTTTTAATTTATGTTGAGAGAGACTCACTTGTTAGTGCTTTTTGTTTTTTTGTTTTAATTGTATAAGATGCGATGTTTGTATTTGATATTAGGAAAAAACTGATTGCTAATTTTTGTCTTTAGTCTCTATGTCAAGTAGGACACTAATGTGGGTAGAAAGTGTGTTATGGTATGCAATGGAGTATGTATGTTTGTGATGTTGTTTTTCAATTGCTTTGGAGTTTGTATGGTTAAGGGATTATCTTTATAATTTTGTTATGTATATCAAATCTATAATACAATTTGGATTTTGGGTAGGTTAGTGTCATAGGCACTTTTGGAGCCTTCAAGCTTTGGGATCTTGAGATTGAGAAGATAGTGTATACTCAAAATGTGATCTTTAGGTACATTACATCTTCTCATAAGCCTTTGCAACCAAAAGATGAGGAGAAAATAATGGTGTAGATGAAGCCAAAGATTGAGGATACTATACTTGATACTAACTTAGAGGCTTAGAATAGACCTAATAAGGAGGATAGTCTAAATATTTTAGAGGAATATGAAGAAAAAATTCATGCCCTACTCTTGATGAAGTCCATTATGCAAAGAATGTAACTTGATGATAAGTACAACCCTTTTGATTTTATATGTATTTTTCTTTGTCTACTAATGATAATGAAACCATAATAGTGAAGGAGATAATGAGGTTCATAATTTGAGTCCTAAAAGAAGGCCATGGATGAGGATATGGTTGTTTTGGGAAAGAACAAAACATGTGACTTGATGAAGCTTCCAAAGGAATCAAGGTAAAAAAAATATGTTGATTGCATAGAGGTTTTCAAGAAGAAATACAATTCAAGGGGTAAAGTTGAGAAGTATGAACCAAGGTTAGTGGCTAAGAGCTATTCCCTAGTTGATGGAATTGGTTATGGTGATGTATTCTCTCTTGTGAGGTTGGCATCTATAAGATTCTTTCTATCCATTTCTACTTTGTTCGATCTCGAGGTTGAACAAATTGATGTAAAAACAATTCTAGCTTTGGAGAATTGGAGTAGAATGCCTACATGACTTAGCTTGGGAACTTCAAAATGAAGGGTAAGAAATATTTGGTTTTCAATTTGAAGAAGTATTTCTATAATCTTAAATGATTTCGTAGAATTTAGTGTTAGAGCTTTGACATTTATGTCTTGAAGTTGGGATATGTTAGAGCTAAGTTAAGTCACTGTGTTTGCTTTGAATAGGATGATGATCAATTTACTATTAATTTTTTAAATGTTGATGGCATGTTCTTTAGTAGCCATAAGGATATGGCAAGGGTTATGCAATCTTAGCTTTCAACACTATTTAATATGGACTTAAGGGTGGCTAAGGTCATCTTAAGGATAGAGATTAGGAGAGATAAATCAAATAGAAAACTCTAGGCCATCAACAAAAAGAAGTATGTGAGCTTTTTTTTCACCAATTCAAGATGCAAGATTGTAAACCAATGAGTATTACCATTCTTGTGGGAGCAAAGTTTTTTGTTGATCAATTCCCTTCAACACAATAAGATAGAGTGTGAGCCATATCCCCTATGTGAGTGTTGTTGGTAGTCTTATTTATGTTATGATCTACACCAAACCAAACATTGCTTAAGGAGTGGGAGTCTTAAGAAATTATATGTCTAATCTAGCAGGGAGCATTAGATTACAATGAAAAGGGTCATAATGTATCTTACAAACACTTAGAGTGTTCAATTTGCTACTAGGGAGGATAGACTTTGGTAAGGATGATTAATATAGGTATTTATAAATTTTGATTGGGTTGGTGATGTGGATAGTAGGAAGTATACCAATGGTCTATGTCTACCCTCTTTAGTGATGCAATTTATCGGATCATCAAATGGAACTTGTGGTTTTTCTTTTGATGAAAAAGGTAGAGTACATGATAATCGCTTGTGCTTGTAAGGAGCTAGTTTCGCTTTAGAGATTATGTTTAGAGATCAAGTTGAAGTTGGATATAATGGTAACTAAGTTTAACAATTAGAGTATGTTAGCTTGGCAAAGAACCTTATCTTTCATTTATGGACAAAGAACACTTATACATGAAGTATCAGTTTTTTAGAATAGTGGAAGATAAGAGGGCCATGATAAAAGGTAGATAAAATTAGAGAATGTTACAAATACTTTGATGAAGCTCATGATCATAGAGAATTTCATAAGGTGCAAGATGGCTATGGGGATTAGCCACTAGCATTTAGTTCACTACGTTAATTATCAATGTTCATGTATGATTGTTATAATGCATACAACATGGGATATTGTTAGGATTATGGTCCTAGGTGATGTTATAGACCTTGCAAGTCTTAGGTTTAGTTATAAATATTTTATAATATTGTAAATAATGTGATCCCATGTATAGGGGCACCCCACTTGGATTAGATCCTGAGATTATGTAGTTGTCAGCCTTTGCCATGTGTCATTGGTCTTATGATAGTTGTTAGAACTCATTGAATATGGGGGTTACCAATGAACTATGGCTCATCTTTGATAGTTTATTTATAGTTGTGTGGGAGATGTATAAATCTAATTATGGCCTCATTTTCATGCACTTTAAAGTTATATTGATCCCCTCATCATAGGGGTCAAATAGGAGTTACATTCTAATTATGGAGTGATGAACATGGGTTGAATCGATCACTTGGAATTGAATTTGGTCCATGGTTTTAGAAATTCACTCTTAGTTTCTTGGGTCTCCTTGGCTTATATCTATAGGTCCTAAGAAAGATACGTTGTTTTTAGTTTTATGTAGGGTTATGCTTAGAATCCCCCCAAATTTAGACTGTAGACCTCATTGAAGTGCATAGACGTTGATATTGTATGGTAATATTTTTTGTTGATTAATATAGTTGGTGTAGTGATTTTAGCAGCCAAATAATTTCCTTATGAGGGATATATTAGGGTACATAAGCATCACAGAAATATCTATGGTTGTCTTATTTTCTTATATTTCTATTAAATTCTCTCTTATTTTAAGTGTTGTTATTATTCCAACATTCTACAAAAAATTACATAAATAAAATAACTTGTAATAATTTTCTCAGAGGGTTAAAAAGGATTTGTAGCATATTTGATTTCACTTACAAAAAATAAAATCTTATATTTAAAATAATAAAGTGATATCTAGGTTCATTGGCTTAAATAAGAACTGACAAAGATGGATACATGGAAATTAAATATTGATTTATATAAACCAAGATTCCACTATGAACAAAAAAATATTGTAGCATACCATAAAATAAATGGATGAATCATGAATCCAACTCCTTATAGAGAGAAAATAAGGGAATTCAACTATATTTTTTCTTGAATTAAGTTCTACTAGAACATAAAGCTTGTGTTTAATTATTAATGCAAGCCTACTCTAAACAATTAAGGATTAAAATATTTGAAAGAAACTTATTTAACACACATTAAACTTAAGATAGCTAATTGAATATTGTGCTTCAAACTTAATTGCTCAAATCCACTCCAACCAATACGGATTGATATGATTAAATACAAACTCGTGTAATTTGAGCATCGACTTTGTTTTTTTCATATTTAAGTTTCAATTATTAATTTCAAAACTTTATCTACACTTAATGCCTAAAAATAACTCTATTAGATGGAAACCAAGAGGTCCAAAGAGCAATCCTAGTTATGAAATTTAATAAAACGTATTGTTAGCATCCATATTATTATAGACTATTAAATAGGTGCATTGTTTATGATTTATTTCATCTAAAGTTTGTGATAGATATTAAAAATTATAAATATTTAGATGAAAAAATAATTCAACAAGTATTATTAATTTTAACCGTACAAGGAGAGGAATAATTAAGGTTTGTATTTCTTTCCAAACTAAGCAAAGATCCTTATAACTTTGTGGTATCAATAAATTTCATGGATTATCAAGATGAATGGATTTTTTATTGAATCATATAAGAAAATCAACATAGAAATCCATGTTCAAAGGACATCTCTCAACTCTCATTGTTAGAATAATAAATTAGGGATTACAACAAACATATGGTCAAATAGTATTTTTTCTTAGTGATATAAATAATTGGGTGAGAGGAAGATGAGATAGAAAAATATGCATGAGGTATTCACTCATGTTTGGTCTTCTCACAATTTAATTTACTTGAGCACATAGTCGGCAAGAGTTTACTTAGATGTGCTAGTGTGATTGGCATAAGCCCTATATTGTTAGAAAAAAAGTTTGAATACCATAGCCTTACATAATATACTAACATACCCTCAAATAAAAATATCTCAATAGACTAATACATGAATGGTAACATCCAATAATATAGGTTTGGTTTATGAGAAGGTAATGGCCATATTGTTGATAATTAAAAATTTATAATATTGTAAAATATTTAATGATGGTTATGGTACAAAGGATATATACAATAATAATACACGAGATCAAATTTGGCATATATTAGACACATCCATTTGAGTGTATATTTTGTATGATTGAATACATTTGGCACAATTCAAAATTATGGTGTAGGCTATCTACATGGACTAGATAAGTGACTAATATAAACGTGTTACCAATGGTTGATAAAGTGGTTTATTTTAGTTAAAGAACTTTGGGTATTATTTTTAGGTAGATTAGTGGGGTTTTATAGGGGATCGTACTCATGATAAAGAGAATATTACAATGTAAACCATCATCCAAAAAAAAAAAAGTATTTATATCAATTGTTAGCAACTAGCTCCAAGTATAAAAAAAACATATATCCTACAAAAACTAACACAACTACTTACTATGAACACCCTAGACCACCAACAAAAAGAGAAAGGCCACCACAAACTAGTTACAAAATTAGATAAAAAATTAGATAACAAACATTGAAAAAAAAATATAAGCTCAAAATGCTACACCACTTAACATCACTCCCTATCAAGCCATGTTGAGCTTGACCTAAGTCCACTACCTCCTCCACCCATGACACATTGTCATCCCCCATTAACCCCTTATGATTGTCAATCAACATAGGAAACTAAACACCATAGTGAATCTCCTAACAATGATATGGACGATGATTTGAGGATCCATATAAAATGGATTGTGAATTCCTATGTGTAGAAGTTTATGGTGAACTCCTCAAACACCCCAAGATTGCCTACAAGAAAAAATAACTTCTACAAGAGAGAAATGACAGAAATATCATGCTATAATTAAGGATGCAAGAATGCCAAACTAAATATGGAAAAGTACATATAAAGCCTTACTTATATAGGCAAAGAGAGAGATAGGATTAGACAAGATCATGACAAGTGTCTTGATCTTATCACTTGTGAAAACTAACTAACTACCTAGGAAATTATGCAAATATAAGTTTAGTTCTAAACAAGACTTTTATAAGAATCTTATATCCTAAGTAAACTTAACATGTGAATGTGTCCTCTAATTACCTGGTGAATGAATTAACTAGGTACAAGACATTCATTCATACCAACACCCCCCTTAAGTGCAACTTAGGAGAGAAGATAAATATTATGCAAATATGCAATGATGGGTCCCAACTACTAGGCCATTTTAGGTACCCATGTACAAATGCAAATGCAATGATAAAAAAATCTCTCACAACCAAAGAAAATGATAAAACCCAATGGGACAAAACTCCTTCCCAAAAGAAAGATAAATACAATAATGATATCCATCACAAAATAAGAGGACAAAACCCTATTCGAGGAAAAAGACCCCCTCATAAGAGAGACAAAGAAGAAGAGAGCATTTAGCACCCCCTTAATGAAATGATCCATCACAAATCTAATCAATCTCCATCCACACAGTATTAGAAGATAGACCATATAACCTTCCCCCCCCTCCCCCCCATAATGAGATAACCTGTTGCAAAGAAGCACTAGAAGCACACAATGAAGTAACACTGGAATCCTTAATTTGGAAAGCAAAGGAAAGATAATTTTGTTTGCTAGAAACCATATTAGATTCACTCAAGGACTCAAGTCAGAATTGTGATAAGCAACAACAGACTTGATGTCAAGGAACACTGGAAAACTTGCAAACTGGCACAACTCTGGAATCTATGAAGCAACAGTTGATTGATAAATTATCTAGAATTGAAATGAGGTGCAAAGAAAATGCAAACCTAATATGCACACAAAAGAAAAGAAATAGTGCATGCACTGATGAATGTTCACATCTGCCTCTATGAATAAAAAAGGCATGCACCATTGTGAAGTGCTCGAAACTAACTTTCTTTTGATATCTCATTTTCCAAAACCAAACACTGTGGTGAAAAGTTATGATTTTTTTTTAAAAAGGGTAAAATTTTCCAACCAACAATGGAAACATGACCCTTTTGATTTGATTTCTAAAAAATGTATTCACTTTGAGTAGACAATAACAGAAACCCAAAAATATTTTGATGCAAAAAACAAAACCCAAAAATGTTTTTATGATCCAACAAGCAGGAGATGAAAAATGAATTTTATTTAACCTTGAACCTATAGAAAAATGATGTGTGGTTCTTTTTGGACAGCAATTTTTATTTATATATGCTCAAGATATGCAAAATCTAAAAGATACCCAAATGACATATCAACCCTGGCTACAAAACCCAGAAATCATTTTTCCTACAAATGAGTGGAAGCTGGAATTTTGAAGCAAAAAAAAAAATGGCTCCAATAAAAAATAACTTGCATCAAACCCTTGCAGATTCAACAAAATATATCATTTTTTGATGAAATGAAAGTTGATCTGACTTTCTTTCTTGGATTCAATGGTGAGGCTCTCAAGACCCCAAGTCGCACCCAACAAAACTTTCACGCCAAGATTGGTCCCTCAAATTTGGAAAGAAGTCTGTAGCACTAAAGCTTTGATGCCATGTAGGAGTTTATGGTGAACTCCTTAAACACCCCAAGATCTCCTGCAAGAAAAATAACTTCCACAAGAGAGAAATGGCAAAAATATCATGCTATCATTAAGGATGCAAGAATGCCAAACTGAATATGGAAAAGTACATTTGAAGCCTTGCTTATATAGGAAAGGAGAGAGATAGGATTAGACAAGATCATGACAAGTGTTTTAATCCTATCACATGTGACAACTAACTAACTACCTAGGAAATGATGCAAAGATAAGATAAGTTTTAGATAAGACTTCTAGGAGAATCTTATATCCTAAGTAAACTTAACATGTGAATGTGTCCCCTAATTACCTAGTGAATGAATTAACTAGGTACAAGAAATGTATTCACACCAACACTATGAATCTCCAAGTGTCCATACAAATGATGAACATGTAATCCAAATAAGACTTTACCAATATATCCATAGTAGGATCATAAAATATTAGTTTTACTACATAGATCTTATATAACACTTAATAAATTCCCACTTGTGAGAAAGGGGTAGATGTAAAACTAATACCCTCTATTTCAACAACTTTCACCTCTAGACTAGCTTCATATTTGATATATGACACCAACAAGCCCCCAAAATAGTTTGGTAAAAATATTTTGAGGATCCATAAATGAACATTAACATTAAAGAGAAAAAGATTTCTTTTAATGAAAACCTCTCTAATAATTTATTTAGAATAATGGTCATCTCTCAACATTTGATCTCCCAATACAATTTTGATATACCCTAGCCTAGTTAAATACCTAAAAGAAAAAAAAATATAGCTATTAGTTGAAACTATAGGAGTTAATGATAAACTCCCAACACCCTAGGAATAACTGCTGGACCAAAATATCTTCCACAAGAGAAAAAAAGGTAAGAAGATTACAAGATTGAATATGAAATGTACATGAGAGGCCTTTCTTATAAAGGCAAGGTGAGAGATAGGATTAGAAAGGATTGTGACATGTATCTTAATCCTATGTTATGAGACAGCTAACTTAACAAAAAAATCAACAACATAAGATATGATAAGATCTTATCTAGAAAAATAAGACTTCTAAAAGGTTGCCTAGGACCTAAGTAAACTTAACAAGTGAAAAAAGTCCCCCTACTAGGAATTGTCTAGGTACAAGATCTTATTCACACCAACACACCCCTTAAATGTAACTTATGGAGTAGATTATTATGAAAAGATTAAAATATTAAAGGATGGATCTCGGCTATGAGGCCATGTTAGATATTCATGTATATTGCAATCTCTCACAAATAGATAAAAGGAGAAAACCCAATGGGACAACTCTTGTCCAAAAAAGAGAAAAATACAAACAAGGATGATGTATGGAGGACTTTGTGATACCCCCAAGGACTACATCCATCATGTATATACAATCAATGACCCCCCAATAAGAGGGATAAAGGGAGACTAAGTATCCCCCCACAATGTTTAATCTCTTACAAAAATGGTGAATGCTTAAAGACAAAACAAGGTCCACTGCCTACAAACAATGTTTCTCCCCTTAGGAAGAAGATATACCAAGTACAGATGCGAGAATTCTTCCCGGTTTGAATAGGAATTGGTAGGAAGAAGAATCCATATGTATGAAGATTGTCTTTGAAATATGTTCATGGGTGGCAAAGTTATTGGTAGATGATGATGATGTCACAATTCAATCAAGTATATGCCCAATCACAATAGAAGGTGACAAACCAAGAAAAATTGGAAACTAATATTGGACTAACTTTAAAGACAAAGATGAAGTGACAACATGTGTGCCATTATTCTCATCAAACGGGGGAGATAAACCCTCAAATTGGTCCTCCAAATTTGAAATGTGAGACTCCACAAACAAATATGCCATGTCTGATAAATAGGAATCCCAACAAAGAAGATAATTAGATACATGTTGCAATGAATCACCAATAGAAGATGAATGTGTGATCTCAATTGGAGAAGTAGGAGCTATAGGAGAATACTTTGGATCATCAAGACACTTAAGTTTTGCATCATATTCAAGCTCCTCTAAGGTATCATCATCAAAGGGGAAATTGTCAACATCATCAAGTGGAATGAGGCAATCTGATGCAGGATCATCTAGGAATGGAGGATTATGTGGATCTACAAAAATATCACAAATCTTGGTCCAAAATGTGCATGGGAATGAGATTCCTAAAATCTGATTGTAGGTTTTTATGAAGATTCTTGCACTGATCTTATGATATGATCATTCTTATTACCCCAAATTAATTTCTTCCATGATGTCTATGGCTCATGTATGAGTCCATAAAGAGAGACAAAAGATTCAGCCACCTACAATGTGTTAGGATTCCTTTTTTTGAGACTCATAATTGTCCTCAGTTAAAATGATTACAAAATAATAATTTTTATAAACCATGATTGTAACAATTATACACTTCTCAAATGATAAAATCATAGTTTAGTACATGAAATATGGATGAAATGAAGTATAATGATCAAAACAACACTCTCCCAACTACCAAAATATCCAAGTAATCCTCTAAGACACCGATCGAGTAAGAAATGAAACAACAATATACCTAGGAAAAAAAAGTACATCAATGGCTAGATAGAGCTCCCTAATACCTTTCCAAGGCCACAAGAATCACAAAAATAAGAGATTGTGGCAAAACACTATGAGCTCATGAGCCAAAAAACCAAGATTTGACTTCAATAAGCAATTACTATGATCAAACAAAAAATTCTAAAAGATAACCCACACCATTGTAAAATTCATAGAACCATCTTTTCGGCAATATTTCATTTTTAAAATTTTGCCTCTTGGACTGAAAATTATGATAATTTGAAAAAATGCCCTATTACAGCTATAAAGGAAAAAATTTAAGCCCTTGGGTGTTGATAGGACCATCGACTTAAAATTTTAGTTTTTTTAAAAGACCACCATTGAGTGGTGGTAGCGTCGTTAGGGTGAGTGATGTTAGGGCGGTGGGTTGAGTCATGTCACCTAGGGCTTTTAGCCCCCCTCTGTAGGTACTAGTTGCAAGGGTTTGAAACCTTGTAACAAAAACCAGAGTGTAAACCATTGATAATAAATAATATTTAAAATAATTCATTTTAATAAATAAAACTTTGTACCCTCTGATGGAAATATGATGCAAGAGAATATGCCCTGGGAATATACCGATACCACAAAATATTTTGTTGACATCAACCCACAGACTATTGTTGATAATATGATGTGGTATAAACTATATAAATTCTTATGAAAATGACAACTAACAGCAAAAAACTATGATGCGCCTAGGATTAAACTAATTTTGATGATTTGATAGTTGATCCTTAGGTTTTCGAGCCTTTCAAACGTGATGACAAGGTCAAATTTGGCCCAAATGCTCCAAAAATTCAACTACCTCCCAAATCTAGTAATTCTAACCATACTTGAAACCCTTGTAGATTTGAAAAAACATAACAAAATTTGATGAAATGAAAGGAAAACTTAACTTTCTATGATTCTTTGGATTCAATTGGAAGGTCCTTGAAACCCCAAATTACACCCAAAAAATATTCAAGCTAGAATATGTCCCTCAAATCTAAGAAGGAATCTACAACACTAGAGCTTCAATACCATCTAGGACTTAATGGTGAACTCCCAACACCCCAAGAACAACTGCTAGACCAAAATATCTTCCACAAGAGAGAAAATGGAAAGAATAGCTTGCTCGATTATGGGTGCAATAGTACAATATTGAATATGAAATGTACATGAGAGGCCTTTCTTATAAGGCAAGGTGAGAGATAATATTAGACAAGATTGTGACATGTTTCTTAATCTTGTGTTATGAGATGACTAACTTGACAAAAATTCAACAAGATAAGATATGATAAGATCTTATCTAGACAACTAAGACTTCCAGAAGGTCACCTAAGACCTAAGTAAACTTAACATGTGAATAAGTCCCCCCACTAGGAATTAGCTTGGTATAAGACCTTATTCTCACCAAAGGAAACTACTACCTTGTGACATTAACATACCATCTCAATGAACATATGGTCAATTCTTCATCACAAGCCTATGAACCAAACCTAAGGAAATCTTAGATAACTATAAATATTATAAAAGAGATGACACCTTGAGCCAATATTGTAATCACCAAAATCCTTGCTATTACATGGATCAAGACATAAAATCATCATGAAATTCTAAAGCATAAACCATACAAGTTGAGTTCCACTATTATGTAAACATTATAGCTCCACATTTCTTATAATGTATCACCTCCCTTCATGTATAACCAATATGACATGTAATTGAATGAGCTTGATTTGCATTACAAATGTTCCCATGTGCTTCATCCAAATAAAATGCACCCCTAATGTAAATCCTTGTACCATCAATTATAGGTAATAGTGCAATGTAAGCCTTAATCAAGCCAACATCACCCTTTCCCACCACCTTTTTCAAAGGAACAATCAAATTTATATATTTCTCCAAATAATATTACAATACATGCAAACATCACCCATCAATCTTAATGGAAAATGAATTATATAGAGACACTCATCCCCTCCCAAAGCTTGGGAGGTTTACATGAAAGGTTCATATCTAAATTTGGCCATGAATCTACACCATGAATATATATAACAATAATTGGTGTTTTTTACACTCCTTCATTGGCCAAATAAGCTATTGCAATGAGTAAATCTAATAGAGCCAAGGGCATGTTTAAAATTTAGAGCCTCCTTTATATACATATTCATGTTCTAGATTAGCATTTTTCCATAAGCATTAAATTAGTTACAATCATTGATTCCCCTTCCAATATCAATGTCTTAGTATATTACAAATTATATCCTAAACCTACTATTAAGGATTCCCATTTTACCTCATTGTTAGTGTAAACACTTAGAAATAGAGAACCACCATATAAAAAATATTCTAGTGAGTTAAATATTTCAAAACCACCCCCTTCTAGCCTCAGGCTTCCTTGTACCACCTCATAAAAGTTAAATAAAATAAAACCTTTTAGGGAAGGGAACTAAGAGACATTAATGTAACCTCCTTCATTCTTCTAAATTTCATTACATCTCCTATATTTGGAACCCCTTAGCCCTTGAATGGGATTTTTTGGTGGACTTTTAGTTCAATAATAATTTGAATTTAGTTTGATGGTTTTTTTTCTTAATTTTATATATACATATATAAAATAAAGTAAAATTTACTACATTAGGGCTCTATGTATTTACATGTTTCAACATAAATATTTCCTTTGAGTTTATCCAATCTTATAAATAAATTTGATAGTCAAATATTAAAATAAAGACATGCTATAAAAATAAAGTGCAATTAATTAAACTAGCCTACAACGCCTCATATACACTACCTAAAACTATGTTACAAAATCCAACAAGAGTAATCACTAAAAGAATTTGATTTATAACAAATCTCAACATAGAAACAATCGAATATAGAAAAGGATTTAGATCTTGTTTGGAAATGGTTTCCAAGTCTTCATTGAACCTCATGAGAATCCCTTAACTTTATTTTCTAACACAAACCTTTCCATCTACCTTCAAAACTTCCTTCTCTTTTCTTCTCAAGGTATTGAAAAATAGAGGAAACCATCCCCAAGAATAATGCTCCAAAAGAATAATACACCTCAATACCTCAGTACTAACAATCAGTAGTCCTAGTAAAAAATATATTTTATTTTCAACATAACACTTGATGATCCCTCCAATCATGCACATTGTTCTATCTTATTCAATTTTATTTGAGAAAATGAAGGAAGTTTAACTATGGATCACTACAAGCTCTATTTAATCATGCAACCCCTTGCATTAATATTTACTTAGCCAGTTATCATTTAATGATTTATTAATAGTAGTGTCTCTAATAGAAATTGAATTAATATAATAATTTATAATACATCTTCAACAATTATAATTGAGATTTTAGAAATAATAATTATAATAATTATATTTTACTATTAGTTGGCCATCCCCGTTATTAATTTCTAAATTCCAAGACCAAGATATGAACTCTTTGAAATGTATAGCTCAAGCTAGAGAGCTACATAGTTGGACATTTTGGAAACATTGGGCAATTCACTTCACACCTACTATTCCATTATTGTTATAATTGTGAAACAAGCACAAAACCACGAGCTATAGGATCAAACAACAAACAAATACACCTTCCACGCAAGAGATATGCAAACAATATATGCAATATTCCTCAACAAGAAAATGCTACAGAAGCAAGAGACTTTCAAGAAGATATGAAAGCTCAAGATAATTACAATAAGGGTTGAGTGCTTATAAGAGAAAAACCCTAAATGAGAAAAGGATCAAATCATGACAAGTGTCAACATCACATGAGATGAGACATAATGATATAATAATAGCTTAACTAATAAAAGCATTAAAACACTCCTAAGTTTAGTTTAAGTGCATGAGAATAAATTAGACTAATAATCAATTAAAAATTAATTAATTATTAGCTAATGCATGATAACTCTAACACCCCCCTTAAGATGAACTTAGGGAGTAGCTAAAAACCCTAAAAAGAATGGATGATGGGTTCCGACAAACAAGGCCATGTAGTGTACCCATGTACAAACAAAAGATCTCTATAATGCAGAGAAATAAAGAAAACCTCATGGGAAAAACTCTACTCCAAAAATAGATGAAAGCCAAATGAAGGACTGAAGAAGCCTCCAAACAAGAAAATATTGTCCCAAAATATAGGAACAAAGGATGAACAAAAAGAACACCATTGAAGCATGAAGAAGTTGCAAACATTGTCAAAGAATGACTATTGTAATGCCAAAAACAGGAATGCAAGAGTTTCCATATGGTAAGTGATCCATCTCACCAAAATGCAAGTAACCAACCATTGATGTACGCTGCATTTGAAAGTACATAGGAACAAATATCGTATACATAGCTCACTCCAATGTGAAACCAAAGAAGCATTAGAACCAACAGTAGAAACCCCCATAATGTTGAAAAAAGGAGAGGCGTGACAAGTATATTGAAACTGAATGCCAAAAAGAAGTGCATGAAGAAGAATCAGGAACATCTAAATGTGCAAACATGAAAGTACCCACATATAAAGGGTGTGAAAACAAAAGTCACACTCGCATGAGGTTGTTGTCATAGAAGGGACACTCACTTGACAAAGGTATGATTGCAAACAAAGGTAAAACATCAAACCCCCCCATGGCACTTTATAACATAGTGTGACTACAATAAGGAACAAGGTGATGTGCAAGATCCCATAAAAGATACACCTGTTGTGGCACTTTATTTCAATGCGTTTACATAATGAAAAATTCATACAATGGGAGCCCATAATGTCCAAAAAAGGACAGCATGTTGAAAATACAATTTTCTTATAGGAAAAAGAGGAAAATAGTAGCACCATGATGAAGTACACAAAAAAACATGTATTTTAAAAAAAATGACACCCAAAAATATGTCCGGATGCAGAAGATATGGCCCATCAAAGTCTCCAAAATGAGAATTGAACAACAACACTGAGAAAACAGAATTATGGAAAAAAAAACAAATGCCCAATCTAGAAAACACCTACACCATCGTGAAGATCTCAAAATTCTACCCCATTTTTAAAAAATTGCACTGAAAAATATCGCCGCATGATCGAGATATGGCCTCTAGAATATAAGGTGCAAAACTAAAAAGCCCAATAGAGAGGGGCTGAGTAGGGAAAAAGAGAAATCATCTGCCAAATTTAGAAAAACTACCTCCAAATGTGGAGGTCCGCCAAATTTAGAGTGTTGAGAGAAAAAAAAAACTCCTCCTCTAGATACATGATTATTTTATTGCTAAAAAAAATTGCATGGATAATGTTTTTTTATTTTTTAAAAGTAAAAAATACTTTTAAAAATCTTTATATTATTTTTTCAAAAAACATAAAAAAAAACATATATATAAAAAATATATATTAAAAAGAACTTTAAAAAAAAAAATATTAAAAAATAAAGGGAGGGCGGCAGGGATCGTCACCTCTAGGTGAAGCCTAAGTGGGGTCGTCGCCCTGCCATAATGGCAGGGGGTGGTACCCCTAAGGTACTTCCCCGCAGAGGGGCGGGACCCGAGGGGCAGTCGGTTTGCCATATGGCAGACAGTGGTAACTTGGGGGGACCCCCCTTTAATTTTAAAATATATTTTTTTAAAATTATAAAAAAAGTTACGAAACAACCCTGTCAAGGGTTTTAAATTTTTTTTATTTGATATTAAAAAAAAATCGCAAGGAAAAAAATTAATATATTTTTAAAATTTTCACTTTGATTCGTGTGCTAGGGAGGTCATACGACTTCCTTAGCAAAAAAATTTTGCCTCCAAAACTACTGACACAAATTTTAACGATTTGACAAGTGATCTTAAGATTTTTGGGCCTTCTGAGCATGATGGTAATGTCTGTTTTGTCTCAAAATGCACAAAAAATGCAGCTACCCTCTGGATCTGCTAACAAAGTAACCACTTCAAACCTTCCTAGATCTGACATCAAGAGTCAAAATCAGGCAAAACAAAAGCCAAATTTGACTTTCTCAACAACTCCAAATCCGATGGTGAAGTTCTTTTCATGCCAAAATGCACCAAAAATTTTCCCACCTCCAAAATTTGCAAAAAAAGTAAAAGGGATTTTGATCTAAAGCCTGTAACCCTCATTGAAGAAAGAAAATCTCATAAATCGAGAAAGGGTTCACTGAATCCACTCTCTGATACCATGTTAGAATTTTGAAACAAGCACAAAACCATGAGCCATAGGATCAAACAACAAAAAATACACCTTCCACGCAAGAGATTTGCAAACAATATGTGCAATATTCCTCAACAAGAAAAAGCTACAGAAGCAAGAGACTTTCAAGAAGATATGAAAGCTCAAGATATTTACAATGAGGGTTGAGTGCTTATAGGAGCAAAAATCTAAATGAGAAAGGGATCAAATCATGACAAGTTTCAACATCACATGAGATGAGACATAATGATCTAATATTAACTCAATTAATAAAGCATAAAAGCACTCCTAAATTTAGCTTAAGTGCATGAGAATAAATTAGACTTATAATCAATTAAAGATTAATTAATTAATAGCTAATGCATGGTAACTCTAACAATTAATTTCTTGGTTTCTAGTCTCATTTCATTAGTAGCCATGATTGGAACTTGTTTTCTAGTCTCATTCCATCAGTAGCCATGATTGGAACTATAGTATTGACTATGCATATGACTATAGAGTGAAGAGACGACATTTTTTATGACTCATTTCATTATGTTTCTAATTATTCACTAATATGTTATTTTCCCTAAGAAATTATCAATGAATATGTATCAACATCATCAAACATATATCATTTAATATCATCCACTATTACACCCTCAAAAAACATAAATAGTGTGTAATTTTTTCTACTAATCCTATAATAGATAATGAAATTGTTTTAATAGATTACAATCAAAATAGATCAATGGTCATTTGGATATTATGATTTTGGCCTACCCTTGGAGATTCACTCTTTAAATACTTCATGGGTGACTACTTTGAAATGATAAGGACTCATTAACAAGTGGCAAGATCCCACTTATTCACTATAAGCAATTCTATAGTTGTAGAAGTTATGAAGAAAACCAAAATAATTTTCTCCAAATCCCTTGATATTCCTAAAAATTTAGAAGATCTAGATAGGTACATCCCTATATGAGGACTTAATTTATCAATCAAGAACTAAAATTATGAATGCTAATGTCTTACTGAATTGGGAAAAATTTATGCATGTGTGCTAAAGTTGGGAGATGAAACTTAGTGGCATTTTGCTTACCTACATCCTATAATCCTTAGAAAATTTAATGGGTGTGGTAGAGTAACATTTGGAACTCCATGTGACACCAACCTAGTGTGGCTCAACCTAAGGTTGCTCTTCTTATCTTTTAAACTTGTGTGAGAATATCAATCTCTAGGCATAAATTGCACCATGATATAGAAAAAGGTGTGCATTTTTATGTCACTAAGTGCTAATAGCTCTATAATTCTAAGGGTTTATAAAATTTTCTTATGGTTAATTATACATAACTTGATCCTTAACAATATAGGCACAAAATCCATGGCTTAAATTTATATGTAACTAATAATTTTTTTGTGCCACTAGCTAAGTTCTCTTAAAGAAATTCCTAGTACAAGCCACATGCTTTGTACCTTACAATCACCGACTTTTGCAAGTATCAATCTCTATTGCATAAATTGCACCATGATATAGAAAAAGGTGTGGATTTTTATGTCACTAAATGGTTATAGCTCTATAATTATAAGGGTTCATAAAATTTTCTTATAGTTCATTATGCATAACTTGATCCTTAACAATATAGACACAAAATCCATGGCTTAAATTTATATGTAACTAATAATTTTTTTGTGCCACTAGCTAAGTTCTCTTAAAGAAATTCCTAAAATTTTAGGCTATTTTGCGTCAACTTAGGATTATTAGCATGTTGTGCACAAGTGAAACTAGGGAATTCCTAGCACCTAAAACTAATTAGCTACACAATTGTATTTCACCAAGGTAGGATAACACCATTCTACTATAAATCATTCTACAATCATGTGTGCTTTGAGTAAGATTGGATATATATCAAGGACTCAGACAAAAATATGTAAACTTAAACCTACATAGCCATGTCAAAGTATTTATGGTTAATGAAAAAGATAACACATACAAATAAGCTTCAAGATTTTTTTCATTAAAATACATTTCATTACTAAATTATGTTGAGTAAGCTAACAGTATGATATTTTTATAAATTAGAATACAAATACATAATTTTAAGAAAATTTTAAATCAATCATTGTCATGTATAAAAGAGCTTGTGTTAAAATACCTAAAATATGCAATTATGCATCCTAATTTTGATGTCCATATATGATATCTACACAACTCCTTTATTTGTAAGAATGTAAATATTTTGCACATGGAAGTGACCTAATATGCCACTTTGATCTCTTTATGCATGTTCTCTTATGATCTAGGGTTTTTTATCAGTTCTCCTTCTTGCACCCTCCTTCATGACTATCAATACTACCATAAATTAGCACATAAAAACGAAAATATATTTTATAGCATTGTATGCAACTATCACAAATTTGGTAAAATAATTATAATTAAAATTTAATGAATATAAAAGGAAATGATATCACTAAAATTACATAATGAGTAATATCACACTTTCTTCTACTAGACCAAACAACATTGGTGGATCTATTATTCTCCTTAAAAAATTTCAGAGTGGATAATTTAATTTCATAGGTGATAATGAGTATTGTGCGCTCATGATTCTTCTATATCTAGTGAGTCTACATACACTAATACTACACTACATACTACACTTTCCAAATAAAATCATCTACCTCCTCATATGGGAATCAAATTGACTCAATATTAGATATAAAACAATTCTTAATGTAGTTAGGGTAAAAATTTAGGGCAAATGCATAAACAAATTATAATGAAACCCTAACAAGCACAATAGAGCACAAACTAGCATGAAATGAAAACAAGAGAGCAAAGCAAACAAATCTCCAAGCTAGATTTGATTTATCTCCATTGCTCTTCTCCACCTCACATAAGCATGCAAGATTTTGAAGGATTGAATGGTTTGATGTGTTGATTACTCATTTTCGCAGCATAATGATAAGATGGAGATGATAGAGGAAAAATAGATAGATAGATGAGAAGATTCGAGGAAATTTTGGCAAAGTGTGGATACTAGAAGAAGATGGATCCCAAATGGCTTGTGTGAGGCAATATTTATAGGCAAGAGTTGATTTGATTCGATGGCCAAGATTAAAAGTCAATTATGTGATGTGTATGGCTAGGATTAAAAGTTGATTTTAGTGCCTATGGCGCACATTAAGTGGGTTATGACATGCGGCTAAAACTAGGATGTGAGGGAATAAGTGGGATTCTTTTATTTATTTTGGAGGAAAAGATGTCTATGGCGCATAAATAAGTAGGGCTAAAAATAGGATGTGAGTGGGAATCTCATAATTTAAATTATTTGTGCATGTGAAGAGTTGTAGTCATGTGACACATGTGGTAATAAGTGAGGGATTAATTCAAATATTTAATTTGAATTATTTTGAGACATGTGAAGGGGAATTAATTAAATAAATGAGATTTAATTGGGAAGGTGATTAAGTGGAATAAATGGAATAAGTGGGATAATGTAATGACCTAGGGTAAAATATTGCAAGTTGTCTTACAAGGTCATGTATGACTAGGTAATGTTATGACATGGACAATTTTGGGTGTCTAAATTTTGCCCCTCTTTGAGATGATGTGATTTATATCAAGTAACATCATTTCAAAGAAGCTAAGATATGGATAGAGAAAAAAAAGGATGATGCCCTAGCCACTTAAGAAAGTGAGGAGTAAGATGAATGAAGAAAGGGGATGATAGGAGAATACGATGATGTAAAAGATATGAAGAAATGGCATGATGATATAAGATATGATAATAATGATGATGCCCCCTCGAGAGGGTAGGCGGGTTGGAAAAACATGGGTATGCTCTTGAAATGAATGAATGAAACAATAAAGGAGGGATAAGATGAATTATACAAGATAAGAAGTAGATGAAAAAGAAGAATGACACGCTATGTTGCAATAAACTGAGCAATCATATGTTTGATATAGCACTAGACGTTATGCACCAAGGTATAAGGACCAAGGTGATGATGTGTCTCGTGCCCTAGTGTAATACAACCTTGTCTAGATACAAGATATGAATATTAGTTGGGAGTGATTCAGAGTTCATGCAAATGCAAAATAAAAATGATAACACACACCAGCAAGCAAGAATGCACAAATGATACAAAAACAAACAACGTATTGCCCTTGTCAAGCTATCAACCAATAATTAATTGATTGATTGATTGGTTGATGATGATAGTATTCTCATTGTAGGGAACGATATATCCCTAGATCAACACAAGGATGATTGATGAATTGATTGGGTTTACAACAAGGCTAGGATAAAGACCATAGATGCAATTGGATAATTTGGAAAGATCGATTAGCTTGTTTGGTATGGATTAAGGATTAACTTACATTTGGATTATTGGATTGATTTGATGGAAGATGATTGATTTGAAGATTTGGATGATGATTGATGAATTGAATTGAGGAATTGATTTTCTTGGAATGATTTTGATTCATTGGATTGATGAAGAAATGATTTGATTTGATGACAATGATTGGATTGATTAAAAGAATGGGTTTTATTAGAAGAAGTGATGTGATTGGATAATTTGATGAAGAAATTGGTGAACTGATTTGTAGAATTTGAAGATTTGATTTGATTTGATGATGTTTTTTTTATTTGATTTTATTGCTTAGGTTTTTTATGGATATTTGAATTTTTGGATGTTTGGAAATGTTTTTATTTTTTTTGGATTTTTGGAATGTTTTGATATTTTTGGATTTTTGAAATGTTTTATTTTTGGGATTTTTAAAATGTTTGATTTTTTGGATTTTGGAAATGTTTTTATTTTTTGATTTTTGGACCTTTTCCAATTTTTGTATTTTGGGGATATTTTGATTTTTGTATTTTTGAAATGTTTTGATTTTTGTATTTTTGAAATGTTTGGATTTTTTTGGATTTTTTTCAAGACTTTTTTTCAAATTTTTTTGTATTTTTTTAGGATTGTTTTGAAATGTTTTGAGATGTCAATGGATGACAATTTGGGTAGCCTTTGTGCTAGATACCAATGACAAGGGAAAACCAAGTCTAGGTGCAAGGAGATCGATGGGATTGATGGATGAAAGGGTGGGAGATAAGATAAAGGATAAAAGACTCATGATAGATGAATGGATAAAAAGGATAGGTCATAGTGAATCTAATGGATGTATGCATCATAAGAGAGAAAGGATGTGATCTCCAAAGACTGTGTCGCATAGGAATAACATGCCCCATTTTAGGTACAATACTTAGGATTTTTATAACAATGCTTAGAACAATAGGATGGTGATAAGATTGCATTGGAAAAGATGAGGTATGTCAAGAGATACCCAAAAAACATGTTTCAACATTTTGCCCCTATGTCTTCATCAAGATCAAAAGGAGAAGGGTGGATAAGTGGACTCAATATGATAGGTATGTATGATGGCTAAAGATGGTAGGTAGGATGGAAATGATATGATAAGAAGTGACATGATAGGATAGATAGTGTGGATGAGACAAAGTGCCCCCAAGTGTAAGTGATATAGAAGATCAACCTACACATGATGCCTATTTGCCAAGTTTTCATCATGGTACTTATCCAGCGCTCCTGTTTACCAGGGTTTCACCGTTGGACGAAGGGATTTTATTGGAAAAGATGAGGTATGTCAAGAGATACCCAAAAAACATGTTTCAACCTTTTGCCCCTATGTCTTTATCAAGATCAAAAGGAGAAGGGTGGATAAGTGGACTCAATATGATAAGTATGTATGATGGCTAAAGATGGTAGGTAGGATGGAAATGATATGATAAGAAGTGACATGATAGGATAGATAGTGTGGATAAGACAAAGTGCCCCCAAGTGTAAGTGATATAGAAGATCAACCTACACATGATGCCTATTTGCCAAGTTTTCATCATGGTACTTATCCAGGACTCCTATTTACCAGGTTTTCACCATTGAACGAAGGGATTTCTTTTTACTTTTTATTTTATTTTTTTAATTTTTTAATTATTTTTACTAGGAAAAGGATAGGAGGGACTCAAGTGTCTAGTTCCATGAAAGGTGATAGTCCTGCTAGAAGGATGTTGTCGTATGGACCATATCAAGTGTGCTCATAGATGTTGGTAAGGAATTGCATGAGTGAGATGGATTAGTTACATGGTGGATTATGAAAGGCTTATGCAAGGATAGATGGGGAATAGTGGATTATGATGTGGATTGTATAGGACTTATGCAAAAGGATGGATAAAAGGTTTATGCAAAAGAATGGACCATAGGAAGGTGATTAGGAAGATATGTAGGATAGTAGTTGAAGGATGGGGAGATGGAGGTACGTGGGAATGGAATCATGACCAACAGTTGCACACACCGTGTTAAACATTGAAGCTTTTGATGGAAAGGTGGTGTAGGAAGCAATGGCAATGTTTTCTTAGGAGATGGTTGATGCAATGCTTTAGGTACCCACATAGACTTAGTATTTTTATGAGTTTTATTTTGCTTGTGGGATTTAGGAATTTTAGATTTTTGAATGGAATGAGAATGTGGGGTGGAAGTGGATGGTTAGGATTTTTGAGATGTAGATGCCTCGTTTGACTTGCTTTCCTTTTTCTTAGGGACCCAAACCATTTTAGTTTTGGCCTTTTTCTTTTGGAGGTATGGGCTTATATTTCTTTTTGGATGTACTTGGCTTTGACTTTTTGTAATTGTATGCTAAGGCATTAGGACCTTTAGGATTTTTGACTTTATGTGTAGAGGAATCCAAATTTTTATTTTGGAATCCCTTGGGTTTGGTGGAATGAGTGGAAGCTTTATGTTTAGACAATGTGTACATTTGTTGGTCATGATTAGGATTTTTAGAAGATTTATAGATAGATGGATAAGGGGATTGGATAATGGGGATATTAGGTGTTAGGAGTAGTGGAGGTAGATTAGATGGAGGGATATTAGGATTTGGAATCAATGGTGGTAGAGTGGATGGTGAAAGGTGTGCGGTCACATGCTTTTGCAATTTGTAGTATGATGGAAGTGGAATGGCAACATATATTTTGGGTGTATGATAGGGCTTATGATGGAAGGAGGAAAACTTAGGATGCATGGTGGAAGTACCAACATCTTGAGATTGGTGTCCTTGGGGTGTATATCCAAGGCCATAAGAGCGTGGAGGGACCTTGACATGAATTGGCTCCAAAATACCTTGTTCATTAAGGCCTAAGCATTTACCTTGATAGTTCATGATTTGAAGCATGCAATGGACAATGGGACTAGGTGTGTTTTGGACTCTAGACACAAGTTCATTATTAGGTAAAGTGGAGGACAATAGTTGTTGTTGTCCTAAGGAGGAACATTCATGGATGAAGGCGTAAGACCAATAGGATATGATGGTGGACTTGAGGTGGGATTGATAGTTTATGTGGAAGGATCAGTAGGATCTTTAGTATGTTCGTGTAGATCCCAATTATTTGTTTGATCTTCTATGTGTGCTTGGGAGGCACATGTCTCATCATGAAAAGTGGGAGTTTGTGCATCATGGATAGGGCTAGATGGAGGGGAAGTTTTTTTGCTTCGAAGGAAGGCCATGGAACAGTGTGAATATTCAAGGAGGTCAACAAGACTTTCATTAGATGGAAGATGTAGGTCTTGGATGTCTTGTTCATGAATGGTTGTGGGGGTATGAATATGATCAAGGTTCTCATGGATAGGTTCTTCATTATGGATTTCATCTTGATCATGGAAAAGATAAATGTTATGAATAGGTTAAATGAAAATGATTTGATCTTGATTAGTAGGAGGGCTTGATGTTTCCCCACGCTTATGATTAGGCTCTTGGCATACCTCTTGGCTTGCTTGAATGGAAGTGGATGAGGACGGCTCTTAAAGGGGCTTGACATGTTCTTGATGGTCAATCTCATGAGGGCATGATGGAGGTTGAATTGGGCTCATGGGGGAAGACTCTAGAATAGGTTCAAGGGGTTGTGGGTGACATGATGGAATTAGAAGACTAGGCATGGTGTTGGAAGAATATTTTGTAAGCTCGAGGACGGAAAATGGTTGACATGGTTGACTCCTTGCTAGTAGCCCTTGGGTCACATCCTTTGTAGGTGGATGGATGGATTTGGGCTTTCTTTTGTAATGTTTGAACTTAGGGCGTGGAATTGATGGAGGATTGGATGATGGTGTGGGTAATGAAGGGTTTGATGGGTTGGAATGTGTGGGGACCAATGGATTTGGACTAGGACATGATGGATTTAGGATAGGCCTTTGATTAGATGGTGGTATAATATATCTATATGATGCATGAGCTAGATTGGTATTTCCCTTGTTAAAGGTGGCATTAAGACTTAAAGGCTTTTGATATTGTTGTGAAGGTGGACTTTGGCTCACATGTGCTTGTTGTGGGATAAATTGATAGGTTGATGTAAGATTGACATGGAAAGAGGTGGGATAAGGTGATGTGGAATTGTTATGGAAGGATGTGGGATAAGGTGATATGGAATTGTTATGGGAAGATGTGAGATAAGGTGATGTGGAATTGTCATGGAAGGATGTGGGATAAGGTGATATGGAATTATTTTGATAGGTGGATGGATTAGATTGATATGGAATGGATGGAGATACCACATAGCAATGAGGTGGAATTGATTGGTGTTGAATGAATAGAGGATGATGTGCTTGTTGTGTTTGACAAGTGGCTATGAGATATTGGGCTTGCGTTGTGATATGTTGCATTTGAGGTGATTGGCTTGCTTGAGGTTGAAATTGTTGAATGAGGCCTCATAGCTTGTGTATAGTTTGTTGGTATACTTGGGTTGTGTTGCTTGATAAAGTGATTGGAGGAGGTCTTGGAATTGGGGTACTAGGTATTCTAATGTTGGCATGGTGTCACTTTTGGAAAATATTTGATTGATATTACGATGATGATTTAAAATGATTAGTATGTGATTGCTTGAATGACTAGGATGATTTGGCTTGGAAAGATTGGATGATTTGGAAAATGTTTATTAAAAGTTTGACTTGGGCAATATCAAACACAAGATCTCACATGTAAATGCATGAACACACACACCAAACACAATGATAAATTTTTCTTTCAAGATTAAATGTTATGATTAAGCAAACACTTGAATACACAACAACAAGCCTAATGTTAGTCAAATGGGTATGGCCAATTAGGTCTTAAGCTAGGATGCACGAGGTTGACTAGGGAGGATTTGAAAGAAAAATCCTGCCACACAATTGAGAGAAATGGGTAACCCACCCTTCACCTTCACTTCCCAAAGGTACAAAGTTCTTTGGGGCTTAGCCTAAAGTGACAAGATTTCAACTCCCAAAGGAGGGTTTCTTTTGATTCACCTCTTGATTGAGGTCATCCCTTGGAGTGGTGTGTCTCCAAGCATGCCTCCTAAGAAGGGTATGATAAAATTGAACCAAGTGAGGTGTTTTTTATCACACACGCACTTGACTCACACTTGCAGTTGTTAATTTCCCTTTAGAAAATCGAAATGTGTGTAAAACAGTTCAAGCACTTGTTCTTTTTAGATTCCAAAGCCAAATTTGTAGGAAGATATTTGTTCGTTTTAACCCAATTTCACTGATGTGATAGCAAACAACATGTTCTTTTTAAGCCCAAAATCCAAGTGTGTCATCAAACAAGTTTTTTTTTAAGCCCCAAATTGAAGTGTGTGGACAAGCAATGATTAGAGATGAAAGATGGAATGTGTGCACCTGATTGTTTTTGTCTTTAAATCTGTTGTATATGCTGATGTAAATTTTGTTCCAACTCCTTAGATTCACCTACAAAATCAGAAAATTATATTATAATGCAGCCATAAAAAAAATTAATTATCTCATCAGAAAATTGCAATTTTAGATACATGTTTTTAACATGACCGAGTTAGATTCGATTATTTGAAGACATTATTGATCTGAAAATAAAAAATCAAAGAAGAGACCCTTGCTAATATTTTGAGAACTTTCCAAAAATGTAAAGAAGTAAAAAAAAAAATCTTTGTTTTGCATCCAAAAATGTAGATTTTTGAAAACCCTATAGAAGACAAAGATCTGATTTTTTTGCATTATATTTGACTTCCAAATTAAATATGTAAAACATAGACCCCAATTATAATTTGAATACCTTTCCAAAAATGTATTTAAAAAAATAAGAAAATCATATATTTGCGTTCAGAAAGTTGATTTTATGAAAAAACATAAAATCATGATAACTTCTACAAAAATGGTGATAAACCTGCAATTTTTCTACTGTAGCTTCCTTACATGATGAAAACACTTCTGTGAAAATAGTGTATAAAAATTCATAGTCGTTTGGAAGATATGATGAAATCTTTAAAACCTAGTGTTTTTTCCAAAAAAAAGGCAGATCTGCAATAAAAAGTCAATAAAACTTGCAAAAAGCAAGTTAGATCAAAATACTTCACGTCAATTTCACCAGTGTAGTTAGGGTAAAAATTTAGGACAAATGCATAAACAAATTATAATGAAACCCTAACAAGCACAATAGAGCACAAACTAGCATGAAATGAAAACAAGAAAGCAAAGCAAACCAATCTCCAAGCTATATTTTATTTATCTCCATTGCTCTTCTCCACCTCACATAAGCATGCAAGATTTTGAAGGATTGAATGGTTTGATGTGTTGATTGCTCATTTTCGCAGCATAACGATAAGATGGAGATGATAGAGGAAAAATAGATAGATAGATGAGAAGATTCGAGGAAATTTTGGCAAAGTGTGGATACTAGAAGAAGATGGATCCCAAATGGCCTATTTGAGGCAAGATTTATAGGCAAGAGTTGATTTGATTCGATGGCCAAGATTAAAAGTCAATTATGTGATGTGTATGGTTAGGATTAAAAGTTGATTTAAGTGCCTATGATGCTCATTAAGTGGGTTATGGCATGAGGATAAAATTAGGATGTGAGGGAATAAGTGGGATTCTTTTATTTATTTTGGAGGAAAAGATGCCTATGACACACAAATAAGTGGGGCTAAAAATAGGATGTGAGTGAGAATCTCATAATTTAAATAATAAAATTATTTAAATTATTTGTGCATGTGAAGAGTTGTAGTCATGTGACACATGTTGCAATGTGGTAATAAGTGAGGGATTGATTCAAATATTTAATTTGAATTATTTTGAGACATGTGAAGGGGAATTAATTAAATAAATGAGATTTAATTGGGAAGGTGATTAAGTGGAATAAATGAGATAAGTGGGATAATGTAATGACCTAGGGTAAAATATTGCAAGATGTCTTACAAGGTCATGTATGACTAGGTAATGTTATGACATGGACAATTTTGGGTGTCTACACTTAATACTATCAAGGCTTGTGTTAATAGATCAAACAATATTCACATTAAGAAATCAAATAAGAATAGAATGCCAAGATTACCATTCTTAAAAAATGGTCCCAAGCTTGAATAAATAGGGAAAGTATGGTCAACTAAAATCCACCATAGCATTGGATCTCTAATATTTAGACTAGTTGTAGCCTCCACCCATCCAAATGAGGCCCATTGTTGTACATTAATTTTTACATTTTTTCTTTATGTCACACAAGATTTAAAGGTACTTATTTTTCAATCCATGTTTCCAACATAAAAATATTTACTTTAAATTCAATATTTATTCCACGGTTTCCCCTATGCAACTAATTTTAAGTTACTAGTCATGTTTATTCAAAATCCAGAACTAATATGTCAACAAACATCACAAAAAAATCCCTGGAATAATAATTAGAGTTTTAATATTGATGTTTTATAGGATTTGTTGGTACTAAATGCACTAAAAACACCAAACAATAAAAAAAAATAGTACATGGCATTTAAGTTATCTTCTAAGAGTTTTCTTCCTTCTCGCATCTTTCTCAACACTTTCTCCTTTTCTTTCTCAATGCTTCTACTTCCTTTAGCTTCTTGTATTCTTAGCACTTCTTGAAATCTCTCCTCCCCTTTTTATTCTCTAATAATTGTAAATGCAATCTTCACTAGTTTCATCCGAGATACATACATTATTGTACTTACAAAAGAAATTATTTCACCCTTCCTCTTTTATTTATCTTTCTTCCTCTTCCTCTAACTTATATTTTTCTTATCATCATTGGTTGAATTGGCTACATAATAATTCATGTGACATCCTTCTTCAATTTTATTCTTTAAAATAGTTGTGATTATGTAAGCTCTTTGAACTTTTTTAGAGTTGAATTTATTTAATGGTCTCTTTTCTAGTCACTTCTCCACTTTAGAAACTTTTCCTTTTTTTTTTGTTTATTGCATGCTAGCTTAGATCACTACTTAGCTTTGCTTCTATTTTTTTGCCACTTAATTTTATCTTCCTCTTGTGGTGCTTTCACTAATTCTAATTTCCACATGTTGATGTAGGAACATCTTAGGGTTCAATCCATCAACATCAAGAAAGAAAGAAAAAATGTTATAATCTTTTGTTTTTGTGGACCAACCATGTGTTTCTAGATGTAGGAGATAATCTCTACACCTAAAATATTTAAATTTGAATTGTTTCCCTCTATTTGGATGGCCCCTTTTAGTTGTAATGTTTGTAGGGATCCACTTGACACATGCACACTTGTTCAAGACACTCCATGGAAGTTCAAGATTCACATTTCCATGAGGGTGCTTGGAATGCTCATTCAATTTAACTATGTGCCTCTATTAACATTTTATTATTTTTTAATATTTAATTAAATCAAATTAGTACGAGGTGAGCAATGATTTTCTATTATTCTCAACACCATGAAGTAGTTGCTAGTATGAGGAAGGGATAGCCAATGAGAGAAACAATTATTTTGGGCTTTTCACACTCAAGCCTCTTTCTCACTTCACAAATATTATGGTGTGTGTTGAAATTTTTAAATCACCTACTCACCCCATGATGGGATGAATGTGGGATAATTGCTCAAACAAAGTAACATCGAGTAAGTGATTTTAATTCAATATTTTTTTAATATTTAATTCAATTAGATAAATACAAGGGGAACAATGATTTTATATTATTCTCAACACCATGAAGCATATTCTAGTATGTCAGAGGAATAGCTAGTATGAGAAACTAAACTGTTTCATGTTTTCACCCTCAACCCTCTTTCTCAATTCACAAATATTATGATATGTATCAAATCTTATAAATCGCCCACTCACCCTTGGTGGGATGAATTGCATCACTTATCACACATTGCTTGGTTTGAGTAATATCCCAAATTCATCCCACCACAAGGTGAGTGGGTGATTTAAAATTTTCAATACAAACCATAAACTTTGTGAATTAGGAAAGAGGCTTGAAGGTGAAATCCTAAAATAGTTTAGTTTCTTGCACTAGCTATTCCTCCCCCATACTAGCATATACTTCTTGATGTTGAGAATAATACAAAAAAAGTTGTCACCTTGTACTAGCCTAATTTAATTAAAATATTAAAAATATTAAATTAAAATCACTTATCACATGTTGGTTGGTTTATTTGTTTTCCAATCATCCCACCATAAGGTGAGTGGATGATTTAAAAGTTTAATACGCACCACAAGATTCTTCAATTGGGAAAGAGACTCTAAGGTGAAAAGACTTAAATAGTTTAGTTGCATGCATTGGATCTATTACTCCTCCATAGTATTAAATGTTTCTTGATATTGAGAATAATATAAAATTGTTGCTCACCTTGTACTGGTCTAATTTAATTAAAATTTATTAAAAAAAATTAAATGAAAATCACTTACCACATGTTTTTTGGTTTGAGCAGTCATCCAAAATTCATCCCACTGAGGGTAGTGGGTGATTTAAAAATTTCAATACACACCATAAGCTTTATGACTTTGGAAAGAGGCTCTAGGGTGAAAAGCTAAAAAAAAAAATTTCTTGCATTAGTTATTCCTCCCCCATATTAGAAAATTATTCTTGGTGATGAGAATAATATAAAAGTATTACTTGTCTTGTACTACTCTAGTTTAATTAAAATATTCAAAACCATCAAAAATTTGGTAAAATAATTATAATTTAAATTTAATAGACATAAAAGGAAATGATAACACTAGAGTTCCTTGATGAATAAAATCATGGTTTTCCCTACTAGACCGAACATCATGAGAAGATTTACTATTCTACCTAAATTCCCTCATAATAGGTATTTGATTGCATAGGTGATAATGAGTATCATGTGCTCATGACTCTAACTGCTAGTGACTTCATGAATGCACTATTAAACCCAAATCATGCATAACTTATACTACCCACTACCCTTTCACAATAAACCCATCTACCTCCTCAAATGGGAATCAAATTGACTCAACATTAGATATAAAATAACTCCCCATACTATTAAGGCTTGTGCTAATATATCAAAAAAATCCATGTTAATAAATCAAACAAGAATAGAATATGAAGATTACCATTCTTAAAAAATAGACCCAAGCTTAGATAAATAGAGAAAATATGGCCATCTAAACCACCCACCTAGCTTACACTTAAGTATCCACCTTGGAACCCACCATAACATTAGAGATATAATATCTAGAGTGGTTGTGGCCTCCACCCATCTAATTAAGACCTATAGTTTTTGATAAAGTAAGCATCATTTATAGGGCATTGTACCCTTTACACAAAGAGCCCTCAAGGCCAAAAGAAGCTAGTTCAAACAAAACATGAACTAGAAAGAGAAGAACAGGCCAAAACAGGTTGCACACATAATGGAACCAGGACAAGAACATCAGACAAACAACATGTCAAACGATAGATGAGGACTAGACAACCCCAGAATCTGAGGGGTTAAAATAGTTGTACAAAAATATCTACATTTTTTCTCTATGCCACATAAGATCTCAAGGTTTTTTTTTTTGGAGTCCATTTTTACAACATAGAAATATTTATTTTAAATTTGCTATTTATTTCAAGGTTTCCCCTATGCCACAAAGTTCAAGTTACTAGTCATATTTATTCAAAATCCAATAGGAATATGCCAATAAACATCACAAAAACTTCCTAGAATACTTGTTAGAGTTTTAATATCGATGTCTTCTAGGATTAGGTTAGTTTGTAAGTAGATTCAATGCACTAAAAACACCAAACAATATTTAACAACCAATACATAAAATTTAAACTACCTTCTTAGAATTTCCTTCCCTCTCACATCTTATTCCCTTTTGAAGCCCCATCAAATTTATTTACCCATCCAGACTATGAGAGCTTCCACATTAAAACCTTTCTTAATCTTTGTTCATTGAAGTTAAATTTTTAATATTTCTATTTACACTCCATCGACTAACAATTTTGTATTCTTTAGAATTTGGAATGCAAACTAATATTTTAAACCTTTTTTACTCCACATTTTCAACTATGGTCCTCCAAATATGGATTGAGGTAATGTCCACCTTTAATTATTCCCCTATTTCCAAACCTCAAAACAAATATTTGAAGGGGTGAGTTCCACATTTTTATAATAACTAGATAACTAAAAGGGGAATACCAAGTGCTAATGGAAGTTTATATAGATTAGGGTATAGCCCAATTGACTTCAATTTTCTTTAAAATAATTTCCCATAATATTTTAGTAGACTCAAAATGAAAGAAGAGTTGGTTCAGTGTTTCCTCACTAGAAGAACAAAGAATACATCTATTGGGAAGTGAGAAACTCCTTTGCAAATTTATTTGGGTATAAAAAAAATCATGTGCAAAAGTCCACAAAAAGTTGTTGATTTTTTAGGATCTCTTTATTGTTCTAGATGTTTTTTCATATGTTTTCACTAATCAAATTATCAAGTTAAATGGTGTATCCATATTTAACTATATACCTACTCTTTTGATTTTGACCCTCAAAGGCATTGTCTTCTTGTTGAAAAATAGTAACTTTTAATATGGTTTGGATTTGAGAGATAACAACAAACTTCTACAAGTCAATCTACCTAGTTCTCGATCCATTCTTTCCTATATATCCTTCCACTATGCTACCGAATATCTTGGCAAGTATTTCCTAAAGTTGCAACATCTATGGTGACCTAGAAAGGGTACCAATTATTGTCCTAGAATCAAATCCAATTGCCCCTCCCCGATTGTTCATTTTCCAAACTGCCCCTAACAATGCAAGCATTGATGGGACCTATTGGAATTCAATCCCATAGTGCTAACTTTTTTTAGTCCCTTCCCCTTTGTTTCCCTTTCCCTATTTTACCCACCATCAATTACCAATCTAATAATTCCAAATGGGTCACCTCATATTTTGGAAGTTGTAAATATCTAAGAAAATGTCAAGTGTTGGGTGTTTTGTGTTCAAGTTTATGTGTTTTAGGTTGTTGGATTTTTCCTTCCTTGTATCATTTCCTTGTCACTCTTGAACCTCAAAACCACAACCTTTTTCCTTAGATTCTTTTTTGTAGTAGATTTTTAGAGTTTCCCTTCCCTAGGTATCATTTCCTTCATCCCCTCAATCTCTAAAACCCTGACTCCTTCCCCTTTAGTGTTGCATTTTTAGGCTTACCCTTACCTAGGTACCTAGTACACCTTTCCCTCAATCCCACATTCATTCGATTCCCCAATCCTTGATTCTTGTTATACCCCATTGTGTCCTCTTTTCTCTTATCACTATTAGTGTTTCAATCTTTTCCTTCCCTAAGTGCCTATCATGAGGTATCCCTAAACTCCAATCCCTAACATTTTTTAATGTGTTATCCATTCAAGATTATGTTTTTTAGAATGATCCTATTTAGATACCTAACATGACATACACCCAATCCTTGACCCCTGCAAGTGGTAAGAGCCATGATTCATCCCCAACCCTCAACCCTCAACTCCTTAAACTCTTACACGTCTCGTGTTGCACACTATTCACTTGTCCACCTAGCCAATAACTTCTAGATCACCACTAAGGCCTCGATTAGACCTTTGCAACATTTCAAAGGATAAAAGAATAAAGTTATGTCACAATTTTGGCCAACAAAATAGTTTCTAGCAAAACAATTTCACTCGAAAGCATGTGGCGTATATGTGGCACATGTAGTTTCAAGGGAAACCCTTTCGCCCGAAACTATAAAATATTTTTTTCCTTTTGAAAATTTGAATTGCAATTGAATTTGTGTATAAGGTTCCAAGTGAAACTCTTTTGACCAAAACCCTTTTTCTCAAAATTATCTATGTGGTTGCTTATGGTAGTGTAAACCCTCTTTTGGGGAAAATTTAAAAAAACTTCAACTTCAACTTTGAATTTGTCCAACTAGGGGTACTATCATGAAAATTTGAAAATATCCTTTTGTAGAGCTCGAAGTCTAGAATTAAAAAATGATATTTTGATTAGATTTATTATGATTGTTTTCAATTTGTTGTAAGTAGATTTATAATCAAACATGAGGCTAATTAGAAATTAAAAAAATCTTAACACATTTAATTTTTTGAAAAATATGAACAGTGCACTAGAGAAAATCCTCTCAAAAAGGTATAATTTGTTTTTTTAATGATTAAAAAAGATAGGTTGGCATCCCATGAAAATTATGACATCCTAGTAAAATTTTACTTTAAAACATTATTACAAAAAAAATATCCATTGATTTTTTTCCATGCACTAGATATTGAAATTAGCTATTTGGGGGAAAAAATCAAATAAATTTTTAACTCTTTTTTTGTGAAATCCCATTGACCTCACTTTTTCCTAAAATTTTCAACAATTCAAATTTTGCTCTTATATTTATAAAAATATATATCAAACCATTTTTTTCTAAAACTAAAAAATACAAGCATAAACTTCATCAAGAATTCTACATTTCATTAATTTATGTCATTTTAAATTTAAAAACATAAAAGCCACTTTCATGCAATCGAAGTTGAAAATTTGTATTTGTGTTGCTCATTTCCTTTATAAATGTGTGGCACAACTATGTACTTTTACCCCAAAGATACTTTCCCACCTAGAAATGTGATTCAATCTCATAGGGATTTTTTACATCCATTTTTAAAACAATGGATGGTATTTCCTAATGCAGTAGATGTTTTTGAACATCCAAATCTAAAGTCAATTCACGTAGGCAGCAAGGGCACAAATTTCTTATTACTATAAATACATGTTCACTCTTCATTAAAATGATTGGTTTTTGCTACTTTTAGACACCTACAAGTGTTAGAATGGTTTAGGGTTTCAAACCACATCAATCCAATTTATTTTAGGAGCAATAATATCTTTGAAATGAAATAGATGTTAATATTATAAATGATATTTGTAATAAAATTTCTCCATGAAAATTTATGTACTTTTAGAGGAATATCTTAGTTGCAACTAGGATTTCTTCTTTACCACATTTGCTAACACGAACGTAATACTAGATTTAACAAATGTACCAACTTTCTAATATATTACAAACATTGTAATGGTCTCTTACATATTGTACATGTAGATTTATGCAATTTTGTAATGGACTATTATGCATGTTTTGTTATTAATTTCACAATCTTTGATTTATGTAAATGCACAACTCATTATTCCTTATGGTTTCAATTTATTTTTCCTTTGACAGAATGTGACTTTGTTTCCCAATGAATAGGCATCAATCTTAAAAATGTTTGACCAATCACATTCTTTTAAACGAAAAAATCATGCACCAATAGTTTAGGATTAGAAGTAGGTTCCTATGCAATTCATGATTCTACATGTTTATTTTTCAGCTATTAAAAAGAAACTTTATTCAAAGTTGCCTCTACAAACACTCTCCTTGTTCTAGTTGAGCCCAAAGTGTACAAGAGTCCACTCGCATCAATTGATCTTTAACCCTCCTCGATCTATTGATGAAGCCTTCTTTTATTTTTTATGAAAACCCTTGACCTTGAACGTCGAATAACAATTATAAGATTTTGGAGCAGCAATTTTGAAACATAAATTAACAATTTGTGAAGCATGAAATTAGAACCAATTTTTTATATAATAGTGTATCACTACAAACCAATCTCCCCAATTATACTCTTCAATTAATATTTGTTTAAGATAAATCCTAAGGAATTTTTAAAAAACTCATGTAGCAATCGTGGCCTATCAAATCCCAATCTTTTAATATTATTGCAATGAAACAATCTTCCAAAATGCAATCATGTGCATCAAAATTATGCCTATCTAAATGAGGAGGGATCCACCATTGTATAGGGTTTAGAATGCCTTTAGATATGTCGAAAGATTTCATGAACATCCATTTGTAATCCCAATATATATGAGACAACATGGAATACCGGTTGAATGACTTTTCTCTACCCGACTTCTTTGCATAACCTCAACTATCCAGCATATGTTTGGCCAAGAAAGAGGCATAATCATAAAGGGTGTTCACATGTAAATTTTATATGTGTCAAGCTAAGACTAATGCCTCTTTTAGAACCGTTGGTTGCACATTAGTTCCCATGACCTGACACATGCATTGATATGTCTTGGAAGTAATTTATAAATAATCGCATCTCTAAGGGTTCAATTTCTTCATCGGGGATCAAATCTATTTTGTCTCCCTTGCCCTTGTCTCTATAATTTGGGATCCTGATGACTCAAACACGCTCTACGTTCTGATATCAAAATGATGACTCACAATGTCACATTCTCAGACTCACAATGCTCTGATACCAAAATGATAGCACAGACTCAAACAAACTCAATCACAATGTAATCACAAAAACAATTTTGATTTATAAATAATCGCATGTCTAAAGGTTCAATTTTTTCATCGGGGATCAAATCTATTTTGTCTCCCTTGCCCTTGTTTCTATAATTTGGGATCCTGATGACTCAACCTACACACTCTACGCTCTAATACCAAAATGATGACTCACAATGTCACATTCTCAGACTCGCAATGCTTTGATACCAAAATGATAGCACAGACTCAAACAAACTCAATCACAAAGACAATTTTGATTTATAAATAATCGCATGTCTAAAGGTTCAATTTCTTCATCGGGGATCAAATCTATTTTGTCTCCCTTACCCTTGTCTCTATAATTTGGGATCCTGATAACTCAACCTACACGCTCTACGCTTTGATACCAATATGATGATTCACAATGCTCTGATACCAAAATGATAGCACAGACTCAAACAAACTCAATCACAAATCACAATGTAATCACAAGACAATTTTGATTTCACAAATTACCAGATCCCCAAATTCAGTCAATTAGTCATTTGCATTGACAATTCCATGTGTCAGTCGAGTTTGAATGGAAATTCAGATAACACACAATGAACAATTGAAAGCGATTTGCATTAAATATCCAAATTCATATTACCATAATCAAAACATTACACTATTTGATCTTCAGAGTTCTTCCATCATTTATCTATTCTCATGTTTTGTACAGCGCCCTCTTTTCTCCCTTTCCTGAAAACAACACTCTTTCCCTTTGGTCGACTCTTCCTTTATTGTGCAGACCTCCTATCCTCTTCCTAGCGGCCTCCTTTTGGCAATCGATGCAAAATTGATTTGGCTGAGAATTATTTACTCCCTATTACACCCCAATCTGCATTACTTGTTTATCAATTGCTATCCATTTAAACTGAATTAATAACTGTCTTTATTCTGTAACTTACAAATCAGCTGAATAACTGATTTGTAAGTCTAAACTGCCTTGCAAACATAACCATGCCCCATATCAATTCTTGCACACCCAAAATTTGAACAAACCAAAACACCAAACAGGGAAATAAAAGCAAGCCAAAATTAACATGCAGGTCGATGCTCCTGCATCAGATCCACTTAACTCTGTAACTCAATATGAGTTTATTATACTTTGTCCCCAATATTTTGATGTCTAAGGAGACTTTGGCCTTAGGGTTCAAATAAAAGATTTTCTAAAGAAATTCCTTATTTATGGTGAATAACTTGTTCCCATTTGCACCATGGACAATGTGGGCTTTAAGATTATTCATCTTTTTTTTGTCCAAACAACCAACTTTGAGCTAATAAAATAATTGGGCAAGACTTTTTGAATTTTTAAATTTTGACATAGCCACTTATAAAGGGGAAAACAAGATTAGATCATAGGCTAATACTCATTACTATGAATTGAGGCAATTTAGCAATGACTTCTAAAATATGAAATGACATGCTTTTACAATTGAGATAGGCTATCATATCAGATAGAGGGGAACACAAAAAATTACAATGCTAACATCATCAATGTGAAGAGGAAAGAAACAAAGACCTATCTGAAAGTTCATCTTCATTACAATGATTATAAATATGTATTTTGGTTTTTTTTAAGTTCTAGATATTTGATTTTTATTGTATCCATTCTTCTTGAATTTTTTTATAAGTGAGCAATATTTTAGTTACCATGATCCTCATCACATATTTAGAAAATCCTAGTTGTAAGAGATTAGAAGACACCTTTTTTGGATAGGTTTTGAGAAAATGCATGAAGATAAAGTTCAATGTGAGTGGATTTCCTAGAAACAAGACAAGGAACTATCTTATTTTCTAAAAATGAGGATGTCCAGGAATAGTAAATTACCATCTACTTCTATCTCCTTGGTAATTTTAATCCCTTATAGATGTTTAATTGTTTAAATGACAATGATTGTTTTCTATTTTATTTCCAACCAAGCTTCATGTCATTGATATAGTGTTTCCACCATATTTGTTTCACCAAAAAATTATTGATGATCTTGTCTTCAAAAGATTTGATGAAAGATTGACCATTATGGGAGATAGTGGTGAACCCATAGCTACACCTTCAATATGTTAAAAGTTTCTCCACTAAAGGAAAAAAAGTTTTATCTAAGGCATAACCCCACCAAAGAGGCTATATCAACATTAGTGTGGCCCCTAACTACATTAATAGTATCTTCAATGTAAATTCAATAAACAATAACACCACATCAAAACTAACAAGAATCTCATCAATTCCTACTTTATTTTCATTAATACAATGAGTAGGCCTTAAATAAAAAATAGTATATTCCCCAAAAGGGATTCGATTTTATTGGCAAGGTAAATTATTAATCTACAAGTTGGGGAATCAACGGTATCAAAAATATGTCTAAGAAGGATACTTACCTTATGAATTTGTTGGCAAGAAGTTGTTTGTCTATGAGGGATATTGCTTCCTTCACTTTTTAATATCGAGGACACTGGTTTGTGATCTAATCCATATTGATTAAGAGGCCCACCATTTGGGTTTTAGAGTTTGGTTAGCTCAAGACCATGACATTCCCCATATCTACTTTGATAATAAGTCAAAAATAGTAGAATTCTATATTGATGACACTAGCCTTAATTGGCAACATGGCCTCAATAAATTGAGAGTTTTCTTTCTCCTTTAAACATATTGAAGGAATCAAATTTACCAAGGAATTAGAAGTACATGGAAATTTATTGTTATTGGACATCCTTCTTTCTAGAAAGTATGATAGTTTCATGTCTCATCAAGTTTACAAGAAATCCACTCACACTAGTCTTTATCTTCTTGCATCTTCTTATCAACACCCAACCCAAAAAACAAACATGCTCAAAATTTGATACTAAATATAAATTTTAATATGTGATGAGGGTCATAGTGATCAAGAGATTGCTCCCTTATAAAATATTTTCAAGAATATTGGGTGTAATCAAAACTAAATCTCCAAAATTGTTAAACAAACCAAAAAATGTCTTTATAATGATAATAATGGTGAAGACACTTTAGGTACATTGAGGACTCCAATAAGATTTCTAAAATCCTAAAAAAAGGCATCTTCGCATCCTTTATATGGCATGGCAAAATAAGGCAATTGTCCAAATCCTCCAAAGATTGTAAATATCCTTTGCATAACTCATGTATGTACAAAGTGGTATGCTCATGTGGAATCTGCTTAATCAAAGAAACAAACACTCCATTTAAACTAGGATCGTAGATCATAGAGATGATATTGAAAATGATCATATAAATAAATCTTCCCTAATTAAGCACTCTACCAAGACAATTCATTGCATCTATATTCAAGATACTAATTTTTCAGTAGTTGAAGACAATCACTACAAAAGTTTCTTATGTAAAATTATTTTGATAAAAAAACATTCAAACATCAATCTCAATAGAGATGAGGGTTGGGAAATTAATCATTCTTATTGTTCCATAATAACCTCTTTGAATATACTAACCTCCTAGTTTACATTTATCACCCTTTTTTGGTTGCTATATTTTCTTTTGTGAACCCATAGTTTGTTTACTTTTCTCTTCCCTCCAACTATTTGATTCCTTTCTCTTTTGTGACTCTAAACTACATTGTATATTTCCTTCTACATTTTTTGGTAGTTTAGATTCATATATATTTCTATTACCTCATTAGATCCTAATTATTTTTAAGATTATCCATATTATATTCAAATTTTCTACTTCTATACATTCTTTTGCATTTTATCATTTTTGTCTACCTTTACTCCATTTTTCTTCAATATCATAAGCTTTTGCCTTAAATTATTTTAATTGCTTGCCACTCAACTATTCTTACTTTTTCTCCCTTCCTTTAATTATTCTTCTTTCACCTGCAATGATTTATAAACTTACCCTCCTACCCGTTTTACCATAAATTTTCTATTTCTTCCCACTTGCATCATATTCCTTCTTCTTGTTCCATAATCTAGCACTAATTTTGTTTAATATTCGCTTTGAACTCTCTCTTCTCACACTTTACCACTATAAATATCTTGTCACCATCTTTCTTCCCACATTTGAATACTTCCCTTTTCATCATTTTTCACCATATCAAGTTTTCATAGTTTGTATAAACCCAAACCTAATGCTCCTAAATTGCCACTTTTACTGCTACCTAGTCTTAAGATGAGCACATTCTTTCATACAAGTACAATAATCCTTATTTATCCATCACATCACAAATTTCTATTACTTTCTAATTACACATTTTTACCTCTTAATTATTAAGTTTTTGATAAGATAAGCAGCATTTACAGGGTGTTGTACCCTTCACACAGAAAGCCCAAAGAGCCAAAGGAAAGCATAGTTCAAACAGAACTTGAACTAGAGGAACAAATAGAAACAGCTAACTGACAGCTGTAGAATAACTAAAAAATTAAACAACCCATCGAAACAGAGGGGTCTAAGCTGACTCCACGAACTCGAGGCTGAGAAGAGGCAATGGATTTGGGGAGTCCCTTCTTAATTATTTAGTTACACCATTGTGTCTTAACCCTTTTAGCCTTCCTTCGCCTCCTACAACAACCCACCACTCTTAGTATCTTGTAGTTATTAGATGTGACTATAGTGTACATAATCTTCACAACCTATTATTGTCTAATTCATCCTCACTATATATTGCCCACCAATATTTCCATCTTAAGCATTATCTAGATGAGCTATAATTTGTGATCTTCAAAATTTACTAGTGCCCAAATCATCCTCATGATATATCACAAAAGGAATATGATTTAAAATGTTGATGTAAAAATTTGCCACAATTTTATCCAAAATCATTAATATAAAAATTTGAAATGTGTTGCTACTCAAATCTTATGTACTTTTAGGGAGTTGGAATTTAAAGTCATCATTAAATTACATGTAGAAACATAAGCACAAAGATCTCATTAAGGAATGAATGATCTTATACATCATTAAAGTGGTTCTTATTGCCTTCAAAATATAGGAAATGTGTTAAATTTTGTATTTTGTAGATATAAAAATAAAAATAAGGAAAAGTTCAAAGATAGGCCCATCACTTACATTGGCAACGGCCCAATATGCCATATTTCTTTCTTACATGTGAAATTATATTTGGACATATGGACCCAACCAACTCCATTACCTTTGCTCAAATATTGACTAGTAAAGATGATAAGCGTTAGACTTGAAATTATTCTAGTGACAACTAATAAGTGCTTATCCTATCATTAACTTATTCACTTTTGGCAAAAAAGTTTATAATCTATAAGCAATGAGCATATTTGGAGTAGTAAGCTCCCTCATAATGGGGCTCGTAGAAAGCAACTAGTTCAAGATGTGTGTTTTCTTGAAATATAGAATATTTGAAATTGAATTTAGATGGGTTTGAACAAGGCAATAGAGGCCCTGCTAGACAACTAAGGTAACAGGGAAGCATCCACACATCATGATGTTAATGTTGAAAAAAGAAAGCAAACATGTAACATAGAAAGCTTTGATAAGAAAAAAGGGTGGTTGTCCCTAATCATTGAAGGAGACTCTACATGATCATTATTAATTTAACTAAAGAAGGAAAATTCACATCAAAAACATAATACAAGAATTTAATATATAACCTAGTAAAGTCATTTCATCAGAATGTTGTCACATCAAAAGAATAAAATAGGGAGGTTGATTATCAAGCAAACCTCACATCTTCAAAAGGAAAAGATGGGTTTAAGGTTCGAGTCCCAACACGTAATTTGTGTGGTTGACCACCCTAAGGAATTTAGATCCAACTCTTATAGGTGTTATGCTCTCCACCATAGAAGATTGTTCCTATTTTGTTACTTATTTTCTATGATCAACTCAAGTAATTCTTTAACTATATTGGAAAATCTAATGATCTAAGGTCCAGGTTGATGTAATTGAAAATGTGTACTCTATAGAGGGGTTTGTTGGAGCATCTAAAGTACTAGATATTGCTAGTAAAGGGCCTCTATGGTTTAGCTCTAATCTAGCTCCCATGTATACATTGCCAAATTTGAACTAGATCGTGAAGGGGAATAAATTATTCTCTGCATTAGAGGGGGTTTTAGTTCCAAACTGAGTGAAAGGATCAAAGAGGAGAAATCAATAAGAATTCTCACACCAGGTAATATCAAGGGCATCTCAATTATGAGTATAGACAACTCTTTAACAGAAGAGGAGTAAGTAGTGCATGGGTTTTAGTAAAGATTTTTAGTTTCATGTTTTGCTACTATTCAGTCATCTCCCAATGAGTGTTTATCATGACCAAAATTGATAAATGTTGTTTATTTTCTTGTTTTATGATGATATTATCCTCTAGTGTTGTTCCAAGTTGCACATATGGGTTTTTTTACATGTAAAAATAGGTGGGATACTCCATGCTCTAATGCTTGATGACAATTTGATCGGATTACAATGGGACAAGAAGATTGTATTACATGCCTCTTATTATTTCTTAATTTAGTTGTGTTTGATTGTGTTTGATCCATAGCCACTAATGTATTTCGGTCATATTTAGCCCATCATGATAGCAAATCTAAGATAATTCCTAAAGTGTCTCTCTTAGTCAAAGTTTACATATATATGTGTTGTTCCTCAACCTCCTTTGTTGAACATATGTTTTCCTTTTCCATTGATGTAAAAGGGGCAGAAAGGAATTCAAAATACTACATCTTTCAAAAGCTCGAGAACTCCAGATTGTATCACATAAGGGAGTTCTGGATTAAGTGTGTTGGTGTGCTAATAACATTTTGTGTTCTCCATCAATGACAAAGGGGGATATTGTTGAACATATGTTATCATTGATGTCAAAGGTGCTCATTGATGTCAAAGGAGTGATGTCAGCATATTGGTCAAAATTAATTTTAATTAATTTTTCATGTCTGAGATTTTGAAATCAGGAAGTATTATTGGCATGATCATTTCATGTCAGAGCTTTTGAGAACCTTTTGAGAACAACGTGCTAGTGAGATCTACACTGTGTAGAAGACTACTTGTAGTATGATTTAAATATCATGCTTGTATCTATTCTTGTTGTTGGAAGTAGTCTAGAAGTGTTTGCAAAAGTATTATGTGGATTGCTACTCATACATTGTATTATACTGTCATAACTTGTTTTTCTCTGCATTCTACGGAAATTGAATGTTATGCCTTGTGGATTGGACCTAAAGTAAATTTACTCATATTGTATAATATTTTAGAGTTTCAGAGGTGGAGCTTTAGCAAACAAAAAGTTGGATGTAACAGAGTATTGTTTGTGTTGATTAGCTAACTGTGGATAATGTCTAAGTTTTTGCAACAGAGAAGGGAAGTGTGCGCCAGCTAAAGGAAGCGTGTGAAGATGAAATAGGTCCAATTTAAGATCTTTGTATGAAGTGCATAACATCATCTATTATTGGTGGTAACAAAATTGTCTTAGGACTGACCCGCTACATGTTTCATGTCAATTTAAATTTAGGTCCACCCTTAGCCGACTTGGCTAATTACAGATGGTGTTAAGAGACCCCTAGCCGACATGAAATATTGTTAGTTTTGGGATGCATATATTTATGATTAGGTTCATTCAACAAATATTCATTAATAGATGTGTGAGTGATTGTGAATGTTATATTCGAGTGATGTAATGGGAGTTGCATCCTAATCATTATGCATCATTATCGTAAGATCATATGTTGTGTAGGAGAATGTCTAATGGTAGATCAAATCAAGTGGAAGTTGTATAATCAGGATTGAAGATCCACAAAACATATCTTTGTAATCTAGTAGGACTGGTGTCTTACCTATTGAGTTGGTGCTCAGATTTTTTTGTTGGGGATTGGTGTCTCCATTAGGTTGGTGCCTACAAACACAATTGGGTACTGGTGTTTTCAATAGGTTAGTGCCTACTTCATGATTATAAATTGTTCATTATTTTGTGAGGCTAGATTTGGATAGTAGCTCCAAGCAACTCTTCTCACCATGGTTTTTCCCATTTCGGGTTTCCACGTATATTTGGTGTCCTTTGTATGAATGTGTGCATATGTGTTGCTTGATTTATACTTGTTACTTTGAAGTTCATGATTGGAGAAATTTTTAATTATAATTAATGTTGCATTAAATATTTTGTGCATATAATGATTCACCCCCCTCAATATATTGTGCTCCCTTCATCCTCCACATCCCTATCATGTTTTGGAAGTTGCAAAGGTCTCAAAATTTCCAAGTAAAGAGTCCCTAGTTCAATTTCCAAGGATTGTGTTAAATGTCAAAGTTTCAAAGTTTCTCATCCGAGCATACCTTTTTCCAGAATCTTGTTCTTTCCCTTGTCTCTATTAGAGATTCAAAATTTCTCTTATTGAAATTATTTTCATTACACCACAACACTCCAATGCTTTACGTTGTGTTACCTTTTTTGTTGCAGTTTCAATCATCTTCTTACCTACATCTCTTGTGGCATAAGTTATGGCATATCTCTAATCTGTGATTCCCAATATGTTTCACTATGTTATCTCTTAGATTTTTGGTTTTGTACATCCCTTTATATGCATACATTATGGGATGAATTCTTTATTACTATCAATCCTCGACTCTTGATATTTTCTTCTATACACTCTTTTAGAGTCAAAGATGTGGGAATACTCCTAACACAATACTTTTGGGTATAGGTTATAAAGTACCCTCGACTCTCGATCCTTAACTTTCACACCATGTTATTGAGTTTGCAAGCTCAAACCTATATTTACCTACATGCCTTGTGGTATGAATCCCTTGGTATTTTTGATCCCTAACTCATGATGAATTTCTTAAGATATATTTTTATATTCAATGATGCAAAGATACTTTTATTTATCTAATTTTGGCATGGTGTATGGCATATTCCTAATCCTCAATCCCTCAAAAGTGGTATGGTTTATGAGGTATCCCCAATCCCCAAAAATTTGAAAATCATGCATTTTGCAATGTTTACTTATAAAGCAGTTCTAATTGGACAATAAAATATTAAAATAAATGATTAAACATTAGATATTTAAAAAATATCAAGAATAATCAATTCCCTCATCAAATAAATGCTAAAAAATGTTTTTTATTTATAAATAACATCCATCATTGAATGTTACAAAAAAATATAGATAACATAGCTCTTGATATGCAATTAGGACTTAGTTATTTTACCATCAGCATGGCCTTAAAGGCTCATTTACAAAAGTATCAAAATAAATACAACACCACCTAATAGCATTTTTTGAAGTAAATATCTTAAAACTTAATGAGGAGAGAGGGAGAGAGCATCATCAAAGTGATTTTTTATCTATCCATAGATCAATAATCTTCAATGGCTTTACTCCAAACTAGAGAAGCTTGAACTTCCATGAAGGATCTAAAAGTATGAAGTTGACATGCATGATAGAATTTGGTGCAACGTGTAATCACCAAGAATCAAGCATACTACATAATTCCCATGCTATCACACATATATCTAATGCACATGTCCTCAAAATACATGATATGATAGAGAATTAAAATAATAATATGACTATGTATATTAAGCTTTATGAAAATTATATTTTAAATATGGTCTACTATATGGCATATTAGTTGTAGGCTAAAAATGTAACCTATTATTTATGATTATCCATATTCAAAATCTGTCATGCCTCTCTCAAGGTTCTATATATGCAACGCTATACTAAAATTATAAGAAATAACACATAGTTGAAACAAATGAATGAAAATCAATCCATAAGTAATAAATGTAGTCCATATAAGGCAATCAACATTCAAAATGCCTCAAACAATAATATTCCTAACTATCAATGCAAAGCAAGTATATCACAATCATCACACAATGGGATCATGACATTTTTAATAGGATGGAAATATTTTCCAAATAATGATAATAGCAATATCACACATGTAAATTTATAATATCCTAATCATATTGAACTAATTGTAGTGTCAAAAAATGTACTCCTTTACATTTTCACACTATGTTTGGGTCCCTTAATTAATTGGACTTAATTAAGCCTCTAATTGGCCCAATTATGCATTTAAAGCCTGATTAATCCTTTTTTTAAAAGGGAAACTTGTATTAAACAATTGCAAACATTAATTAAATTTCCTTGGAAATTGAGTGTCCTAGATTTAGGTCCTAGGACCCATTCGACCAAGGGTGAATGGGTCCTCCTTAAGTTGAGGATCTCAATTTTTAATATGTTTTTTGCGGAATTTTTATGATTAAATTCAAGTTGCAATTGTCGGCTTTTCAATTTTAATTGTCAAGAAATTAGAAAATCATCTATAAATACATATTTTATTTTATCAATTCAAAAAATCTAGAAAGGGGGAAACTTTCACATGAGAAAATATTATTGTCAAAGGTGTTCAAGAGTAGATTTCTTAGTCATTTGTTGCAGCATTCAAGATCCTATCATGATTTCAAGATTTATGTGTGTTCATGCATTTTTTTGAGCTAACATTATGATGTAGGTTTCAAGCATTCAAGTATCAACTCAAGCATCAAGATCAACATCAAATCAAGCCATTTGTGCAAGGTCAAGACCTTGGAGAGATGTGTTAGATTTCAATCCTCTAAGGATTTCCATTCAAGGGTTTGATGAGTTGCAACATAGCATTGTTCATTCATCATTCCTTCCATTCATGTTTCATTCATTTCAAGGTTTAATTACCAAAACAAGGTTTGACCAAGGCAAACCCCCATTCACCAAAAACAAACAATTTTTTCCTCTCATTGTGTTTGCAGATTTGTAGGTGAAGAAGGATTGGAGATTGATCAAAAGTGCAAAGTTGCAAAGTTGTCACCATTGTTGTCAATCCATGGAAACTCACATGTAGAATTTATTTCTAACTTTTGTGACTATAAAATCTAGAGGAATCGGGAGTGAAAATCCAAGAGCAGGGGACTATGAAAACATATTTTGGAACCTTGTAGCAAGACCCATTCTCCCTAGGGTGAATCTGCCTAGGAGGACACTCAACAGAGGATTTTGGTGGTAGGTGCATAAATTCACAGCCTTCTTAGAACTGCTAGAACTTTGCTGATTTTGTTAGATTAAGGTTTTAAATTGATGATTCATGTGTTACATTCCATAATAGCATTCATTTGGTATTTTTCATTTACCTCCCAAAAGTGCATTTCAGATTGATTTATCTCGTCCTCAGTCATAAGGAAAAAAGAAAGATCTCCATTAAGGTTGAATCACCTAAGGGTTGAAATCCAATCTTGCTCTAGGGGATCTCTTTTTCCTAATGGACTAAGGGAGATAGGTGCACCATACCCCTTTGTTATCATTCCATTTTCGGTTCACCTATTTCCCTATGTTTCACTAATATCTTGAGATTCTTTTTAAGATGGAAATCCTCTTCAAATAACAATAATAGCAATAACTCATGTAAGTGCTAACTTTATCAAGTTTAGCATAATACAAAACGTATCACAATCAACTATTGGATACTAGGTTTATCAATCAAATAACAAATATATTGTTAAGGTCCCTATGATTAACATCAAACATTAAATAAAATAATATTCCCACAATTCTAAGGACCATATGCCCACAAAATTTAGGCTTCCCAAACCAAGAATATCATCCTAGATCACTCTGACAACACAAAGCCACCTTAGGTCAATATCAAAAATATAACTTATCTAGGTTAGGAAAGTTTAATTGTCGTCTATGTGGTCTTAAGTTTACAAGATAGTTTAGTATTTTGAAAAATTAATATCATCATTAATATCTAAATAAATCTATGGTTATACAACCTACAATATAATAAGGTGTCAAAATATAAAAGAAAGAGTGCCCAATGCAACCAACTAAAAGTACACAAAAGAAAGCATAAATAATAGACCAAGACTATCACCATCTCCAACCATAATCATCATCTTGGACATAACCACATCATGATAATCATTTCCAAATAATTGGTATAAGTAACAAACTATGAGCCTTACCACTTAGGTAAAATTTAAACTCACTAATCTATATCTACGTATATAAATCTAGAGACTAAAATATTGAGAAGATACTTCCATTGACCCATCATAATCATCATGATAACCTAGGTATAGGTGTATAGAATTTTAATATAATAATATATAACAATTCCAAAGTACATTATGCATAACAATACACAACAAATCTTGGGTTGGAACCTTCATTATTCATAATTTTCCAAATAAGGCAAAATTTTCCTACAATACATGATTTATATCTTACAAGTCTTTTGACAATTGTGTTTGTAAGAAAAAATGTCTGAAACTACCAAACCCAACAGAGATTTATGGTACTTCATAATCAATTTTGGCATTATTATATAAATTCTAATCATTTCCAATTTTTGATAAACCCCAATCCTAATTGCCCAAGACATATGTCACTATCACTTAGTATAAATCTATAAATTAACAATGCATTAGTTAAAGTTTGAAAAAAAGGCTACACCTTTGAGGTTGCAATGTTTTATTTTTGTGCATTTCGTTCTAAGACACATCATAATGAGATTGTTATGTGTATAGTACAATCTTACTATATAGATTAAATAATCTCCATGTATTGAAAGGTTTATTATGAAATTATCAGGTTAAGAAAACCCTTTCCTACATAACTCCATGAGATAAAATCATGCATACAAATTCATAGAATAACAATAATGCAAAGATAAAATATATACCATAATATTACACAATGTATACACTAAGAAAACTCTCAAGAGAGAAAAAACTAGCCTCTAGAAGCATCCACACTCAATGTATTAAACAACAATACACTTACAAAGTCTCCAATAATATTTTGGAAACATCAAGTTCCTCCAATGCATCCTACATGTGTTCAAGCATGTAACCACACACCCCATGGCATGCCTCAAATATGCACTCAACAAGAGAGCTCAATAGAACTGATAGCCCACTCAACAACCAACAAGGCAACAAGACAAACTCAACCACTAAACACGTGTTTTCTTTTATAAATTCAACCTCACACAAAACAACCAAGTGGTATAGGTAAAACCATGTACCTCAAAAGCATGAATGCATAAAACCATTGACCCCAACATTTACTTTTTGGTACTAATTTTTTCCAATATTAATTATTTTCTCATGTGAAACCCACACATAAAATATCTAACCAATGTCATATACAAGTCTACAAGTGAATCCAAATAAATATTTAATATGGCTAAACACATCTCCTAAAGATGCACCACAAATAAATATTTATTTTATAAATTAAAACAGATATTTTCTTCTACAAGGTGTACAACACCTTTTTTCCTAACATTCTCCCTCTTGTAATATACATTACATAAGGGTCAATTGATGAATTACATCATCATATCCATTCATGAAACCTTGTAAATCTCCAACATTCTCTTGTGTTCCATCAAGATACCTACAATAACATTCAATTTAACCAACATCCCAAGAAAACATTCCTATTATCCTTCAACATGTCACCTATGGAAAAAGAGAAGAAAGTTGAGTTGAAGATACACCAATCCAAAGTACACAAGCATGAAATCCAAGTGATAAAAAAATATCCAAGCTGCTACCAAATGAAAACTTCCACACAATTGAAATAGAAACCATAGAAAATATAATACATCCAATCATCCATACCTACAAAGATATCCAAAAACATCAATAGAATTCATGCCAACAACATAGCCAACCCATAAACCATAATCACATGCTCCATGTATGAAACTTATCAATGAAGAGCATACACATCCAGGAACTCCATTGCATGGTTAATATCAAATATAAAAATAAATCAAGGGATACTAAGTCTATCAATCAACATTCAAACCAAGGTGTGGCTCATAATCAAACCATGTAGTAACAAAGAACAATCACAATGATCCACACATGCAACAAAAATCGTTGCATATTCTCTCACAAAAACTCACCATAACTCTCCCAAGTCCATCACACCAAACCATATGAACATGAACCTCCATAAAGTAGCCATAGAACAAAAGAGAGAAAACATGTAAATTATATCACATAGTATGTCCTTTACCCAACACCTCAAAGTGTCAAGTTTTGTCAAGTAAGACCTTCACAACCCCAACTAATAATACTTAACAACACCCAATCATTAAATCTCATAGATCAAACAAAACATATGTATCTCACATAAACAACATGGATGTAAGTATCTCTAATCATGGAAGATCAAACTCAAATACATTCCCAAAACCAGGAATAAGCCTAATAACATCTCCTAAACTCATAATAATAAATAATATCATAAATACTCATATTCATAAGGAGAATAACATGTCAAATAATCCTCAAATGTGCCCTCTGAAACTAAACAACTATATCTCAAGATTCATATCCATAAGAAGAAAAAGCATATAATATAATGCATTTGAAAACAAGGTGGGTAATACTTCTCAAACGATTATTCATCAAGTGGACCAAGAGTGGGGAATAATATTTCTCCCCAAGATACACCAATCCATAATGACTCTCTCCAATAATGATCTCCTCTATAGTTCCATCATGAACTTGCATCCATATCCAAGAGAAATCCCCTCAAACTTCTTGTAACCCAAGAGAACTCAAACCTCATACAAGTATCTAAGTATACATGAGAGCCTACAACTAATCAATCCATGCTAAGATCCAAATTACACACCACACTCTCATGAATCTCCCATATGCATTACCAATATACTCAATACCAAGATAACTATCCAAATCATTGTTAAATCTCCAACTATAGAATTAGGAATACATCATGATCTAATATCTCATCCTAAGAGATAACATGCTCTAATGAACATATCCTAGTCCCAAGAGCACTTGTATCATTCCAATAATCTAATGTGCAACCAAGATTCCACCATGGCACAATACCAAACCATCCTCTCAACTAGGGATCACCTATCAAAATCAACAAGTCACAAACTAACACATCAACCAAAGACTCCAAGAGTCCTATGTGGCTAACGAAGATGCCAACATCTTCAATCACATAAATATAACCATCTTCTATCAATGAAACTCAAGATTTCAAAGAACTCACTACATAAAAAATAGATCCAATAGATCCTACATGACACTAACAACCACTTCAAAAGATCATCCATCACCAAGTGATGAATCCACATCACTACCAAATATCTCATTGAATTGTGATGCCTATTTATCCATGGTATCATAATAAGCATATCCTCAATAAAGATTGCCTATAATCTACACAACTTAACTACAATACCAACAACTCCAAAGAATAAAGTGCAACCAAGATCTCCAAGCCAATAATCATGTAACATCATTGTCAAAATATCCCATTGAATCAAGTAACCAAGATATCCATGACATCATTATAAACAACATGCTACAAGTCCTAATAACTAGATATTCATTCACTCTACTCATTTATCCTCTCATCTTAATTGCAACATGCACAAATGACCACAAACAAGACCACCTTCTTAAATCTACATAAAAATTGAAAAGACATGTGGACTAATGGGTGGTCAACAAACAAAAAATTCATAACGTGTATCAAACCAATGCAACATGAAAAAATTCCATCACAAAAGTAACCTACAAATGAAGATAACATGTAGATATCAAGACTCAAACACCAAATCACCTATAGATCCAATTTTCCAGACAAATCCATAATTGAGTAGCCATGGTCAAGGAACCAAACAATCATCCAATACATAAAAACAACTTCCTAACACTAAACTACACCACCACCTAAAATCATGAATCAATCAATACCTAATGTATCAATCACATACATGTTCATGTCATGTAAATTTTCAAATAGACATGAACATCCATGACACCATAATCATCACCATCAATATACTTGCACTCGAATCTCACTAAATTGAGACTCCAAGTCTCACACAAGTATCAACCATGTATTCAAACTAGAAGACAAATGTGCACCTTACTATGGTGTTAAACATGGCATGACACTCTCTTTCAAAGTAAATTATATTTATATTTTATATTTACTTTTGTATGGGAAACTAAAATGTAGTGCATAAATACAAAGCAAATCAAGTGGAGGTAGAGAATAAATAATCAATGCCATAATCTAACAAACTAAGTACTTCCTTCTTCCTCAAAATATGTGAAGAGCTCATTTGAAACTTCATGGATATGGCATGCACTCATGAGTGAAGTTGAAAGTAAAATAAAATTTAATAGTAAAAAAATATAGATCTCCTTAATTTCCTCTAGGCATCCCATTACATGGTATTCAATTCCCTTGATTATGTTTGTAACTATCACACCACTCTTGAATGATTACTAATTATAACTTAACTCATTTTGTATTTTCAACAATCATAATTTGATTTATTTTATAATAAAATAAATTATGATTAAATCTTTGAATGTAAGTAATCATGTATGAATAATTAGTCATTCAAATATCAAATAAATAATAGGATAAATTATTGCAATCAACTTAAACTATCTATCACAATATGCAGCCAAATCAAGATAACAAAAACCAACTTTACCCCAACACATAATTATGTGCAAAACAACAAAATGATTCCTACCTATTGTAGTCATTGATAGAGGCAAAACAAGTAGTTAGCTTTTTTTTCAAAATCATAATGAGATCTAACATTTAAAAATAATAAATAAATCATGTCTTAATTTTGACATCCACATTATTTGCATATAAATCAAGTCCAAAAATATAATCAACTTAAGCTTTGTTATCTTTCTTGGTTGCTTTCTAATCACAAATAAATATATTAATTCAAATATTTATAATTAGGCATTAAGATAGGGATGTGACATCCTCCCCCTCTAATCATTGTCTTGATTCTATAAGTGTGCAAAATCAAACATCAAACAATTCCAAGCATTCAATATAAAAACCTAATTCGGCATCATATTAAGTGCAAGATTAGCAAATTACTATAACTTCTTCAAACCTAAGTTTGCCATACCTTTACTACTTGGAAATTTTTACCTTCATGTTGGTAGCTTCAAAATGTTCCTACATGTTCTTAACAACATGGTCCTTATGTCTAAACACCAATCAAACACTTTCACAAGTGTTAGAACTTTAAAACACAAGGTTAAATGACCTACGAACAATTCCAGTGTGTGAACTAAGTCATTGTCCAACCTTTGCTAAATTCACAAGATAAAACATACAAAGATTTCAACATATCCCATTAGCAAGGTCAAATAGACAAAGTAAATTGTTAAGCTCAATTAGGAACTTGATCATACATTATTCATTAGCCAAACATGATATGCATGCCAATTGGAAATCTTACTCACAACATGAGATACCATTACTATTAATAGACTTCTCAAACATTATTAAATTTAATTACAATCAAAGGAGTAATGATATACTAAAAGTGAATTTCAAAATCCAAAGACAATAATAAAACATACACAATAATTCCATGCAAGTGAGTCTAACAAAATTCTACTCATCTTAATCATGAGATATATGTCATCAATTATATTCATTATGCAAGGTTCAAGTTGTTAAACAACTTATGTATCTTCTCAACCTAAACATATCATCATGTGAAAGGTTTAAAAAATTATTATTAACATTGTCTAAGGTATTCACCATTCAACATATGAATGACATTTTTAACAAAGTATCTCACCATTCCTCTTGTCTTACATACCTACTCACATGGGACACCGAAACATATATAAACAGTTACATAATATTGTTTATAACCAAACCATAGTGTCTCCTTGATTCACTATCAACTATGATGACAAACAAGTATCTCATACTACTTATCATCACTTGCAAGTATATTAACACTAAATTGAAAAAGTGTATCAATGCTAAATTGCAAGAAGAGCATCAATATTAAATTGTAAGAAGAGTATCTAGACTAAATTGATTGCACTAAAGCATCACTGTAGCATTAGATAGAGAAGACATCTAAGATCGAAATAATGCAACATGTTGTAAATGCCTAAAAAGCAAAAAAGCAATATTTAAAGCAATATTGGAACGTAGCATTTGAACACAAAATTGCACAATGTAAAGGCCTTAAATGCTTAGTCAAATTGCATAGAAGTGTATTAGCACAATAATAGGACAAAGCCATAAGAACCAATATAGCATTCCATAAAATCCTTAATGGAATAAAGTTTTTTGTAAAATATTGAAATGTTCGAAGACAAAAAAAATTACAATTGCAAAATAACCAAAATTATAATCATAGAAACTCAATCTAAAAACTCATGCAAAGAAGCTTTAAAAAAAAATTAGTCATAGGGCCTGAAACATAATCTCAATTGCAAGCACAAAGTCAACATTGCAATCACAAAACCTTAGCCAAAATTGTAGGCACTAAGAGTTCAATCAAAATTGTGGTTGCAAAAGATAATTTAATAGTTCTAAATGAAAAGTAATGGTCAAAGAAGAGCCCGAATAAAAGTATGACTCATATCAAATACATAAGAAAATTATTTACACAAAATGCATCACTTGCAATAAAGTATGCAAAGTTCACATCCGATTCGAGAATAATAGCATTCAAAAGCAAACATGAATTCAAGATTCATTAAATCATTCACATACATCAAGAATTATTGTGTTGTCTATAAGACAAAAGAAGATAATTCAAACAAAACATCTTATTGTTCCAATTCAATTATGTGAGAACCTAAGGGCAACTTACAGTTTGACTTAAGTAATGGAACTCAAAATCCCCAATCTCATTAATTACTAGTTGATCCAATTTTGTCTACTTGGTTCCCATATTGAACCATAAAAGAAACCAACTCATCTAGGTGACTACAACTCAATTCTGGGATCTACAAAAAACTTGGTGTGCCTATACTATTAGGGTATCCAAAAAGTTTACACTCAAAGGAATTCAAATTTAGCACATAAGACTTTAGGCTCTAGAGATAAAGCTTGAGCTATGATACCACATATAAAGACAAGTCCTAATTAAAACAATAAAATAGTAAAAAATGATTAAACATCAAATATTTAAAATTTCTAACAAGAATAATCAATTTACTCATCAAATAGATGGTAGAAAAAGTATTTCTATTTATAAATAATATCCATCACAAAATGTTACAAGAAGCTAGATAAGAAAGCTCTTGATGTGTAATCAAGACAATTCTTTTACCATCAATATTGGTCATATAGGCTCATTTACAAAAGTATCAAAATAAATACACCACCACCTAATAGAATGTTACAAAGTGAATATATTTGAACTTGGTGAGGAGAGTGCATCATCAGAGTGATTTTTTCCCAACTACAAAACAATGTTTCCCTGACCTTACTCCAAACTGTGGAAGCCCAACCCTTCACAAAGGATCTAAAAATCCCAAGGTAACATGCATAATAAAATCTACTACAACATTTAATCACTAACCACCTAGAATACTATATCTAATGTCCATGCTAGCATACACATTTATAGTGCACATGTCCTCAAAATACATGATAAGCAAAGAATAATAAACCAAAGAAAGTACTACACTTAAATTCAAATTTTAAGTTTTGTGCAAAGCACATTTTAAATAACATATTAGTTGTAGGCTACAAAAATTAACCTATTATTCTCTAATTATCTATATTCAGCACTCATCATACCTCTCTCAATGTTCTATATATGCAATGTTATATTGAAATTATAAGAAGCATATAGTTGAAATAGGTGGTTGAAAATGAATCCATATAGTTAACAAGTTTAATACGTATAAGACAACCAAGATTCAAAATGCCTCTAACAATACTATGTCCAACTATCAATGCAAATCAATAATATCATAATCATCATATGTCGATGTCATGGAATCCTTAACAAGATGGATTTATTTTCAGATAACAATAATAGTAACATCACACATGTTAAGTTATAATGTCCTAATCATCTCATACTAATATATTGAGTCTTAATAAGATGGAAATATCATTCAAATAACAATAATAGCAAGAACTCATGTAAATGCTACTAGTGGTAAATACAATATAATATAGAACGTATCACAATCCACTATTGGATACTATGCTTTATCAATCAAATTACAACTATATTGTTAAGATCCCTATGATTAGCATCAAACATTTAATAACATACTATGCCCACATTTCTAGGGACCCTTTACCCACAACATTTAGCTTAAAACAAATCAATAATGCCATTCTATCACAACAACAAAAAGTCACCTTAGATCAAAAATCAAGAAAATAACTTTACCAAGTTGGGAAAGTATAATCATCCACTAGGTGGTCTTAAGTTCAATGGATAGTTTAATATTTTGATGGACTAATTCCATCTATATCTAAACAAATCTTTGTCTATACAATATACAAATAGTAAGGTATCAAAATATCAACAAAAGAGTGTCTAATGTAACCAACTCAAAGTACATGAAAGAGTACACAAATAATAGATCAAGTCAATCACTAGCTCTAACCATAATCATCTTGGACATAACCACATCATGATAATCATTCTCAAGCAATTGGTATAAGCAACAAAATATGAGCCATACCACTTAAGTCATCATGATAACATGGGTGCATATCATTCTACTATAATAGTACATAAAAATTGATTAGTACATTATACATAACAATATGCAAAAGATCTTAGATTAGAACCTTGATTGTGCATGATTTTCCAAATAAGGCAAAAGGTTCCTATAATACATGCTTTATATCTTATAAGTCTCTTGACAACTTTGTCTACAAGACAAACTTCATATAATCACTTTAACTACCAAATCCATTGGTGATTCATGTTACTTCATAATCAATTTTAGCATTATTATATAGATTTTAATCATTGTTTTAAGTTTTGATAAACCCCAATTGTAATTGCCCAAGACATATGCTACTATCACTTAATGTTTCTATAAATTAACAAATATAAAGTTTGAAAAGCAACAAGCTACATCTTTGAAGTTGTATTGTTTAATTCTTGTGCAATTCTTCTAATGGACATCATAATGAGACCATTAGAAGCCTAATGCAAGCTTATTATAAAGATCAAATAATATCCATATCTTGAAATGTCTATATGAATTCTATTGACTCACTAGGACCAAATTCAACAACCCATAAATTTAATATCCAAAAATATAAATGATATAAAACATAAGAGTTAATACTAGTTTTCTCATAAGTAAAAACCCATAAGCTCCCAATTTGTATTTGAGACTTATTACATTTATCAATAATGAAATAAAGGTAAACTCATGATAGTTTGAGGAATTTCTTAAATATGTAACTCGGATCAAAAGGCCTATAAGCTCCCAAGTTATATTTGAGACTTATTACATTTATCAATAATGAAATAAAGGTAAAATCGTGATGGTTTAAGGAATTTCTTAAATATGTAACTTGAATCAAAAGGCCTATAAGCTCCCAAGTTGTATTTGAGACTCAAATTTATTAATAATGAAATAAAGGTAAGCTGGTGACGGTTTAAGGAATATCTTAAATATGTAAATTGGATCATGCATTCTAATAACTTTAGGCATGCTAAATAATACAGATTATAAACCCAACCTGAATCATATGTGAAAACCGATAATAATTTCAACCAAGTCTCTCTTTAATCTAGTGAACTCCCATCTCCTAAGACTAAAACCAGAAATGAACAATATTCTTTTCAAAACGTAAATAAAAATCTGTTTCCCAATTTTCCTCATACCTACGATCTCCGTAATAAAGATCATATATTCTTAAAACACTTCCAAACTAAAGCCAAAGTCATGCAACCACTATTTGATGGCTTTTACACAGTTAATTGGTATTCCTATTATGAATTGAGCTAAGAGTACTCAAACTAGTTGAGTGCATGTCAAAAATATTAATCGATTTTTATATTTTTGGTAAAATATGAAAGAATCGTTTGAAATGTACCATGGAATCGAAGATATATGGTTCATCTAGACGCATCAAATGTTCTACAGTATTTGTTTAGATGTTCCACAAGCAAACTAATTCAAACCGCCCCTCTTCACAAGCGCCACTTACTGTGTTGTTAAACATGGCATGTCGCTCTCTCTCAAAGTGATTGCATTTACAATTTTATTTTCCTTTCCGTGGAGAGACTGGAATGTACTGCATATATGTGGAGCGGGCCGGTTGGAGACAGAGAATAAATAATCCATGGCCATAATCTAATAAGCTTGGTACTTCATTCTTCTCCCAAATTTGCGAAGAACTAAGGATTTCATCCTTCCTGAATCTGCCATGCTCTCAAGAGGGAAGTTTGAAGTAAAAGAAAAATTAATAAAGAACATGCAGAGATCTCCTAAATTCCCTTCAGGCATCCCCCTAAGTGGGAGTTAATTCCCTTAATTGCATCTGTAACTGCCACTCCACTCCTGAGTGATCTCCACTAACTATAACTTAACTCTAAATCAATTTTAATATCAAATCCAAAAATAAAAACCTAATCTTTGTTATATTTCTTTATTGTTTCCCAATCACAATTAAATACATTAATTTGTGTATTTATAATTAGGCATAAAGATAGGGGTGTGACAACTCCCACCTACCATCAGTGATTTGATTTGCTGCTAAAATTATTCCAAAGGGATTTTTCTGCCCAAAGACAATTGCTAATCTGAAGAGCGCAAATTCAAATGTGCTTTCAATGATGGAGGATGAAGACGACCCATGTCACCATTAATGCAATGGTTGAGCTCCAACCTTCGATGGTCCTTGAATTTCACAAGATCTAAGCTTGCCCTATACACCACATTCTTGACCCATTATTACTCCTTGATTCATGAAGCGATAGGGCAACCAACAAAGTGCTATCTTTGTTAGTTTGTTTTTTAGAACAAGGGTCAATTGTTTTGCATTTCCACAAGATTGCAAGTGCAAAGGAGCTTCTAGGGTTGCAACTTCTTCATGTCCAATCGTCATTAGAGCAACATTTGTTGTAAATCACAAGGAGGTTTATATTGTAAATGATTTATGTAAACTGAATGTCTCAACTCCATTTGTGAATATTTAAGGAAATTCTAACTTAGGGTTTTCTTTTGCCACATGTTGGTATGAATGTAATAGGTATTTGATAATGTCGCAAAATTATAATCCATTGCAAGCTTTGTAATGATCATTTATTTATTGCATATGAATTTCTACAATCTAGAGATGGATTACAAAGTATGTTCATATGTGTGATATCATATTTACGGTGTATGTATATACATAGCTTATATTCCTTCTAATTTCAATGTGTTATATTTCTTGTGTTGCGTCTGTAACCCAATGGATTAGGCATTTGTCCAAGGAAAGTGTTCCGCCATGCACCTAAATTGACAACATTATTCACCAATAGATTAGGAGTATAAAGAAGTTTGTATGCACCTTGTGATTCAACATTATAACCAAGCAAAATAATCTCAGCAATCCTTAAATTGTTGTCATCCTAGAGTCATTTTGTGCATATCCACATCCTGTTGTTATGTAGTGATGTGCTTATTAACTTAATAGAAGTTATAACAGTAAGTTAATCATTGGTCTGGAGAAAACTTTTGAGGTCAAATGTACAAGTACAATCGCAATAGTTTATCCATTTGTCTATTTTCAGTTGTGTTTACTCCTATTCAAGATGCCTCTAGGGAAGCCCCCTAGGTCTCGCTAAACCCGAAATCAAAGGTGGTCATACCCACCTTAAAAAATTAGTCCAATGTTACCCTGCTTGATTAAAGCTGAAGGCTTTGCCTTGAGTTTGACACCTTTGATGCTCAAGAAGAAGCTTACCCTATGGGCTTTGGGAACCAATTTTAACACCCCTGATGCTCAGGAAGAGACTTACCCTTAGAGATTTGGCAACCAACAACTCTGCACACCAACACCTCTTATGTCTCTACTCCACTCTTCCAATGAAAATAAAGCTGACCGGGCCAGTTGATGTAAGAATGCAGCTATGAATCCAATAAGTTTTCGTTAATGTCTGATAGTGTTAATAGCAAAATTGCTGACCTGTTTGCTTTCACTATTGGTTGAATTTTCCTCATGTTGCCTGATTTGGTCCTTTAGAAGGAACTGGTTTATACTTCCAATCTAGAGTTCTGGCACGGTTACAACTATTTTTAACCAATCAAAATATATGATGAGTAAGCTCATTGGTTTAAGGACAATAACCTCCCATTTTGATTTTACTAAAAGCTGGCAAAGAGCCTGTGGCCGGAAAGGAGCCCTTAATCTAAGACTGGGCAGCAAGTTCCTTCTCTATTGTAACAAAAATGTTTATATTGTTATCATTGGCATTTTCCTAATGTAGACCCTCAGGCTTGGATAATTTTTCAGAAACACGAAACTTTATACCCCAGCAATCCAAAGTGAAATAAAAGTAAAGGGAGCTGAATCACAAAAACTAAATGACAACCTCTGAATTAATATTTCACTTCTGCATACAGTTCAAGCATGCATGACTTATCTTTTAAATATTTTACTAAATGAAACAATTAACTCACATTAAAACTAAAATAGAACTCAGAAAACCACACTTCCGATCACCTTCAGCATGTGCAGATATAGTCCAGGAAGGAGAATAGCCATAAGAAAAATGATAAACAATATAAGGTTTCTTCAAACATTATTAAAGCCCTAATTGTTTGAGAGCACGATAAAATTTAGACCAATATCCCTGTACATTCAGACCATGGTATCTATGTTTTGGCAGAATAAAATTGCTAGTGTCAAAACAAACTCTGTTCAGCGGGGAAACTACCATTATTTTTAATGAAAACCAGCATATAATGAAAAGAATAGTGTGTTTATTAGGGCATTTCAGTTGAAAGAGGTGTTGTTGGGAATAACATTCTTTAATTAGATCTATACAAGGAGGTTTGGGGCATTTTAAGGATTTTCAACATCTCTTTTTATAAGCCAAGGGGTATTCCAAAAAGCTGCAGCCAAAGGGGTGTTCCAAGTCTCTGGTTGTTGGGGCAAAAGATGAAATGTTCAAGCTCTCTTCACCTATGTTGTAAAAGCCTATCTGATTAGCCATTAAACTGCAAGTTTGAGTGCTCTCTCACTATTGTACTTACTGATTTATTATCTACTGAAAGATAGAAAGAAGAAAATGCAGGCTACATTCCATTAGAAAAAGGAATAGAAAAGGAAACAAACACATCAGAAGGTTTTTGTTTCTGGAGAATAACACTGGTGAAAACAGAAGCATGATCAAAAATTTATCGTTAAGATAATCATCCAGGTAAAGCAATAGTTATAGATGCAAGTACATTAAAATCTAACACTTTATTGTTAACATGATCATCCGGGTAGAAAAATAGTTTTAGATTCAAGTACACTGAAATGTATGCATTGCTTACAAATTGTAATATTAATAGGTAACAAATCTGTCGATCTTTAAACCCTCAGTCACAGACAACATAAAAGGAATAATGAATTTGTGACATCGTTCAAACACTTCATAGAATACAAATGCACTAATAGACGAACCATCAACATGAAGCTTGTTATCATACTTGAAGGACTGCTTTCAATTTACAGTGTGTTTACATAGAAATGCCTCAGTTCTTTTCAAGGCAACCAAAGTAGCGCTCCAAGCTATCAGATGCAAACACATTAGATGCAATGTGTCCCACCCCAAAAGTTGAAATATGAAGTTGGTAGCGGATAAATCTCTGGAACAAGTAAACAAAGAAAGCAGACATAAGAGATACATAGTCAAAGATCTTAAGTTTCAAACAGATAGAAAGAGATACCGTTGATACATACAGCTAATTGAGAAATTATCTCAGAATTAGTTTCAATATGCCAGTCTGGTTCCAGCTGCCGCACAAAGGACGATCTCCCTAACTCTGTGCTGCAAAAAAGAACCTGTACCATAATTCACAAAGTGGATCGTAAGATGTACAAACAAGAAATATACAAGACACGGTATAATACAAATGTGAGTTTTGCATTCCTGCTCTTACATAAAATATTTACGTCAAACATAATCAAGGTGGCTCTGATTTGCTAAACCAAAAAGAAGATTATAGAGATCAATGGCATGATACCCGTATAAAGTGCCTTTAGTGAGCCCCAATAAAAAGTTTCCCTCTGGGCTTCCTCCCTCCTGCTTACCAGTATGCTCAAAATCCAAACCAACCATACCCTTGTCTTTTCATTGTGGGCTTTTGTAAAGAATTACTATTTATGATATCATATTTCGAAGAAAAGAAAAGGCCTTCCCTGACAACCATTGATATATAAATTATATGTAATTTAAATTTAAATGTTTTATTTCCATGTTTTTAATTTTAAATGATGAATCAATATTATCCAAAATCAGTTACTCTCCAGAGTATTTCAGTGATTGCACGGTAATGGCACAGGTCCTTTCTGTTAGCATTTTCACTGGAAGTCTCTAAAATTTGTAAGTGTATATTTTTTTAGGTCTACATGGTTATTGCTGGCAAACTGTGAAACTAATCTTATGCTACAGAATAAAGAAAGACATTACACCGATATTCATATATTGCATAATGGCATCATGAATGCGCTCAAATACTGCATGGGACAGGTGAATTTACTGTTGTAGGTAGTTCTAGCAAGGAACTCCAAGGATTGATCAAGTTGACAAATATTGATAAGTAGGAGGTATTTTCCACGGTTGAATCCTGATAGCAATATCATAATTTGACAAATATTTTCATTGTATAGGCACATGAAGCTTTCCAGCGTATCATATATTATCATTTAGACATTTTTAAGAGATCCTTTTCATTAACAGCGTTTAGCTACTGAAAATTTTACACGCCTAACTTCTAGTTATACATATTCAGACCCAATGATGGCACATCTTTTAAAGAATTACCTGTCCTTAGATTTAGGGAAAACAAGTAATTTGATCAGCAGTGCCAAAAATAAATATCTCTATGGTTCCCTTACCCATCTTATACTGCCCATGCTCCTAATCTGCTCCCCCAACCTTAAGAACCTACATCTCATCCTCCAATTGCTTAGATCTTGTCAACAATAGAAGGGAAGTGTTGAATGTAATTTCAAATCAAATGATTGATAAGGGTGGCAGGTCCCAAATGCATTTAAGATCTCTCCACGCCAACCTTGACTTCAAACAGTTTCATTAATAACAGGAGGCAGCATGAGGATGAAAGGTTAGTTTGGGTTCTATAAGTACACTGTAAGTGATCTGCAAGGTTGGAGGGTGATGAACAACACATATGATGGTACATAAGTGTGGAGGTTTCCAAGTAGACCATCTGCAATCTCTCTTGGCTTCTAGTAATATTAGCAAATAAGTCTCCCCCCTCTCTTCGAATCTAGAATTTCATATTGGTTCTAGAATTTCATGTGAATGCAACCAAACTGAAAAACTTTGCACGCTTGCATTTAAGCTTCGAATAAGTGCATGATTTGAAAGGATAAAGGGACTCTGCTATTAGAATAGGCCATGCATACAATCTGCTTCATGGCCCTATCCCTGCAACCATCAATGCGATTTTTTTTTAATTATCTCAGAGGAATTATTTGCAGCAGGCCCATCTAAATAATTATGTTTTACATGATGGTGCCTGTTGCAGGAAGAAGGGAAAAATGAAATCTGAGAAGCTCCAACTCTCAACCACAGTTCAGACAGGATAAAGCCATGGAGATTCTCAAAGAACCAATGAACCCTTCATTTGAGACTCCTTTGCTAACTACATGGAGAGGGAAATAAGAAACCCAAATTTAAGGTTCTGAGTTGCTAGGCTGTAGAAGACAGCCAAGGACACACATAATATTTAAGTGGATAATAATATAGGTACACCCACAATTAATGCTTGACCCAGAGCAGTCAAATGGAAGAAAAGGTGTTTGATAAGGCCCAAAGCCTCAATGAAGCAAACATGATTTCCAATGCTAGGTCCATACCTCCTCCATGATGAAAACATTTCTACTCAGAAAACCATGAACCCTACTACTTGAGCATCAAGCTATCATCAAAATATAATCATCAACGGGATCAAGCCTCTAATGCATAGAGCAAAAGGAAAAAGTCAAGAGACTAGGGGTGACTGTCTACAGAAGCTACCACACATATCCTTGAGTATTGCATCTCGTCAAGAGATGAAAATATAATTATTATTGGAGACTAAATCTACACAATTAGAGGAAGCCAGCTTTTGTTTGTTGTGTCTTTAAAAATGTCTCTTGACGTCGTTGGTGGGTGAAGCCTGCGTAATTGCAGATTGATTGGTGAGGCCTGTGTAATTTGCCAAAACCCCTGGCAAACTGAAAAGCCCCAAAAAAAGATAAATATGAATGATAAAACACCTTTCCTACCCTATGGGTGACCATGGTAATTTGCCTCTCCACAAGTTATCAGTCTTTGAATCTTTCAAAAACTATGAAGGAAGAATGAAGGTAGTTTCAGGCTATGTATCTTTAGAAAAAATGTACAGAAAGGAAACAGGATTCTTGCTTCTAAAAATAAATGAGTAAGTGGGAAATGCCCAATTTGTGGAATACATGATGTGGCAGGCTTTGCTTATGAAGATAAGGATAAAGAAGTGTGAACTCTGAGACGAAGTAAAAACTCTTTGTTCAATCTTAAGTTTGTCTTCCCTATCAGCAAGGCAAGGAAAAATCCAACTTTGTCTTCATGCTCCAGATTGCCTTCTCCCCCACCCTTCCCCCATGCACGCCACTTCCCCCACACTTCCCATTTGTTTGTCCTATTTTAAATGAAATAGTGCCAGTCTACTGTATTTTGTCCTTGTACTTTTCCTTCAAAGAAAGTAAACTTAGATCTTGTTGAAAATTCTTGCTTCAAACTAAAAAAAGGAAGGGATAAGTTAGAGTAGTGTATAGGAGCGAATTTGCATCCCTTACGCAAATTCCCCTTTTGTACATCCTCACTTTAGAAAACCAGATCCGAAGGCAAAATTCCACATAAGCCTACTGCCTTTGTTCCACTTGGCGCCCGTTTTGTGCGTCGGCAGAGGAATAACTGTTGGGGACGCTCACGCGGCGCACAGACGTCCGCGCGGCGCACTTACGTCCCTGACAGTTTCCCGCGGCTAGAGCCTATAGAGGCGTTACACTTCTCATTAGAAGTCGAATTGTAACGCCCCCTTCGGCTGACCGACCCGAATATGGCCGTTTTCTTTACTCTTTCCTTCAAATCCACTATTCCTTCATTCATTTCAAAGGCTGGATGATCTCTCTTGGCAACTCACAAGCTCTTAGCATTCACTTCAAGCATTCAAGCAGCATTTTTGCACTCCATAGCAGCAATTCCATCACTTTGTCAATTCAGTAGAGCAAGTGTAGAACAACACCATTTCAGCAGAGGCTTGAGTTCCTCTCATTTTCTCCCCCATTAGCCTTGAGCACTCTTGGTGGAGGTGGTAAGCTTTCTACTCCTCTCCTCTATTACTTGGTTGAGTAAGCACATTACTATTTTGTAATGTTTTTGTGTTCTTTTGCTTTATTCCCTTCATCATATTATTTCTCCATCGTTGCAAACTTGGCTGTCCATGGAGGTGGAAACGCCAAAACGGGGGTCTGACTAAGAAAGACCCCTATACAGCTCCCCAACAATTTTCCTCTTTATTGTGTGTAGGTGGACGTGCTTCGTGGAGCTAGCCGGCGAACAAGCTTTTCTATGAGATCATTCTTGTTACCCTAGCATTGATCTACTTACTTTATCATATTCGCACATACTTTATTCATGTCTTAGTGTTATTTTGGCCTTTTGAACATAGTTAGCTAGGCCGTTAGTCTGTTCTTTCGAATCCAACCTTGTCTTTTTGGTCCTCTGGCCGTACGAACGCCAACGTACTTGAGAGACGCCAACACACTGCATTGTCGTCCCAGAACCGTGCTTTTGTCCTCTAACAGAGAGCTATCTGAGACACAATGTTGAATCTGAAAACCAACTCGCCAAGCCTCCTTTTTAGTCTCGGGTCTACAGAGTGTTCAAAGGACCTTATAGTCCTCATCATTCTCATTTCGCATCTCCTAACACTCCCTTAAGTTGAGGTAAGTTAGGGCAGCCAGCTGCTCTCGACCCTCCATGACCTGGGGCCTTGACGTGGTTGGTCCCCCTCTCTTACATTTTTGGTGAACCCGACATGAACCAACGTCTACTCATTTGTTGGTGTTTTGAGTTTTTCCCCTTGTACCCTTTGATCGTTGTACCCCTGCGTGTTGTGAAAGTTTATGAGCATCACAACCCAATCCACGACCTCTGGGTATATTGTTAGGAGAAGTCTGCGACACCTTCCGATGGAGAAGACGAAGGTCTCTTCTAGTTTCACTACTGGTCTTTTCTCTGGTTTTTTGGTTGGCCTTTCTATGCAGGAGTAGGTGTCACGGGGCGAGTCCAGATTCTTCGATGAAACTGACCGCGTCCCTACTCCTCCTGCGTCTCCCACATCATCATCCATAGAAGAGCGTGAAGTTGTCCATATCCCTTCTGAATATGTCGCTAGTCTAAGCAAAGGGTTAAGTGCTTTGGAAAATTACCTGGAAAAAGACTCGAAGTTGGCTAGGGCCGCTAAGGTCATCACTGAAATAAGGTATATGGTACGAAAAGACCGAACAGGCGTAGAACTCCTAGCTAGTCTCATTGGTCTGACTGAAGCGTGTGCGCCCTCGAACCATGGTAGCATGATACGAGGTGGCCCCTTCGAGGAGCATGAGAGACAGTTAGGAGTGTCCATGCCTCCCACATCCGTGTACATGGTCGACACAGTCCCTTCAATCACTATCCCCGCTGCTTCTGAAAGTTCTGAAACTGTCAAAGTAAACAAAAACCCTCTAGGTTTTCACTTCACCCCTCCTGTCGCCTCTGGTGGTGGAGGATTTGGCGAGATGATTGGTGGAGGCTTTGGTGGTGGCAGCTTCGGTGACGGAGGTGGCACTGGTAGAAGTGGTTTCGGCGGAGGTCATGGTAGTGGCTCCGGCAAAGGTCACGCTGGTGGCGGTGGCATCGATGACGGCTTCGGTGGTAGTCACGGCGGTGGTTTTGGCAGTGGCTCTAGCAACGATTCCACTGGTCCTATATCTTCTAACGACTTGATTCTGAATACCCTTCTTCAGAGTATGGGGAAGATGCAGAACCAGTTGGCGAACCTTTCCCAAGCTTCTACCCAGCCTATCTTCCAGCCCTTCTTCCGACATAGCCCATTGTCGATAGCGATCCTAAACACTCCTTTCCCGCAAGGGATGGAGATTCCTAAATTTGAGAAATACAGCGGCAAAGGGGACCCGCAAACGCATGTGTCCGCCTTTAATGCCTTATGTACAAACTTCTTCCATCACGATGCGTTGATGGCAAAACTATTCCCTCGATCTCTCAAGGACACAACACTCGAGTGGTATTGTTCCTTGCCTGACAATTCCATCTTTACGTTCGATCAGCTTGTGAACCAGTTCCTACGACAGTTCCAAGCCAACATCGGACCTAAGATGACCTTCTCTGACCTTGTCCGATGTAAACAAGGGGATAATGAGAAGATTACCGATTTTATAACGCGATATCAAGCGCTCTTTTCACAAATATCATACCCGTTACCTAATTCTGATGTGCAAAAGGTATTCATAGGGAACTTACAGAGGCCTTGGCAAGAAAGGTTTGCCCTTATGAAATACCCTTCTTTCACACATTTGTGTGCAGCCTTACGAGAGTATCAGCAGACAGTGGTCCAATTCGGGGGACCTTCCTCACGCTCTCGTCCTAAAGGGAAGTCCATTGTATCAATCTCTGGAAAAGGAAAAGTCGTTGCGAATGTAGTAGCCGTTGTGGATGACAACGGCCTCAAACGCAACCGAAAGTTCACAAAGTTATCAAAATCTTATTCCTCCATCTTACAAAAGTTGTTGAAGGATAAGACCGTTAACTTGCCAAGCCCTAATCCCGTTAGGGAACCTTCCCTAGTTGGTATGAAACAAATACCTATTGTCAATATCATCAAGTTAACGGACATGATACCAAACGTTGCATGCGCCTATGTCGTGAGATACAGGATCGCATCGAGGATGGTACTATTCGTCTCAATGGAAGCAAACAAAATACGAACAAATCAGTGGCGAAAGCTAATAGTGAATTGCAGATATACACGGACCCGTTTCCGTCTCATTCTGCTAACATGATTATCGATCCCTCTGATTTTGTTGCTCAGCCTGAAGCCTACGTTAACATGGTTACTGTTACTCCTCATCTTGCGACCGGTTTGTCGGATATAACATTCACTTCGCAAGATGTACCGGCAAACGACAAACCTTCTCCGCTTTACATTCTCGCTCACCTCAATGGCAACATTGTGACAAGAGTCTTAGTCGACCCGAGTAGAGTGAATGACATTACGGAGGAGACTCTATTGTTGAACTCCCTACAAAGGGAGGAATATGAAAAAACAAAGTCCGTCATCCGTACGCATGGCCTTGCTCTTAAACCATATGGATCAATAACGTTGTTTGTCCTGGTTGGACCTAGGAACGTAAACACGATTTTCGATGTTATTCCTGAGTCGGACCTATTCAGGGTGAGGCTAGGGTATACCTTGGCTAGCTTCCATGAATGGGATCGCCTCTATAATTCATAAGTGTTTGAAGTTTTCCCATGAAGGGATCATGCACGTAATGCATAATACTAAATACCAGCCTATGGTGTCCCGTGGGGGATATTCATTGGATCACCTTTGGCCCACCCTAGTTGGTCTGCTTCCTTCGAGAACGGACCTACTTTATAAGAATTACGTAAAGTATAAGATTGGGGGCAAGGGACAACCAAAGCTGACCCTTCCTGTAGCAGAGCAGCCAGCTGCTTCCTCTTCCTGAAAGGCAAAGGAGAAGCTTGCTCCTTCTCGAGCTACCTCGTCCACTCCCCTCTCTTGGGAGGAGTATTGGATGACTAAGCCTGGTCTTTACCCGTTGAGTCCGATGGTGCCTGCTTGGCGTAGACCTAAGATTGGGATATTGGATCTCCCTACCGAGCCTTGGTACTATTTATATGGTAGAAAGAAAGGCTCACGAAGAGAATTTGCCCCGCGGCCTCCTACCGCCCCTACTTCTAAAGCAGTGAATGGGAAGAGGCTCATTGTCGAGGCGCTAGAGTCGATTCCCCCTGCTGTTTTTGAACCTGTCCCTCTTGCTCCTGTACAGGAGTCTGTCCCTCCGTTGGAATCAATTGTGGAGGACACTCCCATGGCTGAATAGGAGCCTTCTATTCCTTCACAACCTCCGGCCTCTAGTTCAAAGAGTCGCAGAAACCGCCTTGCGCATCAGCGCAAGCGCCGCCGAAAGGCTCTCTTGGCTAAGTAAGCCTCACAAAGGAAGGAAGAGGAGACGACTGCCCCTGTATCAAGGCCTTCTGCCGCGTCCTCCTCTCTCCTCCCCTCTGTTTCCGTTCAAACCAACTCTGTATCGCTTTCGGCTTCCGCTATGAGTGCAAATGCGCCTGACCCTAGAAAGGTGTAGGTGTTCATCGCTCCTTCGGTGGAGCCGCCTTTGTTGACATCCATTCCAGATGTCTCACCTTTCCTGAAGCCCGTAGATATGATTAACACCTCAGTCATCTACTGCAGTTCTTTCCTCCTCCTCTCCCTCTGCCCTTCTTGCCTCATCTGTGGGGAGTTCGCCTCCTCCGACGAAGAAGGTAGAGAGTGGTCCTCCCAGCAACAGAGGACGTACGAGGAGCCCATCTTCTCCGAAGGGTGGCCCCACGCTGACTTGTTCTGTCCTAGTGACAAAACTAGTCCCAGCCTCTCTTGAGTTCGTCACCGTTCCCGAATCGCTTGGTGAGCTCAGCAGTGAACCTCGGACACAATCTCCTCCGTCCGTCGAGGTGAAACATGGCACTCCCGTTAAGTGCATGTTTAACTCGATGGATGAAGTTCCGACCCTGTCAACGATCTTCACGAAGTCGTTGACCTTAAACCCACAAGAGTTGAGCGACGGAGACCTCACAGGTTCTTCTTCCTTAACCCTTGTTGCGGGAGGGTCGGAAGCTCCTCCCCTTAACATTCCACCACTACAAGCTCATCCTCCTTCCCCCTACGATGATTTAGAGTGGGAAGATGACGACCTCTTGGTTGATCAATGTTAAGGGGAAATCTCTTCTTTATCTTTAGATTAGATGTGTGTGTGTTATGATGTGTTCCCCCGTAATCGTGCTATATGTGCCTGGATGACCCTCGTCACCCTTGTTGGTGCTTGGATACAGGCGTGGGGTTTGTGTTGTAAACCTTCTTCTATTCGTATCATCATTCTTCCATGTTTGTGATTGACTTTCGGCAAATTGGGGACGATGCAAAGCGTTGGGGGCATTTAGGCTTCCTTCCATGTTGACCCAATTTTTTATTTTTACTTTGTCTTCTCGTGTATTCTTCACATGGCCTGATATAGTAGGGGGTTGATGACCATTCATTTATATATTATTATTACACATATATATTTATGAGCAGCTCTGACCCGAAAATATCAGGCTACCCCTGTGCCCTTTGTTCATGTTCTCTTTGCTTTCTCTTTATCCTTCTCTCTTCTTTGTTTGAGTTGTCCCTCTCGTGTGACAACACCACTTTTACATCACTTGGATCTTCAAAAAATGCATTTGTTGTCAGCGAATCTTTTCTTAAGGATCTTCACATACTTCTTTGATAGAATTGCATTCTCAACTTAAAACCCTAATGGAACATGTTTCCTTCTTCATAGGTTCGTAAAGAAAAAACTTGAGGACCTTCCTCCGAAGTGAGAACAGCTTCGATCTTCCCCTCGCGTGGGGGCATATTCTTCCTTTCGAATTCCTTGATGAAGTGAACATCTTTCAGAAGGATTCCTTGATGATGAATCGATTCGATAAAGAAAGCACTAGCTTTCGAACAGCGCGTCCCTTGAGTGGACCCTCTCTTTTCACGTCGGGTTCCCGAAGAACCCTGTTGAAAGTTTTTATCTCAAGAAAGTTCTATGGCATCTAGCTCGAGGGCAGCCTGACTAGACTTGTTTCCTATCTTTGCGTCTAGCTCGGGGGCAGCCCAACTAGACTTACTTTACATCCTTACGTCTAGCTTGGGGGCAACCTGACTAGACTTCGCTTCTCAAACAGTGCGTCCCTTGAGTGGACCCCTCTTCCTTTTGAAGGGTTCCCGAGGGACCCCTTTGAAGGTATACATGTCGCTTTGCAGGTGCGCCTGTGAAAACGCTTTTTGACTCTGCAGAGTCCACTTTTCTCAATTTCCCTCATGTGAGAGTTCTTGGAAGGTACCTTCCTTGCAGGTCTGCGGGTCTATAAGGTGCTTGTCCCGATTTCCTTCATGTGAGAGTTCTTGGAGGATACCTTCCTTGTAGGTTTGCAGGCCTATAAGGCGCTCTCTTTCTTCAGCTTCATAGTTCTGCGGAGCTATGAAGTCCTTTGCTTGTCCTGCACTCTCAGGTTCGCCTGATCGCGGTCTGCTTCCTCGACGGTTCAGGTATACTTTTCTAACCCTACTACTTCTTCGATCTACTTTACCGAAGCACTCATCAATATTTGTGCTCGCTAAAGTGGGGGAAAAATGTACATCCTCACTTTAGAAAACCAAATCCGAAGGCGAAGTTTCACATAAGCCCGCTGCCTTCGTTCCACTTGGCGCCCGTTTTGTGCGTCGGTAGAGGAATAACTGTCGGGGACACCCACGCAGCGCACAAACGTCCACGCGGCCCGCTTACGTCCCTAACAGATTCCCACGGCTGGAGCCTACAGAAACGTTACACTTCTCATTGGAAGTCGAATTGTAACGCCCCCTTTGGCTGATCGACCCGAATATGGCCGTTTTCTTCACTCTTTCCTTCAAATTCACTATTCCTTCATTCATTTCAAAGGTTGGATGATCTCTCTTGGCAACGCACAAGCTCTTAGCATTCACTTCAAGCATTCAAGCAGCATTTTTGCACTCCATAGCAACAATTCCATCATTTCGTCAATTCAGTAGAGTAAGTGTAGAACAACACCATTGCAGCAGAGGCTTGAGTTCCTCTCATTTTCTCCCCCATTAGCCTTGAGCGCTCTTGGGGGAGGTGGTAAGCTTTCTACTCCTCTCCTCTATTACTTGGTTGAGTAAGCACATTACTGTTTTGTAGTGTTTTAGTGTTCTTTTTCTTTATTCCCTTCTTCATCATATTATTTCTCCATCGTTGCAAACTTGGTTGTCCATGGAGGTGGAAACACCAAAACGGGGGTCTGCCTCCCCCCAACAATTTTCCTCTTTATTGTGTGTAGGTGGACGTGCTTCGTGGAGCTAGCCAACGAACAAGCTTTTCTGTGAGATCATTCTTGTCACCCTAGCATTGATCTACTTACTTTATCATATTCACACAAGATAAGCTTGCACACAGGAAGCTAACCATTTTTCTTTTCAGGTGATGAAGGATTGTGCCAACCCAAGGATGCTCCTACATTAGCTAAACTCCAGAGTGGCAACACAGATGTACCCTCTCAATGCACTAAATACAAGAGTCTATTGACAACAATTTTATAACCCCACCAAAATGGGGTCAAAAGTTTGTAAAAATGTATTAAACTCAAAAGGAGATAAAATTGAGAGACATATACTATTGTAGACAAAACTTAACCAAAATCTATTTAAATAAATTACCTGTAAGCCTAATCCTAGATAAGTGATAGACTGGAGCCCGAAGCACAAGGTCATTGAGTAACAAAAGCAATGTTGGGTGTCATTGTTGGTGCATTAATGCCCACATAAGTGATATTACAGGTGGTGCATCCAAAAAATGTGAAATTATTGTAGCTATACCCATTATTTTATCAGTCATATAAATGTGACTTTAAAACCATAATACATTCATCAAGTCATAGTAATGTCACACTTCAGTTCTTTATGGGTTGAATAAATATAGGTCAACTGTGGACTCTAGTATGATTTTTATATGTATTTTAAAATTTTCACTGACGTACCCAGCCTTCTCCAAAAATATTGCCGTACCGGTGTACCATATGCACATACCCGTACCCATACCCGATTCCAATTTGGTAACTTAGGTCTCAAGGGTCAAAGGGACTCATGTAATGGTATCTAAACTTTGTCAAAAATCATTTCAAGGCAAACACGAGGGTGAGCTTATTCATATCAAAAGGGGAACTGATAAAGGTGTCAAATCTATCCTAAATGAGAAACAATGGCATAAAGCTATTAAGGATCAAGAAATGGTTGAAAGGAAAATGCTTCGATTGAGTTCTCATGCTTCAACAGCCAGTTCAACTCAGAGTCAGCCTAGAAGAGAAAACAAAGAGAGAAAAACGCATCTTCTAGAGATGCAATGCAAGCAAAACATGATGTGGGATCTTCTTGTAAGAAGCTACACATTGCCAGCTCAAAACCCATCAGAAACCTGTTTGATTTGCATAGTTGAAATGTGATTGGTGCAGTGATTGCAAGTTTCTTTTATGTGAGTGGGATACAGCATTTCTCCAGGTTTCCAAGACATGGGACGCATGGACCAGGTTTCAAGAGCTGCAAAAACTTTCCTAAATTTTGAGGGTGGCAAAGGGGCAGTTGGGGGATAACTAATAAAATAATATTAAAATACTTATATTTTAAGTTTTAAATTTTAAATAAAAAATAAAAAATAGCTTAATGATGTTTCATCATGATATATATATATATATATATGATGATGATGATGATGATGATGATGATGTTTCACTGTAAGAGCTCAGATTTAAAAGTAAAATGTAGCACAATGTGCAATTCTGCTCTTATATATTGTATTACAATGTACAGCATAATAAATACTGCTTGCCGTCATGAACAAGCTTTTCAAGTATCTTAGACATAGAGCTGGGATTTCTGCTGAAGTATCCAAGATGCTTCCCAGCCTGACAAATCCCATTTTGCTGGTAATCCAAGTATCGACGAAAAGGTCATCTTACTTTCTCATGTTTCAGATTTCTAACTGTACACACTAAAACCAATATTAAACATATCATTAAAATAAAGTTTTGCTTCAGATTTTGTTATGTACCTACCTAGGGATATGATATTATAATTTATGTAGGTGAACAGTGATGCCAGCTTGTGGCACACATCCCTTTAGTTGGTTATATTGGGTCATGTGGGCAACTTGTGTAATTAAATATATTAGGTGATGAGTAGGCTTTCATTGGGACTATGGTACCCCTCCATTATGTTATTATATATATATATATATATATATATATATGAGGTGAATATCATTGTAAGGAGGTGTGTTGAGAATGAGATTGTGTGCCAGACCATCTTTTTTTTGTATTCTAATTAACTGGAGAACATGAACCTCATTTTTATTGTTCATAACTGTATAATCCCTACAAATGGATACATTTCCTCCATTAGAGTGTTCAAGTCAAGCATAACATACTTTAGCTTTCCACTATAATTATTGTTTCAGTAATCAAGAAAACGTAAATCCTTGAGTCCTACTTTTGATTTCTATTTAGATAGAGTTAACTCAAAATACACTCTTAAATAACCTACCTCGATGGACTACCATATCTTTGTGTGCAAGTTTTTTGTTCTAGTTCTTTGCAAAAGGATTTCTTTTTGGACTATCACAGGAGTTGATACATTTTGTCAATAAGAATATATATTGTAAAAGCAAAAGGATTCAATTATACATATTAAAGGGGCCTTAAAAGCTACAAAGTTAATATTTATTCACGATTTTTAAAAGGAAGTCGAAAAAAACAGAAAATAGAACTTCCAAATGCATTGTAGACAAAACTGTAAAGCAGCCATGAATCCAAACCATGGTAGCATTACACTTCACAATTAATCCCAAGTAAAACCTGCCACATTTGCCATTACATTTCCTGAGTTTTCCAAAAAGATCTTTCTGAAGTTTTTTTAATCTATAACTATCATGTTTTTGGCCCATTTTTATATTTTTCGGGGCAGATAAATAAAAGCACAAAAAGATTAGAAATTTTTAGTTTAGGGCCAAGACTTGGATATTCTAAATCAGTGTTGCAAAACTCACAAGTATTCACAAGCCAAATTGCCATGCGAGTTACTCGCCAATCAGTTTTTTTAAGACTCGCAGCAATTTTTCTCTGTAAACTCGCGAGTCTACGGGAAAAATCAAGAGTTTTTGGTCAATAACTCGTCCAGATCTATATAATTTTTTTTTCTTGCCTACAATTTAAAAAAATGTGATTTTTACTTCATTTTCACACGTGGTTGGTGACTTAGGACATGTGGCGACACAGCGACTTAGTACTGCCCCTTGACCCCATTGGGGACGTTTCCCCCAAACCCCCACAAGGGGCGCTGCCCCTTCACCCCACTAGGAGCATTGCCTCCAAACCCCCATGAGAGGCACTGCCCCTCAACCCCATTGGTATCTCCATTCCCAAAAATCCCCATTAGTTATTAGGATCTCTTGTTAGAAAAGAAAATTGATTACAACGAGGGGGTGATGAGGACTTGGAATATAATAACTCTTGAGTGTGCTAACTAAGATGTTATATTGCATAACTTGCCAAAAATTGTTTTAGATGAGGCAACTTCTACATATGACATGGCTAGTGGAAGTGGTATTGTAACTCATTTAGAGATTGAACTCAGTTTTTGGTCTATGATATGTATGAACTCCAATTTTTTATATATGATGGAAATCAACAATATGCTCTACAAAATTAGTAATATGTGTTTTTGAAGAATATTTTTAAAAATTTATGTATTTTAAAATGTTCAATAAAATTGGCAAGTTTTTCCTCGAGTTTTTGCTGAGTCCCAAGATTTTAAAAATTTTGGACCTACTGAGTTATTGCCAAGTTCAAGTTTTTCAACTATGTTCTAAATTTTCTTTTTAAGTTTTGACTTTAAATATATTTATTTTTGAGTTAAAATTATAAACACTAATGATGTTTTTCTTTTAATTTATATCTTGATCAAGGTTTAGGTAAAATATTAAAAAACATTGGGTCAACCTGAAATAGTAGTTGTGCTCCATGATAGTAACTTCTCCCTACTATTTTTTAGGACCAGCCCTTTTATTTTTTTCTATATCATACTTTCTTTTAATAATTGGATTTTTTTAACAAATTATGTTTATTTCTAATCTTTGCACACTATTTTTGACATGAAATAACATTATTATTTTTTATGAATATAATATCCATTTTTTAGTTTCCCAATTTTTCACCAAGTTTTCCCCATTTTAAAACAAAGTAATTGAATTCCATTTACACTTTTGCCACACCGTATCAATACCAAGTAAATGGAATGATACTATGATCCAAACCACAAACTGAACATAGAAGCAGACAAAAGACAGACATCCAAGATGATGGAAACAAATCACAGAGGTTCAATGTTATAAGTTATAACAGTAACCACAGAAATAAACCAGCATTAGTTCCCATAAGCACATCCCTCATAAAAGGTGCAAGAAACTTTTAATCCAATTACAAACATCTTTACAATACCTTGTTTCTGTTCAAGCCACCAATTGTGAACACTCCAACTGCATCCAACGCAGAAATTACTTTTTCCTGTAATCATCATGATTTTTAAAAAAGAACACAAGTCACCAATATAAATAGCTCCTCAAAATTCCAATGCATAGAAAACAGGAATATTTGGATCACCCATCATGCACAGAGCCTTGAAGCATCAAAGTCTTATAAATGTGACAAAGAATACAACAGAATTCCAATAAATTGAAAAGATATTGAAACTTAAATCATATACTGCAAAGAATACTATATAATATTCACAAATAGAATCTCTTCTGCAGCTTACAACTGTAAAAGTCAGATTAATATTTAATGCTTGATAGGAGCAAATTTCTTTCTCAGGAATTTCTCAGCAAACCAAAAGATAAAGATATTTTCAATTTGTTGGGATAAAATCAGGAAAATTGCTCCAAAAATCAGAAAAAAAATCTAACCTAGGTTTTTTTGACCAAAAAGTTACAATTTGAGCATTGAAAAACTGCAACTACTCACCAAAAAAATCACATTCTTTTTAAATCATGATTTATTGGTTTTTATTGGTGGTAAATCAGCCAAAAAATCGATCATAAAACTGACAGAAACGTGTTGACCTGCTAAATTCAATTTCTCATGAGTTTTTTGGCAATTACCAGCATAGGCAATCATAAGAGATTTATTGGGAAAAATCATGATAAATTAAAGATAAATGCTTCTATGACTTTTTACATCTCCCACCAGTCAAAAGCCATGTGTTTGTAACATATTTCAGAGATTTTAACAAAGACCTGACTAATTAAGAACTCACGAGAACATGCCTAACATAAAATTAAGTCATTACTAAGGCTTCCCTAGACAAATTTGCAAAAAAATTGATAATGGTTTGTAAAGTTCAGAGTCAGACAATGGTTTTTAAAAAAATTTGGCACAAGGTTCTCCAAGCAATGCCCTTGCAGCAAATGCCAACAATCTTAGAAGCTTTTAGCATAAGAGATCTGGTCATTTGAATTATGGTAGTCTTGGGATGATGGTAAAACTTAATATGACTAATGAACTAGCAAATATTTCTATTTTGAGGGTGTTTGCAAAGGTTGCATCTATTAGGAATATCACGTTGACAAGTTTGAGAAAGTAAAGTCCTGCCAAGCAAAGATTTATGCAGCACATTGATAAACCATCTTCAGCATGCAAGGTGTGGTCTGACCCTTATTTATGATTGAACTAGAAGAATTTGGGTGTCTTTTAAGTATAAGGATGAAGTGTTTGAAAGGTTTGAAGAATTTAAGTCCCTGACTGAAAATCATAGCGGTCACATGTTGACAGTATACCATGTCTACTCCATATTGGAGATCACATGTTCAAATCTGAACGGGGGAGAGTTGTACACTTTAATGAACAATAGATAAGGTAAAAGGAAAAAGCAATCCCACTGTGTAATGCTTGCATAAGTGGGGTCCCATGCTCCAATTTGGGGACTCACTTGGCAGTGACCTAAAACACTACCTTTACATTTAACTTTACCTTTTACCTATGAGGCATATACTATTCTCCTTTGTGTTTAAAAAATTGTTCAAGCTAATAGCTAAAAAGGGTGGTAAAGTTACAAAAACAGAACATATTTGGAAAAGGGGGGAATCTGACTATGACCCTGAAAAACACACCATGGATTTAAAACAGCCTACTATTAGTTGAAAAAAAGAGCAAATGAACAGAAGAGTTAAGAATACAGTCCAGTTCATAATGAATAAACTTTAGAAACATAAAGACTATTTCCCTAGTTATACTTAGCTAAATCTGGAATTATCCAAATTTAAACCATCAGCATTGTTTGCTACATATCCCAGTAACCAACATGACCCCAGAAACCCTCAACCTCAACTGGAAGGGGTAAGGTAGTACACCTCAATGAACAATACATAGAGTAAAATGGAAAAACAATCCCCTAGAGGAATGCTTGCATAAATACACTAATTGGTATGTTACTTGTCAGTAACCTTAAAAACCACCTTTACCTATGAAGCATATGTTATGGTTTTTATTCTCCATTTTTCTTCAAAAAACAGTTCCAAGGTAATAGCTGAAAATGGTGAACTGTAAAGTCAAAAAAATGGGATCTGACTATGACCCTGAAAAATACTAAACACACCATGGATTTGAAAGTCTACCATCAGTTAACAAAAAACTATGTTACCAGTTCTTTGCACAGACCCCTCCGATCCGGGTACAATCACCCCCCGTTCAGATTCTATTGCAGTCCAGCTGGGGGGTGGGGAGTAGGCCAGGGATCTGTTTTTAACCCGTGGATCTGTCCCAGATGAACCTGGACAAACCCACTTCAAACCCAACCAAATTATGCAGAACCCATAGCATATCTAATGGACTTTGAAGATTTTTTTAATATTTTTTTGCTCTTTTTATTGTTTTAGGCATTTAACTTTAACTTGGTTGAATGAAAATAAATTCCTAACCCTAAAAGATGCCTTCTCTGGCATTTGAAAGACTAAAACAAACCAATTTACCTCATTCTGAATGTAAAACACAAAACCATTCATTCTTGCTTGCCATTGCACGAAGAGAGTTGAAGATTGATCAGTGAAGGTTCCAAAGTGGTTGATTTGCTATTCTTACATGTGTGCAAGGGCCCATTCATTGCCAATGAGATCGTAGAGGAAGATCTTTGCAAAAAAGGTAAGTTTTTTTGGTTTATTATTTCTGTAATTTTGTTTAACAAATGGAACTCTCTTGTTTTGTTTTCATTCTTCTATAATTCTATGGCATCTGCTTTTAAAAAATTTAAATGAGCTAGGTTGTATACACTTATCTTTGTTTTAATTTGTTTCAAATGTGTTGTTTATCAAAGTTGTTGCCATAGGGATGACAATGGCAGCCAAGTTTTGGCTCCATAGGCCAACCCTACTTCAAAACAAACCCAAATTCTCTTTGGAAATATGTTGAAATGGAATAACAGGTTCCATGTGGTGTCAAGTATTCAAACTCATACAATCAAGTGAAAGCCCATTTGCACGGCACTCCTAGAGAAAGCATTAAAGCTTTCCTAGAAATGAATGGTGTATTCATTCCATCACAGCAAGTCATAGCATATATTAGTGAGTTGAAGAAAGTAAATGAACCAGCAGGCCATAAATGAAATCATCCTTTGGAAAAAGAAAGTATCTTGAGGAATGAAGCCCCCCTCCTTCCCCATCTAATCTTGAACTTCTGGTAGAGAACCATTTTTTGCCACACTTGAAGAATAACCCATGGCCATTACACATAAGAGACCAAACGGACTGTTGGAAATGTCATTTCACAATCAGTCTTGAGAGATTGTTGATCAACACATTGTGAGATGTATCTATGCAAATGAATTGGCTTTCAATGTTGTTTACTCACCATAATGGCAACAAATGGAGAGAACAAATAATGATGTTCCAAAAGGGCACAAGATCCTCGATTTTGAGAGAAGCATTCCCAGGAATTGGGTTGGGTTAACCAACTGATATATCATGTCCTGGACCCATTTTGGGCCTAGTTCACAGGGTTGGGGGTAAAAGATAGGAACATTGCACTCTTCCCCGTGCATTGTTCCTGAAACTGAACTTGTTCTCTTTGTAGCTTGTCTTTTGGAAGGCTGCAAAAGGATACCCCACTCCTGCATTTGCTCTATGGTTCTCTTTCTCACATTAATTCCACAAAAGACATTATTAAATTACCTTCAAACATTATTTCTTTCAGTTCATCCATTTCAGTTGTTTTTCCTAGCAAACCAGCATCCGCATAATTCATCTTTCAAGCAACAATTTAGAGAAACCTCCTCTGCAATTTGGCATGTGAGGCCCTGATGGTACATTCACTATCTTGGTTGGAGTGTATAACCAGAATGTCCCACAAGGTAGTATCAAGTTTTCAACCAGAGCTTCTACTCCCAATTTAGGATCTTCACTATCTTGGTTGGAGTGTATAACCAGAATATCCCGCAAGGTAGTATCAAGTTTTCAACCAGAGCTTCTACTCCCAATTTAGGATCTATACGAGCTGCCCACAGAAGCGTGAGTAAGCAGGCAAACCAGACACCCACTGGACATGGGCAATTTCAGGAGAGATATAATCCAGTACAAATTGGGATGCGGGGATGCTTTTCTGAGATGATATGAAGTACTTATGCTGGATGATCTGACTTCATGGGGTTTTTGGTCTGTCTCCAAGTCTCTAGACCACTTTGGAGGGCAGAGCTTTGTTAAAAATACATAAAGCTTTGTTAAAAATACGTGAATTGTTTAAGACTGATCACTGTTCCTGTCTGCTCATATGATTCTGGATCAACAACCACAAGTGGTTTGAAATTTCTATCTACCCCTGCTACAGGAAATTTCATTATACAGCTATCATAATCTCATCTAGGGAGGGGTAGATGGGTGAGCAAATTAATAGGAATAGCCTGTAGGGCAGCATGAATTAGTTGGATTCTGCCTGCCATGGTTAACAATCACTTTGTCCAGTGGGTTAGTTTGGACCATAGAAGCATAAATCTGCAAAAAACCCCGATTAATCACAATTTTTAAAAAATCTGCAGGCTGGACGATTTTTACCCCGTTTCAAACTGCAAAATCACCCAAACATGTGTTTAAATTTAAAACCTGCAAAAAAATGCAAATAAAATCACTCTGATTTTGCTCGAAAAAAAACCATGAGACCATAGCTTGTTGCTTACTATTATGCTTTGATAGATTTTTTCGAAGCATCCATAGCTTGTTCAAAAGCACCTGTTTTAGGCTTTTAGTGATAGCAGCAAGGCAGTGAACTGTTTGATAAAATGCTTTCACTACCTACATGTTGAAAAAAGTGGTAGCATAGACAAGGCAGTGAACTGTTAGGAAAAATGCCTCAAAGAAATGTGGTCTCACGGTGAGTGGACTCACCGTGAGACCATTTCTTTGAGTGCCTTATCTATCTGTGTTACTATTATTATGCTTTGTTAGATTTTTTCCAAGCATCCATAGCTTGTTGAAAGCACCTGTTTTAGGCTTTTAGCGATAGCAGCAAGGCAGTGAACTGTTTGATAAAATGCTTTGGTAGACATGTATGAAAAAAGTGGTAGCATAGACAAGGCAGTGAACTGTTTGAAAAAATATCTCAAAGAAATGTGGTCTCATGGTGATGGAATGCTATGACGAATGCTATGGATTGTCATAGCATTCCATCACCATGAGACCGCATTTCTTTGAGGTATTTTTTCAAACAGTTCACTGCCTTGTCTATGCTATTGCTTACTATTATGCTTTGATAGATTTTTTCCAAGCATCCATAGCTTGTTTGAAAGCACCTGTTTTAGGCTTTTAGCAATAGCAGCAAGGCAGTGAACTGTTTGATAAAATGCTTTGGTAGACATGTATGAAAAATGTGGTAGCATAGACAAGGCAGTGAACTGCTTGAAAAAATGCCTCAAAGAAATGTGGTCTCATGGTGATGGAATGCCATGACAAGCACATTGAGACCACATTTCTTTGAGGCATTTTTTCAAACAGTTCACTGCCTTGTCTATGCTATTGCTTACTATTATGCTTGTTGATGAGAGATAAATAATACAACAGAGCAATATCGAATATACTGAGCTTAAGTGTTAAAAGTAGAAATTTACAATTTATCAAATGTGCAGACAAAGAGGCAGGCAGTTGTAGAAAAATAAACTTGGAGTGATTAATCCTTGTATCTAGTTGAAATTCAAGGATTAAAAAGTTTTACAAAAAATCAACTGATATTAAGCTAAAGATTTTTTGAATAAGACCAAATGAGAAGGATAGTGTAAAGGTTATAGAGGAGTGGATGTGGAATACACAACATGAGGATTGTGCAGTTGATGAAGTGGAATATCATCATTTTTTTTTTTAAATTCTTCTCTGTTTTCATTTTGCCTACTACCTAGGAAATTGTAATGAGGGTTCACTAACTTGCAAACATCTGTGAGAAGAAAGTTTGCAGAGCTTAACTTCAACTTTAGAGAAAAAATATTGTTTATTTAAATGGCATGAAGATGACCTACTTTCCCAAGAATAGCAGGGCGTCCCCAAATGTGGATTTCAGACAGGAACATCCCTAAGAACACACACTTTGCAATTGGCACCTAAAAGGATGCCAAGGGGAGATTTCATCCCTGTCCCACCATCCCCAAGATGTCCCCATTCCCTATTATTCAGGTTTCACCCTGGGAATGCATCCTTGGGGAACACTGGTTCTAATAATGTCATATGGAGGTGTCTATGTACTGGCAAAGTAACACTACTTTTGAAGTTCATGTAAACAATAAATGAACACCATCCCTTAAGGGGCATACCTAGCAGGGTCCCATTAAACTATAGTTTTTATATTTCTGCAGAAGATTGATAGTTTTGTTGCCCGATTCCCTGCAAACTACAAGGAGTTGAGTGAGCTGGCCCTTGTATTTCCCTGTAGGAACACCAGATCCTATTCATTTAGTGTTTTACCTTATCTTTGAGGAAGAGGTATTTACTGTGGATATCTAGACCCCTTAGAATGAGAGTATCTACATAACAGAGATGGAGTGGAATCAAACGTCCCAGTAGCATCTTCTACCATGTCTTATGCCAGATCTGCAATGAGAGGTCATCTGACTTGCTCTAGTTAGCAGAAAGGTCCACGTTATGCCTGCTAGGCGCTGGAAAATCAGACCCTTTAGTTTTTTATAATTATTGTCTTAGGTGCAGATTTTGTTCTAAGTTTAGGCACTTTTATTAGTTTATGTAAGGCACTGATTTTAGACTATTCTTAGGCACTGCTGCTTTATTCGGGGCAGACACCTGTCATATTTTTAGTTTCTGCTGGGTAGACAGCAACAAATATTTTTAGTTTTCTGCTGGGCAGACAAGAGATGTATATGTTTATATGTTTTTCTGATTTATTTCCAGGTGACTGAAGATTATTTTTAAGATTTATTTCAATGGGTGTGATGCCCAAGTGTCTTCAGTGGTTGAAATATCCAGGACCTGTGAAATGCTGTAGGGTGGGATGCCCTAGTTGCTCTAGTGATTGGAGTGTCCTATCTTTTAGGAGACAGTTTTTAAACCTACTGTGGAACCATTGATTGATTTCAAGCATGCAACTGACAGGAGTATTGAAGATAACCAGGAAAAAATTATTGCCAAAGGATTCTCTAAGAAGGAGAGAGTTAATTTTGTTGAGGTTTTTGCTTCAAACAATTGCAGACATTTTTAGCAAAGCCCCTGTCAGAAGGGAAATTTTAACTACTGAAAGCAAAGTTGGGATTTATAGAAAACACCTTCATCACAAAGAGTTTTTAGGGGTCACTCAAATGGTGTTCTGGTGGCACAGAAATTAGGTGAAATCAGGCGCTAATTTTAGTGATTTATTCTACATGCTGGACACTGGAAAATCAGACCCTATTCTTAGCATTTTTGTGACTGTTGTTTTAGGTGCAAGTTTTGTTCTAAGTTTAGGCGCTTTTATTAATTTATTTAAGGCACTGATTTAAGACTATACTTCGGCACTGTTGCTTTATTCTGGGCATAGAGCAATCATATATTTTTAGTTTTCTGCTGTGCAGACGACTGACATATTTTTCAGTGTTTCCTTTTTCTGCTTTATAATTGGGTGACTATGGATTATTTTAAGGCTATTGCTTTGTGATTAAAGCAACTAAAAATAGAGTGTTAATTTTTTGGAGGCCCAGAAATGAAATGCAAATGAAAAGATTGACAAATTAAATGGATGGGACAACAATAAAATATTCAATGAAGCACATAACCATTCATCCATTGATCAAAAACTGATACACCGTACAATATGAAGTGATTGTTCAGTTCATCTTCTAGATGATTATTCAGAATCTAGTGTATCTAAGAAATAAAAAATATAAAAGATTATCCTACTACACCTACAATTATGTAAAATAGTGTTACATTCCCCCCTAAATCTGTAGGAGTAGTGATAAAACTGTTGTTTGTGTTGCACATTGGGAAACTTGTTTATAGCACCTGATTGCTTGATACAGAGCTCCAGTATTCTGCAAAAGTTTTTCCCTATCTTGTTCCCTTCTGCAGTTTCAGAATTTTCAAGAACCAAGATATTAATTTAGTAAAGACTTTGGTTTGTTTTCTCAAGCCAAGTCAATTGTCCATTATGCTATATCACATATTGATAGAATGGGACACCATTTGCTTTGAAATTTCTCACCACCATTTCTTTTGCTGATTGAAAACTTAGCATTACTTCTAACTTTAAGTAATGAAATGTGTGAATTCGCCACCATTTTCTATGTTGATTGAAAACTCAGCATTACTTCTAAATGATGAAATTTGTTAGTTCGCCACCATTTCTATGCTGATTCGAATCTCAACATTACTTTTGAGTGACGAAATTTGTGAGTTCACCATTTCTTGTGCTAAGCGAAAATTCAACATTAGCTCTGAGTGACGAAATTTGCAGAAGAAGGTTGTTCAACTTTTGTCTCTGTCACTTCTGACTCTAAGCTGATTGTGTCTATGTGATCTAAAAACTAGATAACCCACACTTATTGTACCCATGAGTAACCCAAAAGTGTGCCATCCACCATATGACCTGAAAATTGGATAACTTAGGTTGATTGCATCCATAAGTAACCCAAAAATGAGCTGAAGCATGCATCAAATGACCTGACTTTCTATCAAGCTAAAACTGTGAACCACTTACTGTCCACAATGTTGACACAAAAAAACTGCTACTATGGCAAGAAAAACTACATCGAAATAAAGGCATCTGATGATCTCGCTCCTTGCATAGTAATCAAAAATCATAATGTAGTGTATAATCTCAGATGTTAAGGTGTGGAGCTAAACAATTATTGAGATGTTGTATGATAAGCTGCAATTAGCTGCAATGACAAATTCTTTATGGACAATGTGAGAAATCTCCAAGTAAAATGCTCAAATGACTCAAAACCTGAATCTTGATGTTTCCCCCTGTAAAATGAGAGTGGAGAGCTACTACAAAGGTCTCCTTAAAAAAGAGAACAACATTTCTGAACCTATAGAGAGATGCACAACTGAATGACGCCTTCTCAAGCTTTCATCACAATTCTGAATTCTCCATTGAGCTGCCCTTTCAAGTTTTCAACTTGCAACTCAAGTGAAAAAGTATAATCAACTAGAGGCAATATTTGTGGCCTCAAATAATCTGTACTGAGCTGCATATCTGGTAGTTTTAGAATGCTCATTATCAATATCCCGATCAGAAAGGGAAATCATAGGTCCCGAGTGAGTGCATAGTTATCTTCTATGGAAATTGGGTGCAACTTTACAATTTTCTTAGTAGGTTGGTGTTCAATGGTACAAGTGTCAACAATATTTGCAACTCTATATCAACCATCAACTCAATTGACAACAACATCTATATCATGACTAAACATGCTCAGCAAGTTTTGGTACCTACTACCAATGCTCAACAATATCTGTATTGTTGAGCTTGTAATCAATTGGATCGACAACTACATCCACATCAAGAGTAGACGAGCCATCATCTGAAATGGTGGATTGGTCTCTCCTATAAGATTTTGACAATACGCAAGCTTTAGATTGCCATCTAGAGTGATCTATCCATCCAAAAATGCATATGCCTCTTTTGATTTGATAGACAAATCTCTAACATAACAATGTTTTGCAAAATATGTGTTAACCACATGATAGACAAGGATGTAGATCAAATCAATCATTGGAGGTATGTCTCAACATCCATAATGAAATGTTTGGACTTAATGGGCTTTAGTGCAAGTTGATTTTGATTAACATGACAACTTGTTAATTTCACATGGCTGAGAAATAGGTGAAGGATCAGCTTGACTATAGTTCTAAATACCTCTAGACACAAATTTGATAGGTTTGGAATATTCTAGTTCATAAAATTCACAACACCTATAAACCCTAGACCAATACAATGTTTGTTGGATTTTACTGTCTCCCAAACTCATGAAAGTGGAAATTCAACAATAGGAGGGCTAATAGGTATTATATCCATGAGAGAACACACTTTTTGACTTAGAACCAACAACAATGTTCTATGACACACAAGGGGGCTTACAACATTTCTTCAAAGACTTTTGTCTTTACCAACATTTTGAGTTGAACTACTTGAAGAAAGAACATCAACATCTTTCTTCTCTGGAACACTATTCTATGACACAAGAAGGGGCTTAACACTTATCTTCAAGGACGTTTTGTCTTTACCAGCCTTTTGAGTTGAACTGCTTGAAGAAGGAGCATCTTAGTTGACAGCATCTTTCTTCTCTATTGAGGCATTCGGCATCCAATGATTGATCTTGCAAATCATTGATTCCCTGTCACATCTTATATTGATTGCAAAACTGTATAATCAGAGGCTTGTCTTAACACCAACATTCAGATATTATCTTTGTTTTTTGTTCGTTAATGACATTAATTTGCAAGGATAACATGCCATTGGTGTATAATATGGACATGATTACAAAGATTGCAAACATGTCTATGTCGGGTTCCACCAAATGCTCGGAGATAATACAATTCACAATACCTAAGAACTTTTGCTGCCAAATGGAGATAAATTGGTTCCTTATCACTCCAATAGGTTTCCTTCTCTATATATTGCCAAACCACTATATCAAACCTCTCAATATACTTGCCCTTCCAATATGCCCATCGGTATGTGGAAGAAGCCCATACTTTTGTGGGTCACCCAGGTTGAAGATCTATTTAAGATCCTAGGCACTCTTTTACACAACTGAACTGCAGATAGAAAAAATTCAAAATAATGAAAAATTTCAGACAGCGAGTTACCTGTTTCAATATTATTTTATTTTTGTAATTACAATAGATTTGTGTTTGCAAGTTAACATACTCAAGATTACAGTTCTGATTGAAGTTTCAATTAGAGTCTTAGACAAGTTAGGTCAGTTCCTAGAGTGCAGAATCTATATACAATGTGAATGTGCTGAATTTTAACAGTCCACTTCATTAGAATCCTTTGAGGGCTTTCTTTGCTTGACCAATATTTACTTTCAAAATGATTGGGTTGTAGCTGGTCTGCTGTTGAAGGTTCCTTCGCTGCCTTTATTTCTTGAAGCAGATTTTGAAGTATCTGCTATGAATAATTTGGCTCTTAGCTTGATGTGTTTCTTTGGTCTCCTTAGGGGTATTGGCATTCATTGAGTCTGTTTAAGATAGAACTTATATAGGTCCTCATTCCTTCCATACCATCATCCTTTTTCCGAAAAAGGCATCGAAGGGGCTAAAAGTGCAGGTGTGATAGGCATTTTGTGACTAACTTCTTTTCTGCTAGCATAATCTCATTAGAATTTATCCTTCCCTTGCTTTACCTGTTCTCTTTCTGGTGCAACAGATTGGTCATGCAGCAGGATTTTCCTAGCATATTCTCCAGTTTGATTTCCTCTGTCTCTACCATATTCTTCAGGGTACTTATACTTTGGCTAAATGTCCATACTCATGAAAAGCCCAGCAGTGGAAAGGACTATTTTCCTAATACGTGGGTTGCTCCCTTTCCAAAATTATCCTGTCTAGGAGGATTTTTTGTCCAATCTATGTTGACACAGATTGGAGCATAGTTCTGAACTCCTGCATATTTGGTGCACGTATGGTCTCCTTTTTTCTCAAAATGAAAATCTGAGAATGGTTTTTTGTGCATGGTAGTGATAATACTTGAGTAGCTCATTCCTACATATTCGGTTATAATCCATAGAGACTGCAGATATGATGAAGGTGGGTGATTGTGATGCCATCACCTTATCTGAAGAGCTTGCTGGTTGAGATGGACAGGGACCCTGGTGTTGAACGAGGAGGGCAAGAACAACTTTGCATCTTCTTGCATTTGTCTCTGCTTTATGATAATAGTAAAGCAATGATGAAATATGGAAAACTTTAAAAGCCTACATATAACATTTTCATTATCAACTAACTCCAAAAATAAAGTTTTCTATTTTAATCAATCCAATTTACTACCATGAACCCTCCAGTGTTTGAATTCTATATAAAGCCTAAAGGAAACATTTTGGCAGTTCATGACCCAAAAACTATGTCAGAAAGAATAATGAGCATCCCTAAGATCACTCCTAAGACAGGTAGGAAATAAGTGAGACAAAGCAAGTGCATCGGGAAAGATCACATTGTACTAATTGAAATCCATGCTGTTGAATGAGTGTGTTGAGTTATGGAATAGCATTAGTATAGGGTATTGTATAGGGTATTTATCACAATGATGACCCAGGTTCAATACACATTGGATGTACACCCCACTTAAAGTGGTCTCCATGTTAATATGGCTTTGACGGATGTGTAGGAGGAATTGGCTTTAAATGAAAATTTGATCCAATGGTGGTCTAATGAACCTTCTCAGCTCAATTGAATTCTGTACCATCATGAATAATGTAAAAGCATAGGAGGAGGTCGCCATGCTACTAATAATCATGATTATGTCATTTAGCCAAAAAAAATACTATTGAATGAACTCAGCCAAGCCATTATGCATTTTGAATTTGTGTTTAAAGGTAAACAGCTGAACATCAATGTGTGACTTCCAAAAACTAAGCTTGCAATACAACAGCAGGATATAATTCTTTTCCATAATAAGCTATCATATTAACAACTGAGTTGGAAGGACATACTAAGTATTAATTAGCTTGAGTCAGTTTCCATGTTTGGCATACTTGGTCAAAAGTGTACCAGACATTACATCCATAAGTATACACAAAGCCTAGTAAAGTAAACTAGCCTGGAGACATATTGCAACCAATATGTATGTCTCTATGAAATGTTAAAAAGGTAAAGGTAGTTTTTAAGGTTGCAACTGAGCTAGACACTAATTTTTTGTATGAAACCCCCTCATATAAGCATTCCACAAGAGGATTGTTTTTCCAATTACCTTAAACCATTTGACATTTACAACCCTGCCACCCTCCAGGTTCAAACATGTGATATCCATTATAGAGTATACATGCCTTCATCATCAACCCAACCCAGGATGTACCCTTAAAGACCAAGCAAATTCTTTAGAGTTCCACATTGATGCAAATTCTTCCAATCCAGTTCTGCATCATGTATTTGAATTTTGTACCATTAAAACTACATATGTTTAAACAAAAAGACAAATTTGTTATCATAGACAAATACAGGTGATTGGTAGGTTGAGCTTCGAAAAATTAAAATGCAGTTGAAAGTATATTATAATTTCTGTAATGACACTCCCTTTTCTTGCAGACTATTTAATAAAGCACCCTATAAGTATATAACTATGTAGCTGTTAGTCATCAAAAAGTTTAAGTAAACTAAAATGCTTCAACACTAGAGATGCATTATAATTGCACAGCAATCCTTGTTATTTATTCTCACAAACAAAGTCCAGGTACCGTGAATAATGTGGCTGAGCAAAATACACCAATAATAGCCAAAAAACTTCCCTTAAATACAGAAAGAAAAAACATTAACTTCATACCTCACTTTCATCATCAAGAACCCTTGCGATTAGATAGAGATCACAAGATTTTGCAATCTCCAACAGGACATCCACAACTGAAGGCCTCACAACTGCATGCTTCTGTAAATATACAAATGCTATCACCTTCTAGCTATTTCAACAAAAGAACTTGTCCACAAAATTGGCACTAAACTGCAAGACCTGTCTACCTGCAGGTCTTCTGGAGTAGATTCCTCAAGTATCACGCCAAGCAATTGACATGTAACCTGCATGAAAATAAATGTACAGATGAAATACATCAAAGAACATTATTCCAAACCATGGCTTATTTTTGTAAAGAGTATCTTTCTTGTTAAATAAACTGAAATAACAATCAGAAGTAGAAGAAAAATCCACAGAGCTGCAGTTTCATAAAAGTCCTTTAATGTCAAAGATTACCTGAAAGTATCTTTCTAAATAATATATTTTTATTTTGAAAAAAGATTACATCTATCTCACAACAGGGTTACAAGGAAAGTATCTCTCTGACTAGAATAGTTACCAAATCCTGCCAAATAAGACCACATTCCAATAGGATATGATTTTTTCTGAAACACCAAATTAATCCAATCTGATAGACATTTTCTATTATTTTTAAAAATTACATTTCATTTCTCTGCAAACCCTAATCCCGATTGACTTAACTTATACATATATATTTTTAAAAATTAGATTTCATTTTTAAAGAAGTGCAAGCTACAATAAAATGAATTCTGGAAGATGCAGTTTACTTCCAGTTCAACACATTGTAAATGCTAATACTCACCCACAAACAAGTCTAGATGCATTTTCCAAATACAGAACGGCAATCTTTCTTATGAATTTGAATTTCTTGTTAATGTAATAAAAAGACATATAGTTGCTTTTAAACTTTGAAAAAAAATACAGCTGACAAATTTGTGTTCTCAAGACTGAGATCAAGGAAAAGTCACAAACCATTCCATTTGGTCTCTAAAAATAATTTACAGGGCAAAGAAATGAAAAAAAGAATTATATCTGTACAGGTTCTGTCCAGCCAAAATGCCATATTGTAATCAGAATCTAAAAGGATACAGTATGAGTATCACCGTCCAATCACAATATCCACTGCTTACAGTTTACAGATTGTTGTAGCTCTCACAGCAAAGAATTGTGATTCAGACTCAGGAGATTTCAGTAAGCCTGACAAGGCAGTTTGGGACTCAGAAAAAAGAAGAAAAAAAATATAAAAACGTTTGAATCTTCTGTGCTTTATATTACCTCAAGTTTTTGCCAACTTTTCCGATGTTCTTCAAGCCAACGATTTTTCCAAAAAAAATCTCAAATTTTTCTGATTAGACTTAGAAGGGGTCTCAGAAATTGAGCAAAAAAATATAAAATGTTTGAATCTTCTGTGCTTGTATGTACCTCAAGTTTTTGCCAACTTTCCCAATATTCTTCGAGTCAATGACTTTTTCCCAAAAATCTCTCCAGTTTTTCTGATTTGACTTAGAAGGGAAGCAAATCAAGTATGACTTGCAATGTTTTCAAGTTAGGTAATCTTGCCATTATGTCTCCAACTATAAGAAACTAACATATCAGGATCCATGTGGGTAATTGTAGCAGCCAATGGATTCTTTGAAATGATTGATCTTCATAATTGCATGATTACAAAAGGAGACGAAAGCTCCTTATAAAGAAAATTGCAAAACATTGTTTCTAAAAAGAAACAACCGTTAACAGAAGCAAACTAAAGCAATAAACTGAAAGATACTAAAACCAACTAAAGCGTAAACAAAAGTTACTAAAAACTAACTAAGTTAACAAACGACTAACTAAAGCTAAGATGACCATTAAATATTACATTTAATATTTTAATACCCTCCCTTAATGGTCATCTTACAAACAAAAACTAAGTCAACCCATATTCAAATGGTATGCTCGTCATTAAAATGCATGATATGCAAACTCCTTTTGCTCAGTATACTCCGCCACTTGAGCATTTTGCTGAGACACTACCTAGTTGGTCTTCTCATCAGCCAACCACTTTCTGCAAAACTTCAAGATGTGACCAATCTTCCCACAGTAATGGCAAGTAATAGACTTCTTGGAGCCCTCTTCCGAATTGCCTCGTCCTTTCTGCTAAGTGGATTTTCCTTTGCCAATATCCTTGGCAATAAATGTATGTTCAACACTTGGAGACTCACTGCTGCTCCCAAATTGCTTCCTCCACCTATCCTGCTGCAAAAGCTTGTTGCACGGCTCATCAAACTTCAAGTCAACATTGGTGGATGTAATGTTGAGCGTTTCAATGAAGTGCTCGTAGGAACATGGCAAACTTTTCAAAGTGATCGCCACCATATCCTCCTCTTCCATCTTACGACCAATGGCCTCCAGTTGGTCACGAATATCTTTGATTTTCGTCAAGTGCTCCTACAAAGACACTTGGTCATCCATCACAATAGAGAACAACATATTCTTGAGAAAGATAGCCCTTCCCTTGTCTGAGGTCTCATGAAGATCTTTCAAATGCTTCCAGATCTCCACAACAAACTTACCAAAAGGTATTTCTAGTAACATCTCATCGGTGACAAATAATTTTAGAAGCATAACTGCCTCCCTATTACCTCCATCATACTTGTCCTGATCCTTCCCAGCAAAAGTGGGACGAACTTCTATACTTAGAACAAGCACATCCAGACACCGGTATTTAAAGATGGTAAGAATCCTCTGCTTCCACGTGTTGTAATTCTTTCCATTGAACCACTGCATGTTTTCCAATATAACATTGGACAAAGACGCCATCCCTCCCATTTTTCAAAGCACGAAAAAATGAGAAAATGTTGTGATCAGCTAGCAAAAACTCTAGACAATCAACTAGCACAACTTTCGTCTAAGAAAGAGGCTCAGAAACTGTAAGATTTTTCAAAAAAACTTTCGAAAACTCTGAAAAAGTAAGATTTTTTCAGAAAAAATCTTCAAAAAATTGCAAAATCTTTATAGAAAATTTTTCAAAAACTCTTTAAAATCTTCAAGCTCACGATTTTTTGTTGAGAAAAAAATAACCCAAAAAACTGGTCTGCAAACCCTAGCAGCAACCCACAATTTTTTAGATAGGAAAAATCATCAAAAAACTCTTCATAAAAAACAAAAAAAAAAATTAGAAAAACCAACAAAACCTTGTCAAAAAACTGGTACAATTTTTCAGAAAAAAAAAAGTTTGTAAAAAATCCTTTGTTTGATGATCAACAGATAACCCATCACTAAAACCCTAGCAAAAACCCTCTTAACTTTCTCAGGGCGCAGCTTTGAAAACAAGGGTATGAAATTTTTCAAAAAATCCATCAAAAACAGCAATAAGCAACGCGGATCTACAAAAAAAAAACTTTCAAACAGTCTACAAAAAACAGGAACAAATTACCTAAGCGCCAAAAAACGCGTGTCCACTGATTCGCAAGAAACCCTTGTCCATGAACACAAACAACCCAAAACAATCACGTGAAAATGCAAAAAGAAGAGTCGCGCGCCAAAAAGGAAAGATCCCGTCACCAAAAACGCGTCCATGAAATCAGACAAAAAATGCGAGTAAAAGAAGACTCAGGCGAAAAACCCAGACGCAGAATCAAATCGCAATTTTGTTGCAAAACAAAAAAAGCCGCAAATCTCAGAAAGAAAATCCGCCGAAACACCTTCAGAAGTCTTGCAATTTCCACTGAAAAACAACTTGCGATTTTGAAGCTTTAAAAAAATGTGATTTCTTGTAGAAGAAACCTCCCGAAAATCTGCATTAAAGAACCCACGAAAATTCTACCAAAAATTTCCTTCAAAAAGAACTTGAAAATCGGCTCACAAACTCATTTAAAAATTTCTTTGATTTAAAAAAAAAAAAATCGGCTAAAACTAATCAAGTTTGAGCCTAAGCTCTAACACCATGAAACGATTATTGGTCTTCATAATTGCATGATTACAAAAGGAGACGAAAGCTCCTTATAAAGAAAATTACAAGATGATGTTTCTAAAAAGAAACAATCGTTAACAAAAGCAATAAACTGAAAGATACTAAAACCAACTAAAGCGTAAACAGAAGTGACTACAAACTAAGTTAACAGACGACTAACTAAAGCTAAGATGACCATTAATATTACATTTAATATTTTAATATTCTTAATACCTCAAACTATCGCAGTAGGATGAAAGAAGTAATTAAGAAGGATTCCTAATACCTCATGGTCCCTTGCAAAACATGATATGCCTGCAGGTCACCACTTTTTGAAGGTAAAAAAGTTAAAACCAGCAACTCTAATCAGGATATGGTTATTACTTATTAGCATCAACAAAAAACTATTGGTCACTTGTGGATGTTAGCATACTTATCTTATCAATAGGAAACTTATGATGAAACCCCTGAACTGACCAAGAGGAACCCTGATGCCCTGAGTTTAAATGCGTCGGGCATAATCGAGGCTCATGATTGTGCTATCCACATTATGCAAAAGATTTTCAACATAGAACACCCTTTTAGGAATAATAGGATGAAGGGAGAGATCCAAATGATATTATATTTGTTGGTATATGTTCTCTCTAACTGCTTCATTAAAATAAACTATCTAAAATGAGAAGGGAAATCTAAAAAGTACACTAAGGGAGGAAGATGGTCAATGGAAATGCTGATGGACTGGAGAAGCAAACTAGTCGTTGATTACCAACACCGTAGTAGTTCAAGGAAGTCAACCATATGTTCAAAATGCATCTGAAAGCTTTGACACAATCACAAAGGCATATTACTTTAAAAAGTACAATGGAGAAGCTTAAATATTAAGAGATGGCTCTGCAAACTACACTCCCAAGTATGCATAAGTTGGGTGTATCTGAAATTGAACCAACTTGGGAAAAATGATATTTGGAAAGCAATTCTGGAGATTAAATATCAGAACCGTAGTTTTACTAAGATTAACCACCAGTTGACAAAGCCACATTACAACGCAAGGGGATCCAACTACCTTTGTAAATCCTGGTTAGAACATGCTTGAATGATCACATCACCTGCAACAAGCGATTTAAAAATCAAGACATGATGCAAAAGACCCCCATCCTTCACTTATATGTGTTATTGAATAAAATTCCAAAGAAACTCAGTGAAAGACAACCCTGTCTGAAGCCAAGAGTACTCTTAAACCACTTGGAAAATTTGTGAGAAATCCCAAATTGGCCAATGACAACCTCATAGAGCCTCATGATAAAAGTAATGCATATCTTTTTAGATGCCAATATCAAGTTAAGGCCGGCAATTCAATACCCTATTTGAGAAACTTGTTTTTGAGTCCTTCAAAATCAACAAGATTGTTAAAGAAACAAAATGAAAAACATGTCTCTTGAAGTCAGGTTCATGGCTGCAAGCTAGGGTTTGGGTGCATAAGCTTTCTCTTGCCGGGCTCAGTTCATTTCCTCCCTTGAGGATGCCACTGACTTTTCCACTATGGCAATGCATTCCTATAAAGACTGTCTCTCACTCCAGATCTGATGTTGCTAAGAAAACCCTTTTGAACCAAATCTTTTCTGAAGCAGCCACTACAAAAGAACCAGTTTTTGGCAGGGCTGATCTCCACACTGTCAAATGCTGGGTTGAAGTTCTTACTGTCAATATCCCTCAAGAAAATACTGCAGATTTACTCTAAGACCTTTCGGAGCTGGTGCTGGTTGGGAAGTTTAAAAGTGCATGGTCCTTCCAAAAATCACTGGAACGATGGGTTTATAAGGACTAGAGGTCAAAAATTTCAGGGTAATATCGATGTGGCTTTATGTGGGAGAGGATTCTTTGTTGCCACCTTCTCAAAAAAAGATGAAAAAGATTTAATCTTTTGAAGTGGTCCCCAGTTTCTCAGTCCCTGTGGTCTAATTGAATGGAGGTCAAAAGTTCAAGGTAATATTGATGTGGCTTTATATGGGAGAGGCTTCTTTGTTCCTACCTTCTCAAACAAAGATGAAAAAGATTTGATCCTTCAAAGTGGTCCCTAATTTCTCAGCCCCTATGGACTCTACCTGAATGGAGGTCAAAAATTCATGGTAATATTCAAGCAATTTCGTGTGAGAGAAGCTTCTTTGTTGTTACCTTCTCAAACAAAGATGAAAAAGATTTAATCTTTTAACTGTTTCCTAGTTTCTCAGTCCCTATGGACTCTAAATCAACCATTGGAACCTGAATTTTGACCCTCTAGAAGAGGCCCCTTCCAAAGTATTAGTATGGGTAAGACTTCCTTTTCTCCCTTTTCATTTGTGGCATGAAGGTGCATTAAAAGCAATAGGAAACACCATAGGGTCTTTAAGATATGAGCTGAACCAAAAGACAAGAATTATTCAATAGCACGAATCTATGTTGAAGTAGATTTGTTAAAAGATCTTCCAAAGGCTATCAATCTGAAATTGAAATATTTAGTCTGCACTCAAAAGCTTGACTATGAACAGATCTCATTCAAATGTGGCTTCTGCCATGCTAAGTTACCAGGCACAGCACTTTTGGACTAGGTACGTGTACCAGTTCAATCAGGGTACCAGTTCACCCCCGGGTATGCCCAGGCGGTACACTAGGCGTACCCAGGCTGAACCCGGGTGAGCCCCTGCATACCCACCACTAGCGATGCAAAAAGCACCCATTTTGAACAAAAAAACAATTTTTAAATAGTACACACCCTCCAATGCATAATTTTGCCCTAAAACAACACTATTTGGTGTTTGCAACTCATTTAACAAACACAAACCACCAAAAAGACCATTTTTTCCCCAAGTTGCCATTATTTAGTTTTGAAGGTTGCTTCATTTTTTTTCGAAGGTGAGAGCTACATGAGAGTAAGACCTACACCAAAAGGCTAGCAATTGCTGCACAAGGAAGATTTAGCCATCAAAGGTGAGTAAATTTTCCATTTTTTTCAAGTTTTAAAAAAAAAATCATTTTTTATTTTTATTTTTTTGGTAAGTTTTGAAAAAAATTAAACTTTTTATGCATAATAAGGGGTTATAATGCCGATTTTATTTTTTTTTTTCAATTGTAGTGTTGTTAATTTGTAATGTTTTTTTTATTTTAGGTTCATACAGAATGACTGGAAGTTCTAGTTCAGTTGCCCAAAATGCAGAAAATTCTTTGAAATTTGATCTAAAGTCGCCTCTTTGGTGACATGAAACAATGATTCAGCAACTTCCTAGTGGTGGGGGTTTTCTTTGAAGTTGTTGACATTGTAAAAAAGAGTATAAGAGCTCATATTTTCAAGTGAAATCTCACCTATGCACCATTCCTTTACAAGGAACAAAAAAAATCTTGGGCCAAATAAAAAAGGGTTGCCAAAGGAACAAAGATTGGCCTATATTAAAGAACAAGAGGATGCCCACATGACAAGTAATAGATCAAAGGCTTTTGCACATCCTCATGCCAAGTGAAGCTTAAGAAAACCTCCTAGTGGCTTCTCACAACCAGCTGGCCCACATCCTTTCATGCCAATGCCACCATCTTTTAAAGAAGAGAATGTTTCGATCTTACAAAAAAGATGCCCATTGGACAAGGCTTTCAAAAATGAAATTAGGGAGGTTGCAGATTAGAGCATTGCTCATTGCATTTATGGCAATAGGCTTCCTTTCAACATTGTTAGATCACCTTATTGGCAAGATATGGTGAAGACCCTTTGCAATGCACCTCCTGATTATGTTAGTCCTAGGTATGAAAAGGTGCAAACCACCTTATTCGCAAAGGAGAAACTTTCAGTAGATATATCATTGAGAGTAATCAAGGATATAAGGCCCAAAACATTGTGTCCATTTCTGATGGATGGAAAGATTGCAAAAATAGACCATTGATCAATGTTATAGTAGTGTCCCCTTAAGGTGCGATGATTTTGAGGGCAGTGGATTGTGAGGGGCAAGTAAAAGATGCAAGTTTTTGCTAATATCCTCATAGAATCCATTGAAATGGTGGGGTTTGAAAATGTTGTCCAAGTCATAACGGCCAATGCTACAAATTGTAGGGCAGTTGGGTCTATAGTGAAGGGTACATATAGTAACATTTTTTGGACACCATGTGTTGTCCACTCACTCAATTTGGTATTGCAAAAGATTGGCACACAAATTGAGTGGGTCAAACAAATCTACATAGAAGGCGAGGAGATCCAAATGTTTGTGACTAATCATCATATGTCACAAGGCATCTTCAGGAACTTCTCCAAGTTGGAGTTGTTGAAGGTAATTTAAATTTGATTTTTTAATGTATTTTTTTTTTTTATTGTTGATTTGTGACATGTATTTTTTATACCATGTTAGGTTGTCGAAACTTGATTTGCATCTTACACAATCATCTTAAGATGACTTGTGAAGGTGTGAAGGGCCTTGAGTTTCGTCAATAACCTATGGAGTGTATGGAGGTAGTCAAACATAGAAAGAGCCCAAAAAGTAAAATAGATCCTGGATGATGGGTGGTGAGCTCATGTGGATTATGTTTTGAATTTCACCGAGCCCATCATGAGCATGATTAGGCATGTTGATACTGATTGCCCATGTTTGGGTAAAATTTATGATGGCATGGATTCCATGATGGAGAAAATAAGAGCAATAATAGAAGCCAAGGAAAATGACCGAACAAAAACATTTTTATTGTTGATTTGTGACATGTATTTTTTTATACTATATTAGGTTGTCGAAACTTGATTTGCATCTCACACAATCGTCTTAAGACGACTTGTGAAGTTGTGAAAGGCCTTGAATTCTATGGTCATCAATAGCCTATGGAGTGTATGGAGGCAATCAAACACAGAAAGACCCCAAAGAGTAGAAGCATTGATCCTAGATGATGAGTGGTGGGCTAGTGTGGATTATGTTTTCAATTTCACTGAGCCCATCATAAGCATGACTACATAAGTTGATATTGATTGCCCATGTTTGGGTAAAATTTATGATGGCATGGATTCCATGGTGGAGAAAATAAGAGCAATAATAGAAGCCAAGGAACATGACCGAACAGAAACATTTTTCAAAATTGTGCAAAAGATTATTGTTGACTGTTGGAACAAGATGACCACCCTTTACATCTCTTAGTATTTTCTTTATTGCCAAAGTATTATAGCAAAGAGTTACTTTCATTGCCAAGGAGAGTGCCACCATATAGGGATGGGGAGGTTGCTGTTGGCTATAAGGCTGCATTTAAAAAGATAATTTAAGATGAAGATATCTTAAGTATTGTCTTGAGCGAGTTTGGCCACTTCATATCTTCAAAAAATCATGATGTTTCCACTCTTCTAGACAAATATAGGAAAAGTGCTAATGAGTGGTGGTATCTACATGATCAAGGCTCCATTTACTTGCAGCCTCTTGCAATTAGAATACTCTCCCAAGTATGTATCTTTTTATTTATTTATTTTCTCACTTTTCATTCGATGCTATTATGCTATATATTATATTTTTATTTTATAACAATATAATTTTATAATTTATGTTTAAAGTTTTGAATTTATAAATTTAAATACTAAATGTTGTATGTAAACTCAACAAGTTGCAATTTCTTCTTATGCTGAGCGGAATTGGAGTACATTCTCCATCCAATCGGTCAAGCAGAACAGATTGGATGCAAAAAAAGTAGAGAATTTGGTTTATATACACTCCAACCTTCGTCTTTTGTCACATAAGAAACCTGAATACAATGAGGGTGCGACAAAGAACTGGGATCTAACCCCTAAGTGTATTGATTTAGATGCTACAGTTGCACAGCTTGCCTAAGTCTCTATAAATGAGGCAACTTCTACAGTTGAAAAAAAATTGCCGTATCATCAATACCAGTACCCATACCCGCACCTATACCCGAACTGGTAACTTAGCTGTCATGAATATGGACATTTTGTGAGGGACTGTCCAAAAAATCCAAAGGAACATTATGTTCAAAAAGCTCAAAACGCTGGGTTCCCACAGGCACAGAGCAGAAATAACACGAATAGCACTAAACAAGGGCCTTTCTAACAGAAATCCATCTTCGTCCAATCCTTTCAGTGCTCTTTCTCAAGCAGAAACTTCAGAAGTTGAGGCAGGTGTACTGAAGAGGTGGAAATCTGACCCCATGAAAAAGACAAGGAAAGGAGCGCTCTGAATATGAATATTCCTCTCAGATCAAAGAAGGAAATATTTTGGTCCCTGAAGAAGAAATAAAGCAAGAAGACAAAAGCATTCCTATCTCCTTATAAACCACCGAAAGGCCAAAAGGAATGAGAAAAACTCTGAGGTTTGATCAAAAGAGACAGTAGAAAAAATTGAAGCAAACAAGCAAGCAACACTGGACTCGACCATAAAAGCCAACAAACTCAAATCAAGTAAGTAATGGTGCTCCTTTCATGGAATATAAAAGGTTTAGGAGACAAGCAAAAGAAATACTGTCTAAAAGACCTTTTATTTTTTGTAAAACCCGATATTTTGTTAATCCAAGAAACTAAATCAGATCATGACGAAGCCAGATCTTTTCTACCAAAAAAATAGGATTAACAGCAAGAGTTGTAGCAATCTCTGTTAAAGGAGGTATTACTGCCTTGTCTACTGATATTACTTTAGAGGAATCCTTCACAACAATTTGATTAGGATCTCTTTGAGAGATAAATTGTCTAATAATGTGTTTTCCATCACAAATGTTTATGCTCCTAATCATTAATTCAATGATAGAATGTCAGAATTCTATTAATGACACCAAACTAGATCCTTGGGGGAATTTTAACTTAATCATTAGCCAAATGGAAAGAAAAAAGACAGTCTTCCTATCGCAGACAGGGAAAGAGAGTATGTATAACATATCATAAGCTCTCATGACTTGAAAAAGTTAAAGCCGATGAAGGAAAATACACCTGGACCAATAAGAGGTGTAGATCTGCCTCCATTGCCGCAAGACCAGATAGATTTTTTATTGCTGGGGAATTTCTAGAGGATTCCCCTCTTGCTCAAATGGAGGTCCTCCCGAATGCTATTTCTGATCATAAACAATTTGTCTTCATCTCAAACAAAGGCTTAATGGGTCCATTCAAACACTCATCAATGTGGCTGAATGATGATGGTTTCAAACAAGCTGTTATACTTACCTGGAAAGTTACTCAACTTCATCATTTGCTTGGGCAAAACTGGACGAACAAGGTTAAAGCTACTACATCTGCAACAAGGCAATGGATCAAAAATAAAATTCAAAAATAGGATGTCCAATCCCTTAAGCAGCAGCTGGAAGATATTCAGAAGAAGATTGCAAATGAGGGAATAGGAGAGGATTTGCTAAATCAGCAGCAATACTGTGTTCAAATAAACTCAACTTGCTGAACAAATAGGAAGAGATGTGGTAACTTAAACCCAGGATGACTTGGCTTACTGAAGTAGATAGAAATACTAAATATATTTTTAGAAAGGCCCGGCAAAGGAAATGCTTCAACATAATTACTAAACTCCAGAATGTAGACGGACAATTGGTCAAATTCTGTTCAAGACATGAGCTGGTTTTTAATATTAATCATTTCCACAATTGTATCAAGATGAATCTCCTGAAAGAAGTGAAAGAAGTGAACAGCTGAATAAGGTTCTTCCTAATATCCCTTCCACGGTCATCCAAGAGCAAAATAGATAATGTATTACAAAGTTGACTATGGAAGAATTACAAAGTATGGTTTTTAGTATGAAGAGACAAAACCCCAAGGCCGAATGTATCTGGTTTGCATCTTTATTTTCCTTAATGCATTACATGATCTTGTTACATTAGTAGTTAATCTAAAGGATCAACCCTTGATTCGCCTTGGGAAAAGGATCAATTTTACCCTATTTCAATCATTTTAGGGTGTTATATGTTGGGATGAGGGGGAAAAAACGATGGGCATTCGCTGTGAAGCGTCATGGGCGAGCTAGGGTTTTTGTGCTTGAGCTCGGCCTTTGGCTATCTATGGAAGCTTTCTGTGCGCACGGGGGGGTATTTTCTTGTCTATAGGGGGTGGTTGTGGGTGTTCTCTTTTTCTTTTGTATTTGCTTGCTTCCTTTTTGCTTTATGCCTGGCGTCGGTTCTTTTCAATTTGCTACGGGTTGTGCCGACCTGTGGAGTGGTGTGAGAGGTGCTTTGGTTGCATCCTTCGTAAGGGGAGCTCGTGCCTTTCATAAAGAAGGGCTTTTGGATCCTTTTTGTGGTTTCTCCTTTGCATGCCTTGGGTAAGGCTGCTTTTTACTCTGGTGTTCGCCTATCCTCTGCTGGTGTTTCTCTTCCCAGACGGGGGTGTGTGTCATTCCTCATGGAAGGGCATACGCTAGCTGATAAGCCTGATCATGGTTCATTTCTTCCTGGAGGAAGTCAAAAGTCTACGAATGTGGGTTAATCTAGTGAGGGTTTGATGAGGAACGGTGGCCTCCGGCTTCAAAAAGTAAATGGGTGTTTGGAGAGATCGAAGGATCTGCCGGTGCTCGTGATACAACCTAAATATGTAGCGGAGGATGTGGAATACTACTGTAACCATGTTTTGATTTGCAAGTTCATGGGGATGTGGGCTTCGTTTCCCTTTCTCGATTCGTGGATTCGCAAAACTTGGAACACTGAAGGTGATTTCAATATCTTGCTAGCTGCAAACAATTTTTTCATGGTGGATTTTTCTTGTGTTGTTGATAGAAATCGAGCTTTTGAGGGTGGACCATATTTTTATAATCAGGTGGGTTTATTTATTAAACCATGGCATATGGGGTTCAACTCTGCTGAGGAACTCCCTTCCCGCATTCCAGTTTGGGTACGTCTCCCTCATTTGCCTTTGGAGTGTTGGCGAAGTGATATTTTGTAAATGATTGCTCTCTTGCTTGGTAAGCCTATTGGGCCTCTCAACAAACTTTGAATAAAAGGGTTCTTTCTTGTGCTCGTGTTTGTGTTGAAATTGACTTGAATAACCCATTGCCGGATTCCATGGCCATGAGCATTGGAGAAACTTCTTGGATCCAACAATTAGACTATGAGGCATTACCTTTTCGATGTCAACTATGCCATGAGTATGGCCACCTGCAGCGAATGTGTCCCAAAGCTTCTAATACTGCTGACTCAACTTATGCTCCTCTTCAGTCTGACTCGAAGATGGATAAGGGTAAGTCCCCTATGCAGAGGGGGGTGGCAGATAAGGATGGTTTTGTGCCTAGGAACAGAGGCTAGAAGAGGACATTCAAAGAAAGGAAGGAAGAGGAATCCCTCAACAGGTTTGAAGCTTTAGAGGGTTTCGTTCAGGAAGAAGGGGTCCCCTTTGACATGCAAATTGCAAATAGTTCTATTGTTGAGAAATGCTTGGTGGATAAGCCAAATGTTATTTCCAGTGTGACTCCAACAGGGGATCAAATGAGTTTGATGGATGTTGAACTCCCTACCTCAGTCTCTGGGGGTGGGGGAATTGGTATATCATCAGGCATAAACTTGGTATCGGTTCCTCCTGGTTCTGGGACCATCATTGAAAAGGCTGCTGAGGAGTCTGGTAAAGGCAAGATCTTTTCTTCAGCTTTGGGTCTTCGGCAAAAACCCCTCAAAAAGGGGGCTCCAAAGAAGACTCTTAAAGTTGGAAGGAAGAAGGATCAAGAAAAGGTTAAGTTGATTGGGGAGACTTTGGTTAAGTCTGGCTCGGTGAGAACTATCGATTCTCACTTCTCCCAACCGCAAAGATGATTGTACTATGAGCGCTTGAAGCCATGGCTAGACAGGTTGATCTTTGAGGAACAGGGTGGGTTTGTGGCTGGTAGGCAGATTCTGGACGGTGTGGTCATTGTTGCGGAGACTGTGCATTCTATGGCCTCCTCCAAGGAAAAGGCTATGTTCATTAAGCTTGATATGGCCAAGGCCTATGATCGTGTCAAATGGGATTTTCTAAACAAGATTTTGAGAGCTTTTGGATTTGGAAATGATTGGATTGATTGGGTCTTGAACTGTGTCACGACTTCTTCCTTCTCTATGCTCGTCAACGGTGAGCCTTCTGAACTTTTTGGGGCATCCAGGGGCCTTCGGCAAGGTGATCCTTTATCTCCATACCTGTTCATTTTGATGGCAGAAGGGCTTGGGAGATTCTTGAAATCTTGAGTGGAGCTTGACTTGATTCAGAGCTGGCAGTGGGACAATAATCTTGCCCCCCCCTGTCCCATCTCTAGTTTGAGATGACACAGCGCTTATGGGCATTGCCAGAGTTGATAAAGCGGCCAATATAAGGAGGGCCCTGGATTGTTATTTGGCGGCTTCGGGTCAAAGCATTAATGAAGGCAAGTCTTTTATTTAGGCATTTTCAAGTTCCAAGTCGGCTCGTTCCCGTTTGTCTACCTTGGCATTCCTCTGGTCGTCCGCTCCTTACCTCGAGTGCTCTGGGAGGATGTTATTGAGAAGTTTCGAAAAAAGGTCAGTCATTGGATGTTCAGATGGCTCTCTACTGCAGGGAGAGTGACTCTTTTGCAGTTTGTTGTGCAGGCTCTCCCTTTGTATAGGTGCTTTGTTTTATCAGCTCCTGCTAGCTTTGTGAAGGACTTTGAGGCCCTCTGTCGACAATTTCTTTGGTCCGGAAATCTTCTTTCATGGAAGTGGAGTCTAGTCAAGTGGGATGTGGTTTGTCGTCTGAAGTAGGAGGGTGGTCTCGACCTTCGTCAGGCTGATTTGACTAGGCAATCTTTGGTCGCTAAGCTTTATTGGAGGTGGTGTTCTCAGCATCAGCAAACTTGGGCTAAGATCCTCACCTCAAAATACCTTGGGGTTGTGGATGGAGAGGATGTTCCTAGGTACACTCTCAAGGGTAAAGGATCTATGGTTTGGAGCACCCTCAAGAGGGGAGCCAAGTTGATTAAGCAAGGCTTGTTCTGGATTTGCAACAGGGGTTCAGAGGCTCTCTTTCTGGTTTGATTCTTGGGATGGACATCCTCCTATTATGTCTACACATCCTCATTTTCAGGACCTAAGTAGACATTTTTTGGATGCAGGATGGTCTCATGTGGCTGATTTCAAGTCTCCTCGGGTTCTAGATCGGGCTTTGGTGTGCAGGTGGAAAGACCCGCATGAGTGGTCGCCTGGAGGTACAGAGGAGAATCGTAAGGAGCTTGCTTCCATCTTGGCTGGTAGGGTCTGTAGCTCCCTTCTGGAGAGGGATGTTCTGGCTTGGGGTGGTGACCAGAAAGGCAAATTCACTGTGGCCTCTGGGTATAGGGTTCTTGATGAACAGATGTTTGGATGTACAAGGGTTACCTGGTGGAAGCAAATCTAGAACAAATTCTCTTGGCCCGAGTGTAACTTTTTTTCCTGGTTGGTGATTTATAATAGATGCCTGACCTGGGAGAATCTTTGGAAGTGGGGCTTTTAGGGCCCCTCAGTGTGTGTTTTATACGCTAACAATGAGGAGAATACTTCCCATCTCTTCTTCCAATGCTCTTTTGTTAGGGTGCTCTAGCATTTCTGGTGGGGTCTCTAGAGTCGGCCGTGTTGGCATGCTTCATCTCTTGAGGACTTTTGTAGTAAGCTAGGGAGTCCTACAGCTAAGACTTCATTTCTTCACACTGCCTAGTTAATTGGTCCTAGCTTCATCATCTAGTAGATCTAGTTGGAGCGTAATCGCGGGATTTTCTTGGATAAGAACCTTCAAGTGATGCAGGTCTGGACGAGGATATCGAGAGCTCTGCAAGAGACTTTGTCGGCTAGGTGTGACCTCTCGGCCCCTGTGGACCCTGGAGATATGAGGATTGTTCAGAGTTTGGGGCTCTCTTGTTGCACCAAGGATGAGAGGAGGCCTGGATTTGGTCGAAGTGTTAGAGAAAAGGTTCAAAGAGATGGCCACTGGATGCCTCCACCTTTGGGGGTGCTGAAGATAAATACAGATGGGTCCTCTAGAGGTAATCCTGGCCATGTTGGGATCGGGGGCGTTGGTAGGGACTGCTCTAGAGTTGTTGTGTTCTTCTTCTCTAAGTATTGTGGCCTGCATTTTAATAATTTCATGGAGGCCTTGGCTATTCTCTCAGCTTTGAAGAGGGCTTGTGCCCTTGGTTGGAGAAGGATAATTTGCGAGTCTGATTCCCATATTGTAATTAACTTGTTGGAGAAGCAGCATCTAGAGGATGTTAACTGGCAGCTGGCGGGTGTGGTTAGACAGATCATCTCCCTGGGGGAGTCCTTGGACTCTATCACCTTTCACTATATCCCTAGGGAGTGGAATAAGGTGGCGGATGGTTTGGCGAAATGGGCTTCGAAGCAGAAGGGAGCTTGGAAAGTGGATGATTGGAGTGTTCTTTCGGATGGTCTTTCCAGGTATCTTGAGGACTTGGTTGCGGAGGATATGAGATGTGTTTTGGGTGTTGCTTGATGTTTTTGCTTTTGGCCCCTGGTAGGTGGCTTGTTTCTCTTGGCTTTGTACTACCTTCTTGATTTAATAAAACTTTTACCCTCTTTTTATTAAAAAAAAAATTAGGGTTTTGTTCATGTTGGTTTTGTTACTCGGATATGTTTGGAGTCAAATAATGTTGCAAAGTCTCTTCACTAATTGAAAAAGAAAGAAAATTGAGGAGATTTGAGTTCAAAAAACGAAAAATGTACAAAAGTGCCAAAATCTCCACTAGGTGTGCGCAAAAAGCCAAAAAAATTGACTTTTATGGAATTTGATGGAAATTTACAAGTGACATGTCTACTAGTGCAATTGGATTTTGGAAAAAGTCACCCAAACTCAAAGAGTGAAAAACACTTCATCAATTTAACAAATAGTGGAGGAAGGTAAAAAAGAAGTAAAATGAGTCACTCTTGATGCACAAAATGCAATTTTGGCACAAATGGAAAAAATATACAAAAGCACCAAAGATTCAATTTGGCACACTTTTTTATCTCAAGTTCATTGGAATTCATTGAATATTATGGATGTTTAGCTTTTGAAGCTGAACAGATTGGTCAAATCACATTCCAAAGAAGACGCACAAACCTCAAAGTGCCAAAACTGCCCCATCGATGCACTAGTTCAAGCAAAAAATCTAAGTGAATTTTAAAGAGAGAGGAGTGTTGACAAAAAGAGTGCTATTTAAACTTTAGGGCATTTAAAACAAGGCCTTCATTTGACCCAAGGGGTTATATGGAAGAAAAGTTGGGGGAAAAAATGCTCATGTGCCTAATTTAGAGGATTTTTCGAAAAAATTGTGCCAAAAAGTCTGAAGTTAGATAAAGGGATTATTACTACCTTACTCTTAACTCAAATAAAAGCATATTAGCTATTTAAGTGCCCTAAGGAGCTTGTACAGGATGATGAAGAGATAAGATCACCTATTTATGATCAGAGAAGGTTAGCAATAGCTCCATTCCCAATAATAAATTGGGTTGATCCTTCCATTATTTCCTTAGATCGAAGAAGTGAAAAAATACTCCAAAGAACTTCCAACATGAAACAGGTGAAGATGGCAAAGCTCAAAGAGATCACAATTTCACCTTCCTCTAGGGTTCCAAAACCTTTCAAACCTAGCCACAGCAGGCAGCAGAATAGGTACAAATTATGGCTCCATCATCATAACTGTTGGTTATTCTCTCCAGTGGATTGGAGGAGAGACATGCTAGTAGGATTATTACAGAAATATGGGTGATTCACAGCCCAAAAGAAGAATCAAGATTCATTGCAAACAAGAAGGTAAAATCTCCTTCACACAAGAGAATCACTCTTCCTACATCAAACAGTCCAGAAACAAATACTCCAAAATCTCCAAATAAAAGGATTATTTTGGGGTCATGTGCCCCTACTTCAACAAGAAAGAAGTCCCATTTACCCGCTTCTAACCTTGATTTTCCTCCTCTTCTATCACATGCACCCACTTCCTCTCAGCTCACTATTCCTAGTCTTGCTCTCTACGGGCACCTACCTCTCCACATCAACCTAGATCCACCACTATCCTTATAGGGCAGCCATCAACAAAGATAGTAAGTAAAAAGAGGAAAATAGTTGAAACAGTGCCTCTAAACATCAAAGCGATCTCTACTTTGTTCAAGGGACTTCCTGCAAAGAGGCCAAAAAGCCAAACCATGTTGACAAGAGATGTTCAGGGAAATACATTTGCCCAAACGGTTGTACCTTCACCTGATATGGATGCCCAGGATGTGCAACAAATTACACAATCACAGAAACTCTCTTAGGTAAGGGCACTTGGCAGTCAGATCTTAACCTGCTGAGTTGAAGGAACAGATCAAAAAATTGACAGCCTGTATCAAGCATTTGGTCAATCCAATCCCAAACAATTCTGCAATTCCACTAAGTGTGAAAGATTCCATGGGTCCACAACATGATAAGATTGCATCATACAGTGGGGAAGTGGAATCTTGGATCAAAAAGTTGTTACTGTGGGATTAAAATTAATTAAAATTCAATGAACTAGTGCAGTAGGTTTGACACCCAAAAGGAAATGATTAATCAGTCAGCAAAAAAGATGGAGGACGAGTTAAAAAAATGGACAGAGTTTATTCCTAAGTTGAATAACATAGCTGAAGCAAAATCTGAAATTTTAATAAGTCTTGGAATTTTTCCCCACTCACCAAAGCAAATCATTTCTTTGGTGCACATTTATCTGCCAGATTCTTTGTAGAGATTTCAAAGGTTGCTATTAATTCTTTAAAAAATTAAAAGAGATAATAAATAAGTTGGATTAAATGGAGTGTGAGATTTTTTCACTCCTAGATTCTATCTCTTTTTCTCCAAAGTATGCAGAAAACAATATGAGAGAGGTGAGTTGAAACACTTTACAAAGTAAGTGAAGGAAGATGTGAAAACCCACGAAGATTTTACTGAGGGGGGGCCGATGGAGTTAATAAAATCATTGAGTTTGAAGAGGAAGGCCAATAGAAATATGAAAAGTTATTTTTTGAGAATGACAAGTTGTAAATTATTTGTGAGTCCTAGACTTCATTCTTGAACCCGGAGGCAATCAATGCTGTGGTGAAGGTGGTTTTATGATACAGATTGAAGAAAGGAATCAATCAACAGGAATTCACTCTGCCATTACAGCAGCCAGTGAAATCCTCACACTGATTGCTAAGTTTGGAAAGTGTGAAAACTTCTATTTTTAGACAAGTGCGCAAACTTCTATTTTTAGATGTTGTCTAAAAATAGAATCAGCTTAATTTAAATCAAAGTATTTTGGATATTTATAGAACAGGTTATATTTTATTTTAGCTAAACTTATTTTCAGAGGATAAGCCTAATCCACTGGACAAGCCCTACTAAAAACTAATTTTAATTTTCATGCAATTAGAAGAAAAGATACGTAATTGTGCAAAGTGATACTTTCAAAAGCAATATATATACAGGTATTGTATTTGAGACAAACTAATAGTACATTTTGCTGTGCTTTGTGCAAAATTTGATTGTTCAAGTTCCCTTTGTGTTTGATGAAATTGTTATGTTTTATGCAATTTTTTCATTTACATGTTAAGTTCAAATCATCTTGTATGAGTGATTTCTATTGTTGAATACAGATTATCAATATTTGCAATCCTTGTATTGTGATTGTTGTAAATTCAGTGTTTGTAGCTTTGTATATTAATACTTGGGTACTTTGATTTGCAGATTTGCATCTTCTGTGTAAACTTCAATTCAAAACTTTCACTCCCTAGTTTAAGTGATTAGTTAGAAAGTGTGTATTTGTATTGTGATATGTTAGTTTCCTTGTAGAGTCATAGCAGATACAAAAATTTCCATGTGTATATACATTAATTAATAGGTCTTCTAATCATATCTGAGAAGCAAAAAAATAGATGTGGCAGATTAGATTATTTTCAAGTGCATGTTGAAGCCCCCAAAGCAAACATTAAATATGTTGTCAAAATTGTAAGTTTGTCCATTAACTAGCCTTCTAGCATTTTAGTCAAGTATTTTATTTTTGTAGGGAGCTTCCCCTTCTAATTTGATGAAAGGTTTTAACTAACACATAGTTCTATTTTGTGTTGTCTTGAAAAGGACAAATTAAAATGCTGACATGACAGTTTGGTTTTTGTTGGCAACATTCAAGCAAATGAAAATTGCAGTGAGATGGGTAATAATTACGCATTCCCTTCTGTTGCAGGTCCAGAGCCACTTAGCTTTGAGTAGCATTACAAAACAAATCAATCCAATGTCCTAAAAGTATACTAAAATTAGGATTAAAGTTTATCAAAACTAACTTTCATCCAAGAATTCACACTTCACCATCATGAGATTATAATTCCAAATTTACAAAATATGCAAAATATACACATGCACGACAGCATTGCCAAGAGAATAATTATATTTTTAATTTTTTGATTGATAAAATAAAGTTAAGGGGCCCTCACCCAAAAAACAAAAGAATCGGTCAAAACAAAAGAAAGGAATTAGCCCAATTTCAACAGGGAAAAACTAGAGCCAACAGAAAAGCCATGGATAAAAGACAAACAAAATTATAACCCATGAACCACTGACTAAGCCAATATTAACCAAACAATGGTACCAATCAGCATCTATAAGTTACCAGTGGTCTTCCAATACAGAAATCCTTGAGGTCAATATCATACTTTAAAGATGTCATGAAAGAATAGTTAAAATTCTCCTTCCCTTGGGAGAGAAGAGATCTTCCAAAGTCGATTGGGTGCCATCCCCAATAGCCTCCAATTCCTCCCTCTAAAGCCTATCTAACTCAATTTTTCTTCCTCTCTTCTTTTTAGACACATTCAAGGCTAAAAGCTTAGACTGGGCAATACCATATTGGGTTTGAGTAACCTTCTTTGGTGATCAGAGTTGCAGCATTAGCTCTCCCATTTTAGAGACTGGGTTCAAAACTATCTTGATCATTGACAGTTCCTGACAGATTTTCCAAAACCACCTAGCCAGAAGACATTTTAGGAAGATTTAGCAATAAATCTATCCCACCAACAATGTCCAAGACATTTTTAGAGCCAGATGGACTCTGTTCAAACAAATTTTTGTGACTTCTGTAAATAAAATCGGAATCCTTACTAGGTTAGTTGTTCTTTTGCATCCAAGCTTGATTCCAGATGAATTCTGACTAGGATGTCTTGATGAAGGACACTTCTTGATTTTATGGCCAACTTTTCTACATCTAAAGCATCTTAAAGGCAGCCCCTTATGGTAAATTTTTGAATCCAGGAACCCATAGAGGAACTTATACAGAGTAGATGAACGGTTTCAAAGGGTCTAATTTCACAGACAAGCATGCATAATTTCTTTGATCCCTCCCATTGTAGAGTCTTCTTTTATGGATTCTCCATTCAAGCTTCCAATCTACCTCAACGTTTCAATGTTCTCCATTTCCTTAGGCAACCTGTATAACTGCACCCAGATGGGAATTTTTCTGAAATCTTCTCCACTTGAGGGACAAAGAGCAAGTCCATGGACCCACAAACAAACCCGTACAGCCATGAAACTCTGATCCCTGATTCAGAATATTTTTTGTCCTTTTTCAATTGAAACTGAGCTTGGAATAAAACCTTTGCCAGAGGAAAATTTTTGGGGGAAGGCAACTCGACCAAGTGGCTGGCATCCATTGTTTCATATCTTTCAATCTAGGCCTTCTCCCAAAGAACCTGCAAATAAGGATCATATCCACAAAATCTCTTGAGATCTGTTCAAGGGTTTACTTAGAGACAATCAACTCTGAAATCTCTTGGGCAATTTTGAAAGCAAAGTCTTATGAAAAACACTTCTGCAATCCCCAAATTCATCCTCAACCTGACCATGCCCTAAGATGGTCATTTTTTCTGGAGCAACCCCCTACTCGTCCAAAGGAGATTTTAGATTGAAAAGAGCAGGGATTATTCCCAGGACTCGAGAGAAATTGAAACCTTAGCAGCATTGTCCAGATTTTGACCAAATCCTCCATAATCCTCCTTTAGAGTAAATATTTTCTTTCTGTAAATCAGAAGCAGGGGATCCATGTGAAGCCAACTTACAGCAGCAGAAGTCGCTGCAACCACAATAGGACTCACAAAGTTAACATGCCCCGGAATGATCAATCTGTTCTGACACAATCCTCCTTTAGAGGAAAGCTTATAGTCACTTCTTTAAACCCCAACCTGTGTTCCTCCACATCATATCTCTTAGCTTTAATCTGATCTGTGCTGCCCTTCATGTTATTTCCTCCATTCTTCACACAGCTCTTTCCCCCTTTTGCATTGCATTTGTATGATTTGGCATGGAGTGCTGTTGCCCACCTTCACTGCCTTCATCGTAGATTTGTGGTCACTCAGTCCAGTCAACAAAATAATCAAATGTCATATGCCGCTCTGCTGCCAAGGAGAGGAAAGTGAACAAACTTTCATAGCCGCCAATTTGCCATCTAAATCCACAGGTGTTCACCTTTTTGAGAATATTTATATTATTATAATTAAAGGACTTCCAAATTCTGCAGCTCTCAGCTCTGTAAAATAAAAGCATGGCCACTATTTCATGCATTCATAAAGTAAGTCAATCAATTATACACTTGCTTCAACATACTTTAGCTATGGGTATGCTTCAAGCTAACATCAAGCTATACTTGACTGTAAAATTAGGATCATAAGTCAGCTGAAAGAATTCATCATTGGCAAGTGAACATAGTTAAAATCCCTTAATTAATAAAGAAAGATTGCTTCATAAAAGTGTGACTAAGGATATCATCATGACAAAGCACACATGCGTAATCTCGTAAATGAGAAATGAGATTGTTTTGAGGGTGATCATATAAGCCATTTCATGCACTTATTAACAAGTACAGTTTGGCATATAGTTAAACTGTCTTCTAATGCACTTAAGTCATGAACACCTATTTTTCAATTCTATGTAATTTCTTGAATGTAACACTTGACGGAGCGAAGGTATCAATTGAGTTCAAACTTAATGTTGTCCATATCCTGCAAACAGCTACAAATAGATCTAGAGTTCATCTTTGAACACAGAAAAGCTGATAGCGAACAAATTTCAAGTCCATCTCAAAAGGAGATTTGCATGGTCTTAGCCTCCACAATTTCATTGTAAATTTTAAATATTTGTAACCAACTTCATTAGGTTCTTACAAATGATAATCAGATGTTCAGGTTTCAGGAATATATTTGACACATAGATTACATACTCTGTGAGTAGTCTCCGAGTAGCCGAGTAATCGCACATTTTCTGCCATGGCAAGTACTCTTGACTTTTACTCTCCACTTGCCTGAACATATTCATTCACCAATTATTTGCAGAGCACTCGCGAAAAAACCTCCGAATACTCGTGAAAAAACATATTCACTTGCCGATTATTCTCTTTCAAGTTCCATGATACACATTATTAGTTATCATAATGAACAATTTAAATTTGTATATAGTTAACTTATACCTATGTTACCAAATCACTCTGCTTAGGGCATCGTTTCCAGAGACAAAACGATTCAAAAACAGGTACACGTACAAATCGCTTTTGAATCGATCAGGAATTTCGTTTTTTCACTTTGGCTGTGAGTTTTCTTCGACTTTCAGTTTCCATTTTCCACGCTTTTACCCGCCCGCGCCTCAGACTTTGACAAGTTGCACAGATGCGCACCTCAGTCTTCAACCAGTTGCAGAGAGAAACCCCTGACAGTGAGACACAGGAAGAAGCGCGACACAGAAAGAAACACGCACGGCAAGGTAGATTTTTTATTTATTTTTTTAGAAAAAACGAAAAACTTCAACCCAATATAAACTGTATTTTTTATTTTTTATTTTTAGTTTAAATTTAATTTTTTTTTAAGTTTTAGTCTTTAGATATTTCATAATGCTAAATTTATAATAATTAGATAATAGATTATTAATATATATAATTTTAGTATTTACTATTTACTATTTGACATATTATACAATTTATTATTTTACAGTTTTGCTTAGTTTTATATAATTAAATTATTAATAATATATATAATTTTTAAAATATAATAATTAATATTCATATAGTATAATTATATGATTTTGAAAACTTATAATTTACATTTAGTTTTAGAATTTTCTAAACTTAATTTTGCTTCTAGATTGCATATATACTAGCATATATATATATTTATTTTATTATATTTTGTAGGGACGTACCCGATTCCGTACCCAACCCCCCAAAAATTTTTGCCGTACCCACGTACCCGTACCTGATTTGGCAACTTAGACTTATACTGTTATACACATATTTTAATGGCATTACCATGTTAAGTTATTGTTATACTGTTAACTTACTATTATGGCATTAACGTATCAGTTATCATATAGTTAACTATTTTTAAGTTGCCAAGTATTTGCCGAGTTTTTGCCAAGTCAAAAATTTTGGGCTTGCCGAGTACTCTCTAAGTCCGAGTATGTAAACTATGATTTGATATGCATGCATGCAAAACTTCCCAATAACTATAAGGTACTTTCCATTTGTGGGAAGTGAAGCCTTGATGATTTGGTAAGTCTGCAAATTAATTGCTACCTAATGCCAATAAAGAATTTAAAATTCGAAAATTACATAGGACAATCTCTGGCTACAAATTAAGTCGCTGAAAAGGAAAGAAAATGCAAACTCTACCTTCCTACCACCATTCAACTGTTGCCTCACAACTTGTGCCAGACTTAGCTGCAAAAACGCAATTCAATACTCAGTTCCAGCTAAGAATGCCATCATAAATAATGTACCAAAGACTAATCAGCCAAAAAACTATGGGGAAGATATCTACCGGTAATGGAGTAGTAAATTCCTGAGGTGAAACACCATATTCATTCAAACTTGAACAGGGCAGACAAGCACCAGAAGATGAGTTTGATTCCCCGGCTGACTGGGAGTTGTTACTAGTAGTTGCTGATGATGAATTTCTAGGATTCTCTAACCTTCTTGGACGTCCTACAGGAGCTTTCAGGTACCTCCATGTAAAAACAATTGTAATAGCAAGTCCTGCAATGGCTCCAATAGAACTATTCTGAAAAGTGCCATAAATAAAGCTCAATGTCAACATTCACAAGTCAAAAAATACAAGATTGTATATGAAAAAGTTAAAAAACATTTTGCAAAGAAAAACATTAAAATCAATCACAGAAAAAATGCATTTCCGTTTTTAAATCTTGAAGACCCTTATGCTTCCCATGGCCCAAGCATTAGAGTTCTTTGCAATGACCTCCATAGTTAACCCCACTTCTCTGTCTGTGTGAAATTAGTTACCTTATTACCTCCCTTGAGGACGTGAGTAAAAGAAATCTGGGCATAGAATACTTTGAAAGAAAACGATTCATCTATCCCTGATTCTATGGATCATACTTTTCATTAATATGGATGAGTCACCTTCTATCTAGGTTCCACAAAGTTTCTGGTAGGAGGGGACAAGATTTCCAATGCAGCAAAAATATTCTCATCCTCTGAAGATGACAGAGGACTTGTGCGTGTGTGTGTATTTAAATAACAAACATCCAAATCTTATAATTTTTCTTTTTAAAAATTAAATGCCATTAAACATTCCAATAATATCCATATTCATGTCCCATGAAATGAACACTGCATATTTGAAATATATAAAATAAACTATCGAGTCAGTTGAAATTTTTCCTCCTTTTATGTTTTCCTGTCTGTCAGGCTCGGGCATCAATATAACTAAGAAGGGCATATGTGTGCTCTATTGTTTACCTGAGCATTTCTCATAAATATTTTCTGCTTGTCTCATAATCCTTAGCTGCCTAGATATCTCTCACCATATATCCAGAATTCATTTATATGGCAAACTAACAATCAATGAAAGTTGAACCATCTCTATTCCGAATAGAGAAATGATGTCTCAGGTAAAAGAGTATAATAAAAAAGGAAACAATGATTAACTGAAATGTAATGGGTAAAAAAAATTGACGTTACAGTTTTCTTTTTTCTGTCCCATAAGTCAAGAACTCCAAAAAGTACCTAAGACACCTTGGAGATTTCTCTATTCCAAATCTGCATGGGTCCAATTAGCGTTAAACGGTTAAACCACTATAGGACATAGAACCTACTATTAAGTTGCCACCTAGATTGTCCAAGAATATAACCAGAGGAGTGAATGTTATAAGAGACCACAAATATAATGATTCTATGATATAGACATTAGGACCTGGCATGATACCAATAATTGATGAGAATGAAGTTTGCCTCCATAAGCGGACTAAAAAATGTGAGTCATTTCTAGGTGGGGAAGAAGAGACTGGTATGAAGAAGCTGTGATCTATGGTAGTGACTCTCAAAACCACAGTGGTGAAGGGCAAAGATATTCCAAAAATTGAAAAGATCATCACTGATAAATGCCAATATATTATCTTGGGTGGACAAACTGCAATGGAGGAGAATGTTAACAAGGGTAATGTGGTGGCTATAAGAGAATTTCTGAACTCTGAAGACTTCCATCCCACAACTGTTCAGATGCTTCATGGATGTCCTTAGTTGGAGCATGGCCTCCCAAAAGACCATCTAAACTTTATAAAGTGCCTCTTTGTTAATCTACTCGGGCAGAAATATTTGATAGGGAGTGACCCATGGATCAACAGTACAGGGTATGTGGGTTGTTACAGGGTTACTTGCATTGGCAATTGGACTCAAGGAGAAGGGCCATAGGTTCAATCCCCAGGCAATGACATAGCTCTGCATGATTTACGGTCCACTTCAGTCATGGATTAGTTTGAAATCATTGCTAGAATTGTGGTCCTTCAAGCCATTATGCTTTTTATGACGAATTCTAAACTGGTTTAGTTATTTGGTAGACAGGACTAAATTTGTAGTAACCAATAGTTGGTCTATTCTCTCAATGCTTATGGAGATCGAGGTAGATTCCTTATCAAGCTATCTGGATCTTCAACTTTTTTTGAAATTTTTAAATTCTCTCGTGATCTGGTAACTTGAAGATTGGGAGATGTATCTTATGGAACAGCTTACTAATTTTCCTCGAGTAATGTGATAAAAAGTGTCTTTTTGCCTATGTCTGAAAAGAGATCTTGCATACTAGTAATGTCCTCTATAGTTCATGCTGCACTTCTGTAAAATGTTTTTGTTCTGTAAAGGCAGGCCTGTGGGCCTTGAGGACGGAGTAGCATGACACACACAGAGCAACGGTACAGCATAACTAAAGCATTAGTGATTTTCAATTACTCAGGTTTAACACTGAAAAATTTCAACAATTTATTTTTATCAGTGAATGAATGGTTATGGCCATCCAGTGGGTGCCAAATTTATTGGATAGTCACCCGTGCAACTAAAAACCTGCAACCAATGATGTGTCTATCATCAAATCACAGCAACTTGAAATTTTTAGAAAAAAAATTAAAAGGTTTCCCATTATTTCCCTGTAAATCACAGAGTTGAGTAACCAATTTTTAATCATAATTTATTGAATCACACATTGATTTTGCCAACGTTTCACAGGTTTGAACAGTTTATTGCCGGATACAAAAGGACCACGTGGCAAGTCGAATGAGAATAGGGTACCTGCCAGACCTATTTTAACCTAAAGTAAAACTGATTAACTCATAAATCCAGGTTTTATGCCGAGGGTATTATAGTTGATTCCAGAAGTGGCCTTCATTTACTTTATTCCTTCTCTATTACTGAGATTTTTATGCTGTAGACACCTAATTGCTATAGTTTCTCAGTATAATCATATTTTAAAGCCTCTTCATGTGTACTGTGATCTTTATATTGAGATCCTTATGCTGCAGACACATAAAGGCTGTGTTTTATCAGTATCATCAGTTTTTATCAAAGCTTCAAAATCTCTTGATATGCAACCTTATTTGTACTGCACAGATCAGTTACCTGGGATCAACCCTCATGTATGGAAGCTCATCTACTCGTCAAAAAAAGTATGAAATTTATTGTTTATAAAATAGTTCAAACTTCATGTAGATTGACTTTGTTACATGTCCAAATGATCAAACTTAAATACAACATGTGCATTAATTTCCCACTCATCATGCTCTAGGACTAAGTTGCGAACTTGTGCTGTGCATAGGGGCCAGAGATTTGAATAAGTAATCATGAGCTAAAAATGTCCTCTAAGCTCAATCATATAGACCAAAACAAAATACAAAGGTTCATATAGCATCAGAATAGTAGTGTCATCACGTTGCACATATTGGGGCATACTGGTGTCTTCACATTGCACATATTGGGGAAGGCACGGCTTGGAACTGAATCTTCATAATTTTGGTCCGACAGATACTGAAATATCTCTATCCTAGTCAGAAATTAATAGTCAGAGGTTCTTACTGATGATGACTACTGCTATCAAAATCAAAAGAGGTTGGTTTCAAAGCTCCTGTGACTTCTAAGCTATTTTATTCACAATACAAGTGCACAACAAGAGACCTGGCTGCCCATCAAATAATTTCCAACATCCACCTAAATTCTTGTCAGCCAAGTAACAAGAGATGCAAAAAGCTTCAAGTTTTTGGTGTAAATTCAAGCCTCATACCCAGATTTTCCAGACCAGACATTAAATAAGACCAAGCTCATAGGCTGATGCCACAAAACAAACAAGAAAAAAATTTGTATTGAATTATGTTTATTGGAAGAACAAAATCCTTTGCATATGGTACTTAACTAAAACTATACAAGTAGCATTTTCTCAGTGGATTATCGAAAGGAGCATAAGCCTGGTGCAATAAGTGATCCATTTTACTGCTTGACTGCAATTCGGTCAGCTCAAATTGCATTGGATTACAATCCATGTTCCATGGTGACACACTCCCACCTCTTATTCCCCGACCCTGTCCCATGTTATTTTCCTATTCAAATATTTCTTCGAGGATTTTAGGGTAGTTTAAGGCATCAGCCTTTCATATTTCCCGTCCCCCTCGCAAAACTAATTCAATTCTGGCAAACCCTTTTGGTGAGTATGCGGAAATGGAGAATTCCGCCTTTGCCATTCTCGTCAGCAATTCGGTGAGTCACCAAGATTGGCAGGATCGCATGCAAATGCAAGCGTTGTGTAAGCACACACCCTAGGGATGGTGAACTGCGGTGTCAGCTCAAAGAGTCCCTGTGGTAGTAAGGTAGTAACCTGAACGAACAGGCAAAAGAAACAGGAACGCGCATTCGATCCCTCTGCTTTACCTGTGAGGGTAGGCATGGATCTCAGGTTGATACAGAGACATAGAAATGTATGTAGATGGCACCTGTATGATTTTGACCCGTCAAGAGCACCCTACACCTACAAATTCTAACCTTGAGTGAAGCCCTAACTTTGAAAAAGCATTATTTGAAAGTTACAACACCCAACGAATGTGTGCATCAATGAACCAAACATCATAAGTCATTTGAATTATCCAATTTAACACAGTTAGCAGTTGCAAATGGCAGGAACGAAACCAAGTAATCATGCTGCTCGCAGACAAAACATATCGACAGCCCAATTCAGATAATATATATCACGAATAAAAGCCAGCCTATTGATTACAATCCCAGACAGAGATAGCATGTGTCGATTTTTTATTATATAAAAGTCACCGAATGCTGAGAAGATTAAGATAAAGAACAGATCTATGAAATAAGAACAAAAACACACCTTGTGATTGAGGAAGAGGGCAATTATATTGGACATTTTGGCATTAAGTTGAGCATTGAATCTGCGAATCAGGTCTAAGAGCTCCTCTTTCAACAAATCTCCCATCACTCTGTAATATTCTATGATTCCAAACTCTTGCCAAGATTTATGTTTTGTAATGCATGGTCTCTGACTCAGACCAGACGCTTTCCCCTCCTGTCTTTGACCTTTTATTTTCTGTTAGTGTTGGTGAATTTTTCAATCGTAAGCTACATCCATTATTTATACTCGGCTAAATATTTGCATACGGAGACATTGTCATTTGCCGCCACAATGTCTTTACCCCTTCCATATGCGACTCCCGATACATGGGCTTCGTCGCGGCCATGTGTGAATGAATGAATGAAGACTTTTAATAACGTCCACGAGGTCAAACAGTCTATGGGATCCACGGATCGGCAGCAAAACGAAACACCACAACAATCCAACAAGAAACCACGGCCGAGCAATTACTTGATCTCCCTTTCCTTCTGAATTTTGGATCTTCTACTATAAATTTTTATCAAGTAATCAGCACTTTTCGATATTCTCTCCTCCTCGAATAAGCTGTATAAAGTGTCCACATTTAAAATCTCGATATAATTGACCCGAATATCCATGTAGGTTGGACATTCCATGATGAAATGCCACTCTGTCTCTACAAGCCCTAACGAACAAAACCTGCATATCCTATCAACCCAATCTTCTTTAGGTGTCGTCCATCTACCAGTTTCATATCTCAGCTGGTGCGAACTAGTTTTTAACTGAGCTATTAACATTTTCACTTTCCATTTTATTTCCGCACCTATATATGCTTTTTGAGTATGATCAATTATATATTGATGTATCTTCTCTACTACATATTCACCACATCGTATTTAACAATTGACGTGTGGCGGTTAACTCTTCTATTGACCGGTTGCATTCGGTCTTATAGACGTTAAAAACTCTCTATTCTATGTTATAAGGTTCAAATAGATTTTCTTATGTGAACAATCTCAATATTTGAGGAGAAAATGTATAATTTTATATTACCTTAATTTTGGGGATGTCTTTTTATTTTGATTTTGAATCATAGTGGGTTATAGAGCTTGAAAGTATCAAACTTAAACCTCCCATCTAACATTATGGGGACGAAAACCTACGGTTGGAGGGAAAGTTGAGAATCTTGTTTAGATTGTGGACTTAATAACTTTGTAACTAATGTGAAGTTGCGATTTGTGTGGGTTTAGTTGTTTTAGGCAAGGTTTTAGAAGTGGGTCTTATCATAGCTTCAAGTGGGCTCCAATTTCTCTTTCAAGGAGACTTTTTCAATGTAGGGTTGCCTCATATAGGTAGACAAGTAAGCCCTACTTTTAATAGTTGTGTTACTTGCTTCTTTTTATTGGCAATGGAAAACCAATCACCAACAAACATGAGAAATGGAAAGGAAACATTTGGTCTTGTTGAAACAAACCACTTAGGTCAAGTAAAGATAGCAACATTAGATAAAATCAAGAAGTTGCGTAGGCTTGCTTGTTTAAAATGGGAACAAGCAAGAAGAAATCAATTTCAAAAGGCAAAAATATGAATAGAGATAGGTTCAAAACTCAATCAAACAAGGTTCTATTGCAAGTTTGTGGTGATAAAAGGTCTAAGGACAAAAGAAGTAGAGAAGAATCTATCATTTATAGCCCCACCTATGCATCTCTTACTTGGTCTTTAGATCTTTATGTGCAAGAGTTATTAAATGCCAAGACAAGTTCAAAGGTTTTGAAAGTCAAGGAGTAGGAAAGGGACCACATAATCCATGAGATCACTGCAACAAACCAGTCCTTAATGGGAGGTAATAAAGTCTTAAAGGATCGGGTAGCAGCATTGCAAGAAGCTTTATTGATAAAGAATCTTGAGTGGAAAATCATGAACCTAACTTGACAAACCATGGAAAAATTAATAGTAACAAATAGGGATGTGGTAAATTCTAAAACAACTCGATGTGAGGTATAAGCACTTCAACAAACAAACTTTCAAGGAGGAAAGATAAAAGAAAATAACAAAGAAGGCATATCAAAAGAAGTCTAAACATGGGCTCAATAATTATTCCACTATTATGGAGGAAGAAGCAAATGCATGGGTCGATAGAACGCAAGAAAGAGAGCTCAAACAAAGGCAAGATAGAGAAGCAAATGCAATTATTAGAGGTATAAGAGATTAAGGAAAAAATTAAAGCACTTTCAATCTTATGAGTGACTTCTTAAAAGATGGAAAGCTTTATATTCTCTTCAAAATAGATGTAGTGAGGCAAAGCTATAGGATTGGAAAACTACCCAGATTATTTTTGGGCTTTTAGTGCTTCTAACTATGCTCTATGTGTGTGAATCATGGGCTAGCAACACCTCATTCTCAAAGTGAAAACAAATTGAGAAAAATCAAAAAGTGCTTGATCAAAAGCAAGTTCAAAATAAAAGGTTTAGTTCCTTATGAGATTATGTTGATTGAAATAGGGCAACTCCAATTGAAGAAATTGTTATTGTGCATGTCATAGGATATTTAAAATGAATTGAACAAATGGAAGTAGATAGATGGCCTAAAGCTATTTTCAATGACATTTTGAGTGAAAGAAAGAAAACTTGGATGAAGCAAAATAGAAAATGGATAATAAAATGCAATATCTACTTGAATGCATGCCCCACGAATAGCAATAAAATAAATAATTTTGTTATGGATAAATTTTACAAGTGTATATGGGGTAAAGTGTATATTATCGTGAGGAGTTCAACCCACATGCGGACATTAAAAAAAGTGTATATAGGGGCTAGTATTTCATGGAGAACCAAAATTCCTATTGCTCAATTAAGAACTAACTCTCATCAACTTCCATGTAAAACAAGGAAAAGGCCTAAAGAAGCATGGGAAGAAAGGGTGTGTTATTTTTACAATAGTAGGGCAATGGAATCAGGAAAAAAAAAACTTTATTATGGCTCATGTGATGCCTTCAAGGATACTGTGACAAACATATAAATATCTTGATAGCTAGTTCTTGGTACAATTTATCAATGAGGGGATTGTTAAGGGAAAACATGTAAAGGTCAAGATTTCCATTTCATTTTTGGAATAGTTTAGTGTTAACTTAGATAGTAGGTAATATTATTTTAGATTAAATATTATTTTTTGTCTATATTGGAATTTGATTAAATATATATTATTTTATTTTATTAAGTATTACTTATATATACTATAGAATGTCAAAAAAATAGAGGAATTGAGAGATTTAAATTGATTTTGCTCACACCCACACCCCATACTTTTCATTCTCACGTATAATTTTATTTGTAATATAGATCTATTTTATTTTTCCAACTTACATCAAATGCATAGCCCTTGCATGAAAAATGGGTAAAAATTAGAGTGTCCCCAACCTTTATTGTGTGTTTGTAGCATGCATTCAAAGAAAAATTACATATTGTATAGAAGAATAAGTTGAACAAGAATAATTACATCTAATTGTAATCAATGTTAAGATGGACATCTACAAGTACAAAACATTTTCCTAGTTAAAAATACACAATAAAGATAAAATCTTATATTCATATTCATTCCACAAAGAAATAAATTAGCATATGTTTCACCTTTAAAAGGGCATATAGTTAAAGAAACACATATTGCATTCATAAAAGTATAATTTCCATTCAATAGCATAATTTGAGAACTAAATATTACACTAATTACAAGAAATGATCAATTGCATTTAAACATATTCATTTATTGTAGAGAATGAATAACACGTTGAATCTTGTTAAAAGGAAATAAATAAAATATATATTTCAACATAGAAAAATAGCATTAGAACTTGTATTTTATTGTAAAAAGTAACATTAGAAATTGTATTTTAATATAGAAAAATTAGCATCAAAAAATATCTGCTCATCATACAAAAACCAACATTAATTTTCTTTTTGTTGTGAAATTAGGGATACGCATCCAAGGATTGCAAAAAATAGTGTTAACCATAGGATTTTGGTATTGGTTCACCAAATAGTTAAAAGAAAGTGATTTATCTTCCAACTCTTATGAATAAAAATCAGAACCACGTAGTTAGGAAACAAAGTCATGCCAACTTTATCATCTAAACCAAATAAAACACCCTCTAAAACCCTACTAACCCATACACAAGATTGCAAGATCATATTGCTTCCACCATATATGTTTTAAGATGGATACGTCCTCAAGTATACTTTATTTTTACCATGATGCACTCATTAGAATTTAAATCAAGGTCTTTATTGCTAGGGATTTTAAAGACAAGCACTCCAAATTATTTGCAAGAGGTGAGTCACCAATATGTACTAAATATTTTGTTGAAGAGAGAGACGCCTTACTTGTAATGACTAGAGGGAAAATTGTCTCAAGACATGGAACCATAGCAGTATCAATAGAACTAAAAGGGGTGTTACTAGCATGATCTGTGAGAAGGCCAAAATATTCTAAAGAGAAACTATTTATAGAAGCATCTGATAGGGTATCATCATCACAAACAATCACTTGGTGTTGATGTTCAACCCCTACCCACCAGATAATTTATCTTTACAAAAGAGAAACAGAAGACTAAGGTCCTTTTACAACAAAATGGCCTATAGTGAAGCATGATCTACATTTGAAATAAATGCCTTCTTAATTAATTTGTTGACTCTAGAGCTTGACTTTGGATTTTATATTTTGTATACCAATTTATTTGAAAAACCAAGCCCAACAAGAATTATAGCATAAGTAAAATGTGTATACATCACAAAGTAAGAATTGGGATTGAAATAATCTTTCTAAGAGCATGGACAATAGAAGAGAGACACTCCACAAACTATAAATGTAGAGGAGCATTTAGGAGCCTCGCCTATATTGGAGAATCAGTAAATTATTCAAAAAAGGAGTAGACTTGGCATGTCATGGTTTTATAACCAAATAAGTTGTATCACAGTATCAATACCCTCTCTTAAGCATAACTTATTTATTGGAGGTATATTTGCAAATGACCAAGATGCATCCTTTATTACATTGGCAAATGACAAATCTATCTTTTTTTAAGGACCTCCAATGTTGTGACAAACACTCACAAATCTTAGCTAGATTAGACCATACATTTTAACATTTACAAGTTCTTAAAACTTGTTAGAGCCATTCAACTTTCTCATCCACCACATTTCCAGAATATACAAATAGAAATTTCTCTTGGGTATGTGCATGGAAATGGGAGACCAAAAGGGTGTCTTAAGTGGCCACTTTTTTTAAATAAGGAAAAACTGATATTGGATGAGATATTGAAGATATTTAAGCTCAAATTTTGAAGATGCGGCAAGAACAAGATTTGTAGGTGTTATGCATCTAATTTATAAACTACTAGTTTCCTTTGAAAATGATGGAGATTAAGGGGATCAAATAGGGGAAGCGCCAAAGTGCTCCTATTTTTGTCGAAATACATAACATAGCTTATGGTGTGCTCCCCCTAAAATGCTCTTTTTTTAGTATTTCAAAAATTGTTTCAATGAAAAATTAGCTAACACCATGTAGTTTATGCTTTGTTTTTTGCTAATTTTTTAATGAATATTATTTTTTTACTAATTTTAAAGTGGACACATCCTGAAAAATGAAGCCAAATATACCACACATAGATTTTTGACAAAAAATATAGATACTAACAAAAGAAATTAAAGATCAAAGCCTTAACATAATTGAAACGTAGAAAAAATTACATGATCATGAAGCTAAGAGAGATCTCAATGTTACTATGCTAATTTTTTGACTTGACATTAAAAGACATGCAAACCTGATGGAGTGCACACTCAAGATTGTGTCATTTTTTAGAATTTGCAAAAAACACACTTGTGAGCATTGACATTTCAAGTCCAACCTAAGGAAAATACAACCCTAAGGGTTGGAGATACCCAAAGCAGATAATAACACGTGTGCTATAATGTGCTCACATTTGTGTGAAGAAAAAATGATCTCTCAAGTCCTCACCCTATCTCCCTCTCCAAACCTATCTCTACCTCTACTTCCTTCTCTACTTCTCTCTCACACACCTCTCTCTCTCTCTCATTGATATTCTCAAAGTAGTTTATAACGTGAGTGCATTTTCTAGAATCACAAAAAATATGCATGGGATCTTGTGATTCAAGACCCACATGCTCTATTTTTTTTCAACCTATGCTTTATTTGACATAGAAACACACTTTTCATGGTGTTGACAAAATATCAATCATTTTTTAACAATTCCACCACTTTTTTTCTTTTTTCAACTTAGAAGAATTAAATTACAAATTTTAGACTGAATTTGATTCTATGAACTAATATTTTCATGTTCCTAGTGTTGGAATGATAGTTATCATGTTTTATTTGAATTTGATAATATGCAAACATTTTTTCATATCTTTTTACTAATTCTATTAGATTGGTATAGAATTGAACATTGAATACAAAGGAAGTTGGCAATAAACTCAAATTTTGGGGTAGTGTGAAGCTCAAAACAAACTAGACAACATCATGCAATTGGTGAAACTGAATCTCAAATTTTAAGGTATGTTCTCTTTTTCTTTCTACCTTTTGTAGATATCACCTTGTAAACATAGTTTGTGTTACATATCATAGTGTTAATTCACTTCATTGTAGTGCAATTGTTGACCCAAAACACATAGCCATGAAGATTAAAACAAGCGACCAAAGTCTCCACACTATAAATTCCAAGGATGACATGATCTTTTCACACTCTATGGATGATTCACCATCTGATCTTCCAACCACTAATCCCACCTCTATTGCAAATCCCTTAAAAAACCTAAATTTGCACATTCCAAAATTACCTATCTACATGTGTTGTAATGTTTAATAGGTCTATCCTAGTGTAGATACCCCTTAAAACTAGGTTGGATGTTATATATTTTTCCCATTTTTACTTAATGAATATCCTCTAATCTTTTATCTTTTAAAAGCTTCCATATGCACCATTTCAATAAAAGATGCTTCATTGGATGATTACATGATATGTGGTGATATAATTAGTACAAGATGAGTCATTTCATCATATGTTTTTTTGTACTCAAAATGTTGACTTCAATTCTCATGTGAAACAAAACATCTTATAATAGAAAAAAAAGAGCTTATAGAGGTAAGAGTAACTAAAACAATGCATTTTAGAGGAATTCCATATCATCCTTGACTTGCACAAAATTTGTTCTACATCCTATATATTTATTTCATGATGATTTCATTCTCAAATGTCTCTACACTTCAATGATCTAAAATGACATGACCCTAACAATCCAATGTCAACTTAGTCTTAACTACTAGATTACTAACAACCCTCTTTTTTTACTAGACAAGTGATGAGACCAAGTATTAGCTAGTTTTTTATTGGTTAGTGCATACTTTTAGACATTTCTAGATACTCATTTCATATGCATTCTTAAACATTATCTATCTTTTTATATCTTTCATGCAACTTGAACCTGGTTTTGATATATGGAAATATGATCATGATATGTTGTTTATTGCATGATTGAAATGTGTGTGTGTGTGTGGAATGCAATGTGGATCTGTGATTAATTTATGGTTATTAGTATTATGTATATGTTGGATGAACTAACTCCTTGCAGTCGAGAAACCAAAGCAAGCAAACTATAGCCCGTAGCAACTAGGAAGCGCAACCTGCAACCAAAGGATTTCAAACAATGATGTAGGGGAAATTCTAGAATAAGAATACAATAAGTGCATAATTGGAGGAATTCATTAATGAGGATGATTTTGAAACACCGTGACATTTAATAAGACCACTTAAAAAAGAAGAAGTTTGTTATGATCAGGAATCCAATGTGACTATTTCCACAATCCACATTTATGTTATACTGTTGTAGCAGAGTTGCAATCCTAATCATCTTCTTCCACCTTTTTAGTTATGTTTTCAGTTATGCAAACTCTATCACTCTCTATTTCATAGGGGAATGGTGATTTGTATTTAGTTTTTTTGTTTTGAGTCCTTGTTTCAATAAACCTCCCCCAAATCTATATAGTTGGCTCGATGGTCAAGGGATCGAGTAGATATAGCATATGGATATGTTCAGGTAGTGATAGTTTTCTATTACACAAACAATACTTTTTTTTTAGTTATGCTTTCATGAATAAGATATCTCTGAAGATTCTTGTTAGATTGTGAAATTTGTTTATGCAATGAAGAGGTTTTCAGTTTATGGTTATGTTCGGTTGATTTAAAAGGTTAGGTTTGAGCTTATTTCATGGATACAATAACTTGGGAAAGGGCCACTCAAGGTAGCTGTTCCCCACTTTAATTTATGCATATTAATTTTTGTTATTACAATAGATAATTTCATTATTGTATTTATATTAATTAGATTCTTCATGTTTTGTATATGAATGAGATCTTGTCTTATATTGCATGTTTTTTTTTATCTCAATGCATTATCGTTTAAAGTGAGTCAAGTTAGTAGCATTAGTTAGTTATAAAGTTTAGTTTTAACAGTGGACTAGTCACAGTCTTAAGTTGTAAGTACCCATAACAATAGTTCTCGATTGAATTCTTTTTACTTTTTTGCAGTTTATGTTTTTCCAAATGTGTAAACATCTATACTAAAATGGTATAGGCAGTGTAGAATCCTTGGATGCATGTATAGTGCCAACATTATCACAAACTTATGTTAACCCTAGTTGCTAATTAAATGGAGTCTTTACAAGGATTTAGTGGACTATTCAGTTAAGAACCACCTTTAAATTGTGTGTTTATCACCAAGTTTATTGAGCATTAGTTGGGCCTTACATTTTTGGCATCATTATCGGGGATGGTGCTACATTCAAGATTCTTCTATGTTATTTCAATATTTCTTAGTTTATAGTTTTGTTTCCAACATTGGGATAATTGATTTTTAATCCATCAATACCATAATGTTTTACTAACATTGTGTAGGATCGGGTGACACAAAAATTCATAAATTTTGTATGCGAAGGCAACGAGATGCTTTGGGAAGATTTCTCCCCTCAACACCCAAAGCTAAAGAGGATATTGGTGATCATAGTGAATAGAGCGAGGGTATTCTTGAAGAAGAACTTTCCCTTTCACCAACATCCACTATAAATACAGAGGAGACATTCCAAACCATGGCTGATGTAGTGGTGGATGACCCACCAAAACATGTAACTTTCGAGTTCCCCATCGCCAGCCAGGAGAGGGAAACTTTCTTAAACAATATACCTCCTTCAACATTGCCTATCTTCTATGGTTTGGTTACTAAGGATACAAATACCTTCTTGTTTGAGTTTAATGTGTTGTGTAGAAGATATGATTATATAACAAATGTACATAGGCTCAAACTATTTCCAACAACCTTGAAGGATGTTTCTTTAAGATGGTTTATGGGTTTGGGAAGAGATGTTGTTCCAGATGGGAATACTATGAAGATAAATTTCCTATAGAAATACTAGGACTACTATAGAGGAATTGACTGAAGAAGGCATGACATGGAAAGATTTAAGTTTTTCCTTAAGAAGTCCCACCAAAATAGGATCTATGATGAGTCCCTAAAGCTAATATTCTTAAGGGGGATTAATGAGGGTTGTATGGATGCACTTAATCTTATTGGGGAAAGAGATATTTCTCAAGCACCACTTGAGGAGATTTTCAAGGCATGCAGGAATTATTCAAGGTCTTTCACAAAGAAGGTCAAAGGAGATAGAACATCTTTCATCAATAAGACATCTAATGGAGTCTCTAGAGTGGAACTAAGTAACCTGTTGTCAAACATGAAAGAAGACATCATAAACCATTTGTCTACCCAATTGGACACTCTACATGTGAAGAAGAAGCAAAAAGAGGCAGAGGCAGTCCTCACTGAGTATTTCCCTAATTGCAAATAGAGAGAGGCTAATTGCAAGTGTAAAAGAGTGGAAATTATTTCTAAGGACAGACTAGGGAAAACAAACTTTCAAGCACTGTAGAGTGAAGATGGACAATTGTTCTATATTTCTCAAAGGAAACCATGGCAACCAAGACAAGGTATGCCTCAAGATCCTTTGAATTATAATACGCCATTTCCAATTAGCAATCAAAATTTCTCTAGTTGGAACCCTCATCCTTGGGAAAATACATAAAATCAATGGAAAAATCCTCAACCAAACTGGAACTAGCAACAACAAAACATGTGACCACAACAAAAATATTAAGGATCCAACTACAACCCCCAATGGCCACCACAACAAAACTAATGGAATAAAGGCCAACGATGTAAAAAACCAAAATATGAATTATCAGCAGCCACAACTGCCTTTGCAGCCACAACAAGCCATCAATGCATATCCCACAAATCCATCACCTTAGCCACCTAGAGTACCTCAATTTCCAACCCAACTTTCACCTAACCCAAATAAGAATCCTATGCAATAGGCCTACACTAACAAGGCTATTCAATACCCTACTTATAGGGTAGAGGTGAGTGATGTCCACCTCAAATCAGGGAAAACATTGGTTAGACCTTCATCCCATCAAATCACTAAGTTGGTTGATGAGGAACCCTTAGCAGAGACCTTGGACAACCCACCTATGGAGCCCGAGTCAAATCAAGTCAACAAAACCAATTCAAGTCCAAAGCCTCCATTTCCTAAATGAGTAGTTGTTCAAAGACATTAGACCTAAGCTAAAACTGATCTATTAGGACAACTTAAGGATGTGTGTACAAAGATAGGTCCCTCATTCAAGAAATCAAGGAGATTACCATTTACACTTAAATAGTGAGAGAACTTTGCCTTAAAAGCCAAGAAGGAAGAGAAAGGACCCTCAAATTGTTCATGTCTTAGGGCAACTTGCAAACATCATGTTGGGAAACATAATTATCCCCAAGTATGCAGATCATGGGAGTCTTGTAGTATGTTAAGATAAATGACACTCTCATCAAAACCACCTTGATTGACTTGGGGGAAGCCATCAATATGGTGACCAAGGAAATAATGTAGCTATTGTAGTTAATAAACCTTAGACCTACACCCACTATCCTACAATTGGTAGATAGGTGAACAATTAAATTTGAGCCCATCATTGAGGACTTGGTCATAGCATTGGATTCATGGGAGTACCCTACGGATTTCATGGTATTACAGCCAAAGGCTACCCTTGCAGGCTATTCCCTCATCTTAGGAAGACCATGGTTGGAAAAAAAATGCATTTATAGGTTGTAAGTCTGGAAATATGATTATCTCAAATATAAATTTGACTAAGAAATTAGTCCTTTATCCACCTACCCAGCCTCATGAGGACTTAGAGCAGACACATATGGCCTACTCTAGATGAGGAATACTAATACTCTTTGCAAACCCTCATGAATAATGAATGCAACCCTTTGTTGAGAAACCAAGATGAGCATGATTTAATATTACACATCATACAAAATAACTGTGGTAGGGACCCGCAACAATAGGATTTCCTGTCATGGCTGCAAGATCCTTTGCAGAATATTATCCCTGCTAGTTCATCAGAGTCGATATCCCAACTTGTCTATTCTCTACTACCACAACAATGTGTCATAGATATAGTATTACTTTACATTTTATCTATACAAACAACATCCAAGACTTTGGAAATCATGTCAGGTAAAACGTTAAATGTTAGTAGTGAATTAACTACCAATCAACATACTTCCCTAACCACTATGTTGAAGGCACACACAATAGACTTTCCATGGGATTACCATGACATGAAGAGGATTGATACAAACCTATGCATACACGGGATATATATTAATGATCGTTTCAAACCAATCAAGCAATCCTAGAGGAGAATGAACCCTGCACTCATAGACATAGCGAAAACTGATCTACAAAAATTACTTGATGCAGGTGTCATATACCCTATTTTTGAAAATCAATGGGTGTCACCTCTAATTATTATCTCAAATAAAGGAGGGAAGTGGAGAGTGTATGTGGATTATAGATAATTAAACACAACCACTAGAAAAGACCACTTTACACTAGCTTTCATTGATCAAGTGCTTGACTCCCTAGAAGGTAAAAAGTATTCCTTTCTAGATGGATTCAGTGGTTATAACTAGATCAGAAAGTTGTAGAGGACCAAGATAAAAAAACTTCACATGCCTTGGGGAACGTATGCTTATTTTGTCCTTCCCTTTGGGCTATGTAATGCTCCAACCACTTTCCAAAGGGCAGTGTTGAGTATATTATCATATTTTTCATATGACTCCATGGAAATTTGCATGGATGATTTCACAACCTATGGGGAAACATACAATGAAGCACCTAATAACCTAGAGAAGGGCTTAAAAAGGTTCCAATAACACGATCTATCCCTAACTCATGAGAAATGTTTCATGATGATGACCTAAGGGGTTATGCTAGGACTTTTTGTATTAAGTGAGGGGATTCAAGTGGATCCAAATAAAATTGAGATAATTTCCACACTCCTTGTGCCACAAAAACAAAGAGATGTCAGGAGTTTTTTAGGACATGCTGGATATTATAGAAGATTTATTCAGGACTTTAGCAAAATTACAACTCCTTTATTTGTTTTACTCACAAAGGATGTAGAATTTGAGTGTACCATAGAATGTCAACAATATTTTGAAGCACTCGAGATAATATTGACCAAAAACTTGTCTTGAGAGGACCAAATTGGACCTTGCCTTTAAACATACACACAAATGCTTCTAACTTTTCTATAGGAGTAATACTTGGACAAAAGGAAGGTAATGAGTATGTTATTTATTACATTAACAAGAACTTACAAGGGGAAGAACTCAATTACATAGTAACAAAAAAAGAGATGTTGGCAGTTTTCTATGCAATCAACAAGTTCAAACACTACATCACAAGATATCTAGTCTTCATCCATACAAATCACATTATAATAAGGTATTTAATGAATAAACCTATGATTGGTGGTAGGCTTGTCAGATGGTTGTTATTTCTTAAGGAATTTGACATCACCATACTAGATAAGCTTGGAAAAGCAAACGTAGTGGAACATTTTATGTCCAAACTACCAACTCAATCAGTAGAAGATGTTGATGATTCTTTTCCAGATGAGCATTTATTTTCTCTATCTTTGTACACACCTTGGTTTTCTAATATTTCCAATTATTTAGTAGTAGGACAGATACCACCTCATTTCTCCCCTAGAGAAAAGAGACAATCAACACACAAAGGTTTTCACTACTCTTGGATAGCTGGTTATTTATTTTACACAGGTCCAGACAATATTATGAGGATATATGTGTTAGGGGGAAATCTATGACTGTAAATAAGATCAAAACAAAGAATAAAAACTAATCTAATCCAAAACAATGATCAAGATCGATGCCCATTACACATGAAATGAAACTATAAAGATAATGAATTCAAGAATGTTATTGAAAGAAAACAATAAACATGAACTCAAAACAATACAATCTTACCATCCTGTGTTGAAGCGTATCCATATTGACGTGTGTTGGATTGTTCAATTCAATGCAAAGCCTCCATTGTTGCGTGTGAGAGCTTGAAGAATGTGTGTGTGTTGTTGATCGAAGATGTGTTGAAGCTTTGTCAATGTCAATTATGATCTTGGCATTACTTTGTTGCATAAATTTTATTGATTCTCCGATCCTCTTTTTGAGAGGAAAGAGGTTTGTTATATAGAGTTTGTGATTCGAAATGAACGCTCTAGATCACGTAGTAGAATATCTTGATCAACGACCAAAAGATGTTGAGAAGATTTAGATGGGCATAATCTGTGCGAATTGATTGCATGATTAGTGTGATCGAGGAATAGATTGATCTATCAAAAATATAGATTGATGAGTCAAGAAATAGATTGATCAGTCAAAAAATTGATTGATCAGTGAGGAAATAGATTAAGAAATCAGGGGATCGTAATTTGCTCAATCAGGAAAGTGGGTAAGGATAATTAATTAATTATTTTTTTTTGGAGTTGAAAGTGCAAATCAAGTTTGACTTTTGCAAACAAAGTTGCATTTGTTTGATTTGATTTTTGATGATATTTTGAATAGTTTTATTCAAATTTATTCAAATTTTGGGGGAAAGTGACATAACTAAATTATTATGTTTTAATAATTTAATCGATTTAGAGGAATAAAGATAATTAGCAACATTATTAAATAATTGACATTATTTAATTAATCAGGAGGAATAAAGGACTTTATTAAATGAATGAAATTTATTTAATTGGTTGAAAATGATGAAAAGGTGAATTAATTAAATAATGTCATTTTATTCAATTAATAGCAAAAATTAGGTTTTCAAGACTTTATTAAATAAATGAAATCTATTTAATTCATCAAAAATGGTGAAAATTGAATTAATAAAATAATGATCTATTTTTCAGTTAGTAGAGGAAATTAGGGTTTTTGACACTTTTGATGTGAAATGCAGTGATACTCGATGATACTGATGTCGATGATGTGAAGATGTCATTTAAGGTGTGCGATAAGTGTTAGGTCAATTTTACATGTCTACATTTTGCCCCTCTTTGAGAGAAATTATTGGTTGCTTTGTTTCAAAGATTCAATTTTAAGATCAAGTATTGAAAATGTTTATATGCCCCACTGTGCCCCAATGTTCAATGAAATGATGGTAGGACTTTGTTCTACCCACTCGAGAGGTTGGCCCAAAATGTTAAATTTGAGGTTAGGCTCACAGAACTATTTCATTTCAGTTTAGATGCGTAGAGGGTTAAAAATTAAGTCTATAGGTCTTTCGTTGCTCATTCAAATGTTCTTGGGAGCTTCTAATTTTATCCTAGGAAGGTTTCCTAAGTAAAAATTAGGGTTTTGGGGGGTTAAAATAGGTAATTAGGGTTCTAATTACCTCATTTGCACTTTGAGCCTATGGAGAATTCCTACCTTTGGTTTTCTCGTTTTATTATTTGTCGAGGATCTATGCCTTGGATTCGGGGAGCCCCACATTGCCTAGACTTGGTTCAAGAGTTTGGACGGCCTGCAAGCATTGGTACCCCAGTATGTATCCTCTTGATCTTAGTTTTTGTCTTTCCATGTTTTTGTAATCAATGCACAAGTCAACTTAGGCGATAATGTGAGATTTAGGAATTTGGCACTTTTGGGTCAATTTCAACACTTTTGACTTTTTGAATTGGTCATTTTTGCCTTTTCCCTGCACACTTGACTTCATTTTACGCTATCGATCTCAATTTTTTCTTTTGAAATTTGATTTTTCTATACATTTTCACCTTTGAATGCTTGGTTTTATTTTCTACGCTCTTGTCATCAATTTTTGCCTTTGAAAAACTTCTTTGCTTCTGATTTTCTCGCCTTTGAAATTATTCATCACTTTTGACAATAATTATGCACCTTTGCCTGATTCTCTTGCCTTTGATAAAAAAATCATCACTTTTGACAACAATTTTGTGCCTTTGCTTGTTTGGAAGCCTAAGTTAATTTGTTCATCATTTTTTGGTTTGTTTTGCATTTTTCAGATCAAATCCTTAACATTGTGGGTTGAATGATGGTAAGTGGTCCTTAATCCACTCTAGTTGAGGGAGAGACGACCATGGGATCTATTTGATTTGATCGTGGGTTTCAATGTTTTAGAGCGATATTTTCTAGATGTTGTCGAGTTGCGACACATTTGTTACATGCCCACCATCAGATGCCATAGCGCGAGGATGACTGCACTTGCAAAGAGGTGGCACTCAGAGACCTCTTCATTTCATTTACCTACTGGAGAGGCCACCATCATTCTTGAGGATGTGTGGAGGATCCTCCACATACCCATTCATGGAGATATTATTACATACTTCGTTCGATGAGGCACCTATGCTATGTATCGTGTTCTTGGTGTGAGACATTTGGAGGTTCGACAATCAAAGATAAATTTATCATATTTTGTTGGCAGTGCTAATCCTTTTTCTCTTGTTCTCTATGGTTTGATTTTGGGGCTTGTTGTTCCTAATAGGAGAGGCCAACAGTATCCTGTGGGATGGGGTATATGCATTGAGCAAATGTTTGAGCATGGTACCAAATATGCATGGAGTCCTTGTCTCCTTTCCCACCTATACAAATATATGCACAAGGTTGCATATCGTGGTGGGAAATCTATTTCTTCCGATGTTTCTCTTCTTCATGTATGGGCCTGGGAGCATATCTCAGCCACGCGGCCTGATGGCATATTAGATCGTACTGATGAGGATCTATACTCTTATTGCTATGAAGATTTTCTATATTATACATTGACTGGGAAGCTTTCCTACTGGCACCATGTATTTGATGACATGCACGATTGTGTGTGGAGACTGTATATGGACTGTGAGGCATGGCCTGATGATCAAGAGCGTTTGGTGTACTGCAGACAGACTAGGTGGTTGATCAATCACACACACTCTCTTTTGGAGAGATATCTTCTTGACAGGGTTTGGAGGCAGTTTGGAGAGAGACATGATCGCTTTCCAAATACTTATGAGGCTTGGTTTGGTTAGACCACCAGAGAGGTATGTGTTTGGGGTTCGCAGGCTAATCAAGATGTTTTTATTGCTTCATTCAAAGCTCTTTCCCCAGTTGGATGGGGTTGGTCAGTGGGCTTAGTAGATTCGGGTACTACACTTGATTATGATTAGTGGTGGGCATGACATGTGCCATTGAGATTTACAGATCATGTCAGTGATCTTGTAGTTGGTAGGGACAACATTATAGGTTGGCACAAAGAGAGACAACACCTGAAGATTTTAGCAAAGCAGCTTGGTAGGGCTCAATAGGACAGTGCATAGGGTGATTTGATGTAGGTGGATTAGAGACAAGTTTTAGGTCCCCCTCCACCACCTAGGGATGGAGGTGCATAGTTAGCTATAGATATTGGGCGACAATAGGCCACAGAGGCGTAGATTGTTACATTAACAACAAAGAGAGATACTGTTCGACAAGAGAGAGATGGTTTTAGGGTGGAGCAAGACACAAATATTGGGCATCATCTCATTGGCGAGACACAGTTGCAGGTTGTTACCATTGAGAGGGACAATCTGAGAACAAAGTGTGATGGTATACGAGCTAAGCAAGATTAGTTGCTACAAAGGGCTACCTATTACCAAACTTTGTATGATTCCTTTGTTCCTCGAGTGTAGCAATGACCGCAGTTTGGAGAGCCTAGTGTTGCAGGGGGTTGTGCCAAGTTAGGTGGGCATTCTGTTAGACAACTAGATCTAGAGGGTGATTCGCAACCTAGTCTTTAGAGTCCTCCTCTTCCTACCAAGGAGTTTCATATTTGTACTTGATCTTTATGACGTTGTTATTCAGAGACTTATATTGTAGACATGATTTTGTATAGATATATTCATCGGCCTAGTCGAGGCCTCGTATATATGTATTATTTTATATTATCCTATCACACATGTTTCCATGATGATGATGTACTATGACATTCATTTTTTTATGATGATATATATGAGATATACCTTATTCGATTCGGCTTCATTATGTGTTTATGTGATGATTTATGGATGATGATGCATGTTTATACATGTGTTCATGTATTTTTTTTATGTATGCATATGCTATGGATGGATGGATTGATCATATTTTATATCATATGATGTTTTATGATGGATGATCAATATATCATTTTAATATATGACGTTTATATGATGGATGTATACCTTATACATGATACATGATGTTTTCATTGCTTTATTATCATCATGATATGTATTGATGACATTGTGGATGCAGGATGGATACAGTATTAATGATAGTGTGATGTAGGATGAATGTTAGTTAGAAGAAATATATGATGATGGATAGAAATTTGATGTTGTTAGTATTTGATGAGTTTCTTTTGCTTTTCTTGGAGGCTTCACATTTTTAACAATCCATTTTGATGTAGCAAACATATATGATGCACCAGGGTATTAATAACCAAGGTGACTTTGTATCTATTGCATGGACTTTGACTCGACATACAAAAAATATTCTTGCTCGTACCAGACATACAAAAACTTTGTTTAAAATATATGGTTGACTTGTGTTAAAAACTTTAGGACCAGTTACACAGAGGGGTATAAAGTACCTAACATGCAACTGTTGCACAAATTGTTTCACAACAACTTCCATACACTCAATAAATCAAGTATTCACTGTGGTAGTATTACAAAAACATCTTACAAACAACAAACCAAAATGATTCTCAATTTCCCCCATTCCTTCTTCTCTAAATCCTTATGGACATCCTTGAGAGATCCTGAGAATGATTTAATAAAATAAATCATAAAAATAAGACTATAAAAAGACAAAACAAAGTTGCAGTATCACTTGCCATATCCGTTTGGGTTGGGACTATTATCTGTTATTGATCATGTCTATCGTAGGAATGAATCTGTTAAGGCATATCTTAGGATGTTGTTGGTGACTTGTCAAAAAGATAGGTAGTTAGTACTTCATCTTTGTTTTCATATGTTTTGTGATAAAATCTTTATGATTTTTTTCTTGGAAGTTCTAGCTTTTGATGTTTGCTCTATTTGTTTGTTTGTTTTGTCAAAGGGTGAATGTGATGATTTATTATATATGGATGAAAAGTTTATTGTGAATTGTGATGATGGAGATAGGACTTTTTTATTTTCAGAGTTTTATGATGCTATTTTTTTTTTTTTTTTAGGGGACTAACCTTCGGCCTCAGGAGCTCATCCAAGATAAGCCTTGCCTACGTTGTACACGCAGATGCTTGTAGTTCACTTGGTTTGAATGTTTTTGATCTTTTTTGTGAATATTTTTGGATTTCGACTCTTTTTGACCAAGTTGAAATAAATCATGATAGAAACCTAAGGGGACTAACCTAAGGCCTTGGGGGCTGTTAACCCTTGCCTATATTGTACATGCAGAGACCACGTAGTTTGAATAGTTGACTTAAAGCATAAACTATTTTTGGGATTCAAACGATAACTTAGATTCATATTCCACTTCTAGTTCTATAGGATATGTTACATGAAATCTACTTGAGCTAGCTGTGAGGTACAAGCAAATGTTGATATCTTATATTTTTGAGTGAAGGAATAATCCAAAGTTGTTTTTGATTTTGTTGTTTTCTAGTTATTTTTTACCATGATAGGATACATAAAGATCTAATCCACGACCAACTTCGAGAAGTTGCCCCTAGTTTGAGACAAGACTACTTTTATAAATTAGTACCAAGCCATGGTTGGACACATGTTTTATTCTGAGATGAATGGGTGGGTGTTGTGGATAGTATTGGTAAATAACGATGCAAGTCTTATTCAAAAATAACACCTGTTTGCCAGGTTTTTACTACGATACCTATTCTAGAAGTGTCACAAAGTGGTTTTCACTTAAAGAATGTTTTATTTCTCTTTACTATTTTCTTGCTTTTTGAATTTTTTGTTTTTTTTTATCTTTTTTGTTTTCTTTTTATCTTTTTTATTTTTTGGGATTTTTACCCTTTTGCCTGGGCTGTAAGATGTTGAAAACTTGGATTGATATTTCACTTTGTTCTTCTAGAGGACATGTTGTAGGAAATTTACTTGAAGTAGCCTTGAGGTTCAAACAAATGTTGATATCTTAGAAGTGTGAGTGAAGGAATGATCCAAGTTGTTGGTACTTTGAAGGTTACCTTGGTAGTGTGTTGGCGGTACACCTTGTTGTTGGGATGAATTATTTTGAAGGTTACCCTGGTGGTCCATTTGCAAGATACCTTGTTGTTGGGGTGAATTGTTTTGAAGGTTACCCTGGTGATGCATTGGTGGGATACATTGTTGATGGGATAAATTGGGAAGGATACCATGTGGCACACCTCGTTGTTTGGATAATGCCTATATCACAATGTGAGCTAGAAGACATAGATCAAGATTTATTCTGAAGTAAGATGCAAGTACTTGCCCCCCAGTGTCTATAAATGTAGGTGATGGATTAGCTTGTGATAGGATAACATGTTTGGATAGAGTATTCCCCTTTGGACAATGCCTCATGGCTCAGATAATGTTGGATAGGATAAGATCAATGATAATTACCCATGTCAAGATGTTTTCCATAAGCAAGTGTAAAGTGTATATCAAACATTTGTCAAAATCAAGATAAGTTGGATTTGGATAAAAATGGATTGGATTTATTATGGATAGGCTGAGATGCTTCCACTTGAAATGGTGCACGTAGATGCTTGATTCTTACACATGATGCTTGTTTGCTAGGTTTTCATCATGATACTTGTCTAACGTGCCCGTATAGTGGTTTTCACTAGAGGACGATTTTTTTCTTGACTATTTTCTTGATTTTTTTATTTTTACTTGATTTTTGATGTCACACAAGACACCTGTTTACCAAGTTTTCATTATGGTGACAATTTTTTGCTCATATTGAACCACCTAGTGGTGCTGATGTAGATGCTACTGGTGTTGATATAGTTGTTGTTGTTGTCATGACGTGCCAATGATATCCTACTTGGAGGAGTTGTTTTGCTAGGATACAAGCACTTGAATGTAACCCTTGATAATTCTCATCTTCCTTGTTGATACTGGAGTTAACCTTACCTTGATGCACACATTCCGATAGAGTTCCGTTAGAGTCCTTATGATAAATAATTGCTACTAATACCTAGTCAATGTGAGATTTGGATATTATGGATGGCAAAATGCGTTAAGGTAAAAGAGATTCAGATGGATCGATCGATAGTTTAGAATATTTAACTCTCCAAACTTGGGATGATGAGCAATGATGGGTGGATATGGAGATTTTAAGGTACCAACATCTTGATATACTTTATAGGTCGCTCTTGAAGCTCTCTTTTGGATTTTTGGACATATTTTATGGATGAACTTCCCTTTTTGATTTTTCCCCATAGTTTCTTTTGCTTTTGTATCCATTTGAATCTTTCTTGCCCATTTTTTTATTGATTATTTCGATTCAATGACTTGTTTCATTCTTGGGTATACATTTTTCTCTTATTGTTGGGCGGAATGAGAGGGTGGAAAAATATGTGGATGATGATTCATGATATGGCTAGTTGTAGTGTTGGTAGCAATTTCATCATAAGGACTCTTTGTGCTCTCTATGTTGATGGTTGCATTAGATAAAGTTGTCCCCAGTATTATAGAGGTATCACTAATATGTTTAGATCCTTTAATTGTTGAATAACCAAGACCTTGATGTTTAGGATTTTGAATAATTTGCACTAGTTCTAGGATACCTTGTTCATGTTTGCCTAATCCTCTGCCTTGATAATGCATCCGTTGATTTTTTTTGTTGTTGCAATAGGATATGATTTACCTTGGAAACAAGGTGCTAATCCTTCTCTGCTCTGTTGTGGATCTTCATTGGTGATAGCTTCTTCACTAGTAGGATCCTTCATATGTGGGATAACTTCCTGATTTATATCTTTGGCTTGACTTTGTGAAATATCATATTTTGATGACCCTTCAAAATATATCGATGCTTCTTTGATTATTGTATATACCTAATGCTCCACTACTCAGGATTGTTATTTGTCTTTACTGATTTTAAGATACTGTGCTCCATATTTCATGCTTAATGTCTTCAACCTTCCTAGAGGATGTTTATGATCTTAAAGCTTCTTCTTGATCAATTTTTGATATGTCTATAGATTCTGCCATGCTTTGATCATGTGTAAAGATGTTAAGAGTAGGCAACTCTTGTTCCTTGGTAATGACATTAAGAGTATGAGACTCTTGTTTTGGATGAAGATCATCTATATGTCCATTAGGAGTAAGCATCTCATGGGTAGATGTATGTGCGCTTGGTGTATGGATTTGTTCTTCTTTTGGAAAACCTTGGATGTATTGGAAGATATCTGCCAAGTCATTGTAGTATTTTGATGATAGGGATTCTTTATCTTGACTTTGTACATGGTATTATCTTCGATATTATTTGGTTCACATTCTTGGAATTAATCAATTTCAAAGAAAGTATTGCTTGTAAAGGATTCTCGTATTTCTTCAAAATGTCGATATATGGGTGATAGCTTTTGGCTTAGATTTTTTGCATTGGGTATAAGTGTTGGATTAAGAGTCTCTCAATCATCAATATGTACTATCATGAGGTTGGATGATGTCAATATATCTTGGACCAGATCATTGCTAGACTTGGGTGATCGAGTTTGATCATGCTTTGGATTAAATTCTTGATTTATGTCCTCTTGCTTATTGGATGATGTAGAGACATTATCGATGTGATCAGTGATAGATAGATCTTCATCATTATCGTGGCAGTTTTGGAAGTGTGATAAGTTTGGCATTGACTAATTGGTTTAACACACCCTCAATTGGCTCCCCTAAAGGAGTGTACTCACGTTTAGCAATATGGTTTGATCGTAAGGTTGTGGTGGAGATGGAATTTCCTAGTTTGAAGGTTGATATTGTTGATGGATTTGATTTTGATTTTGTGGCCATTGTTGTTGATTTAATTGATGTTTTGGTTGATGATTTTGTTGTTGATATGAATCAATGTTTTGATGATATTGTAAGTTTTGTTGATGTAGATATTGAGGTGTTTGTGGAATGATTTTCGTTTGTTGCGGATATGCAATGTTTAGACATTGAACATGGTATTAGCGATGCATCATATTTTGACTTCGTTCAAGTTTCTCAATCTTTTTCTTAAGTTCATTTAGGGCGATTTGATGTTCTAGACTTATTTTCCCTACTTGAGGTTGTGACCCTTGATAAGAGTGATTTGGGTAATAGATTGATGTTGACATTTTGTTGGGGATGTTATGGTTGCGTGTTTAGGAAATTTTGATGCTTAATACCCTGTCGTAAGGTCACTTGGTTTATACCCCTATGGGTCACTTCCATCATTTTTGGTTTTTTGCTTGGGGGTATACTAGTACTGCTTTTGTCTGCTTCCATTTTTTTCTATGTTGTGAACGCATTGTTGTCATAAAGAAGCATCAAGATCTCTGTGAAAATTTTGTGACTCTTAACTATGGAAAAGGTTGAACTGGAGCAACTAGTCACCAAATGGTCATAAGTTGAAAGTGTTGGTGTTTTGATATGGTTGTTATGAAGCTCAAGACCTTAAGGTTTGAGTGTTGTTTTGGAATGATGCTCTTCTTGGATCTCAAAATGTTGAAAAGGCTTGGATCAATGTCTTGCTTCTTCTTCTAGAGGATATGTTGCAGAAAAGCTTACTTGAACTAACCTTGAGGTTCAAGCAACTATTGATATCTTAGAAGTGTGGTTGACAGAATAATGCAAGTTTGTTTATTTTGATTTTGATTTCCAAAAGTAGGATGGAATTTGAAAATCGATGAAGGACTATATGACGTATCTGGGATTCCAATTGTTTCATTTCAACAAATATCTTGTAACCATATTCGATTCATTTTTTTTTAAAATTTAGCAGGATAAAACAAGAGCGATAGGATTGAGGAAAAGGTGACAAACTTTGAGTAGAAGTGACCAATTTTGCCAATTGCAACCAGGTTGCTATCAAGTGCGTTAAGTTGTAAACAACAAGTGCGAACAAAAATCTCAAGTGCAACCTCTTTGTGTAGCTTTCAAATTTGGTGAATTGCACAGTTAGAAATGATATTTTTGGGCAAGTGTAGCCAAATTCTGGGCAAGTGCACTGGGAAAATGTAGTCAAATGTGACAGAAAAATATCAAGTGCAGCCAATTTTGTAGCAAGTGTGCTAAGTTTTTCAGAAGCAATAGATTTTCATTAGTAGTTGTTTGCGGGACAAAGAGCAAAAGCGAGTTGTTTTTAGCAAGTGTGCAAGTTTTGGTCAAATGTGACATAAACAATAGTAGAAGCAGCCTCTGTTCAATTTTGTTTTCCAGTTTCTTTACTTAGCAGCAACTTGGATGATTTTGTTTGATATGTTTTAAGATTTGGCAAGTGATATCATGCAACACAACAATAAAAACTTATGTGACCTAGATGCCTATACTTTAAGCATGTTTCCCTCTATGAAAGCTCAAAGTTCATAAAGGTAGAAATGCTAAAGTTATAGTTTCCAATGTTTACTTTTTCCTTAATGCAACTTGAAATGTGAGCCTAAATATCCAAAAACCTTGAAAGATATTGTTTTACGATATCCTTTAGTAGTGCAAATAGATGGCTCTTTTCAAAGGATTCACACTAATTCAAAAGGGTTTTCCGTTTTAGAACCATGTTGAGTGCTTGTTTTGATGTATTTATTTTAATGCAAGCACAAAGTTTGATGTCAACGATTTTTTATGTTTAAATGATTGTTTTTAGAAAACAATCTTTACACCTTAAGGAGTAGGTACATTTTTCTCAGTAGACTTGCCTCATTCCCTTCGTAGTAGAAGATATGACTTTACATGCAACTTTATGGGAAAATGTAGAGATATGTTAAGAATGAACTCTTAATCTCTATATTTCCACCAAAAAAATTGGACATAGTAAGTAACTTCTTGGGAATAAATTCCCAATGCACCACTTGAAAGAACTCATTGATAGAACTGGTTGACCTCTACAACAAAAGGTTTTAATGACCATAAAACTGTGAACACAGTAATCGACACTCATTCGCTGGCCACTTAAGGCTCTTTAATTTTTCTCGTTCCACTTAAGGTGTGGGATTAGGTGCAGTCTGTTGTCGACATGACTTGAGGCTACTTTCTTGTACGAATTTGCAACCTTTGATATAGCCCGCCAGTAAACACGCTTCGAGACCTTGCAATGAGTTCTCTAGCATGAGATGTGTCTCAAAGCAAGCCCTAAAATGACCAAGATGCTAAACTCAAAAATATTCTTTTCGTCACCCCAAATCACCAAAAAGATGTGAGGGGATAGGATTAAAACACTTTAGTTCGCCAAACACAATAGATACAGTATACACTTCATTGCAATTTGATTCATTTTAAGCACCTTGTGGGATGCTATCCCAAAAATAAAGTGTGAATAACATAAAAAAAATCTTCTTTTTAATTGCACCAAAATGAAGTGTTCTGGACTTCAGACAAAGATATTGCAATGTGCAAGACAAGAAATTGATTTGTTCATTTTTAAGCCTAAAACTGGGTGTTTTCTAGATCCTTGTCTTACTTGGTTAACAAAAAATGAAATCAAGCATTCATCAACGAAAATGATATTGCTTGGTCAACAAAAAATCAAACATTTCTTAAAACTTTGAGAAGGTTCATTTTAGAGCACCAAAACTGAAATGTTCATTTGTGGGGTTCTTTTTATTGCACCAATTTGAAATTTTCTAACTTCGAAAGCTCGGAGAAGGTTCATTTTAGAGCACCAAAACTGAAATATTCATTTGTGGGGTTCTTTTTATTGCACCAATTTGAAATTTTCTAACTTAGAAAGCTTGGAAAAGGTTCATTTTAGAGCACCAAAATTGAAATATTTGTTTGTGGGGTTCTTTTTAAGCACCAAATGAAATCATTTTCTATAGACATGTAAAATTGACCCAACACCTATCACACACTTTAAATAACGTTTTCACATCATCAACATCATTATAATTGAATATCACTACATTTCACATCAAAAATCCTAAATTCCTCTATTAATTGAATAATACGACATTATTTAATTAATTCACTTTTTCATCATTTTTGACTAAATTAAATAAATTACATTTATTTAATAAAGTCCTCAAACCCTATTTCTACTATGAATTGAATAATACAACATTATTTAATTAATTCATGTTTCATCAATTTCGACCAATTAAATAAATTACATTTATTAAATAAAGTCCTAATCTCACTTTATTTCATCCTGATTAGTTAAATAACACCAATTATTTAATTACGTTATTAAATCACTTTATTCCCCTAAGTTGATTGAATTATTAAAATCATAATAATTTAATTGTCACTTTCCCTCCAAATTTGAATCAACTATTCAAAAACATTATCAATTTAAAAAAAAAATCAAACTAATGCAACTTTATTTGCAAAACTCAAACTTGATTTACACGTTCAACTTCAAAAAGGAATTAATTAATCATTCTCAAACACTTTCTTGATTGAGCAAATTACGATCCCTTGATTTCTCAATCTATTCTTGACTGATCAATCTAATTTCTAACTAATCAATCTAATTCTTGACTGATCAATCTAATCTCTGACTGACCAATCTATCTCTCAATCCCACAAATTATTCAATCTATTTCTTCAATCACACTAATCATGTAATCTATTTTGCACATATTATGCCAATCTAAATCCTCTCAACAACCTTCAACCTTCGATCTTGATTCAACATTATTTAATCCTAATCGTCCATTTCAAATCACAATTTCTATATAACAAACCTCTTTCCTCACAAAAAGGATCAAAGAATCAACATCATTTGCACAATGAGGTATTGTCGATATTCCTAATCACCATTGACAATGCTTCAACACATTTCTTTGATCAACACACACATCGCATCAAAGCTTATCTCACACAACAATGGAGGCTTTACAGTGATATGAACAATCCGACATCTTGAAAACACACTCCAACACGGGATGGTAAGATTATATTGTTTTGAGTTCATTTTTATTGTCTTTTTTCAATAATGTTCTTGAATTCAATAGCTTTATAGTTTCATTTTGTGAGTGAAGGAATAGATCTAGATTAGTGTTTTTAATTTAAATTAGCTTCTATTTCATTACATTTGTCTTGTTCATGCTCTAAGATTTTCCCCCTCACACATTCTGGCATGCCCGGTGGGATCATGGTCCTAAATACTAATGATTTTGTTGGTTCTCCAAATCAACAGATCAAATGAGTCCTAAATAATAGCCACTTTCTTATGTTTAGACTCAAAGATGGATTTGGCCAACTAACAAGATTTTGTTAAATATTGAAAACTCCTACACTTCTAGCCCTATAGGACCAAGGTGGGTTTCCCTTCACAATGCCTAAAGACTCAATTTAACTATGCATAGACATTGCTTTTTATAGCAGATAATTCCTAATTCAATTATACCAAGGAAAGTACTGACAATAAATCTAGCTAACTTCTTAGTATCTCAACACTCACTCAGCAATTGGGAAGCAAAATTCAACACTAAATCTCAACCAAACAACATGAATTAAAATAATTTTGAATTAATAATTTGTTTTTGAAATGCATTTAGCAGAATAATAGATCAGTGCCTAATTCTAGGTCACGGATTCAAATAAAGAACTATAGAGACAACCTCATCAGTAAACAAACTTCAACCAGTGGATTTAAAACTGTTAATACTTTTCACTAACAGATCCACTCTGGTTATCATCTAAATTCTTCCTAAAGATCCACCTTGCACACCTAAAATCACAATTATCTGCTTAAAGTAATCTAACTATTTCCTTGAAATAGAACCATGAAGAAATAACACAATCTGAGGGAAATTGAGATGACAAACTCAAACATCTTTGATATATTGAATTTATATGATTAAATGTGTACAAATCTGGAGACAATCCGATAACATTCATACCCTATTCGCATAAACTGATTGACATTTACTCATGAAATCAACTGTTACAATTTGCATTATCAATCCATGACTCAGACTCAATATTTTTCTATCTAACCAACCCATTCAGAAAAATTTAGAACCCTTTATAAAGAGAGAATAAGAAGAAACTGTTGGTATGTGGCGACTGATCATTGTATATTGTATACTGTACCGAAAAGGGGAAAACCCCAACTTTGTATAACCCTATTCCGGAAGCTTCTAAAAAGCTGGTTATAAAGGGTTTGTAATAGAGTTACAGTATGATAAGAAAATGTGATTATTCGCGATATTGTAATAGGGTTTTACACTGGTTAATGAAATCATTGGATGGTTGCGGTTTGGTGGATGTGGCCCACATTGGGTGAACCACGTTAAATTCTCTATGTTATTTTTCTGTGTGTTTATTTGATAAAATCTGCATTTAGCTTTTAGATATCTGCCTTCGAAAACCTAACAGAAACATGAGAAGCCCTAAAATCAACCAGTAGAAAACACATGGCAATTTCATCCTCCGTTGATCAATAACAAGAAAATATCTATAAAAGCCTCTATCTTCTCTCTTCCCCTTTGCAACAAACTTTGCCTCTGAATTTTGCCTCAGCAGTTGAAAAAATAATTTTCTCTAGTGAAAAATCTTTATTTCTGCCTTTTATTTGCTGCACTGTAAATATCCACTTCCCAGCAAAATATTATAATCACATTTTATAATGGGGACCTTTACCTTTTATTGGTACCCATAATGTTTTAAAATATTTCCCATTAACATTAAGGACATTTTTTTTTTAAAATGCCTTAGGCATAAAATTTACCTGCACCTCCATTTTGGTGGAAACATTTAAAATTTCCTTGGGTAAAATATTAATTTTACCCTTGCTAAAATTTACTTTTCACCACTATTTTCCAGCACTGTTTCTCATTTTTTAAAAAGAGGCCCTTAATTCCCATTCATTAAGCCATTTAAATCTTTTGCACTTTATACTTAATGTCTCTACCTTTAAAATGGGATGGCATTGAATATTTTATCGGGTCTTTTACAAATTTATCTGTGCCTTCAAAATTTATCGGGCCCACCAAACCTTCCCCATCAAGCTTTTACCGTGCATCGCCCATCGCCTGTTGCTGAGGGAAATGGAGGAAAGAACTGGCGATAGTTAAAGGGCCAACGATGAGGAATGAAATGCCATCGCTCATCGCACATTGTAATCGGAGAATAGAAACAAAACCAACGATGGGCGATGGAAAACATACACCATCGCTCATCGTGCATTGCTAAGGAAAAATGCAATGAAGACCCGCAACACCATGTTGCTGTTGCGTGAATGAAATTTTTGCTGAAACCAAGGAAATGTTAAACAATCTCTCACATCAAGATTTAAGGTTGGAAACATTGCATAGTTGAAAACAAATGGGAAAGACAAAGATTTTTGGCCATTGGCATGAGTTCTTCCATGGAACCATGAAAGCCGCCTCTGGACCAATCAGAAGCAAGAATTAAACTTGCTCTGACCCAAAAACATTTCGAATGCTTTTTATAGTCCACCCTTTTCATTTGCATAATATTTAAAATATTAACATTGAAACATTAGTAAACTGGCCCCCGGGACATGTTTACCACACCCGAAATGCATTAAAATAATGCATCAAATAACCTCATTTTTTTTTATGAAAATGGTTTTGTAGACGTTTCAAACCAAAACAAAAATGGCTTGTCATTAGAATTGCACAATTTGAAATTTTACGGAACACCATTTTTGGCCTTGTCGCAATTAGAAAATGATTAAAAAGCCCATCAAAACTTATCCTGGGAACTTGAAACTGAGCAAGAATGCACAAATTTGATCCAAGAATGGAGTGAAAAATACTGCTTGGAAAAAGAGATCCTGAGATGCAAAATATTAATCAACAAAGTTGCTTACTTAGACTTTTTTGCAATTGCACTTGTTCAAGACCAATCAAGGCTCACCAAGTCACCACTTTGAAAAAATTCCAAATCAACCTCTGGGGAGCTGCCACTAGAAAATTTAGCTCATTTGGGTACACTGAGTATGTGTGCAAGAGGAATTTCCTTGAATCATCAATCTTCACCAAATATTAAGGGTCAAACTTGACCTCCTTAAAACACTGTAAAAAATGCAGATGTAAAACTGAACAAACTGCATTTGCTTTTGATCTCGAAAAAATAGAAAATCAGATCATGAGGCTCTAAAAACTGACAGGGGAGCATAAGAATATGGGGAAAATGGAGAGAAAAAATCCTTTTGTCATGAAAATCATCCAGTTGTGAAATATAAGTTTGAACAGGAGGCCACCTCGCAAAACTGAAAGATCACAAACAACAAAACAATGCTAAAACCCTCCAACTTAGCTTTTCAAAACACTTTCAAAACTCATCATAAGGGGCTTGAGACATACAAGTTCACATATGTCATATGAGTGAGTCCACCAAGGTATTTTTCATGAAAATCAACAAGCTTCAAGTTATGACCCTCCAAAGTGAGTCACTTAGGCAGATTTTTTAGGTGCACTTCTGAGAGTGTAGAGGCAAAATTTTCAATATGGGCACTTCAAATTTGCAAAATTTGAGGGTGCCACCAGGTTTTATGAGTTTAAATTGAAGTTGTAGGTCCCGAAGGCATTCTGGAAAAATCTTCATGCACAAGTTCCAAGAAACTATTGCATTTTCTTTCATGGAACCAACACACTTGACCCTTTTTCTAGTGCACTTGACTCATATTTTGGCGCTATTGACATTTTTCAGTGCCTTTGTCTTTTGATAGAGGGCACACTTGATTTTTTTCAACATCTTTTCTCTCTAATAGAGGGTGCTTTTGCTGGTTTTTCTGCGCTTTTGCTTTGATTAACCTATGTCCGAGATCTACAAACTATTTTTTTTTATGCTAATGGATGCCTGATTTGAATGTGTGACAAGTATTAATGTTTATGTATGCAAGATTGAGAAATCACTATCACTTTTTCTATAGGGAAGACAAACGGTCAAAGGAATCATGATTTTCACAACTTCTTTCTTAAAGTTAGGAATTTTCATTTGGTGCTTTAAAAAGAACTCACAAACAACAACACATTTTCAATTTAAGTGCTCTGAAATGAATGATTTTCAATGCTTTTTAAGTTAAGAGATTTTTCATTTTGGTGCTTAAAAAATAACTCACAAACAACAACACATTTTCAATTTAAGTGATCTAAAATGAATCATTTTCAATGCTTTTTAAGTTAGGAGAATCTTCATTTTGGTGCTTAAAAAGAACCCTAGAACAACACATTTTCAATTTAAGTTCTCTAAAATGAATCATTTTTAATTATTTTTAAGTTAGGAGAATCTTCATTTTTTATTGACCAAAATGATTTCCTTTTGTTGACGCTCGCTCAAATTTATTTTGTTGACCAAGTAATACCAGGATCTAGAAACACTCAAATTTTGGGCTTAAAATTTGACAAATCATTCTTTTATTTTGCACCTTTGCTATGGTATTGACTAATATCTAGAACACTTCCATTATATATTTTTTTAAAAGAACCATTGATATCTTATTCACACTTTTTTGGGGATAACACCGCTTGAGGTGCTTAAAAAAATCAAATTATTATGAATTGTATTCTGTGCATTCAGTGTTTGGCAAGCTAGGTGTTTGTCTTCTCCCCTCACACCTTTTGGCGATCTTGGGTGAGCAAAAACATCTTGAAATTTTTACTTTTATTTTCAAATCATACCTTTAGAGGGCTTACCTATTGAGACACATCTCGTGCTGGAGAACTCATAGGTGACCCAAGCGGTACTCTCATTTTGGACTGCTATATAAATTATTGTGGGTGTGAGGAAAGTTCTCACCCACTGAGTGATGATGTTTTATACCGAAGTTTGTCTCCTCTAGTATTTGTGTGATACGTAAAAACCCGCAAGGTTTGGGAGGCCTCTTAATTGAGCAAAACACTACATATATAGACATTTGAAACTAATAACCCCAAAACAATCATTAAGAACCCTTCTTAGTAGTGGCCATCCAATTCTAAATTCGAAGCGTATTTTAAAGTAGTGCATTGGAATAACACTGTTCCACGAAGTTACTTACCATGTTCGATTTTTGGTTGAGGCAATCAAGCAAATAGGGAAGGGACTCTTTTGTTTGGCATGTCAAGACAATACATTTCCTTGACATTGCCTATTTGTCCATTCCATCTTCATGAATTAATCATCTCTTAGGGATGATTGGTCGGCCTACTAAGAAATACATATCCACTTGAGCTAAGGTTGTAAATTCTTGTGAGTCAGTCCAAACATAGTGCATGGTTCCAAAAACAATTGAAACAAACTTCAACATATTGGTCAAAATCTCAAACACTTTAAGGTTAGTGTGAATACTCTGAAAAGAGCCCTATATTTGCACTCCCTAAAAGATATCCTAAAAAAATATCTTTGAAAGGTTTTTGGACATTTAGGATTAGATTTCAAGTCACACCAAATTTGAAGTCAACATTGGAAAACTATAGCCTTTACTAGTATCTTAATTTTCACTTGGTGGAAAGAAACGTAACTTTAAAGTTATAGACATTTAGATACAAAACAAGTGTTTGTTATGAAAAGATCCATGTCAATCCATACTTTTGAGTGGTATCACTTGTCATCTCAAAAACATAACACTTGAAGAAAATGAAATCATCCAAAAACTGTAAGAAAAACATCAACGCTGCTGCCAAAACACTAAAATTGGAAAACCAATTTACACAAATGTTGCTTCTGCTACTATTTCTAGCACACTTGATCTAAAATTGGGCGCACTTGCCTAAAAAATCCCACTTTTTCTCTTTGTCCCAGAAACTTCACTGATGAAAATCAGTTGCATTTGAAAGAATCCACACACTTGATGCAAAACCAGTGCACTTGCTTATTTTATGCTCACACTTGCTTCTCAAAAACTAGCGCACTTACCAAAAATGTGCTCGCATTTTCCAAAACAACTCGCTTTTGATTGAGTAATTCACCTCATTGGACAAAAACATACAGAGATCACACTTGACATTTCAGCTCGCACTTACTTCTCAGAAAATAGCGCACTTGAAAAATTTTAGGTCGCAGTTGATAAATCTGGCCACTTTTGCTTAGAAACACATCGCTTCTACTCTGTCTTGTTGACAATCAAAAAGAAAATCAGAAACTACTTACAAGATCTTTCTTGAAACAAAATAATTAGAAACCTAGATAAGTCATATAGTCCTTCATCCACTACTAACATTCCATCCTATTTTTGGAAATCAGAATCAAAACAAACAAAGCTAGATTATTCCCTTACTCATGCTTCTAAGATATCAAAAGTTCCTTGGAACTCAAGGCTAGTTCAAGTAAGCTTTTCTGCAACATATCCACTGGAAGGAGAAGTGAGATATCAATCCAGGATTTTAAGTATTTTAACTTCCAAAAATAGTGTCACCTCCAAACAACACTCAAACCTTAGGGTCTTGAGCTTCATAACAAACCATATCAAAACATCCACACTTTCACCATATGACCATTTTGCATCTGATTGATCCAGTTCAACAATTGAACCTTATAGCACCAATACTACAACCAAGTCTCACACACATTGAAGGTGAAAAAACTAATATCATTGGCAGTTTAAGTATCTTCATATTTGAGAAGAATGAAACACAACAAACATCTTAGATAAAAGGGAAGAGAAAGAAGACCTAGCAGTTGGAAGACCCGTGTTACCACCTCCTGCATGGAAATAGGTATCTATCCCTCATGATGTCTGGTAAGAGCAAAATCCTTAAGCTAAAATCCATATTACAACTTTCAAAGAACCATCCTACTCTAAAGTTTTCCAAAGGGTACATCTTGAGAACTTATCACAACCGTCAAAATTGATTGGACCATTTCTATTTACACTTTTCAATGGGCCAACCACCCTTAGATCTTCAATAGAAAATCCCAAAAACAAATGTGAATTTTCCTTTTCCTAAAAATAGAAAATCTAAACAAACGCATTCTCTTTCTGTAGCTAGGAGTCATGAAAACGTTCACAAAAGCTTGGCAGTTGTTTATGACAACTACAAGGTCACAACATAGGAAGAACATGGAAGCAAACAAAAGCAATGCTACCATGCCATTGACAAACACCACAAATGATGAAAGTAAGCCATGGGGATATAAACTGAGTGACCTTACGATAGGATACTTAGCACCATAACATCCCCAACAAACATATCAACATCAATCTATTACCCAAATCGTTCTTATCAAGGGTCACAACATCAAGGGTTTGAAAATCACCATCAAGGAATATGTCTAGAACATCAAATTTCCCTAAATGAAATTTATAAAAAGATTGAGGAACTTGAATGAGATCAAAATACAACGTATCATCAATGACTTATTCAACCTTGAAACATTACATATCCACAATAAATGAACATAATTCCACAAATATATCAATCTCTGCATCAACAAACTTCCAATATCATCAAAAAATTGATTCGTATCAACAATAAAATTATCAACCACAACATCAAGTGAGTCAACAACAACAATGGTCACAAAATCAAAATCAGATTCATCAACAATATCAACCCACAAATCAGAAATATCCACATCAAAATAATCAACTACAACATCATCAAGATCATCAATCTCAAAACCAACAAGAAATTCCATCTCAAAATCCATCTCCACCACAACAAGCCTTACAATCAAATCACACTACTAAACTTGAGTACACTCCTTTAGGGGATCCAATTGAGGGTGTTTAAACCAATTAGTGAATTCCAAACTTATCACACTTCCAAAACCACCACTAAGTGGTGAACCTAGCATCAAATTATCATGGTACAATGACAAGATATATTGTAAATACCATGGAGTAAAAGGTCATGATGCCTTAGAATGTGTTACACTCAAAAATATCATCCAAGACCTTATTGATCAAGGAGAAATAGCTATTGAAGATGACGTTCAAGGTTCAAACACTAATGAAAATGATGACAATATCTTAACCTCAAAATTTGAAAGCAACGATCAAGAGCTATCTATCACTGATCACATTGACAATGTCTCTACATCATCTAGTGAGCAAGAGGACATAAATCAAGAATTTAATCCAAAGCATGATCAAAATCAATCACCCAAGTTTATCAATGATTCGGTCCAAGATATGTTGACATCATCCAATATCATAATAATACATATTGACAATCAAGAGACTCTTAATCCAACACTTATACCCAACGCATAAAATCTCAACCAAAAGCTATCACCTATATGTCCACAATTTGAGGAAATCCAAGGATCCTTTACAAAAAATCTATTCTTTGAAATTGATCCATGTCAAGAGCACAAACAAATCATATTGAAGATAATACCACACAAAATCAAGATCAAGAATCCCTATCATCAAAATACTACAATGACTTGGGAGATATCTTCCAAGACATCCAAGGTTTTCCAAAAGAAGAACACATCCATATGCCAAGAAAACATACATATACCCATGAGATACTTGTTGGATGTTGTGGTTGCGTTGCTGATATGTGCTTGTCATTGATGTCAACACTATTAGCATTTAATTTGCTTAAGGTTGTATATGTCGAGGAGATTGAGAAAATTGTAAAAAATAAAGTACAGACAGCTAGTGGAGCTGAGAAGGTCAGAATGTTGGAAAGCTCTATGTGTTGAAGATATGAAGGTGCGCTTCAAAGGGTTTCTTGCTGAATCTTTCTAGTATGTTGTCTAAAAGTTTCAGAGGTGCACATGAAGATTTGTGGAAGTTATGGAGATCTGTGTACCTACAGTTATTCAGTTTTTGTAGATGGTGTTCTTGGCTGAAGCGGATGAAATTTTGGTAATTTCATGTGTTGTGCATGTACCTGTGACATTCATGGATGAGTCTATATCATCCTCTATCCTTATTGTACGTCCTTAGTGATTGGAGCATTCGTGATCGCAATTTTTTCTGATGTGTGCCAGAGTTTTCATGTTCTTGGCCAACATTATGGTGTTAGCGTGTTGCAAATCCATGAGGATTAATATTTTATTGTTTGGCATGTTTGGAGATGTTTTTTTGGGTCCTCACTATGTTGTGACCGACTTGTGTTGGTGTGCATTGTAATTTATTAATGTATCAAGGCTGACAGTTGTAATTTATTCTTTATTTGTGGTCGACTGAATAGTGGTTGTAAATTCGTGTACCAAATATATATATATGAGATTGTTTTTTCTCATTTAGACATAGGTGCTCAAGTGTACAAGTGATGTACATGTGTGAATAAAGGTCAGATCATTCAGAGTAGAGTGTAGAAGAGTTTGAGCAGAGGGTGGAAGAGATTAAAGAAGTTTTTATGGGCCTAATCGGAACTGTAATCAAGCTTTTGAAGAAGCTATTTTCTCAGTTCAAATTCATCAGATGGATTTAATATGATTATTGTATGTAAGGTAGTGAGCCTTCCCTTTGAGAAGTGTGCTCTATGTAGTTCGCTTGAATGCAAGTGCATTCTATTTTCATTCTTCATTATACTTCTAACAGGGTATAATCTTGTGGACTAACATCCACCATGGTTTTTCCCCTAACAGGGTTTCCATGTATAAAATCTTGGTGTTCATGTGTCTCTGATGTGTTGTTGATTTCGTGGTTGCACTATTAATTATCAGATCTTTGATACAAGGTTGATTAATGTTGTATAAGTTTGGTTTTGGTAACAACTGATTCACCCCCCCTCTTAGTTGTTTATCCTTGTTTTGCCAACAATTGGTATGAGAGCTAGTTCCTCTAAAAGAAGCTTAACATCTTGAGGTGATCCGAGATGGCATCATTTAAGAAGGATAGTCCCAGATTTGATGGTATAAACTACTCTCTATGGAAAGTCAAGATGGAATGTCATTTAAGGTGCATTGGTGAACCCTTATGGCAAATGACACAAATTGCATATACTATTCCTCAAAATGGTCCCTCCTCTGAAGATGAGATCAAGCAAGCATAAATTAATACCAGGTTAGTAGAAACACTTGTGAGTACTTTGACAGATTCGAAGATGAAAAATGTGATGGGATTGAAGACTGCATACTAGATTTGGAAAAAGCCGGAAACATTGTACAAAGGAGATTCACTAGTGAAAAGTGTTAAGCTACAAAGTCTAAAGGGAAAATGGGAGAGCTTGAAGATGAGTGAAGATGAGAACATATTTTCATTTTCACACAAGATAAATGAACTGGTGATGGAAATTAGATGTGTTAGTGGAACTTTGGATGATGATGAAATTGTGGCTAAGATACTTAGATTTGTGCCCCCTTCCTACAAGACAAAAGCTCGTGCTATTGATGAACTTAGGACAGTGACAAACATTACAAAAGACATGTTGATTGGAAAACTTGTTGCATTTGAATTAAGTGAATTCGGTGAGTCTGCTCCTAAGATTGAATTTGATTTCAAGGCTACTGTATCTGGGAAAAATAGATTTGATTCAGGAGAGAGTTCCCAGGGAACATTTAGATATGAAGATGAGATGAAGCAGATTAAAGATGAAGAAAAGGAATTGGAAGAACTAGAAGCATTGATTGTGAAAAGAGAATCAAGAGGTCATGGTAAGTACAAAGGAAAGTTACCTATTAAATGTTTTTCTTGTAGTAAGATAGGTCATTTTGCTTCTAGATGTCTTGAAAGAGTTTCAAAGCATAAACCTGAGAAAACTAGATTTCAAAAAAAGTGCTATTATGCTGAAGAAAGTGTAACTGATGAAGAATCTGATAAAGAAACTGGAAATGAAGATGAATGGGTATTTATTTCTATCAAAGAAAATGGTCAGGAGTCCACTGAATCTACTATCAATGAAAATGTTGAGAAAGCTCTTGCAGCCAAAGTTGAAGAGAAAGATGAGTGGGTAATTGATAGCGGATGCTCACATCATATGACTAGTGATAAAAGAAAATTTGTAAGCTTGGAAAACTATGATGGTGGTGTTGTGAGGTTCAGAGACAACACTTCTGGTGTGATTCGTGGCAGAGGCACAATTTATTTTAGTGGTAAGCACAATACTGATGATGTTCTTTATGTAGAAGGCTTAAAGCATAATTTGTTGAGTGTTGGACAAATGGTAGACAAAGGTTACAATCTGCAGTTCAAGAATGGTAAGTGTAGAATAATGGGAAGTTCAGGAACTATGATTGCTTTAGGAACAAATACAAAAGGTGATATCTTTCATTTGAGTGCTGCTAGTGAAATTTGTTTGATTTCTCAAATTGATGTAAGCTAGTTATGGCATAGGAGGTTGTGTCATGTGAATTTTGATAACATTATCAAGATAAGCTCTACTCAAGAACTTAGAGATCTGCCTAAGTTAGTAAAGCCTACTAACACTATCTGCAAGGAATGTTAGATGGGAAAGAAAACAGGAAATTCTTTCCGAAGCAAACAATACAGTTCTAATGGAGTACTGGATTTGATACATACTGATCTATATGGTCCTTCTAGAATCAGAAGCCTACAAGGTGAAAGGTATTTTATGTTGCTCATTGATGATTATTCTAGAATGATATGGGTCACTTTCTTAAGAGAAAAATATGAAGCATTAGAAAATTTCAAAAGTTTTAAAGCTATGGAAGAGAATGAGACAGGTCAAAACATCAAATGTCTAAGATCAGACAAAGGTGGTGAATTAACTTCATGAGAATTCAATTCTTTTTGTGAAGAGCATGGAATCCAAAGACAACTATCTGCTCCCCGTACCCCTCAACAAAATGGAGTTGTTGAAAGAAAGAACAAAACCATTCTAGACACTGCTAGAACCATGATGCTAGAAGCAAATGTTCCTCATTTCTATTGAAGAGAAGCTGTAAGTACTGCTGTGTACACCATTAATAGGGTGAATTTCAATAGTAATTCTGGTAAGACACCTTTTGAGCGATGGTTTGGTTATAAGCCTACTGCCAAATATTTTAAAATGTTTAGAAGAAAATGCTACATCAAGAGAGATGATGATATAGGTAAGTTTGATGCTAGAAATGATGAAGGAATCTTCCTAGGATACTCTACTAAAAGCAAAGCTTACCGGTGCTTTAATAAAAGGTTGAAGAAAGTGGTTGAAAGTGAAAATGTTAAGGTTGATGAAGATATTGGTAAATCATCCAGATCTAGTGGTTATGATTTAGATGATCAACATGATGATGCTAACAATAATATTCTGATGTAGAATCAACTTCAAATTATTTCGGTGAACCAAGGAAATCAAGAAGCAAAAGCGAACAAAAGTGCAAAGAAAGAACACAAGAACAAGAGGTAAGAGAAAACTTCAAAACTCCTAAATATGTAAGACAAAATCATTCTGATAGTCAGATCATAGGAGACAAAAGAAAAGGTGTGCAAACTAGAAGAATTCTAGAAGAATATTGTCTAATTTCTAAAGCTGAACCTAGAAATATAAGTGAAGCATGCAAAGATGAACATTGGATGGAAGCCATGAAAGAAGATCTGTTGTAGATACAAAAGAATGATACATGGGATATTGTTCCTAGACTTCAAAACAAAAATGTGATTGGAACCAAGTAGGTGTTTCAAAATAAGCTGAATGAACAAGGTGATGTGGTTAGAAACAAAGCAAGATTGGTTTGCAAAGGATACTCACAGATGGAAGGTATTGATTTTGAAGAAATTTTTGCTCTTGTTGCTAGAATTGAAGTTGTTAGATTATTTCTTTCTTATGCTACTTTCAAGAATTACAAAGTTTATCAGATGGATGTGAAGTCAACATTTCTTGAATGGTTAACTAGAAGAAGAAGTTTATGTTGAACAACCAGATGGATTTCAATTGACTGATGAAAAGGACATGGTATGCCGATTTAAGAAAGCTCTTTATGGGCTAAAGCAAGCTCCTAGAGCTTGGTATGATAGATTGGACAAATGCTTGTTGAAACTTGGATTCAATAAAGGTACTACTAATAGCAATTTGTATTTCAAGCTGGATTAGAGCAAAGAACTGATCATTGAAGTCTTTGTTGATGATATTATTTTTGAAGGTGATGATGATTTGTGTATGAAGATTGCCGATGAAATTAAAAGTGAATTTGAAATATCAATGATAGGAGAGCTGAAATTATTTTTAGGATTACAAATTACTCATTCAAATGACGAAATATTTGTATCTCAGTCTAAGTATGTGAAAGAGTTACTGAATTTTTTTGGCATGGAATATTCAAAACCAGTTGGTACACCTATGGTGACCAGATGCAAACTTACATAGAAAGATGATTCTCCCAAAGCAAATCAAAAAAGATACAAGTCAATGATTGGTGGATTACTCTATTTAACTCAGACTAGGCTAGACATAATGAATGTTGTGTTCATGGTTGCTAGATTTCAAGCTGATCCTAAAGAGTCCCATCTAACTGCTGTCAAAATAATATTTAGATATCTAAAAGGGACAGTTGACCTTGGTATTTGGTATCCTAAGGATGATGATCTTACTCTAAGTGATTTTACTAATGCTGATTGGGCAAGAGATGTAGATGACATGAAGAGTACCAGTAGTGGTGCATTATTTTTAGGAAAGAAGTTGGTATCTTGGTTAAGCAAAAATCAAAACTCATTTTCATTATCTACTGCTGAGGCAGAGTACATTGCTGCTGCAAACAGTTGTACCCAAGTATTATGGATGAAGCAAACATTGAGAGATGTCAAAATTGAGTATGAAGAACCCATTGCAATATTTTGTGACAATTCAAGCGTCATTAACATTTCTAAGAATCCAGTGTTGCATTCAAACACAAATCATATATCCATCAAGTATCACTTCTTGAGAGACAAAGTAAGTGACAAAGAATTTAGATTGGAGTACATACCTAGCAAAGAGAAAATTGCTGATATTTTTACCAAGTCGTTGCCTAAGGATACTTTTGAGTACCTCAAAGGAAAGTTAGGGGTGATTTCCCCTCTTGATTAGAACTAAGATGTAGGTATTTGCATCAGTCCATGAATTCATTGCCATATCATATTCCAGATTGATGTTGTGGTGACTGCTACTCAGGGGGAGTAGTTAGATGATTTAAAATTGAGATCAAAGCATGTGTACCTTTTCCATTGATGTCAAAGGGGGAGAGAGAAGCAATGTGAAAAATGTGGGAAAGAAGAGCAATGAAGGAAACAAGAAAGAGTGCACAATCTCAGGGGGAGATTGTTGAAAAAGAGTTAGTTGGGTTGATGGTATTATTTTTCACATCATGTGTTGCCATCAATGCCAAAGGGGGAGATTGTTGGATGTTGTGGTTGTGTTGCTGATATGTGGTTGTCATTGATGTCGACACTATTAGCATTTAATCTGCTTAAGGCTATATATGTCAAGGAGATTGAGAAAATTGTAAAAAATATAGTACAGGCAACTAGTGGAGCTGAGAAGGTCAGAATGTTGGAAAGCTTTATGTGTTGAAGATCTGAAGGTGCGCTTCAAAGGGTTTGTTGTTGAACATTTCTAGTATGTTATTTGAAAGTTTCAAAGGTGCGCATGAAGATTTGTGGAAGTTATGGAGATCTGTGTGCCTACAGTTACTCAGTTTTTGTCGATGGTGTTCTTGGATGAAGCGGATGAAATTTTGGTAATTTCATGTGTTGCGCATGTACATGTGACATTCATGGATGATTCTAGATCATCCTCTATCCTTGTTGTACATCCACAGTGATTGGAGTGTTTGTGATCAGAGATTTTTTCGATGTGTGCCCAAGTGTTCATGTTCTTGGCTGACATTGTGGTGTTAGCGTGTTGCAGATCCATGATGATTAATGTTTTATTTTTTGGAGTGTTTAGAGATGTTTATTTGGGTCCTCACTATGTTGTGACTAACTTGTGTTGGTGTGCATTGTAATTTATTCATGTATCAATGTCGGCAATTGTAATTTACTCTTTATTTGTGGCCGGCTGAATAGTGGTTGTAAATCCATGTAGCGGATATATATGAGATTTTTTTTCTCATTTAGACATAGGTGCTCAAGTGTAAAAGTGATGTGCATGTGTGAATAAAGGTCAGATCATTCAGAGCAGAGTGTAGAAGAGTTTGAGTAGAGGGTGGAAGAGATTGAAGAAGTTTTTGTGGGCCTAACCGAAATTGTAATCAGGCTTTTGAAGAAGCTATTTTCTTAGTTCAAATTCATCAGATGGATTTAATATGATTACTGTAAGTAAGGCAGTGAGCCTTCCCTTTGAGTTGTGTGCTCTAGGCAGTGCATATGAATGCAAGTGCATTCTCTTTTCATTCTTCATTATACTTCTAACAGGGTATAATCTTGTGGACTAACATCCATTGTGGTTTTTCCCCTAACAGGGTTTCCACGTATAAAATATTGGTGTTCACACATCTCTGATGTGTTGTTGATTTCATGCTTGCACTATTAATTATCAGATCTGTGATATAAGGTTGATTAATGTTGTATAAGTTTGGTTTTGGTAACAACTGATTCACCCCCCTCTCAGTTGTCTATCCTTGTTTTGCCAACAATACTTACTCCTAATGGACATGTAGATGATAATCTTCCAAAACAAGAGTCTCATACTCTTGATATCATAAACAAGGAACAAGAGTCACCTACTCTTAATACCTTTACATGTGATCCAAGCACAACAAAATCTATAAACATATCTAAAATTGATCAAGAAGAAGCATTGAAATCATAAACATCCTCTAGGTAGATTGAAAACATTGCGTATGAAAATAATGAGCACAATATCTTAAAATCAGCAAGGATAATGGACAACTTTGAGCAGTAGAGCATTGGGTATACAACAATCAAAGAAGTATCGATATATTTTGAAGGGCCATCAAAATCTGATATTTCACAGGATCAAGTTGAAGATATCAATCGGGAAGTTACCCCACAAATGAAGGATCCTACCAGTGAAGAATCTATCACCTTTGAAGATCCATAGCAAAGCATAGAAGGATTAGCACCTTGTTTCCAAGGTAAACCATATCCTATTGCAAATAAAAAATTTCAATAGATGCATTATCAAGGCAAAGGATTAGACAAACATGAATAGGGTATCCTAGCACCAGTGCAGATTATTAGCAATTCTAAGCATCAAGATCTTGGTTATTCAACAATTAAGGGATCTAAACATATCAGTGATACATCTATAGCACTAGGGGCAACTTTATCTAATGCAAACATCAACATAGAGAGCATGAAGATTCCTTATGATGGATTTTCTACCAATGCTACAACTAGCCATATTATGAATCATCTTCCACGCATATTTCAACCCTCTAATTGGGACTGACAACAAGAGAAAAATCTATATCCAAGAACAAAACAAGTCATTGAAGCAAAACAAAATGGACAAGAAAAGTTCAAATGGATACAAAAGAAAAAGAAAGAAAATCATCCCTATCAAGCTCCATCAGCGAAAGAAACTATGGGGGAAAATAAAAAAGGGAAGTTCATCCATAAAAAATGTCCAACAATGCAAAAGTAAGCTTCAAGAGCAACCTACAAGGTATATCAAGACGTTGGTCCCAATCAAATCTCCATAACCACCCATCATTGCTCATCATCCCAAGTTTGGAAAATAAAAGGTTCCAAACTGTCAACCAATCCATCTAAATATCATATGCCTCAACTCATTTCACCATCCAAGATATCCAAATCTCACATTAACCAAGCATTGGCAACAAATTTTTATCATGAGGATTCTAAAGATATTCTCTCACGATGTGCACATCTAGGTAAGGTTAACTCTGGTATCGACAAAGAAGAAAAGAATTATCGGGGGTTACATTCAAGCACCTGTATCCTAGAAAAACAACTCCTCCAAGAAGGATATCGTTGGCACATCATGATAGCAACAATGACCATATAAACACTAGCAACATCTACATCAGCACCACCAGGTGGTTCAACATGAGTAAAAAATTGTCACCATAATAAAAACCTGGTAAATAGGCATCTTGTGTGACATAAAAAATCAATTAAAAACAAAAAAAATCAAGAAAATAGTCAAGAGAAAAATCTTCCTCTAGTGAAAACCACTATGGTGGTGCTTTGGAAAAGTACCATGATGAAAACCTGGCAAACATACATCATGTGTAGAATCAAACATCCACGTGCACCATTTCAAGGGGAAGCATCTCAACTGATCCATAATAAATCCGATCCATTTTTATCTAAATCCAACTTACCTTGATCTTGATAAATGTTTGGTCTACACTTTACACTTGCTTATGGAAAACATCTTGACATGGGTCACTATCATTGATCCTATCCTACCTAGCATTATCTAAGCCATGAGGCATTGTCCAAGGGGCATAGTCTATCCATACATGTTATCCTATCACAAGATAAACCATTACCTACATTGCTAGACACTGGGGGCAAGTACTTAAATATTGCTTTAGAAAAACTTGATCTATGTCTTCTAGCTCACGTTGTGATCTAGGAATTGTCCAAAAAACAAGGTGTGCCACATGGTACCCTTCCCATTTTATCCCAACAACAAGGTATCCTGCCAACGCACCACAGGGTAACCTTAAAAAAAAATTATTCCAACAACAAGGTGTACCACCAACACACTACCAAGGTAACCTTCAAAGATACCAACAACGCGGATTATTCCTTCACTCAAAAATTATAAGATATCAATAGTTGCTTGAACCTCACGATTAGTTCAAGTAAGCTTTTCTACAACATATCTTCTAGAAAAACAAATTGAAATATCAATCCAAGTTTTCAATATCTTATACCCTAGGCAAAAGGGTAAAAAACCAAAAAAATAAAAAAGATAAAAAAGAGCAAAAAACTCAAAAAGCAAGAAAAATAGTAAAGAGAAATAAAACGTTCCTTGAGTGAAAACCACTTTGTGGAACTCATAGAATAGGTACCGTAGTGAAAACCTGACAAACAGGTGCTATGTTTGAATAAGATGCATTGTTATCTATCGGTACTATCCACAAAATTCACCCATTCATCCCATAGTAAAGCATGTGTCCAACCATGGCTTGATATTGATTTAGGAAAGTCATCTTGTCTCAAACTAGGGGCAACTTCCTGAAGTTGGTCGTGGATTAGATCTTTGTGCATCTTATCATGGTAAAAAATATCTAACATCAAAAATATCCAAAATAAAATAAAATTAAAATAGAAAACATCCAAAAAACAACAAAAATCAAAAACATTTGAAAACATCAAAAACAAAACAACATTGTGGGATTATTCCTTTGCTCAAATAGTCTAAGATGTCAACATTTTCTTGAACCTCATAGCTAGTTCAAGTATATTTCCCACAACATGTCCTCTAGAAATAGAAGTGGAATATCAATCCAAGTTATCAATGTTCTTTATCCCCAAAACAATTTTATGCTTTGATTCAATTGGTCGAACTACATGGTCTCTACATGTACAATGTAGGAAATTCTTATCTTTGATCAGCCCCTAAGGCCTTAGGTCAGTCCCCTTAGGTTTCTATTATGCTTTATTTCAACTTAGTCAAAAAATACAAAATCCAAAAACATGCACAAACCAAAAAAGATCAAAAACATTCAAACCAAGCAAACTATGATCCTCTACATGTACAACATAAGCAAGAATTATCTTTGATGAGCCCCCGAGGCCCTAGGTTAGTCCCCTAAAAACAACAAAAACATCATAAAATATAGAAAAAAAAAAGTCCTATCTCCATCATCACAATCTGCAATAAACTTTTCACTCATAATAAACAAATCATCATCTTCACCCTTTAGCAAAATAGACAAACAAACAAAGCACACATCAACAGTTAGAAATTTCAAGCAAAAACAATCACAAAGATTTGATCGTAAAACATACATAAACAATGCCAAAGTATTAACTACCTATCTTTTAAAAATTCACCAACAACATCCTGAGATATGCCTTAATGGATACGTTCCTATGATAGACATGATCAACAACAGATAATATCCCTGAAACCTCAAACATATATGACAAGTGATATTGCAATTTTTTTTTAATCTTTTTATAGTCTTATTATTTATTATTTATTTTATTGACTCATTCCCAGGATCTCTCAAGGATGTCCATAAGGATTTAGAGAAGAAGGAGTGGGGACAATTGAGCGTTGTTTCGACTTGTTGTTTGTAAGATGTTTTTGTGATACTACCATGGCCAATACTTGCTTTATTAAGTGTATGGAAGATGTTTTGAAGCATTTCATGAAGCAATGGAATATCAGGTGCTTAATGCCTCTTGTGTTACTAGTATGACATGTTTTAACACAACCCAACCATATATTTTAAACAAAGTTTTTCATATGTCTGGTATGAGCAAGAATATTCTTTGTATGTTGAGTCAAAGTCCACGCAATGGATACAAAGTCACCTTGGTTATTAATACCCTGGTGCATCATATCTATTTGCTACATCAAATAAGATTGTTCAAAATGCAAAGCCTTCAAGCAAAGTGAAAGCAATAATCATCAGTACTAACTACATCAAATTTCTATCCATCATCAAATATTTCTTCTAACTAACATCCATCTTGCATCACAATATCATTAATACCATATCCATCCTACATTCACAATGTCATCAATACATATCATGATGATAATAAAGCAATGAAAACATCATGTATCATGTATAGTCGACATACATCCATAATATACATAATAAAACATCATATGAAATAAAATATGATCAATCCATCCATCCACATCATATGCATACATTAGAAAAAGTATAAAAACATACATAAGCATACATCATCATACATCGTCATCCATACATCATCACATAAACATAAAGATGTTGAATCGAAGAAGGTATATCTCATAGATATCATCATCAAAAAAGGAGAATGTCATAGTACATCATCATCATGAAAACATGTGTGGTAAGATAATACAAAATAATACATATATATGAGGCCTTGAATAGGTTGATGAAGGTATATACAAAACCATGTCTGCAATATGTCTCTGAACAAACAAAATAATGAAGATCAAGTACAACCATAAAAATGCCTGGCAGGAAGAGGAGGACTTTATAAATCAAGTTGTGGATCACCATTGGGATCTGGTTGTCTAATGGAGTACCCACCTAACTCAACACCACCATTCACAACACTAGGCTCTCCAAATCTTGGTCGTCATTTTGCATGAGGAACAAAAGCATCATACAAAGTCTGGTGGTATGTAGCCCTTTGTAATAACTAATCCCGCTCAGTGCAGAGACTATCACGCTCGATCCTCAAACTATCCCTCTCTATGGTGATGGCCTATAATTATGTGTCGACAATGAGATGGTGCCCAATCTTTGTATCTCACTTAGCTTTGAAGCCATCTTGCTTTGTTGTCACTATGGCAAGTTGTGCCTTTGTGGTCTATCACCGCCCTATCTCCACAACCAACAGTGCACCTCCATTTCCCAGGTGGTGGAGGGGGACCTGAAACCTATCCCTAAACCTGCAACATTTGATCACCCTGACCACCCAAGGCACCATCCTGTCAGGCCCTACCAAGCTACTATGTTAGGATCTCAATGCATTGTCTCTCTCCATGCCAATCTGTGATGCCTACTCTACCCACTGCAGGATCACCACCCAAATCTATAAATCTCAAAGGCATATGTCGTGCCCACCACTAATCAAAATTGGGAGTAGTACCTAGATCTGCTAGGCCCACTAGCCAACCCCATTCAAATAAGGCAAGAGCTCTAAACTCAACAACAATAGTATCTCAATCAGGCTGTAGACCCCATACATGGACATATTTGGTGGCCCGACCGAACCAAGCCTCATATGCATCAGGAAACTGGCCCTGTCTCTCTCCAAACTGCTTGCATACTCCATCAGGTAAATATCGATCTAGAAGAGAACATGAATGATCGATCAACCATTTGGTCTATCTGCAGTATACCAACTACTCTTGATCCTCGGGTCATGCCTCACAATCCATATAAGGTCTCCAAACAAAACCTGTCATGTCATCGAATACACAATGCCAGTAGGAAAGCTATCTAGGAAGGGTATAATGAAGGAAATCCCCATAATGATAAGAGTACGGATCCTCAATGGTACAATCTTCTATACCATCAGGCTGAGCAACTGCAATGTGCTCCCAGGCCCATACATGTAAAAGAGAGACACCTACAGAAATGGATTTCCCACCTCGATATGCAACCTCATGCATATCTCTATATAGGTGGGAAATAAGACAAGGACCCCATGCGTATCTAGTCCCATGCTTAAACATACCCTCAATACATATACTCCATCCCACGGGAAGTTGATGACCTCTCCTATTAGGAACAACTAGTCCCAAAACCAAACCTTCAAGAACAAGGGAAACAAGATCAACATTTCTAAAAAAATTAGATAAACCTATCTTAGATTTTCGAACCTCCAAATGTCTCACACCAAGCACACGTCGCATAGCACGGGTACTCCATCGAATGGAGTATGTAACGAGCTCACCATGGATGGGTATGTGGAGGATCCTCCACACATCCTCGAGGGTAATGGTCACCTCCCCTATAGGTAAATGGAATGAGGAATTCTCTAAATGCCACCTCTCTATGAACGCAGTCATCATCGCAGTGTGACATTGGATTGTAGGCATATAACAAATGTGTCACAAAATGACAACATCGAGAATATCTCACTCCAATACGTCAAAACTAGCAGTCAAATCAAACAAATCTCGTGGTTGTTACTCCCTCGACTGTAGTGATTTAAGGACCACTTGCAATCATTTCAACCCACAATGTCAAGGGTTCACTTTGAACATGCAAAACAACTAAAAAACAATAAGAAAATTTGACTTAGAAGTTCCAGAAAATCAAAAGCAAAGAAATCTTTGCAAAAGCGATGAAGTTTCAAACAAAAGTGTAGAACATAGACAAGTGTGAGGAAATTTTTGCAAAATCAAGGAGAAATAGCAAGATCGCAAATATAAAAAGCGAAAAAGTTTGGCAAAAGCTCAAATGTAAAGCAAAAGTACAAAAAATGAAAAAAAAACATTCAAAAGAAAAAAAGTAAAGAAAAGGCGAGTTTAAAAGGTAAAAAAGTAGGTCAAAGATGGAAAAGTAAGTCAAATGTGTAGGAAAAGATCAAAAGAAAGCTTCTCAAAATTTCAAAAGTGCTAAAATCGAGGCAATAGAGCTAAAACCCTAAAATCTATGCTTCTGACTAGTTTGACTTTGTGCATTAATTGTGCAAACACAAAAACATGAAAATGAGAATAGAGAGAGTACATATTAGGGCACCGATGCCTATGGGCCATCCATACTGTCGAACCGCATCTATGCAATGTGGGGCTCCCCGAATCAACACCATAGCTCCTTGACAACTGACAAAATGGGAAATCTGGAGATAAGAATTCTGTATAGGCTCAACATGTAAATGAGGTAATTAGAACACTAATTACCTATTTTAACCCTAGGAAACCCTAATTTTCACCTAGGAAACCCTAATTTTTACTTAGGGAACCTTCTTACATTCAAATTAGGACTTCCCAAAAATATTGGAACGAACAATGAGGGACCTATAGACTTTAATTTTTTTGTCCTCAACACATCTGAACTAAAATTAAATAATGTCACGAGTTTGACCTTAAAATTGAGATTTTCGGCCAACCTCTTGAGGGGGCATCATAGAGTCCTAGCATCATTCCGTTGACCATTGGGGCACAATGGGGCATAATGTTTTTTCAAAATCTTGATCTAAACATCGAATCTATGAAACAAAGCAACCAATACTTTGTCTTAAAGAGGGGTAAAATGTGGAGATGTAAAATTGACCCAACACCTATCACACACTTTAAATAACATTTTCACATCATCAACATCATTATCATCGAGTATCACTATATTTCACATCAAAAATCCTAAATTACTCTATTAATAAAGTCCTCAAACCCTATTTTTGTTATTAATTGAATAATATGACATTATTTAATTAATTCACGTTTCATCAATTTTGACCAATTAAATAAATTACATTTATTTAATAAAGTCCTAATCTCACTTTATTTCGTCTTAATTAGTTAAATAAAACCAATTATTTAATTACGTCATTAAATCACTTTATTCCCCTAAGTTGATTGAATTATTAAAATCACAATAATTTAATTATGTCACTTTCCCTCCAAATTTGAATAATTTGAATAAACTATTTAAAAACATTATCAAAAATCAAATCAAACTAATGCAAATTTGTTTGCAAAAGTCAAACTTGATTTGCATGTTTAACTCCAAAAAATAATTAATTAATTAATCATTCTCAACCACTTTCTTGATTGAGCAAATTATGATCCCCTAATTTCTCAATCTATTCCTGACTGATCAATCTAATTTCTAACTAATCAATCTAATTCCTGGTCGATCAATCTAATCTCTAACTGACCAATCTATCTCTCAATCCCACAAATTATTCAATCTATTTCTTCAATCACACTAATCATGTAATATATTTTGCACAGATTATGCCAATCTAAATCCTCTCAACAACCTTCAACCATTGATCTTGATTCAACATTGTTTAATCCTGATCATCCATTTCAAATCACAATTTCTATATAACAAACCTCTTTCCTCATAAAAAAGGATTGAAGAATCAACATCATTTGCACAATGAAGTACTACCGATATTCCTAATCTCCATTGACAACACTTCAACACATTTCTTCGATCAACACGCATCACATCAAATCTTATTGCACTCAACGATGGAGGCTTCGCAATGATATGAACAACTTGACATCTCATGAACACACTTTGACATGTGATGGTAAGATTGTATTATTTTGAGTTCATGTTTATTTTCTTCTTTCAATAACGTTCTTGAATTCAATAACTTTATAGTTTCATTTCGTGAATGAAGGAATAGATCTAGATTAGTGTTTTTGATTTAGATTAGCTTCTTTTTCATTGCATTTATCTTGTTCACACTCTATTAAATAATTAAATAAATAATGTCGTATTATTCAATTAATAGCAGAAATAGGGTTTGAGGAATTTATCAAATTAATGTAATTTATTAAATTTAGTCAAAAATGATGAAAAAGTGAATTAATTAAATAATGTCGTATTATTCAATTAATAGAGGAATTTAGTGTTTTTGATGTGAAATGCAATGCTATTCGATGATAATGATGTCGATGATGTGAAAATGTTATTTAAAGTGTGTGATAGGTGTTTGATATTCGCTTGTGGGGTTCTTTTTAAGCACCAAATAAAATCATTTTCTAACTTAGAAAGCTTGGAAAACTTAGAATTCTTCGATCGTTCCTCTTCCCTGTAACAAATATGTTAATTGTTTTCATAGAAATATGCACCATAAATCCTACAATATCTACACAAGAGATGTTAAAAACTTTCCAAACACAACACACAATCAAACGTTAGGGTTAGAAAATTGATTAAGCATCTCTACAACCTAGCCCAAATTGCAATGTAGGTTAACTTTAAGTGCACTAATGGAAAATTTAACTATAAAAAAACTAAAAACCACCTACATCATTGCAAATATCATGAAATTATACCTCATTGAAAAAAAAAAAGCATTGAAAAATACTTCTGTATGACCAAGATATGGTCATTTGAAGATAGGGTAAAAAAAGTCTTGATTGATAGTTAATAGTGACCTTGTTATGTCAAAAGCGACCGAAAAAGTGCAAAAGTAGTTGAAAATGGTGCAAAAGCGATTGAAAAAGTATAATAGAAGCCTCTATCATAATCTTGGAGTTTCTACGTGAAAAAATGTCAACATTTCTAGGAAAGTGCAACCGCATTTTAGAACCTGTAATTGCTCCAATGAACTCGCAAAAACGTTAGTGCTAAGGACCAAGGTCCCATCAGGAGTGCAAGAATGTTTGAGGGGGAAATCTATGAGGTTAAATAGGATCAAAATAAAGAACAAAAACTAATCTAATCCAAAACAAAGATCAAGATCTATGCCCATTACACAGGAAATGAAACTATAAAGCTAATGAATTCAAGAATGCTATTGAAAGAAAACAATAAACATGAACTCAAAACAATACAATCTTACCATCCTGTGTCAAAGTGTATCCATATTTATGTATGTTAGATTGTTAAATTTAATACAAAGCCTCCATTGTTGCGAGCGAGAGCTTGAAGAACGTGTGTGTGTTGTTGATCGAAGATGTGTTGAAGCTTTTTCAATGTCGATTATGATCTTGGCATTACTTTGTTGCATAAACTATATTGATTCTCCGATCCTCTTTTTGAGAGGAAAGAGGTTTTTTATATAGAATTTGTGATTCAAAATGAACGCTCTGGATCTTGTAGTAGAATATCTTGATCGACGGTCAAAAGATGTTGAGAGGATTTAGATGGGCATAATCTATGCAAATTGATTGCATGATTAGTGTGATTGAGGAATAGATTGATCTGTCAAGAATATAGATTGATCAGTCAGGAAATAGATTGATCATTTAGAAAATAGATTGATCAGTCAAGAAGTAGATTGAGAAATTAGGGGATCGTAATTTTCTCAATTAAGAAAGTGGGTAAGGATAATTAATTATTTTTTTTTGGAGTTGAACGTGCAAATCAAGTTTGACTTTTGCAAACAAAATTGCATTTGTTTGATTTGATTTTTGATGATATTTTGAATAGTTTTATTCAAATTTATTCAAATTTTGGGGGAAAGTGACATACTAAATTATTATGTTTTAATAATTTAATCGATTTAGGGGAATAAAGTGAATTAGAGACATAATTAAATAATTGACATTATTTAATTAATCAAGAGGAATAGAAGACTTTATTAAATTTAAATAAAATTTATTTAATTGGTCGAAAATGATGAAAAAGTGAATTAATTAATGTCATTTTATTCAATTAATAGTAGAAATTAGGTTTTTAGGACTTTATTAAATAAGTAAAATTTATTTAATTAGTCAAAAATGGTGAAAAAGTGAGTTAATTAAATAATGTTGTATAATTCAATTAATAGAGGAAATTGGGGTTTTTGATGCTTTTGATGTGAAATACAGTGATATTCAATGATCTTGATGCCGATGATGCGAAGATGTCATTTAAGGTGTGTGATAAGTGTTAGGTCAATTTTACATGTCTACAATATGCATAAGAGATGATGAGATCTATTACATCCTCAAAGCCTACCATTATGAACCTTGTGGGGGACACTTTGCAACAAAGAGGACAACACTCAAAATTCTCACCACTGGCTATATTGGTTAACTCTTCATAAGGATGCATTGAAATACACAAGGAGTTGTGATAGGTGTTAGAGGATGGGCAAGCCAACTAAAATAGATGAGATACCTTTGCAACCATGATTAACATTAGCACCATTTGATAAATGGGGGTTAGACTTTATTGGCCCAATATCACCAACATCAAATAACAAGGAGTATATCTTATTTTACACAAATTATCTAACAAAGTGGGTTGAAGTTAAAGCATTCCAATTTTCTAGAGATGGAAATATGACCAAATTTCTATATGAATACATATTTACAAGGTATGGAATTCCTAGAGAGATCATAACAGATCGGGGTCCCCAGTTCACATAAGAAATGATCAATAAATTGGTCTAGGAATATGAGATAAGACATAGGAAATCAACACCCTACCACCCTAAAGCCAATGGGCAAGTGGAAGTAAAAAATAGGGAGATTGAGAACATTCTGACCAAAATAGTTCAGATTCACAAGAAGGATTGGGCAACCGGGTTGCTTGAGGCAGTATGGGCCTACAAGACAACTTAGAAGACTACAACAAGGTTTACACCATATGAATTGGTGTATGGAAAAATAATAGTACTCCCTATTGTGTTTGAATACAAAACACTGAGGACAACAGTTGAACTAGATATGGACTTGACAACAACACAAAAGGAGAGGTTACCGTATAATTTGAATGGACTAGATGAGATGAGGATGGAAGCTATGCACCACACTAAGATTGTTCAAAAACAAAGAGTCAAAAGGCATGATCAATTTATCAAAATAAAGGAGTTCAATGTGGGTGATTGGGATTTACTCTATGAATCAAGGTATAAAGACTATAAAGGGAAGTTACATAAAAGATGGTTAGATCCATATGAGATACAACAAGTATTCCCAAATGGGGCAATATAATTGTAGACAATTGATGCAGTCATATTCTCTCTACTGGTTAATGGCCATAGATAGAAACTCTACAAGAGGCTAGTACAAAAGGATGAATTTGTTCTTTCCTTAATGCACAAATATGGACCAAAAAATGACTCTGATAAAGACATTATACGAGACAATGATTCTAATAAAGATGTTCTTGATAACAAAGATTCAATAGTACATACTAGATATTCTCCAATTGACTCAATAGATGAGCTACACAACTCACCTACTAAGGTCAATCAGGTATAATTTCCTACCACATTTCACATGTACACACAACAAAGGTGACACCAATCAACAATAATTTTCAAACATAGTCCATGATGCAATAGGGACCTATAGCTTCATGCCTACAGGCAAAAAAAATTAGAAGGGACCTGTTGATGCAGGCACCTATAGTAAGTACCTGTCACAAATTTCAAAAAATTTGTTGCATTAATTGCATGACCATCCATATACGCTTTATTCTTCTGTACATGTAATTGCATAGCTACCATTTCACTACATGCAGCTTCATCCACCTCATCCCATGTAGCATTCATATCAGCTTTCTTGATATCCATGTACTATGTAGTTCATTTCACATCACATCTTCATACACCTCGCAACCTTTCACAACCATAACTCACCACACGCAACACAATTATCTTATCCATCATCACTTGCAATTAAGAAGAAGTCACATAATATCTCGTTGCTAGCAATTCAAACCAAATTCACACATGTTGAGTTTTAGTTAACTTCACTTCTACAGGTACACATTAATTTTCCATAATTATCATAGATTATAATTATGTTTTTACATGTTTTCATATCAAATTCTGCGTGTTTTATATCATTATTATTATTTCCATTACATCATTTCACCCTCCGCCAAAACCACTATAATTAAGTGAGGACACTTAATACCTTTAGTTGGGGGGAAGCATTACCTTTCATTTTTATTTTCTTGATTTTCAAAAACCTATTTTTTTGTAAAATCATTTATCATTCTGTTTTTCCCCATTATGCAATACAACTCAACTATAATTCAAAATCAGAAGGAAAGAGAAGGGGTAGAACAACTAAATTTGGAAAACAAAAGAAAACATGCAGAGTGATAAATAGAGAGTGGGAATTTGAAGCACAACAAAGTAGATTGTCATCACGAAAGGTGATATCATTCGAAGGGAACCATCTACACACAATCAACTGTTAGAAGATAGATTGGTTTTGCCTATTTTTCAGCATGTTGGATGGATGGACTATACTATAAAACTTACCGATTTCAATGAAGTGATGATCAAAAAATATTTTGATATGTTGCAAAATGATGAGGCGATTGTAAGAGGGTTGAAAGTGGATACTTTAAAGGTCGCCATTGCTAAAGTTTCAGGATTGCCAAGAGAAGGAGAGGAGTTTCTAGTTAGGGCAAACACTATTGCTTCCAGCTCGATGAATTCAAAGAACATGGAGATAACTTGGACTCATCCTCCCAAGGTACTAAACGATTATCCTTGCCATGGGTTTGGGCTTCTGTTGCTTCATACATAATTAAGTATCTTACATGTGATGGTAGGCAGTCACTATTATACACAATCCATTTCAAGCTTTTAAGCCATCTTTGTCATGATAGAAGGGTTAATATTCCAAATTTTCTTTATAATGTGTTGAAAAGGATGGGTTTTGAATATAAAAGAAAGAGAAACAATACAACATTGTAACATTACTACTTAGTCACCTTGTTGGTAAAAATAAGTTTGAGGGTTCAATTTCAACATGTTTCATGGGAAAATTTCTTAAATTAAAGTCATATAAGTAAACATTCTTTAAGAACCAACTATCCCAAAAAAATTAGAAGATCACTTGTTGTATTGGTGAGTGAAATGCCATTTGGCTCACCTACTTCTTCACCTAGTCATAGCAGAGGAGAGCCAGAGGATTAGAGCCTACAAAATTCACCACTCGTAGCCTCTAAGCAACTCATAGCAAGGGATACCCAAGAAACCCCTATTTCTACTAAAACATCAAGAACCAAAAAAAGGAAAGGTGAATCTTCTTTTGTACCTACAAGGGGAAAGAAGAAATCCACCCAGTCAAGGCATTCACACCACCTGAAGAAGAAAGGTGTTATGAGGGTATCAATTAAGAAGTAGGAAATAAAAGATATTGTGAAAATTGAAATAGATTTAGAATTGAAGGAAGATGTTTCTAGGAATGTGCATACATCAGTCAAACAACGGTGGTATGTCACCATCACCTCTAAATCTGATTCAAAGGATGTCTTTGTTGCTAGAAAGATGAGAAAGATAACCCCACAAATCCTTGGTAGTGAGGGTTGTGATTATACCATGGGTGATGATGACCAATTTTTGGAGAAAGATGAAGATTTGTTTATAGAGGAGCGAAATGTTAAGAAAGAATTGCAGGAGATACTTGATAAAATAAAGAATTTTGAGGAATTATTGGAAAATTATCAAGCCAAGGATAATGAAATTGACATGAAAATTAAATAATTAGAGGAGAAATTGCAAAAATTTGAAGATGGGTCCAAGCTGGATTTCCTTGCACAACTTGCTCTTATGAAAACAAGGAATAAAGAACTTGTAGCTAAAGGTAAACCTCCTCTAGTTAGAACCCTAACTGGCCCTACTGTTGTGTCCCTAGGGTGTGAACTATTGAAGAGAACTAATGAACTCTCTAAGAAAAAAGAAGCATGGAAGAAGGAAAAACTAGAAATGGAAGATAACCATGTTAGGATTCTTGAGCAAAAATAAATTGAATTGAAAAAGATGACAGTGAGGATTGAAGAAATTGCAGATAAGTCTGCACAAATCCTCAAATATAGACCACCCACCATGGTGTATGCTTAATTTTATAAGAGAAATTTATGTGTTTTCAATTCAGCTAACTGATTAGTAACTTACTAGTTGCCCTAAGCAAAAAAATTAAGTTTTTAAACACTTTTATTGACTCCACACTAGAGATGCAAGATCAATTGTGTGAATTCTACTTGCATAATCTTGCCTTACTTGATGAAATAGGATGGAATCCCTTGATATTTGTGGGAGACTTATTGATTTGGTAGTCGAGACAAAAAATGTAGCACTACATTTGATTTTTTCAGGCTTATCTAGTATGGTGATGTCAAATTCTTGAAGCAATAACAACCATCTGACAAACCTACCACCAACCATAGGTTTATTCATTAAATACCTTATTACAGTGTGATCACTGTGGATGAAGACTGGATATCCTGTGATGTAGTGTATGAACTTGTTGATTGCATAGGCAACTACCAACATCTCTTTTTCTGTTATTGTGTAATCTAGTTTTTCCCCTTGTAAGTTCTTGCTAATGTAATAAATGACATACTCCTTATTACCTTCCTTTTTTTTGAGTACCGCTCATATATAAAACTCATAAGCATTTGTGTGTATGTGGAAAGGTAAGGTCTATTTTAGTCCTCTCAAGATAGGTGATTTGGTCAATGTTGTCTTGAGTGTTGACACTATGTGGTCCACTCAAATTCCACATCCTTTATGAATAAAACAAATAAAGGGGCTACAATTTTTCTAAAGTCCTAAATAAATCTTGTATAGTAGCTAGTATGTCCTAGAAAACTCCCGACATCTCTTTATTTTTGTGGCACAGGGAGTGTGGAGACTAGCTCAATTTATTTAGATCCACTTGAATCCCTTCACTTGATACAAAATGTCCTAACACAATCCCTTGGGTCATCATCATGAAACATTTCTCATGACTAATGAATAGATTATTTTCCTGGTACCTTTTTAAGACCTTCTCTAGGTTATTAAGTGCTTCATCATATGTTTTCCCATAAGTTGTGGAATCATCCATGTAGATTTCCATGGAGTCATGTGCGAAATTTGAGAATATACTCAGCACTGCCCTTTGGAAAGGGGTTGGAGCATTATATAGCCTAGAGGGAAGGACAAAATAAGCATATGTGCCCCAAGGGCATGTGAAGGTTATTTTATCCTGGTCCTCTAGAGCTATTCTAATATGGTTATAGCCACTGAATCCATCTAGAAAGGAGTAGTTTTTACTTGCTAGGGAGTCAAGCACTTGATTAATGAAAGGTGTGGAAAGTGGTCTTTTCTAGTAGCTGAATTTAATTCTCTATAATCCTCGCACACTCTCCACTTCCCTCCTTTCTTTGGGACAATAAATAGAGGTGAAACCCATTGACTATCATAAATAGGGTATGTGAAACCTACATCAAGTAATTTGTATAGTTCAAATTTGACTATGTCTCTTAGTGCAAAGTTCATTCTCCTCTGGGGTTGCCTGATTGGTTTGAAATAATCATTAATGTATATCCTATGCATGCATAGGTCTGGATCAATCCCCTTCATGTCATGGTAATCCCATGCAAAGGTTGTTATGTGTGCTTTCAACACAGTGGTTAGGGAAGTTTGTTGGTCAACAATTAATTCACTTCTAACGTTTAATGTTTTACCTCCCATGATTTCCAAAGTCTTGGATGTTACATATGAAAGGTCAATTCCTACTATGTATGGGATACATTTTTGTAGTAGAAAGGAATGAATAAGCTAGGATATTGACTATGATGAATTAGCAGGGATAATATTCTACAAAGGATTTTGCAGACATGACACATAGTCTTGTTGTTGTGGGTCCCTACCATAGTTATTTTATATGATGTGTGTTATTAAATCATCATCTTGGTTTCTCAATAAAGGGTTACATTCAATAGTCATGATTATTTTCAAAGAATACCATTCTTCCTCATCTAGGATAGGCCAGATTGTCTGCTCTAATTCTGCATGAGGCTGGGCTAGTGGATAAAGGACTAATTTCTTAGTCACATTTCCATTTGAGATAATAATGTTTCTAGACCTACAACATATAAATGCATTTGTTGCTACTAACCATGGTCTTCCTAGTATAAGGGGATAACCTACAAGGTTAGCCTTTGGCTGTAATACCATGAAATCTACAAGGTACTCCCATGAATCTAATGCTATGACGAAGTCTATAATTATGCCCCCAGGTTTAACTGTTGACCTATTTTCCAATTGTAGGATAGGGGGTGCAGGTCTAAGGTCTATTAACTATAATAGTTGCATTATTTCCATATTCATCACTTTGATAGCTAACCCAAGTCAATCAAGGTATTTTTTATGAGAGTGCCATTTATCTTAACATCCACCACTAGACTCCTAGGGTATGCATACTTGGGGAAAATTATGTTTCCCAAAATAATGTCTACAATTTTCCCTAAGACATGTACAGTCTGAGGATCCTTTCTCTTTCTTCTTGAATTTTTAAGATAAATTTCTCTCACTGTTTTAGTGTAGATGTGAATCTCCTTGATGGCTTGGATGAGGGGTATCTTTATACACGCATCTTTAAGTTGTCCTAGAAGGTCAATTATAACTTGGGTATAATGTCTTTAAATATCCAATCATTCAAGAAATGGAGGCTCTAGACTTGAATTAGTTTGGTTAACTTGATTTGACTCAGGTTCCATACGTGGGTTGTCCAAGGTCTCTATTGAGGGTTCCTCATCAACCAACTCAATGATTTAAGGGGATGAAGGGCCAACCAATTTTTTCCCTAATCTGAGGTGCACATCACTCACCTCTACCCCATAAGTAGGGTATTGAATAACCTAGTTAGTGTAGGCTTGTTGAGAAGGTTTGTTATTTGGGTTAGGTGTAGGTTGGGCTAATAGTTGAGGTGATCTAGGTGGTTGAGATAATGGATTTGTGGGATTTGGCATGATGGCTTGTTGTTGTGGCTACAAAGGCTATTATGGCTGTTGATAATTCATATTTTGGTTTTTTCATTAATGGCCTTTTTCCCATGGAGGTTTCCATTGGTTTTGTTATGGTGGAAATTGGGGGTTGTAATTAGATCCTTGATAGTTTTGTTGTAGACACATGTTGTTGGTTCCAATTTGGTTGAGGATTTTACCATTGGTTTTGCGTATTTTCCCAAGGTAGAGGGCTCCAAATAAAAAAGAAATGATTGCTAGCTAGAAATGGTGTATTATAATTCAAAAGATCTTGAGGTATACCTTGTCTTGGTTTCCATGGTTTCCTTTGAGCAATATAGAACAATTTTCCATATTCACCCTCTAATGCTTGAAAGTTTGTTTTCCCTAGTTTTTCCTTAGAAATACTAGCCACTCTTTTGTACTTGCAATTAGTTTATCTCTGTCTACAATTAGGGTAGTATTTAGTAAGGATTGCCTTTGCTTCTTCACATGTAGAGTGTCCAATTGGGTAGCCAAATGTATTATATGTCTTATTTCATGTTTGACAATAGGTTACTTAATTCCACTCTAGAGACTCCATTAGATGTCTTGTTGATGGAAGATCTTTTATCTTCTTTGACCTTCTCTATGGAAGACCTTTGAATAGTTCCTACATTCCTTTCAAATATCCTCAAATGGTGCTTGAGAAATATATCCTACCCCAATGAGATTAAGTACATCCATATAGTCCTCATTAATCCCTCTTAAGAATACTAGCTTGAGAGACTCATTAGAGAGCCTATTCTGGTGGGATTTCTTAAGGAAAACTAGAATCTTTCCATGTAGTCTTCCAAAGATTCATCCTCCTTTTGAGACATCCTAAAAATTTCCTCTTCTTCTATCAATTCCTCTACAGTAGTCTGGGTATTTTTTTAGGAACTTTGTCTTCATAGTATTCCAATCTGGAACAACATCTCTTCCCAAACCCATAAACAATCTTAAAGCAACATCCTTCAAGGTTACTGTAAATAGTTTGAACCTAGTCTATTTGTTGTATAATCATAGCTTCTACACAACACATCAAAATCAAACAATAAGGTATCTGGATCCTTGATAACCAAACCATAGAAGACATGAAATGTTGGAGGTATATTATTTAAGGAAGTTTCCCTCTCCTAGTTGGCAATGGGGAACTCAAAAGTTACATGTTTTGGTGGGTCATCCACTGCTACATCAACCATGGTTTGGAAGGTCTCCTCTGTATTTGCAGTGGATTTTGGTGAAAGAAAAAGTTATTCTTCAAAAATACCCTCACTTTGTTCACTTTGATCACCAATATCCTCTCTAGCTTCATGTGTTGAGGGGAAAAATCTTCCCAAAGCTTCTTGTTTCCTCCACATACAAAAGTTACAACTCTATGTCATGGGCCTCTGCATAATATTAGTAGAGTGTTTTGGTGTTAATGTATTAAAACCTAATTACCTAATGCTAGAAATAAAATTCTAAACTAAGAAAGCTTGAAATAACATAGAAGAATCTTGAATGTAGCACCATCCCCGATAATAATGCTACAAATGTAAGGCCCAACTAATGCTCAATAAACTTGGTGATATGCACACAATTCAAAGGTGGTTCCTAACTGAACAATCCACTAAAACTTTGTAAAGTCTCCATTTAATTATCAACTAGGGCTAACATAAGCTTTGATGATGATGACACTGTATGTGCATCCATGGATTCTATACTGCCTATATCATCTTATTATAGGTGTTTACACATATGGAAAAACATAAACTGCAAAATAATAAAAATAATTAAATATAGAACTATTGCTACGGGTACTTACAACTTAAGACTATGACTAGTCCACTGTTAAAACTAAACTCTATAACTAATGTTGTTAACTTGACTCACTCCAAAGAATAATGCATTGAGATAGACAAAACATGAAATATAAGATAATATATCATTCATGATTTCATTCATATATATAACATGAAGAATCTGATTAAGATAAATGCAATAATGAAAGTATCTACTATAAAAACAAAAATTAATGTGCAAAAATTAAAGTGGGGAGTAGTTACCTTGTGTGGCCCTTGCTCAAGTTACTGTATCCACACAATAAGCTCAAATCTAACCTTTTAAATTAACTGAACATAAAGATAAATTGAAAACCTCTTCATTGTATAAACAATATTTCACAATCTAACAAGAATCTTTAGAGATATCTTATTCATGAAAGCATAACTAAAAAATAGAGTGTTGTTTATGTAATGGAAAACTATCATTATCTAAACATATCCATATGCTATATCTACTCGATCCCTTGACCACCAAGCCAACTATATAGGTTTAGGGGAGGTTTATTGAAATAAGGACTCAAAATAAAAAAATAAAAAATGCAAATCACCACTCCCCTATGAAATAGAGAGTGAAAAAGTTTGCATAACTAAAAAGGTGGAAGAAGATGACTATGATTGCAACTCTACTACAATGGTATAACAAAAAATGGGACTGTGGGAATAGTCACGTTGGATTCTGGATCATAGAAAACTCCTTCTCTCTTCAATGGTCTTATTAAATGACATGATGATTAGATTCTACCACAACAATGGATTACACTTTTTGGGAGATCCTAATTTTTGTTGAAATCACATATTTTTATAAAATATGATGATTTAAACCTTGAAAGGTTCCATTTGAAGGATTTTAATTGGAGAGGGTTTGATCAAATTCCCTTAGATCAAACCCCCTTGGATAGAACCTTGCTAATTTTAAATCATACCTATAATGTAGTCTCCTCTACACCTATCAAAATGCTGATAAAAAACCACTTTTGATTTACCTTTTGGGGGATCAAATGAATTCATTTAAAATTTATGTTTTGTAAGTATGTAGTCCTTATTATAAGCTTCCCAAAAAGTACAATTTTAAATATATTTAATTTGATTATTATATTTATTTTTTATTTCTTGTGAATGTAGCTTTTCACCGAAAATCAACCTCTTTGTTCTGCACATGTGGAAAAATATTAGATTACAAAAAAAATCTTTAAAATATCTATACCCTTGGTATTATTGTCCTTGATCCAACAAAAAAAAAGAATTTTGATACATACAACAAAATTGTGTTATACAGTAAAAACCTATGTCCAAATTGTAATTGATTTGTTCAAAAAAATACTATGAAACCAAATGAAGGAGCTAGATATTGTAGTTATCCAAATTCTAAAAAACTAGAATTTTATTCTTCATAGAAAAAAAGTTATGTGTTATACAGTAAACATCACTCTTTAAAAATGTTGTTTATTGTTAAAAACTAGTTATCGAAGGAGATGAAAAAATAAATGCAATTTGATTCAAAAATAAAAATAAAAAAATATTTAGAATCTATAGACAAAATGTCCCAAATCACTGCTTTGCATCATCTTCAAATTCCTCATGGTTTAGCAGCTATAGGTGTCTAAAAGTGAAGATTTAGTTTAAAAAGTTCAGTTCAATGTGAAGTTTGGCCAAAAAGTGCAACTCACTATTATGGGATCACCCAATTCACAATCATCCTCATTAATGAATGCCTCTTATTTTTTAACTATTGTGTTCTTATTCTAGAATTTCCCCTACATCATTGTTTGAAATCCTTTTGCTACAGGTTGTGCTTCCTAGTTGTTGTGGGCTACAATCTGCTTGCTTTGGCTTCTTGACTACAAGGAGTTAGTTCATCTAGCATATACACAATACTAATAACCATGAATTAAACACAAATCCACACTGCATTCCATACACACTCACACATTTCAATCATGCAATTAATAATATATCATGGTCATGTTTCCATATATCAAAACTAGGTTCAATTTGCATGGAAGATATAAAAATATGGATAATGTTTAGGAATGTATATGAAATGAGTATCTGGAAATGTCTAAAAGTATCTACTAAACAATAGAAAAATAGCTAATACTTTGTATCATCACTTGGGATGCATACTTGATAGATATTGTTGGTTTGTTTGTTGAGTCCCACATTTCAAATTTGGGAGACACATTGATTGCATATATCTTATCTTTGATGGAGATGACCCTTCTTCAGTTGTCATGAGGGAACACTCTAACCCTCTTGATCATACTTTGTAGTTTGACATGAGTGTGGATACTTTTGGACAATTTTCGGAGGAGGCTTCTTTGTCTTCAAAGGAGGTATATTTGTCTTTGTATTATATGCTACATCCATCTCTAGGAGATTACGGATTGTCCTCTTTGACTATGTAGCCTGCAACACCTATTTGGAGGGTGTCAACTTTTAACATTGACATGTAGAGACTTGAGTTTAATTCAAAGACATCATATACCATTATTCTTCAAGCATCTTCCTTTCTAAAATGGGAAGACATCTTGCATACTATCTTGGTTTTGTTTCTCCCTAAGGGGAGGAATGCTATTCAATGAGAATGGATCATCTTCAACATTCAATTTCAGGCTTTTACTATTACAAGAGACTCACCATCAAGGGGGGGTTGCATGGTCTCTTTTCTTATCTCTTGTTGGGAGGGTCTTTTTCCTTGCATGGGTTTTTTTCTCTCTCATTCATCAATGAAAGAATTTTTATTTCGTTTCTCTTTTGGGGAGGAGTTTTGTCCCATTGGGTTTTCTCCTTTTCTTCATTTGTGAGAGATTACATTTGTATTTGTACATGGGTACTAATATGGCCTAGTCATTGGGACCCATATTTACATGTTTGCATAATAATCTACTCTTTAAGTTGTACTTAAGGGGGGTGTTGGTGTAAATAGGTTTTTTACCTATCTAGTTGTCTAATAGGTCCTATTTGCATGTTAATTCCACTTAGGTCCTAGGTGTGTTTTATAGAAGTCTTAGTTGTCTAGATAAGATATTATCCTACCTTATCTATTTTTTATTTTATTTTATTCTTGTGTCCTAGGTCATTTAATAATGTTGAGGTAGTTGTCTCATTATACAAACTTGAAACACATGTTGAGATCTTGTCTAATCCTATCTCACATCTTTGGCTTTATAAGTGTTAGTGAACAAATTTGTCCTTTACAAAAATGAATATAAATGACTCTATAATGCCCTATAAGGACAAAATCAACTCACAACAGTTGGAGAGGTTACCATTGGGTTGGTATATTCCTCTAAATTTTGATTGAGGTACAACTCCCTCTTTTGATATAATTTTTTATTTTTTTGAATATATATGAGTTTGGGGTATGCTTTTAACCAGAAAGCAAAAAAGGAAAACTAACAATTGCTCATAGCCATGATACAAGTGTGAAATAAAATGCTTAAATTTAAATTGTTGTTGAAACGAAAGGATTGGAAAATGATCAATATCATGACTCATAGATCAAATTACTAACACTTGCTAACTCAACTCAGTACAATTCCAACCATCTACTATAAATAGATGAACTAAATGTCACTGAACAACACGTTCTCAAAGGAAAGGTATATCCAAATGCTTGTCAAAGCTCATAGACTTTTTTTTTGGAAATTTTAACATTTAATTCAAAATTATTGCACACAAACAATAACATTCACAAAAAATGAATTGAAATTATAAAATTTGATCCTTTATTAAGATTGATTGCATCACAGTGCAATGGGGGATCAAAATGTTGGACCCTTGTATAATCAAAATATAACATATTTATAGTTTTCAAAGTATAACTATCACCAGAATCTTGTAAAATAATTGAAAATAACTGATTCTTGAAAGAATCAACATAACAAATTTCAGAAAGTTTAAAGATAAAGCATGAGAAATCTAAATTCTACTTATGCTAATATGGCTAGGCATGCGAAGAGGTGGACACTTCTTCCTCAGATAGCTTTTGCTGAGCAAATACCATGCATACTTGATAGTCTTTTAGGGCCAACATGACATTAGTGATTTTTGTCTGCTGTGGGATGGTTAGATTCCTCATCCTTAACTACCAGGTAGCCTTGGTAATTTGAATCAACTCCATTTTATGCATAATGAGCACAGGAGAATCTTCATGCTAGGACAATGCAAAATCAATCCTAGCCAACTTCTTTAGTGCCTCCTTATCAAATGATAGCTCCCCTGCATATGTATCAACTTCCTTAAAGAAGTACCTCTTAACTCTTTAAATGTGGCAGGCCCTTGATTATCTCCTTTCATTATTGGGCATACAAAATTAGTAAAATTCTTGATGAAATTGATATTCAGGTGATTGCATTCCTTTAACAATTTTGTTTTCTCTGAGAAATTTGATTTTATGAATTTAAGCTTCTAAGCTATACTTGTTTTCCACATAAGAGCCCGATTATCTTCCTTAGAAGGAATTTTTTTTTTAGTAGTGGCCTTTTCCAAGCCCATGGCAATAAGATCAGTAAACTCACAGTCAATCTGTAGCCAATGTGTCTCCTCTTGCTTACAAACAACCAATTTAATTTTTTTGCATTCCTTAAGACCACAAACTCATCATATGCTTTCCTTGATTTATCAATTATGGGAGGCCCCTTCTCTTTGATCTCAAGAATCCAACTCTGTACAACCTTCCCGTAGTAACTATCCTTTTGGATTCTGCCCATCATGGCTTTTCCTGCAATCAAATTAGGATCAAAGGTAAGACTGGCCCGACTTAGGGGTTGAGGTGAAGGATTTGTTAATGTTCTGAGATAATTGGAAATAAGCTCTATGGATCTCTTCGATTCATCTTTATCTTGCTTATCCTTTTTCATTCTTTCCACCAACCTAGAGGCAATAACTTGAAAATTATGGATATCCCCATCTCTACTAGGAGGGCCTAAGTCTACTTTGGTTATATTGTAGTCTGCTATATTAAACTGGTTAGGATCTTTCTACACAGAGAGTCGAGCAACTTCCATAACCAAATGTCTAGAAGACTCATCTTCTAACAACCTAACAGTGGTTTTCAACTTCTTTACTTTAGGAGTTTTCTGCAAAAAATTTCCCATAATGTCCTCCTTTGGCAACATGATAGGAATTTTTTTCCTTTTCTCGGAGAGGGAACTCTCTAGCCAAGATGGTGAGGATGAAGGTGCATTAGGATCTTGGAAAGTCCCAAGAGTAGAGAAATGAAGAGCTCTTTTTAGCAAAGGAGATCTCGCCATATTGCGTATATTTCAGGGAGAGGGAATTGAGACTTCATCTCATTGCACGCTTACCTCTATTTCTCCTTGATGTTGTTGAGTGTGAGTCTCCAAAGATTCCATATCAACTTCATTCCCTTGATTACCTTCCTCTGATTATTTCTCAGTATCATCACTTCTTTGTTCTTCAATTATGACATTGGGAAGAGGGCCTCCACCATAAGTTCGCTCAAGTCCTTTTCCTTTCTCAAGTGGATCATCACTATCCCCACTACCACTTGATAGAGATGTAACTTGTACTGGTGGTATTAGTGCATAAGACCTTGTGCCTATATGACTAGTATTCATTTGTTCATGAGATCCCTTCTTTTCCTTTGATGGAGCCTTAGCAACTTCTCCTTTCATTTTGGTTAGCCAAACTTGTGTCCTCAAAATTGCTGAAGTTCTGACCTGAATATCCTCATGTTCTTAACTGTTCTAGTCTACTGGTGATAAGGGAAAAGTTTGTATCCATTGAGCATAAGTTGGATCAATCAAATCAGAGTCTTCATCCTGTACTCCCCTTATGTTCCAACCTAATTTGAAAATAAATATTTGTGCCAAAGAGAGTCTCATACAATTCCTTCTTCTTACTTCATAATTATCTACATAATCAGCCTAGAAATCTTCAAGATGAGGCATATAGTAGTAACCAGGACCAAGCTAGAGATTATTCCTCACATAGTTTTTACTAGCAAATGGGAACCTCCTCTCGTAAGTATCAAAAGAGAACTTTGCAACTTCTCTTTTCAGATTAAGGGCATTTAACTGTGACTTACATTCATAATATCCTAGACCAATTGGGAATGAGATGCCAACCTTTTGCAAATCTCTTTTTTACCTCTAAATTTTGATGATAAAATTCGATCAAGATAAATTTATCTTCTACATATCTGGGAAGTTTCAAAGGTAACTCATCTAATCCAGCTACCCGCAAGTAGGTAAATGTCTAAAACTATATAAAGAGACTGGCATACTTGGTGACCAATTGGAAAGCCTTAGGAGATACTCTCTAACCTAGATCACCTTACAACTCCCTAACTAGTTTCATGCTAAAGATGTCATTTACCCTACAATAATTCTTATAACTCTTTTCAAGTTACAAATTAGGGTAATAATCATAAATTTGAAACTATTCATCAAAATCCTCAACAAGGTTTAAACCAATCCAAGGTCTCGTACAAGCTAGTACATAAAATATATATGCGGACATGTAGAATGATATGTTCACTACAAAACTCCTTATCATATCATCCAATCGGTTGCTAATTATAGTGGCCCAATCTAGGTACTATGTACCACCACAAATAACCTACACAAAGAAGTACATCCACAAATCATGTGCATTCATATCCCATCTCACTCAGTGCAACAACACAACAAAATATGAGATTTATTCTCTGAAATGTGACTTGTGCTTTTTCTTAGGAAGCTGCGACTTTCCTTTCTTAGGGGGATCAAACCATTCCTTTGTAATGCAATCCTAATAGTGCCCCTTCTTCTATGAAAGGAAACCTTGAGATAGGGTAAAATTGAAATGTGAATAAACATCTGTCTCTAGCAACCTAAAACACCCACTTATTGTTGCTCTATCCAAGGTTACTAGGAGATTGTTGTCTTCTGCGTGAATTTCTCTCATCGCTAGGTTGTAATGAGATATGTATTCCAATACCAATTTAGTGCATTGTACTACCACTAGAAATGTAGTAGCCTCAAGGAGACCACTTTATATTACCCTTTGACTGATTAGATTCCTATCTAACCTACAAATTCTTTCCCAAAATACATCTAAATTGATATGCCCTAATCTTGTATCACCAATTTTAGGCAAGGAACTATCGAGACCAGCCAAGTGTTCATATCCCAAATACTTTTATTTCATTATCTTAGGAAATTCAACTATGTTACAATGCAAAAAACAATTGCAAATCACCAGGATAATTCAAAAAAGCCACTTACCTGAAAATATGCCACCCTTTCCTACTTGAGTTGTTTCTTTGAGTTCCACTCGTATGTCTATTCTTCTCGGCTTCTGGAATCACACTCCCTAAGAAGGATGATTATGTTTGAAATGAAAACTTAATCTTACATGATTGAACATTTATTTCATCTACTCGAGTACTAGAAACATTTAATTCCTAACACACATGCCACTTGGCAAAAATATTGGGTGGCCTTGGTACACTTTAGCAAAGTCGGATATTTAAACAAATTTTGAGAGAATAGTCAGTAATCCATGAAGTTCAAAAAATTAAACCCAACCCGACAAGTTCTTCTTTATTTAGCACATTTCTTCACCTTAGATGATATTGTTGCCTTTTAGTTAGGATAAAAAATGGTTATAAAAGAAACATTAGCCCTGGCGGAGGTTTGCAAAAACACCCAAGACCCACTTTGCTTAGTAATAACCTTTTGAAAAAGCAATCCTTCGTAAAGTAAAAAGGTTATAAAACTTGGGAAGTTGTTGAAATGGTTTGAAAACCTATCAAAAGACCAAAACCTAAAGAAAAATATTTGTGAGAAAGCCAAGTTGAGGAAAGACGAGTTGTGAGTATAACTTCATGAGTTGACAAGGTTCACAAACTGACCAAAAGATTGATACACAAGATGGTAGAGGTTTGAAAATCAAAAGGGTACCCAAAAACTTGAACATTTAGAGACAAACTTAAAACCAAGGCAACAATAAGAAAGGCATCATATGTACATCTTAAATTCAATCCAATCAATTCAATACCACTGCAATTTTGAGTATTGCATATTGGCCATAATCTTGCATCCATTATTGTAAATTCATGTTCTTATTTTTCCCTCTTGTAGAAGGTTGTTTTTAGTTTTTTAGGTGATCTAAGAGGATTTATTCCTTGAGTGAGTCTAACAGACATACCAATTAGATCACATAAACAAGTGAGGAAAATTCATAGAAAAACTAGCAAAATTTAAACTTTTTGATGCCATCTACATGTTGAAACGAATCTTTACAAGCTTTCAAAGTCCATTCCAATATTGCAGGAAAATCATATCTATCAACATATGTCTCAATATCTTTTAAACACCTACAAGATCCATGAGGCATAAAAAATACCATAAAAATTCATATACTATTGGAGGTTTTCCACTTTATTTCTTCCTTGCTTCCTACTGAGATTTGGCTCATACACGAGTATGAAAAACTTCAACAAAGACTTGAACATATCTGGACATTCAAAAAACTTGGAAACCTCTCCCACTTCTTTGAATCTACACTCCTTGTAATGTTAGGCATTTCACACCAATTGGGAACCACTGATGTGCACATACACTAATCCTCTTTGTTGAAAAATTCACCTCTAGTAGGAACTTTCATCGCCTACCCATACATAAGTCCTCATCATATTCTATCAAAGCTAGGAACCAATGGTTCTTGGTTCCTACGAAACCACCAACCACCTCCTTTCATCAACTAAACTCTAATCACTTCCTTGACTTAAACAAATTTTTGAATTTTTAGACTTTGGAAAATTGAAAATTTAAGTCCCAACATTGGCTCTAGTTGGGGACAAATTCTTTCTACAGGCATCATGAGAATTTAGATCTTCGGGTAGAACACAAAATTTCCATTAAGGACAAAAACCATGATTTTGATCAAATTGGTATCAATATTACTTGAATACACAAGTAAAAAATCATAGATGTAACATTTTAATCACCATTCAAATTTATGAACTCCATTACTTACGAAAGTTAATGCTTCAAATGTAGACCATGCACAAGTAGCTTCAATAACACTTTATCAAAATACATGAGAGGATATACATGAAATTTATATCTCTCAGCAATCCAATAAGGTTCAAGCCATAAGGGGTTGAATTTTCCATGCTTTCCCTTATATTCTAACTTGGTAATCCACAAAAGAACTAAATCACCAACTTGAAACTCCCTCAGTGATGCCTTCTTATCATGCAAATTTTTGATGATCGACTTATGTCTTGTGTTTCTCTTCATTTCTCATCCAACTCAACCATCTTTGTGATCCTTAAAGACACAACATCACATTTATCATCTTGTATACCTCACAATAATTTATGCATTGGAAAATATAGGTTGATAGGAATCCTAACCTCAAATCCATATACTAATCCAAATGGATTGCATCCAATATCATGCTTGAAAGTAATCTTATCAACCCAGAGAGAGTACTTGAGTTTTTCATCCCATCTCTTCTTATTTTTATTTAGTACCCTCTTTATTATCTTCATCAAGATTTTACTACTTGATTCAACCTATCAATTGATTTTTGGATGATATGGGGAAGAATTCACCAAGTTTATACCAAAATTTTAGCACATACTCAACATGTCTTATGATCTAAAATATGTAGCATTATCGACTAAGATCTTGGTTTAAACTCCAAACTTGGCTATAATTTTGTTGATCAAGAAATCTACCACCACCTTGGATGTTGTATTGTGAGTTAAAATTACCTCAACCCACTCAGTGAAATAATTAGTGGCCATAAGGATCCAATTATATCTATTGCTAGACTTATATTACACTTCTATTAATTATATAGCCCATTGATGAAAATGAGCCTTAGTTGAAAGAGGTAATAGGGGAAGTACATAAAAAAACTTTAGTTTTTCTGAGAACCTTTTGCAAGCATCACATTCTTTAATTCATGCTACATATTTAAACAATGTGGGCCATAAAAATCCAACCCAAAGGATCTTATGTACTATGTCTTAGCCTTGAATTTTATACCACACACACCATGATGATACTCTATAATTATTTTTTCAATCTCATCACCATCCAAATATTTGAGTAAAACTCCCTCATGGTTTCTTCACATCATCTCACCTTGAATCAACACAAATTTACGAGATTGGAGCTTGAGAGTTATCCTTTGAGTCTCATCCATTGATGGTGGGAAATTCATGTTCGGTAGGTATAAAATTATGTCCTTGTACCAAATATTTTCACTCATCCACAATAAAGGATCATCCCCTATATTTACCTCATTCACTTGTGTTGCTTCCAAGTTGGAGTTTTCCATCAACTTGTCTAAGCCTTAGCCTCTAACAAGTTTGATGATATGTATTTTAGTGTCATACTCTGATTTTATTAATCTAATGACATATTTTACTTGAGTCTTCATGTTCCATGAAGATATCTTTGGTAGCTGGGTGTGACACATATGCTACAACCTTAACACCCATGAGATAAGATCTATTTTTTTTACTATCATAACCAAATATTAAGCATGATTCTCAGACGTAGAATAATCTAACTCAGCTACTTGTAATGATTTAATGAATAAGGATACATTTTTCTCATATCCTTCATTATTATTTTGCAGTAACACAACAATTATAGTGTAAAATGATGCAAAAGAAAAGAGTTGAAGAGGCTTGGAATAATTTGGACTTACTAGCATAGGTACCTATGATATGGCTTGCTTAATATCCAAGAAAGATTTGGTTAGATCACCACTCCATTCAATTGACCATCCTTTCCTAAGAATTCTTTATATGGCCTTAGCCTTCTTAGAAAATTTAGGAACAAAACTCCTAACAAAATTTGATCTACTAAAAAAAGGTATGAATTCCTTTTACATATTTAGGTTGAGGAACGATGATAATAGCCTCAACTCTTAGAGGGTTTATGCCCACATCATTTTTTGAAAAAATATACCCTAAAATATTGCCCTCCTCAACACCAAACTAATACTTCTTGGGGTTCAAATAAATACCATACTCCAAAGATCTTTTAAAAATTAATTCAAGGTGTTTACAATGCTCCCTCTTTCCTTCAAAAATATAGTTAGGTCATTCTGGTAAACTATCATGGTACAATTAATAAGACTAATTTTTTTTATGTCCATTGCCCTCTAAAAAGTTGATCTTACTTTCTTCAAAATAAAAGACATAATTACAAGCACATATGTGCCCCATGAAATAGTGAATGTTGTTATGTGTTGTTATGAATATTTCACAACCAAATAGTTGCAACTTGAAAATCCATCCATCATGGAAATTATTTGTATCTTCTTACTTGCTAAAACAAATGGTCTAACACCCACTTGGAATTCCTAATAGCTTTAATGATTCATGCCTCCTTTAGTTTTAAATCCTTTTAAATTTGAGGGGCTAAAGTAGGATTGATAGGCCCTTGTTTTTTCTCAATGGCTTAGCATTGGGATGGAGTGGGATCCTCCCTATATGCTTGTAGATCCTCATATGATAATATAAAGCATTTATTAAATCTATGCAGCAAGGAAATCAACATTTGTTTTTTTATGATGTTTAAGCCTCTTACCAATGTAAAACATTTTAATATTTTTAGTTTTCCCCAAATTCACTCCTTCAACATCATCCTCATGAATTGATTTTCCCTTGTTCTTATAGTGGTCACTGCTATCAAACATTTTTTCCAAGGCAACTAACCCTTTATGAATAGTACTTGTCTCAAGTTGTACTAATTTATTCCAAAATAGGGTTTCTTTTCCATTTTATATTTACACAATTGGTTTTTGGTCAATAAATTGGTTATCAAAATCATCCATACAATTCATAAACTCGTAGAGGTATTGACTATCATTAAACACTTTCCAACTACATATATTATCTGATATGTTGGTCCTTGTTAAAAGAGAGGTAGATCAAAATTCAACTCATACCTGGATGCAATAACAACAATTGTGTCAACATCAACATTCTCACTTTTGTCTATTCATTAAATACCAATAGTGCCAAATTGTTCCATGTTGTACCAAACATCATTTCTATATGATCTTAATATTTTTTCTTTAGCTACAAATGTTCCGTTTAACTATTGCACTATTAGCTTTGAATCCCCATGAATTATTAGAAATATAATTCCATATTTATGAGCCACCTTTAACACCAATAATAGGGCTTCATATTCAGTAATATTATTGGTACATTCACATTTTTTCATTGGGACAATACCAACACCATTACCTTATTTGGGGTAGGAACCACCAAAGAACATGGTCCAAAGATCATCACTCAGCTCCTTATCAACTTTTCAATGAGTGATAACATCCTCTTCAATCCCCACCTCATCATAGTAACCCATCACATGATCGATACTTGTGTCAAATAGGTTTACCTCATCAAGTGACTTGTATCCATCTTCAATGTTGTCAAGGAATTTTTGTTCCTTGTGCAGCTTGACATTTTCATCATGTAGAGGGATTGTTACATAAGATAGATCCATCTGAATACTCCCCCAATAGATGCAACCCGCTTTCTAGCTAGCATCATTCCCCACTCATGAGGATAATTCACTAAAATAACATCCATTGTAAAAACCTTATCTAGGTAATCAACCAATTGGACTTCTACATTGCTCACTTACCCAATGACATTCACATTTTTAGAGTCTACATTAAAACATTTTCCATAGGACTTTGCTTATAAATCAAGCTCATTCGTAACCTAAAGTAGCATGACATTGCTAGACACACCTGAATTAAGTATACAATTATGAACCAACCAACCAATGATGATTAGAGTGGTGTAAAAGGGATTAACACTTATTTTATTTTTCACCACATAGGCACCGAGGTAAACCTCCATAATATCCTCTTTATTTATCTTCTCTTCTTCAATTAGGGCATTAGTTGGTTACTCAAGAACAATAGCAAAAATAAAAGGTAGAGCCCTTTCTCTATGCTCGATAATTATTAGAGCCTCATATAAAGGTAAATAAATCTTTACTTGGCTCAAAATTTGTTGAATATCAATTAGAGTATGCTAGAAAAGGCACATTAGGTGTCATGGTTATCTTACTCGCATTTGGAATGTAAGACTCTAACTAAGTTGAAGAAGGCACAATTGTGTTACATTTTACATTTTTTCTAGTTTGAATAACTATAGGAACATTTTGGGGTGATATTTCCTTCTATATTTTTATTTCTTTGACATCAACAATCTTTTCCCTTTGGATAACATTACCACTTGTTTGTGCATTTGATTTTGGCTCTTGGGTATATACTTTTTCTTCATAAGGTGCTCATTTTTTAATTTTTTTTATTAGCCACCTTCTTGGTTGGGAAGTTTTATTCATCCACTCCACCAAATTTATGTTTATCAGCATCAAATCCTAAAACTTTCACGTTTGATTCATCAATTTGTTGCCCTTGCATTGAGATAAATATGTTTAGAAGTTGATGACCATTCTAGACCTGCATAACCAAATCATTTGTGAGGGATTTGATATCCCCATTTGATATTCTTGTTCTCTTGTATCTCTACTACATGAGAGTCTTCAAATGCTCAAAATCATGAGCAAAAATTTGATATTGCTTTATATCAACATTATCTTAATTTTAGAAAACTTGGTCACTCAAACCAAAATTTGTATGACAAGTTATAATATTTTCTTGTCCATAGACCAATTCATCAAATTTATCAATGTTTTCCTCATAATATTATACACCACCCTCCTCATTTGGAAATATATCCTCCCTACTCAAAGAATTACAACTACATAGTTCAAAGAATCATGAGGTAAGAAGCAAGTTTCACACCATAAATTATCCTCTTGATAGTTCACATGCTCTTTGTTTAATGGATCAAGTGTATCCTTTTCTTGTTGGAAATTCACATGCTTTGGGGCAACCCTCTTATCATCTTCCTATGTATTATTATACTAATAGGTACTATAGGGCCTATTGTGCAACCACTACCATTCATTGAATGTGTAGATGTACCATGAGGTGGAAAACCTCTATCATTTCGTGCAACCTTACAAGATAAATCCTTCACAAATCCTATTAGTTTATCCAACTTATCCTCAGTTGAGAGAGGCTTACTAAATGCAATTCTATGTGGTTGTGATAGTTTCACATCACCCTCTCCAATTATATATTGAATTCCCTCATTGATTTCAATATTTATGGCTATTTCATATGCTTCTCTAAGTTTTGGGGGATCCTTATCTCTAAAGAAATATCCTATCTTAGAATAAAAATCACCACAATAAAATATAAGATACATAGTTCATTGGGTTTTAAGTGTTAGGGTACCTTTCTAATGGATAATAAAATTTGGATCAATTTTATCGCCATATTGTATTCTAAATGCTTCCAATAAATCCTCCCAAGAGGATATGTTATTGTCAAGAATATTTTTGAACCATTCTCTATCACTTTCCTCTAAAGGATGAAAAAATAGATTCATTATCACATCTTCATCTTCAATTTCATATTCATTGGTGGTATTGATGAAGTATCTCAAGTGCTCTTCCCCTGTCCTTGTATTGTTTCCCCAAAACTTTGGAATCTTTCCTTAGTTATCACTTGGGATTGGATTAGGCTCCTTAGGAATACCAAAAAAATCTAATTGTATTTACCTTTCAGTTCCCAAAGGTTGCCTAACTAGAGCATACCTATGAGCTTGTCTTCAAGGATTATTTCCTTCATTGTTTTACATTTTTCTTGCTAATTATACTATATGCTATGCACCTACTAATTTGGGATAAGTTGAACATGTTGAGGTTAGAAAAAAATTCAAGCTTGTATTAAATTTTGAGATATACAATGTTGTTGAGTAATAGAATGAGGCTAAACAATATTTTGTGATTGATTACATTTTGAGGTTGAATAATATTTTGATATTTATTTATTTGTTGATCCTACCCTAATGTAATTCATGCTTCTATTTCACGTTGCCTTTCCCTAAGGTGGTTGATATGATCTAGTTGATGATCTGAAACTCTTTCCCTATGATCACCCTCTGATCGAGCAACCTGATCAACATCATGGAATAAAGTCTTCACTTCTTGTTTAGTTATTAGAGACGAAGTAAGATAATTATTAAGCTTATTTCCTCTTAAATTTTTCATATGTGGAGGCAAAATAAATTTCCTATCCATATTTTACACATACAAATTCAGAGATGTATTTTTGTTCTTTTCATTAGCATTTTTCTCTTTTTTAAATCTACGAATATCATTCCTAAAGGTTCTCCTACGAGTTCTAATCAAGTAATCAGCTAAATAATTTGATGTATATTGGTCATACTCTTTTTATGCATCTCTTTTATTGGAAGTATCTATTTTTTCAATAAAAAGAGAATTATGATAAGATAATATACTTGGATTCTTGGCCGTAATTGTTCACATCACCTTCTTGCATCAAAGGAAGTAACTTTAGGCATTTCTCAACCTTTATACCTTTGATCTCTTTATATTATTTTATTTTGATGAGGTCAAGTTTTGGATCTTCTTCAATGGAGTCAACACTCCTTAAAAAGGATAAAATAATTTGGATCAACAAAATTTGATGATACTAACCAAATACCAATAGTCTTTAGGATGAACTATGGTTACTAATATATCTAGGTCTTCACATTGAGTCTTAATTTAAAGTATCCCTAACAATGACACTAATATGTTAGATCTCAAAATCACTGCTCCATTTCCTAGAGCCAAACTCTACTCATAGGGCCAAAGTTGTCAAAAATTGAGTGAAATCAATTCATCTGCAAATCTATGGAGGACTTTGAGCTAGCTCTATGAGATTGGGATTTATATCCTTCACTTTGAGCTAAACTTAGACTTAGGATGGTATTATTAGAGGTGAGAGGATAAAGCAAGCAAAATAATCCACAATTAAACCCAAATCATTGATTTAACCCCAAAGTTGTCACTAGACTAAGAGCAACTAACTACTAAATGAACTCTATATAGATGATATACCACCTTGATAGTAAGTGCAAGGCGGGGGTGAGTTGCATGATTAACATAAAATGATGTTTACTATTCCTTGTATGCTATGAAACCATGAACATCACTAACTTAAACTTAAATAAAGAGAAAATAGTCAATGATTTGTTTGATTTTATGAGACTACATATGAGACTAGTACACATGATTTGTTTGATTTGATTATTTTGCTTGTTGATGCAAGTACACATGAGACCAGTCCTAATCAAAGGGGGACATAGTCATGACTTAAAGGAAGAAATGTTAGGAGAAAATAATAACTATTAATTTGATCTACACATTCAAACACATTAATATATTTTATTGTCCATTCCACATACTTAGTTATCAATAAATGAACTACTCAAACTCATATGTAAACATAAAAAGATTTGTTACAAGTTTTGCAACAAATTTAGAATTTTATCATATTCCTCCAATTGTGTTTACATTCACAACAACAAATGTGTTGAAGAAAACATATGAATACTAGATTTTTTGAATTTGACCAAACATCAAAGGAGACACATAATGGATAATAACACTACAATAAATTTTCTATTATCCAATAGTGTTCTTGCATCTTTTTAACTGCTTTGAATTTTATTTTGTGTTTTTGCTCCTTTTCTAGAGTATTATTTTGTTATCCTTCTACTTTGGTTATGTACAATCATCAAAATGAAAGAGAAAAACTAAGTAAAAACATTTTTTGGTAAAAATCCTAAATCACAACATTGTATTAGTGTTGAATCCGCAATGGAAGTTGGAAGCAACCAAAACAGATGATACAGATTAGAAGATGGGAACAATAATTAAATTTAGGTCATTGGGCAATAATTTAACAGTAATGGAGGTAGGTAAAAACAAAATCCATATTTTCAAACCTTCACACCTAAACACATTCATGACATCAACAACTAAAATTATGGTTGGAGAAGAATGCAATAATGACATTCCAATTTCATCACACAAACAAGTAAGAGGTAGATATAGAGCAAAACTAACAAAATTTTAATAAAATTTGGATGCTTCAATGTTATTTGCAAAACGAAATGAATCTTTGTGGGATTTTAGAGTCCATTCAAAAATTTGAGTGAAATTCATATCCATCGGGATATGTCTTGATATCTCTAAAACACCCACAAGTTCCACAAGGCACCAAAAATCTCGTGAAAAATTCATATATTGTCGAAGGTTTTTCAATTTATTTCTTCCTTGCTTCCTTCATGTATTTGGCCATGCATGAATATTTGAAACCTCAAAAAAGTCTTGGACATATTCAAACATACCAAAAAACTTGGAAAACTTTTCCACTCCTTTGAATTTGTACTCCTTGTAATGTGGGGTTTCCACACTAATTGAAAACCACCACCGCATGCATACAAATAGGGACTTTACAACAAAAGAAAATGTACAAATAAAAAGTAGTATGTTCATACCCCTCTGATGAGTCAATAACACTAGTCCCTTTCCCTCAAAATTTTGAAAAATAAGAAGATAAATATAAGGGGAGAGGGAACCCATGTGACCATGTAAAAATAATTTGTCATGACATGTCAAGAAGTGGCCTATAGCAACATATACCTTGTGAGAATTTTTCCAATAAGTTTGGGAGGAGAATATCTTGAGTGGTTTTCACACCTACCTCATGGGTCCATTACCACTTTTGCATAGTTAGCTAAAAATTTGATAAGCCATTTCTTGTATAATGAAATTTTTAATGCTTGAACTTTGTAATTCCAAGCAATGAAATGGTGAGAGCTTCACTTGTATCTCAACATTTGACAAAAAAAATATAAAAGGCACAAAGCACCTATAGTTATATTAAAATACAATATTGATTATAAAAAAGTAGTTTGAAGCAAATTCCAATACAAGCTTGCAACTTAAACTTGAACAAAATTTGAAGCAAAAAAATGGAGTTTGATCACTAAGTAGATGGAGGGAGATAAAATATCAGGACTGGAAAGCCAAAAAAAAGGAGAGGAGACTATTTTTTGTCCTCCTCATAGGTTAGAAGAGCAATGTCTTTGAGAAATTATTCTGCATTCTAGATTGCCAAATTTTAAACATGATGAGATACCACTAGACACCTCAAACCAAGATGTAATACTTAAATATCCCTACTAGGAGTTGGAGGGTAGTGATCAATGAGGAGCTACAATGCATGGAAGGTATGATTCACCTTCTTTATGAACACCTAATCTAATTTATTATGATGAGAGTCGATAGATCATTTTTAATTGTTACAAATGCCCTCCTGTAGAGCTTTGAAAACTGAGTAAAAATGGTATGTGAGTAGCTAGTGTTTTGACAAAGGAAAGCCTTGAAAATCATCCCCAACATTTTCTCATTTTCGTGTGTGTAGGTTTTCATTCATGTGGAGCTTGCGGGAGGTTGGACCTACCATGAGTTAGATATCTCTTTCTTTCTACTTTCTATTTCACTTCTAGTTAGTTTATCTTTCATTTTAAAGTATTCTTGTTGTTGTTCTTGCTTATATTTTTATGTATTCTTGCATTTTGTTATTTTCTATTAAACTGTTAGATTCCAGTATTCAGTTTGTTAGAAATCCTTGAGTATTTTTTGTCACAAAATTTATTTTCTGTTTGTACAAGATGCTAGCATGTCATGCTATCATATGCTTCTCACACTTCTGACCTCTATCCAAGAGACAGTCAGTCTATTTCCTGATACCTCAGTAGTTTGTTCATCCAATTTTTCAAGTCCTCCATTCTGGAAACCTAAAAAACATATATTAGCTTTTTCCTTCATTTGTCATCTTGTCTTTTAACCTTTGTCATTAAGGCGCTTGAGGGAAATTCATTCCCTTTAGACCCTATGAGTCTTGGGACTTCAGAGTAGCGAATCCCATCCTTCACATTTTTGGTGAGACCAATATGAACCATACTTCTCTCATTGTCCTTATTTCAAAAAAAAATCTCATGTTTTAGGACATGTGGTTGATAGCACATTGTGACACTCTTTATGAGCTTCAAGACCCAATCAACTACCTCCAACCACATTGTTAGGAGTTATCAAAATTTAGACGTGGGGTTTAGGAGCTTCATTCCTCCCCGTACTAGTTCATCCTTCAAGTAGTTCATTATGGGACTCTCCACTAGATATACTCCTCTTGTCATTGAATATAGAACTCATGTTCCTATCCCTCCTACCTCACCTTCGACCTTTTCCTCCTCTTTGGAAGATGAAGCTGCTCTCAAGGTCCCTATGGAGCAGGTTTACTCCTTAGAGTTGAGATTCATAGAGCTTATGGGATCCTTGGCAGAAGATAATGCTTTTGCCCAGGCGACTCCCATAGTTGAAAGTCTGAAAGATTTGTTAACTAAAGCTCGAAGAGGTCTAGAGCTTCTTCATGGTATTTATAATATTTTAGAGACCCACATTCCCTCCTACACCTCTACCTCAGGTGTTACTCAAGTGTAGGATCAAAGATGCTAGAAAATAACTAGAAATATTGATGTCTAGGGTGTCAATGTGCATGACTGATGCGGGTCCCTTTACTAACACCAACACCGTACCTAAGAAAGATTGTACAATTAAAGTAAATAAGGTACCTTTGGGATTTAATTATTCCACACCTGAAGCTCAGGGCATCCCTACTTCTAGTATTGATGTTGGTACCTCTATCTGAACTAGTGTTGGTGCCTCTTTTGGTGCTAGTGCGAAAGCCTTTGGTGGCGTCGATGCCAAGGGCTTTGCTACTGCAGGTGTGGTGGTCATTCTGGTAGTTCTACCAGTCATACCTCATCTACTAATCCTATCCTCAATGCTCTTTTACAAAACATGGGATGCATGTAGAATCAGTTAGCGAATTTGGCCAGCTCCTCCTCCTAGCCTATATTTCAATCTTTTGTCATTGTATTCCTCTTTCTATTTCCATTCTAAACAATCTTATCCCTCAGGGAGTGAATATTCTAAAATTTGAAAAGTATAATGGTCATGGGGATCTGTGGATGCATGTCTCATCCTTCAATGCCCTGTGTACTGATTTCTTCCATAATGCTACACTTTTGGCCAAGCTATTCCCATGTTTTCTCAAGGATGCCACTTTGGAATGGTATTGTTCCCTACCTAATAATCCCATTTTATCCTTTGATCAACTGGTTAATCAGTTCCTCCAATAGTTTTAGGCCATCATCAAGTTGAAGATCGCTTTTGTAGAAGTTGTCAAAACCAACTTCAGACTCCAAGAACACCTGCATGCAAATGAATACCTATCATAAGAAAGAGAATGGATGAAGAAAACAAACAAGGGTTTGAAGCTTTGAAAAATGGAGAAATTATCTCATCAGAACAAAAAGAATTAATGAATATACAATGGATCAATCCTTAAGAAGGAGATCATGCAAACCCTAAAAGAAACCTTAATAGGAAAACATTTAATAATTAATATAATTATTAAATGTCACTTTATGCAAAGTAAAGTGAAATCTTAAGAGAGGAATAAAGGTAACTTAATTAACACAATTAAGTTAAAACCTTTACTCTAACACCCCCCTTAAGATGAGCAAGAGTGCAGCTACAAACAAGTGCAAGAAAGCAAAGGTAACTACAATGCATGAAAGGTAAACATGGGTCCCAACAACTAGGCTTGATTAGGTACCCAAATACAACCAAATCTCTGTAAAGTGGAGAAATAGAGAAAACCTTATGGGAAAAACTCTACTCCAAAAAGAGATGTTGAAAGCCATGAAGAACATCACTGAATCAAAAGAAGCTGCAAACAACTGTCAAAAGATGACTACTATGGTGCTGAAGAACCTCCTCTAAAGATAGGATGATCAGGATCAAGAAGACAACAATCTGCATGAGTGCCCCAAACGACACTACTTGAATCAGATGGAAAACAAAGGCAAACACCTGGAACGAAGATACAGATGGCACAAGTACCAATAGTCTGAAAAACACTGATCAACTGAGAATGAAAGATTCTTTCCAAGGCAAAACCAAGGAAGCATTAGCACGAACAGTATAACACCCCCCCATAATGCTGAACTGGGAAACCCTGATAGATCCATTGAAATGGTGTGAAACACCCTGTAGTGCATGAAGGAGAAGATACAACATCTGAAAGTGCACAAGAAAGCACTTGCAACTGAAAAGGTGGTGTGCAAAACAAAGCACACATGCATGAGACTGGAATCATATGGATCCACTGTCATCGTGGAGGGACACTCACCGGACAAAGGTGTGATGGAAAAAACAAAGGCACTACACAACCCTCCATGACACTTTATAAGACAATGTGAGTACAAAATATGGCACAACTTTATATGCAAAATCCCCAAAATACATGTACAATAGTGTGACACTTTATCTCAGTGCGTTTACATAGAATATTGCTTACAAATGATGCTCAAAATGTCCTCAAAGGACATACAACTGAAAATACGTGAAGAACAACCAAAAAACGAAGCAACCCACGCAAACGAGAAGTTCCCAAGAGCTAATATGTCCAAGTAATTCACTAGAGTGTGAAAACACAAAAAATTGAATAAAATATACCTTGAGAGAAATCTGGAAATATTGCATGGATGGAACTAAAGAGCTCTGAAATATGGTTCCAACGCAGTTGAGATCACGAAAAACAGAGAAACTGGTCAAAAGTTACGAGCTCGGGACTGAAAAACAACTCCTTTGACTTCAACTGGTTGTAAAATGCACCAACAGATAAATGAAGCGATGAGACCCACACCACTGGAAATTTTGACAGAGCCAGCTTTTCGACGATATCTTGTTTGCTAAAAAATGATATCGTATGCCCAAGTTATAGCCTTTGTAAGAAAACAACTCCAAAGGGGAAAAAAATAGTGCAAGATTAAATTTGACGGTCATATGGCCGTCGCAGCAAAAATCCGAGCCTAAATTTGATGGCTAAATGGTTGTCGCCGTACATGCACAATAGGGCTTATTACATAAAAAAATGTTTTTTATAAAAAAAACAAATAAAAAAAATTTTGATTTTAAAAAAAAACCTAAAACAATGGCTGGACCCCGGGGCGACAAAACCAATGGCGCATTTGCGTCGGGAAAGGCAGCCGGGCAAAGCGTTGTGTGCGTGTATACAATGGTTGCAAGCCTTTAAAGGCTTTTTTTGTTTTGATTTTGAAAAAATAAAAATCAAAAACACATTTACAATTTTTTTTTTTTAAAATTCTGACGAAAATTAAATGCGATTTTTTTTACCAGGGTGTAGACGGACGGTTGTACGGGTAAAATTTTTTTGCCTCTCAAATCAACTTTGTCCAAAATGGACAAATGAATAATTGATTTAGGGGTTTTGGACCGTTGCGGATCCAACGACGAGGTCCTTTTGGACTCAAAATGCTTTGAAATTGCAGGTGATTCCCTGGATCAAAAAAACTAACCCCCAAAACTATGAATGTTTGATCCAACCCTTGTAGCTCCAAATTCTTCAAACAAGAACAGACATGCAACAGGAAAGCTCTGATACCATGTAGAAGTTGTCAAAACCAACTTCAGACTCCAAGAACACTTGCATGCAAATGAATACCTGTCACAAGGAAGATAATGGATGGAGAAAACAAACAAGGGTTTGAAGCTCTGAAAAATAGAGAAATTATCTCATCAGAACAAAAAGAATTAATGAATATACAATGAATCAATCCTTAAGAAGGAGATCATGCAAACCCTAAAAGAAACCCTAATAGGAAAACATTTAATAATTAATATAATTATTAAATGTCACTTTATGCAAAGTAAAGTGAAATCTTAAGAGAGGAATAAAGGTAACTTAATTAACACAATTAAGTTAAAACCTTTACTCTAACACCCCCCCTTAAGATGAGCAAGAGTGCAGCTACAAATATGTGCAAGAAAGCAAAGGTAACTACAATGCGAAAAACAAACAAGGCTCCTAGCAACTAGGCCTGATCAGGTACCCAAATACAACCAAAAAAACAAAAAAACCTAAAAAAAAACTGGTGGCCTATGTACCGCCGTCGGTGGTACTATCAGACAGCCGGTCGGTAGTAAAGTCGCTGACAGCTATCAATATGCCACCCGACATACGTAAGGGGCCCGCAGGCTTGCATACATAGGTTCCTACGAGTACCCTAGTACTAGGGCTTGAGCAAGCCTTTAAAAGGCTTGTTTTTTTTGGTTTTGATTTTTTTTTTTTAAAGAAAATCAAAAAAACATTTACAATTTTTTTTAAAAAAAATTCTGACGAAAAATAAATGCAATTTTTTTTCCTATTAGGGTTTCTTTTAGGGTTTGCATGATCTCCTTCTTAAGGATTGATCCATTGTATATTCATAATTCATTTTTGTTCTGATAAGATAATTTCTCCATTTTTCAGAGCTTCAAACCCTTGTTTGTTTTCTCCATCCATTCTCTTCCTTGTGATAAGTATCCATTTGCATACAGGTGTTCTTGGAGTCTAAAGTTGGTTTTGACAACTCCTACATGGTATCAGAGCTTTCCTGTTGCATGCCTATTCTTGTTTGAAGAATTTGGAGCTACAAGGGTTGGACCAGGCATTCACAGTTTTGGGGTTTGCTTTTTTGATCCAGGGAATCACCTGTAATTTCAAAGTATTTTGAGTCCAAACAGACCTCGCCTTTGGATCCGCAGCGGTCCAAAACCCCTAAATCGTTCATTCATCCAATTTGGACAAAGTTGATTTGAGAGGCAAATTTTTTTTACCCGTACGGCCGTCCGTCTGTAACCTGGTAAAAAAATTTCCGCATTTATTTTTCGTCATAATTTTTTTTTAAAAAAATGGCCTTTTAAAGGATTGCTCAAGCCTCGGTACAAGGTACCCACAACACCTGCGTACGCAGCCCTGCGGGCCCTTAAGTACGTCGGGCGGCTTTACTACCAACCAACGGTCTGACAGTATCGCCGACGGCGGTACATAGGTCGTTGGCCCCGACCCCGACCTAGGCCCTTTTTTATGATTTTTTTTGTAATAAGTCCAATTGAAGAAATACGGTGACGACTGTTTGGCCGTCAATTTTAGGTTTGGATATTTTTTGCGATGGTCGTATGACCGTCAAATTTAATCCTGCACTGGTTTTTTTTCCCCTTTGGAGCTATTTTCTTCTAGAGGCTATAACTTGGGCATACGATATCATTTTTTGGAAAACGAGATATTGTTGAAAAGCTGGTTCTGTCAAATTTCTAGTGGTGTGGGTCTCATCACTTCATTTTTCTCATGAGGTTTTATCTATTTCTCCACTTTACAGAGATTTGGTTGTATTTGAGTACCTGATCAGGCCTAGTTGCCAGGACCCTTGTTTGCTTTTTTCATTGTAGTTACCTTTGCTTTCTTGCACATGTTTGTAGCTGCACTCTTTCTCATCTTAATGAATATATAATGGATCAATCCTTAAGAAGGAGATCATACAAACCCTAAAAGAAACCCTAATAGGAAAACATTTAATAATTAATATAATTATTAAATGTCACTTTATGCAAACTAAAGTGAAATCTTAAGAGAGGAATAAAGGTAACTTAATTAACACAATTAAGTTAAAACCTTTACTCTAACAATTTTCAATTTTTTCATCTAATAATCAGGGGACTCATGAAAAGTTAACTGATTTTATAGCTTAGTACCAAGCAATATTTTATCAAATTTCTTATCCTCTACTTGATTCTGATGTTTAAAAAGTGCTTATTATGAACTTGCATCCTTCGCTACAAGAATTTTTTTTTTTAATGAAATGTATTTGTTTTGCACATCTATGTGCTCCCTTGTGAAAGTGACATCAAGTAGTTATCTAGTATAGGGATTCGTCCTCACACTCCTGTAAGGATAAATAGTTAGTTGTGTCAGTCTTTAACAAGAACAAGGTCATGGAAAACATGGTCTTTGTTCCAAAAGAAAAAAATGCTACATGATGTAGTAGAATTTTTTCTAAATTGTTAGAATCATATAATAGCAACCTACAAAGTTATTGAAATATAAAGTAATAACTCCGCTATAGGTTCGACCACTGATCAAGCCATATCCTCAATGGTATGAATCCCACAAGTTTTTCAATACCATCGAATCCTTGGACATGACACCAAAATATGTGTTCACATGCATCATGTGATTCAGGACCGCATCAATGATGGGACTATCTATCTCGATGATAGAAAATAGAACTCTAACAAGTTTGCAGCGAAGCCAAACAACTAGCTGCAAATATACACAGATCCTTTCCTATCATATTCAACTAATTTGGTTATTCCTTCTTCATTGTCTTTTGATCTCACCCCATCCGAATATGTGAATGTAGTCTCATTCACTCATATTCCTCATGTAGAGCATGTGAATGTTGGCCCTGACATTTCATTCACTTCACACGATCTTACCTTGGACAAAGAGATTTCTCTACTTTTTGTTCTCACTCGTATCAATGGTAATGTCGTAACAGGCATTATGGTTGATCCCTCAAGCTATGCGAACATCATTATAGAGGAGACCTTTTTTATCAATAATTCACATAAGGAGAAATATGATGAGTCGCATGCTACCCTTTGCGCACATAATGGATTTTCTATTGCACCTATGGGCACAATTTATTTGTCGATCTCAGTAGGACCTAAGACTATGCAAGTGATAGACTATCATTAGGTTCTAACACTTTAGTTGAAAATGTATCAATTATGTTGACCGGGTAGTGTTCGAAGGTTGTATGCAATAGGGGATATCTTGTCCATCTCTCTTAGATTTTCTAAATTTTTGAAATGGTTACAAATAGAAATTAAACTAGAAAGTAATTAAACTAGAAAGGATGAAGTTGTTTAAACTAGAAAGCATGAGATTGTTAAACTAGAAAGCATGCATATTCCTATTCTAGAAAGCATATAAATTACCTAATAAGTAACACTTGTAGTTAAACTATAAAATTGAAATGAAAGCAACTAACGACTAACAAATACCTATTGACAAAAATATACTTAATGACTTGTAACTAACAATAAGAGTAGGTGCTCCAAAATTTCCTAATGAACAAAATTTAAAGATTACAAACTTGAAACTACGACCTACAGGAACATTTGACAGAGCTCGACACACAAATGAAATTCATCCAAATTCAACATGTTTAAAATGAAAGTAACAGTACTAAAAATAAAGATACTCATCTACTCTACGAGATCACTCGAGTGGCCAGCTCTTAAGCGTTCCTACACTTAAGTCAAATCACATGTACTTTCACATCTTAAAAATGAATCCATTCATGGTATTTCCATTACTCAGAACTATTGACTTCAAATGAGATTGGCAATATTTATTTATTCATATCATAAAAGTGTAACACATAAGATAGTTGAATAGTGTTCAAAGCATATCATAACAACATAACAATATGCATTATTTTTGGTGGTTACATATATATACTATACTGCTAACAAAATCCTAATTTTCAGATGGTCGAAGATCACCATTGAAAAAGTATTTTAACAGAATTTCAACTAGCCAACTGACTAATGCCCATAACATAAAACATATTAAAGGTTTAGAGTGGAGCCATAAAGTTTTTAAACAAAATTTTAATAGAAAGCATTAAAGGGAATCGTTCCACTATGCACACCTATATTTTTGGTGCCTAGACTTCTGACACTCTATCTTGAACTAATTGAAGTTTGATTAAAGTCCACTCCATTCTTCGGTCATGCATAATGTATTGTACAATGACTTAAATTCTATACCATTATATCAGTGTTAGTCAGCTAATTTCAATCAATTTAGGAAATAAAGATTTATACATCATTTTACAAAAATTAAGCATTTATTGTCGCTAAAAATAAACAATTGGCAGGGCTAAAGTGGTTGGTAAGAACAAAGAAGGGTATTTAGCTTATTATAATCATGAGGTTATTTATACCTCATTAGTAAGTCCCATTTATTGTGATTCTAGAGTCTGACTTATTTAGAGAGAGGCTATGCATTCCATGGCTAGCCTCCATGAATGTAGTTGCTTCCATGATCCAAAAATGTTTGAAGTTTCCCCATGAGAGTATTGTGAAATTTGTCTAAGATACTGGATACAATCCATCAGTAGCACATGGGGGCTTCTCCCTTGACCACTTTTGGACCAGTCCTGTCGGATCTCTCCCTCCTGGGGGAGATCTTTTGTATAGAGATTATTTTAGATACAAGATTGGGGGCTCAACATCGAAGGGTGGTTTTCCCTCATCTCATTATGTTGTTTCTCTGAAGGCCTGCCTACATGCACAAAAAAATGCTTCATCTTCTACCCCTCCAAAAGGTAAGGACAAGCTTACTCTTTCCCTTCCCTTTCCATTTATTATATATTACCTTCATCTTCCTCTTCCCAACCTTTGGTGGCATCCTATGTTCCTACAACTATGCATAGCACAAGAAAAGGAAAGGCACCCATACTGTGAAAGTTAAAGCCCCAAGATTTTTAGCTTCATGTTTTTACCCACACTACCTTAACCCACCCTGTATGTCAAAGGGAAGCATTCCCGTGGGGTTGTTCCTACATTTTGGCCTCTGCCTATTCCTCCACCTGCTTCTAGAGCAAGGAAAGGAAAGTAGCCCGTCATTGAGACACCTGTTATTGTTCCTTTTTTGTGCCTCCTCTTGCTCCTCCTAAGGAATCCATCCTTCTATCAACGATGATTATGAAGGTTTCTCCTTTGGTAGAGTAGGATCCCCCAACCTCTTCTCAATCCACATCTTCTAGTGCCCACAACTGATGTAATCGACTTGTGTGTGGGCATAAGCACCAAAAAAACACTTTGGCTAAGGAACACATTACTTTGTAGAAGAGCGGGGAGGAGCCTGTTGTTTTTGTGTCTACTCCTATTTCAGTTCCTTCTACTTCTATCTTTTCTTCTACATCGATTCCCATCGACTCATTCCTTATTTTGGCTTCATCGACGGATCCCAATGAATCTCACCCCAAAAGGGTGCAGGTGTTCATCACCCCTTCGACAAAGCCTCCCCTTCTTACCTCTCTTCTCGATATTTATCCTTTCTCACAACTTGTGGGCATGCCTCACACAAAGGTGGTGTCCTCTATGGATTCATCTCCTTCTTATACTTTTTCTTCATCTATAGGGATTCCACATCCTTCAATCAAGCACAAGTCCGAGGATGACCTCACTTTAGGCGATGATCCTAAGAAATTTTTTGCTCCTCTTGAGTATTGTTCTACTTTGGTTTGTGTCATCCTTGTTGTCACCACCCCTTTTCCTAAAGTTAAAAGTGACTCTTGAGTGTCTTTTCCTCCCCTCGCTCAGTTTACATATGGCACTTCTGAGAAGTGCAGACATGTCCCAACTTTGTCCTCAATCTTTGCAAGATCTATGACCTTGGTCTCACAAGAGCTCGTTGAAGAGGACCTTGAAGGGCCTTCTTCCTTGGACCTTGTTGTCACCACCCCTTTTCCTAAAGTTAAAATTGACTCTTGAGTGTCTTTTCCTCCCCTCACTCAGTTTACATATGGCACTCCCGAGAAGTGCAAACATGTCCCGACTTTGTCCTCGATCTTTGCAAGATCTATGACCTTGGTCTCACAAGAGCTCATTGAAGAGGACCTTGAAGGGCCTTCTTCCTTGGACCTTGTTGGAGGTGAGTTAGTGGGTACCATCCTTGCTATCACTCCCCTCCAAGATCACCCTACCTCCCCTTACAATGATCTATATTAGGGGCATAATGACCTGCTAGTGGATTCATATTAGGGTGGTACCTCTCTTCTACATCTTTAGATTAGTTTTGTTTGATTGTTTGTGTTTCCTCGTGCTTGTCTATATATGTTTGTGATATTTCTTGGAGGACCCTTGCTACCTTGTAGGTTCTTGGAAAATATATCGTAAACTTCTTCCATTTGTGACACTATTCTTCTATGTGTCGTAATCTTGAATTTTCACATCGGGGACGATGCAAAGTGTCAGGAAAATTAGGCCTCTTCCATGTTGACCCAATTTTTTTTTGACTTCATGTGCTCTTCTTCATGTTTTGATACATTTTGGGATTGATGATGGTTCATACATATATTATATTATATCTATCTATCTATATTTATGAGAAAATTCTATCCCCAAATTATTAGATCCCCCTATTCTCTTGATTTCATCTATATTTTTCTACTTCATGATGTTGTGGTTTCCATGTGTTATCCATCACACATGTAAAAAAATTCCATGAATACATATTTCCATTTATCTTGTGCCATGACATCTCTCGTCTTTATCTTCTCCTTAGAATGGCATGCGCCCCTCTGTGTAACACACATCATTAAAAGGGGGGGATCTCATATTTGCTTAATTTTCAAAAAGGTGTATTCTTTCAAAAGGATTGCTTGATGAAAGAATCCTTTGATGAAAATATCTTTCAAAAGGATTCCTTAATGAAATAATCCCTTGATGAAAATCTCTTTCAAAAGGATTCCTTAATGTTTTATGTCTTATTTCTTGATGTCTTGATGTCTTACATCTTGTCGTATAGCTTGTGGGAAACCTAACTAGACCTATCTTGTCTTTTCTATGACTATCCTACAGTGCAGTTTGCAGCAGCTACATGCCTATATGTTTGACGTATAGACTCTAGCCATACCTATCAACATCGTCTTATATCTGATCAAATTGTCTTGTGTCTATGAAAATTTTATCATGTCTATTATTTTTCTTTTTTGCCTAACGTGTGTGCCTGCAACTAATATGTTTATGGTGAGATCACAACTAGATTTGTAGGATCAAAGAATCTTGTCCTCTTCAAATTCTAATGAATCCCTTTTCACGTCAGGGTATGTCAGATCGAAGGACTACTTCCTCTCTATTTTTTAATATATTCTCTTCAATATCTTTCTACTTTATCTCACACATGCTTTGACACATATGCTCACTAAAGTGGGGAAAAATGTTATGGTGTAAAATTACATCCTCGTGAAATTTCCCATAACATACCCTTACTTTAGCCTTATAAGATCGATAATGCTAAATCCAACCACTTTAATCCTTTTTTTCCCATCTATACCTTATTTTTTGTCAGTGGAGGGAATTTTGACTAGGACGCTTCTGCACCACACAAACATCTACACATCACATGAACATCCCTGATAGATTCTTGGGTCAATGGATGTTAGGACATTACACTTGCTATCACCTACAAAGTGTAACATCCCCTGTGACTAAAGACTCACTTGAAAATGACTCTTTTGCCTCCAAGCATCCATTTTGAACTCATATTCTCATACTATTCAACTCACTTCTCATTCTAATCTTCATTCTTGAAATTCTACTCACTTCACTCTCATTATTGCGCTTCATTCTTGCTCTTCCATTCTCTCTAAATCATTGTTCTTGCAGGTTTCAATCTCTACATCACTCTCGCATGACCATCTTGCATCTACGAAGCTCTCATCCTTCCTTTTAGCTTCTCTAAGCTTGTAGAAGGGAGGGTAACTCTTTGTTGTTTCACTGCATTATCGTCTTTATAGTTAGCATATTGATTATCTTTTCTTTTTGTACATCTTTTCTATTATTTATTTATCTTTATTTCTATATTGTGGTCTATCTAGTTGTCCATGGAGGTGGAAACACCAAAGCACGGTTTGACTAAGGCAAGCCCCAAATATTAGCCCCAAAATTTTCTCATTTTTCGTGTGTGTAGGTTTTCATTCATGTGGAGCTTATGGGAGGATAACCTACCATGAGTTGGATATCTCTTTCTTTCTACTTTTTATTTTGCTTCTAGTTAGTTTATCTTTTATTTTAAAGTATTCTTCTTGTTGTGCTTGCTTATCTTTTTATGTATTCCTGTATTTTGTTATTTTCTATTAAACTATCAGATTCTAGTATTTGAGTTGTTAGCAATCCGCTAGCGTTTTTGGTCACAAAATTTACTCTTTATCCGTACAAGATGTTATTGTGCCTCTGAGAAGACAGTGCATTGCACTGTCATTTGCTTCTTGCACTTTCATCCTTTGGTTGAGAGGAGTCAATCTGTTGCCTGAGACCTCTCTGGTCTATTCATGTAATTTCTAAAGTCCTCCATTCCGAAAACCAAAAAACATAAATTATCTTTTTCCTTTATTTTCCATCTTATCTTTTGACCTTTGTCATTGAGGTGATCGAGGGAAATTCACTCCCTTTAGACCCTACTTTTCTTGGTATGTGGGAGTATTGAATCCCCTCCTTCACACATGTACTACACACACAAGCAATTAATAAACATGTTAGCTTAAGTTAATATGAAAATATATCCACCTATTATACATGCATGTTGGGAGATACAAATGGATCCTTAAAAAAAAAATACAAGTTGTTAGAAATTTGAGAAATGTGCAAATAATTTGATGACATAAAATGATGAATCAAATTAAATTAAGCTCTCAATCCCCAAAGAGACAATTAAACTTTAAAATTCGGTTGAAATTTTTGGGACCTTTGAGAAACCCACTTTTTTAACTATCCAACAAGATTGATTTGTACTATTCTAAAAAAACAATACAAGTGATGATAAACTATGGTGAATGAGCTGAGGAGAGCTTTACATTATTCTATTCCTAAAAAATCACTGCTACAAAGATTACACTTGAAACCCACACTAAATTTTCAGTACTCCTAACTCATTACCACAAACACTCCAAACTATATACTACACCTTAACTGACTTGGTTTAACTCACTAACACTTCTCAAAATTATTGGCAAAGGATTCACCATAGATAAATCCCTTGTTTTGATTAGATGGGAAAATAAGGTTTTGAAGGGATCTAAAACCCTTTACAATAAAAGATACAAAATGTTGCAAGAAAGGATTTTTAAAAGACCATCAACAACAACCTAATAGCCAAAAAAAAACAATAGAGCGGGTGTTAACCTAAAAATATGGCAAAAAACTACCATCAACACCCAACAACCACAAAATAGCAAAACAACCTAAAAGAAACCTACACCCAATAGGAAATAGAAAGCAACAAAGAAAAAGACCAAGCGCTAGTTTAAGCCACACCTCAATTTGCTAGTTCCTATGCCTTTCGACCATATCCAATAGCTCCTTCTCAGCATCAAATGATTTATTCCAATTAGTCGACCCTTTGACAATAGGTCCTTTGTCATCATCCTTAGCAACTTTTTTACCTTTTCCCTTGGTTGCGTGCTCTTTCTCCATAAGCTTAGAGAAATAGACCCAATCCTCCCTGAGCTCACTAATCTTTCTAAAAAGAACTTCCAAGGAGTCTGTGTTGTTCTTCACAGAGATATGGCATTCCTGCATTAGTTTTTTAATATCCGCATTTATACCTAAAACCTTGGCTTCTAGTGCAGACAATCTTTCATCACATAGAGATTTAAAGTCATGATAGGAACCTTCAAGTTCCACCATTATGTCAATAATAATGTTTGACACTGAACCCTTCAGAACATTCTTCAGATTCTCCTTCAAAATTTTGATTTTGATATTAATCTTATTGAACTCCTGCAAAGTCCACTTAGCTAATTTAAAGGTACCAGTGGCCCCAACTCTAGCCATATCCAGTAATTCATACATGGAGGTAGCGTCATCATCAAGGTAAGAAAAGTCCTCGAAAAGAGGATTTACCTTCAAAGGCTCCCGTTTGGCTTTTTTATTTTTCGCATCCTCCTCATCCCGACCCCTAATCTCCTTGTCCTGCTCCTCCTTGGGCAAGTCTTGCATAGGGGAATCCTCAATGGCCATTGTCTTATCACCAGAATCCTTGTCATCACTAGCTACATTGGGGTCCTTAGTTGGAACCTCTGAGGTCTTGTTCTTCAGGTTAGCAATATGTATCAATAGCCTCCTCTGTTTTTCAACCAAACCCACAATATTATCCCATGTCCCCACCTCAAGGCCACCACCAATAGTATCTCTACCAGCAACCACCTCCATAGACTTGGGAGAAGAATCATCCAACCCCACCTCCATGTCCTCACTCCTAGAAAGGGCAAGCCGCTTAGCTGCCCTATTACTCTTAGCACCAACCACCTTCCTCTTCTTTGAAGACATAGTCATAGCTGTAGGAGAAACATCCTCCTCCTCTTCGTTCCATTCCTCCTCCTCATCCAAAGAGGACTCCAACCTTGACAACCCAGACACATCACTTAAAGTCTTCTCCTTGCCCTTGATGGAAGGAGCAGGGAAAAGAGTCTTGACATGTTCCATAATTAATAAAATAAGCCCTTCATGGAGGATGGGGCCCCTCCTATTCTTCAGATGTGCGTCCACCAAGACCTCCAAAGATGATAACAAAAAGAAAGGAAATGAAATGAACAAACCATGTCTAAAATGGTTGAGGAGAGTAAAATGGTGACCAAGAATAGCCCTAAACCTCCCTTCCAGAGTCACGTAATGCATCAACACCTTAGCAACACTCGCCCATATTTTCTTGATGGAAGTTCTCTCATAGCCCCAACTCTCCAATTTGATTAATTTCTTTCACTCATCATCTTTAAAAAATTGGACCATCACCTCCTCATGACTCTTTTTATCCTTGAAGAACTTCTGGTCAACTGTCAACATCCCAATAATAGTGGCAACCAAATCCTCATTTACCTCCACTTATAGACCTTTAACCTTGAGCTTTTGATTATGCCAAAAAGAAACAAATTGTGCCAAGGCATTAGGGTCATGCCCGTGAAGTCTCCAAAAATGGAGTAAAATTACCATGGTGTAGAATATTCTAGAGTTTCTTCTTTCTCTGAATGTCCCCACATGAATGCAGCTTGATTCTTCTCCTATCACCACCCATGGCTACCAATACATGACTCACAAAACCCTTGCGAATAATACTCAATTAAAGACCAAAGAGCAACAAGACACCCACAAAGTGTGCGAAATGGAGGAAGGTAGTAGACCATAAATGTCATATCACCTCAACCCATGCCATCATTCCTCAATAAAATCCTAGCTTTCTCAGGAAGGATCGATCCCTCCTCCCATGAACAAAACTCATTTAAATTGACAGCCTCATTGGCAAAAAATCTGCCAACAAGTTTCCTTCTCGGTAAACATGAGAGACGCGGGTCTCTTCACACAATTGCAACATGATTATTGTATCCTTAATGAGTTCGTCAAAATTCCAACTTGGAGTATGAGTGCCATGTAGATAATTTATTATGTTCATAGAGTCGTCTTCCACCTATAATTTGGAGTACCTTTTGCTGATAGCATATCTAACACTTATGAACGTAGCCTTCACCTTCGCGTAATGATTGGTATGAGTTCCCAACAGGAGTTCCACTGTGCCAAGGAGTCTACCAACATCATTTCTCAACACCCCTCACAACTTGCAGGCCCAAAATTCCCCTTCATTGCCCCATCAAAGTTAACTTTAACCCAACCAAAGGGAGGAGATTACCATCTAGTGTTCAATCTAACAACTGAGCTTGACTTAGAATTCAAAATAGGAATTGAAATAATCTTCCAATTAGAAGTCACCAGAAGCTCATAACCAACAAGGCAAGTTGAAGGGACACACCGAGCAAAATCATAATGAATCAGAGCAAAATTCTCTAGAATGGCTTGTTGGATCTTGATAAAAAGACTATAAACCTTGAGTTTAGACTCCCAAAAGATCTTGTTATTTATTTCTTTCCATAATCCCCAAGCAATATGTGGGTCCATAAGGTCCCACAACCACTACAAAATAGGAGAGAAAGAAGGGCAAGTCCATTGATCAAAAAACTTAGCAAGAGAATCCATAAAGACCCAACCAATATCCTAGAGTATGAGAAATTTACTCCAAAAAGAAAAAGAAAAATCACACTCAAGGAGAATATGGAAGGAATTTTCACCATCAGCTTCATAGAGAAAACATCTATTAGGAATTGCAAACCCCCTCTTACAAAGGTTGTCTTGCGTTAAAACTTTAACTTGCATAAGCAGCCAAAATAAGACATTCACTTTGAGAATCAAGTTCTTATTCCATAACCTCTAGTCAGTCTCAAGTCAGAATCTAGGCCAACAAATAAGAGGGTAGACCCCACACCAAAAATCTTCCCAGAAAAGAATACTAGTACCATGGCCTAACATCCACTTAACACCTCTAGTAATCAAGTTCCTGCACAACATAATATTCCTCCAAAAACATGAACCATAAGGAATCTCCTTCGAAGACAACATGTTCCAAGGTCTCTAGTCCAAACCATACAAA